>JAYGXS010000008.1:22234809-22252097 GCA_036362985.1 Ligula intestinalis
TATGACTGATTGTTTCTACTCCCTTTACCTATCAAGTTTAACCTTTCGAGGCTGATACTTAATTAGACAGTTAATTCTCTTACTAATAGTCAATGACCGTCTGCAGCTGAATGAGTGGTCACGAAATTTATAACGCCATTAAATTCTGCTCAACTCGTAATCTTCGCTTTGTTCAAACCTGCGTAAATGTGCGAGGTTCAGAAATATTTTCGTGCTCATCAATCCCGAAAAAGACGAATAAAAGACGTATATCAATGGAGTGACATATGTTTGAAATGACATTTCGGACACTCTTTTTTCTATTATCAGTGTAGACAACGTACTCTTTCGTAGACCTTGAATGAATCCATTTCGCCTCCACTCTCGTATTATGTCCGTGTTCAAATCGTGAGAGTTAGCTTGCCAAATACGATTGATTGTGGTTTTCTCAGAGTTGAATTAAAGAGAAACATTAAAAGTGGCAAGGAGTTAGACCGCAAACAAATAACACAGCGATATTTTCTAGCTAAACATTTAATATTACCCGTCAAATTTCAAAGGGCCATTTTAAAATTCCAGAAGCTGAGTGTTCGGGAATAAACGGACAATGATATCTTAGTACCTTCCAAAGTAAGGTTCTTAGGTAATTTCAATTGCACTGCCGATGATTTAGGCCATGCTCTAAGTTTTAGTGAAAGATGATTTAAAAGGAAATCATATTCGGACGTGAACAACAGTGGGTGTTTTAACACAGAGTGAAGCAGTGACGGGATAACCATGTAGAAATTGCGCGTGACATTAGACCGATTTATTGGAATAAGGGCGTCGATTCGTTGAATAATGTGGGTAGGATTAATAGGAAACAGGAAACATAGGCCTTATTTGAGTCTCCTAAACCATAGAAACTTAATGTCCACCAACTGATATCCCTCAGTATAAGAAAAACAGTGGATTCCACTCAAGATTAGAGTTATTTCAAAAGTGTAAAGGATATTATCCCTGTTGCAATTTTGAAGATTGCGTAAACAGCAGAATTTATTATATCCACAAATTTCGAGAAAGCGCATCAGCTGCTTCCCTTTGCTGCATGACTCCAGTAACGTGTAGCTACTTCTCCTATCTTTGTACCTTTTTATCAAATACGTTTATTTGTTTAAATCCTACCCACTTTTGCTTTTGCTGAACTCACCCCGAAATATACACATTTCCGGCTACCACCGCACTTGGCGTGTTTTGAGCATTTTCTGCTTACTCTCCTGCATGTCCTGCAAAATACCATCTCACCGGTCTTTGTTATCGTCGCCCGTCAACAAAACCAATCTCTGGTGACCATCTCTGGCTCAGGATCAAATGACGGTGGTTCGAACGCAAGATTTTCTCGCAACTTTTGCCACTTTGGACGGACGAACTAAGATCTCAACTTTATAAAACCATTCTTCAGCCAGTCAATTCTCTGGCTACTGTAACCAAGGATCGTGGGTATCTAGTGAGTCCTATCGTTTACTTTTATTGTCATTTTTAGACATTTTTCCACTTTTTCCACTAGCGTAGTGCGGTAGTTTACTTACTGTAAGTTAGCTCTGCACTAGGAAGTTTTTGTGCGTCTTTTTCTAATACGTCTTTATACGTGTTGTGGGCTTAGTCACTACAAGCGTAATAGAAAATATCAAATTGAATTCATACAGAAAATCGCTTCAAACAGCAAGACCATATAAAATGGCCACAAAGGTTAATCGAAAACGTAAGAAAGTTAAAACGCTATGGGAAAAAAAGTGGGGAAAACGTTTTAAGCAAACAGTTGGGCAGACAAATGTGTAACCAGGGGACGGATGTAACCAAGGCAAAGTTAACTTCGCCAGGTCTTCCATCTGTTGACATAGGTCGGGTTTAAACCGACGCAAAAAGGTTACCTCCAGGTAACGTAAGGTATGGATACAATAAATTCTGATTATTACGCAATCTTCAGGAAAGCAGTGTTTGAGACAAAACTATCTGAACATTTTCGATTCTTATACGGCCACTTGCGTTCAGCAGACCACAGAGGTATCCAAACTATTGACAAATTGGAGGGACGAAAATATGATAACGTCTAAGCTTTGTTCCTGGAAGAAAAAAATTATGCTTTATGAACCTGTATACCTGTAAAAATTTGATGGGCATAAGAATATAAAGAAAGTTCACTTAAATAATCTAGGCGTAGTTTCGTTACTGTGACGCATCCTGAGAGTGTGTTATCGAGGGTGATTATGGGGCCAGGAAGATTCATTGGCAAGGACACACGGTTGGCAGATTTTGTCTTTGTGGAAGTTTAGTGTAATGTATTTGTAAATTTTGAAGGATTATTCCTGCATATAACCCTTCAAAATATGCATATACTGTAAGCTCAATGTGTATAAAGGTAAAGTAAATCCGCAAACTCAAGAACCATTTACATAGACCAAGTATATTTGCGTTACTTTTCATTGGGCCCTTTAAATATGTATAAGTACGCTGAAAGTCCTTTGCACATTTTTGATTACTGATGAAGAATCTGTAAAGTAAAGGAGGCAGATTAATGGAACCAGAATGGTGCCTTAAATATGCCACACGTGACAGAGTGAGGTGCTGAGGTGCAATTGAAGACCATGATCTTTGAATAGGGGTTTGATAAAAAAAAATGCTCATACCCATTTTGTAAAACGCAACTTCTCTATTTCTTAAAAGGAAAATTTCAAATTTCGAAATAATTTCCGATAACATCTAAAAGGCGAAAAAAACTTTTTAGGATTAATAAAGGATTTGCTGTAAAACTACACGCGAATATTTTTCTTGTAATTGTTTGTAAATAGTATATAATTTTAGCACGTTTTAGCATAATTTGTTTCCTATCTTGTTCGGATTGGCGGCAACCTTGACATGAAAGTGTTTTCTGCCTTCGATCTTGAATGACCGCGATGCTTTTTTAACAGCGTTCAGCTGTCTCGATCCCCTTACCACATCTGCAGTGATCAGTCTACGTTTCACAACTTCTCCGCTGGACAGAGATCAGTTAAGTTCCACATCGGCCGAACTACACATCCGAACGATGCACTTGCATCTGCTTGGGCGTGCTCGCCCTTCGAATAGACTGTGGCCAAATCTAAAATCCAAAAATGACTGATTTATTTCTGGATTCAAAGTATACTTATTACGAAGCATCAATAACTTCACTGTACAGCTCTTCTATTTCATATTATGCTATGATTGCACTTTTGAAGGTGGGTTTCTTACGTAAAACCGAGTCCCTATTTCGTGCACTATTGACCAAGCATAAAACCAAAACTGCTTCAATCTTCACTGCAAAAGCAGTTGGTTTTATTTTTTTCCTGTTTTCCAAGTATTCTGTAGGCGCCCAATAGATGCTTTACCAATAAACCTTATTAATAAAAAAGACCCGATGATTGTGACTGGAGGAGGTCAAAAGCCGATGATTTTCTATTTAACTTACCAATTTTTGTACGAAACTTGGTCCAAAGCTTAATTTATATCAAAATAGATAACTGCCACTGACTTCTGTTCTCTATCAGCGGAATTGATAAAATTACGAAAGACTAGGTGACCAGCTTCCGACGAACCTTCAATTAAAATCTTTGGGGCAAAATTCCTATTTCTAGTTTCCAGTTCAGGAAAGTCAAAGTCTCCAGTGATATTTTTTATTATTAAAAGAGGATTCTGAAATAAGAGTTGCAAAGCAGACATTTCCAGAGAATAAAGTTACATTCACATCGTGTGGGCTTAAAAGAACGTTTAACAAAAAAGGGCACCGGCACCACGTCAAGTCATGCAGTTTGCATGGCAGAAGTCAAAATCTTTTCTTAAAAGTGGAGAGTCAGGAATTAGAGAAAGCGTACAGAATTCTATTATGCATATAATATTGAACGCCATTTCAAGAGTTACGGCAAAAATTTGGGTCCTCGTATTTATACCAGACACGGTATTCAATAATCTGAACAGTAATCTGAACAGTATGGTCATGGTTAACCTAATTTAGAAACAAATTTGGAGGCTCATAAATAGGGTGTAAAGAATTGTCATTTGAATAATAAGTGACAACGGCTTCAGAACTGTTGGCTTACTTAGGGCTGACAATAGAAGGAGAGATGCACACGACTTAGGGATGAATTTTACTGATATCGGAAGACGATGCGGGTTTAAATGGAGATAAGGGGATAGATGGCAGCTAATGAAAATAAAATTGATTTAGGTTAGGGGAATGAAAGCAGGCTTCTGTCTCCCTTTTTGAACTTATAATTAAGCCAAACCTCCCCAGGATTTTCATCCTCAACCCCATAATAATCGATAAAACCTGCGCAATTCCGCACTGATTATACCTCCTCCTATATCCTCAACTTCTTAAAGCTCCCTTATCTGTGCTTTCATGTATAGCTTTCTTTTAAATGACTTGCCAATTGAAATAAGGTTGCAGACTGCTTTCTGTTAATGTCTCTGATGATGAATCTGTGGCGGATATCGAAACGTCGGACGAATAAAAGTATTGCCCCAGCAATCGAGTCGTCTTCTTCTCTTCTTCTGAAATTAGGTTGTTAACTAATTTGTCTGCTTTCAAGTACATACTGCACATTCACCTTAAAACTGATTCAGTTAACCTCTTATGCTCCTCAGCTTTACCAACAGCTTTCTCCCTGACTCCGAGGAAGGGCCATTAAACATGTAAATGATCGTGTTCAAATTGGATTTCCTTGCCTTGTGTCCGCTACGAACAAGGAGGTGCCCATAGCCAACCCCCATCAGAATTCAATTGGGCTACTGAGATGGCGAGGCTTCATGTCGATTGCCGTTTGCCTGCGAATCATTATGCGTCCTAACGTTTTTTACCGTATTCTATTAACGTTTCAAACTTACATCCTGGAGTGCTATTATAAAATCCACCTACTCTTCTATCCCTTAGATTTTCACTTAACATCATTTTTTGCTCGTACAGGCTTTTTTATAAGTGGGTCGTGCCGAACTCTGTCTCACTTTTGTTGTTGGATATTTTCCTCACGGCCTCTTTCTAACTTCACAGCTATCTTCTAAAAATCGATTATTTTTTTTGCTCAAGGAACGATTTGCCATTGGATGTGAAATGCTCCGCCTACCATATTACGCATTGCTGCTGTATATCTTTCCGCTCTCTTAGAGCACAAATGTTAACATTGCCGTTATTTTACTTCAGCAATACGCTTATGCTGACAGTGCCCTCTGGATAGGACGAGAAGACGAAAACCGTTCGTTGGCCGGAAAAATTTCTTCATTACTGTGAGCTTATGAACTCCCTCCGGAGCCCATCATCAGGAAGGAAAGCAGCAAATGTTGATTAATAGGCGAAAGCATAAAAAAGTGTAAGTTATATTACCCATCGCAGTTGGTATGAGAAGACCTTGTGATCGTGACACGGAATACAGAGTCAGGACCTGTTATCACAGAAAAAAACGCATCCCTTATTCTATAGTCTGCCACAAGCCTCGTAAAACGTTTCGATTGAACTCCGCTGGTCAAGTGGTACGTAGAAACCTAACCGAGCATGTATCAAGAAGCTGTTATTTGAAAAAAAATAACAATTCTTAGGAATTCTAAAAGTATATTATACAACAGGCTGCGAGGACGGAGGGAGGATCATATCAAAATAGTTTTGCAAACGGTCGATTTAAAGAAGCAATTTTCCGAATAAAACGTCTATCCTCCGCGGACAGGGAAGAAATTTCATCAGATTTAGGCGATTTAAAGTCGAAGTAGGACCACACGAAGGCGGGAGAGAGCTGAAATCAGATAAGTACCAGATTAGATATAGTTTAAGAAGGTGATCAAGAAATACATATTGAAGTTGGGACCTACAGGAGTAGGTAGGGTCGAGTCACGTTTAGCAGCCTTCAATAAAAGTTAGGTAGGTTTTTATACGAGGACCAACAAGCAGCTTACCGGGAATCTGATTTGGGTGCGCCCTGACGCGCTTATTAATTACTGGATCCACAAAGACCGCCTTGAGTGGATTGAACACTCATGCGCAGACTTATGAAAACAACCAGTCAGGAGAGTTTACGCCCGCATTACTCGATTCGCTGAATTGTTATCCAATTTTTTATCCGATCAGCTATTCTAACCCATCTCATTTTCAGTCGTCAGGACTTTCTATTGCCCCTGGATCGTTGTTAAGCTAAGTCTGCTCAAGGTTGACTCATTATAATTCATATTTAAAATTACAATTTAGTACGACATGTCACACGCTGAGTGGTCGCTTCTAACACTCGAATACTTTGGAAGCATACGGGAGCAAAAGCTTCACGCGTGCTTTATGTTTGCAGCGAAAATTGATTAGCTGCCTGGTTTCCAATGTATATCTGCCAACCGGCTTGGTCTGTTGCAGAACGCGTGGTGACGTGTTCTTTTCAACGTAGGTTCAGAATACATTACCGTTCCCGTTACCGTAACAACTGTTTACCCGTATATTCTTCTTTTGGTGGGGCATCCGTATTCGTCTCACCTCAGGAATCTGGATTATGGGCATTCAAAAAACCTAAACTTTGCTCATAGCTACATCCCAAGAAACTTACAGAATGCTTACTATTCTATACATCATCACCCGAATCATTTTGGCCGCTACAAGATACAAGCAGAATTTACTTCGAGCCTACAATTCCCTGGCTACAACAACTGTTTGCGATATTTAATACCGTCGAAGAACGTTAGCGTCAAAGTGTAAGCTCTAGAGTTTATGATCTAATCTTACCAAAGCTGCGGTTGACATAAGTTCCACAACCGCAACCTCAAAGTTCCCCGGTGGGCAATAAGATTTAAAAGTACATCGAGGATATAATTTGTTGTTTGTTTAGGGAATATCTATACTCTAGTTGAGTAGGACATTCAAAAGGGTAATTTGGTATGTTCAATTATCAGGTCGAGATCTTTAAAAACTTGGCTTTATAATCGTTCCAGTCTAGAGAGCGCACAAGAATACTGAATAACAGCTGTAATGTCTTCTTTTTCGCGGGAATAATATTTGTTATTATTACTGCCAGCATGCGCATTCAGGTCACGAATCATAATTTGGAACATTCAAAAAAGAAGTGTTCAACAATGAACTTAGGGACAGCGGACAAATGCCATGACCTAACTAGAATCCAAGCACAACAATGTACTTCCAGAAACAGCAAACTGCAGCACAAACAAAACGAGACATCAGCGATATCTTGTCGCAAACGAGGATATTGTGAGCGCAGGGACAAGGAATTGAACGTGAATTACATACTTTATAGATAAAGCCAACTTCCACGCATTTACCACAGCCTCTCCTTCCTCTCTCAACAACCAAGGTCTGGTGTCAAAATAAGAGCAAGAAGACCGAAGGCAAGATGAGGCGCGGTGACTCTCAAAGCTAAAGTGCTTATCTACGCATATCGCTTGCAACCTGACCCACGCACATGAGAGAAAGTTTCCACAAAAAAAGTGGCCACGAGTTAGTTGATATGACAGTGCTATAGAAGCCACATTCAGGAGTCGTGTTAAGCCTGACTCAGCGGACCTAGTTACTCTATCATTTGGCAACTTTCCAAGACACGATTCTCAGTTCATCGGCATAGTTTTAAGCTCTACACATTTTTAGTGGGGAGAACACTTAGATGTTATAGGAAAGCGTTCCCATTGTTTCGGCCTCGTAGGGCTTTTACTTTGGATTGCACTCAAAGTGCTAAAATAATCACATCTAGTTCCATGGGTGGAAAACGGGAAAGAAACCAGTGGAATTGGTGTGCCCTCTTGGTTCCCAGCGGCACACAACAATACTTGCACCGCAACATCCACGATGGTCTGCTCACGAAAATGTTCAAAGAAGCTTCTACTAAAGACCGCTTAACCATCGGCCACATGTTTTAGTTACTGAGTTGAGAACTTAGAGCACATAGTTTCCTTCTTAAACAGTTGAAATTGCATGATCCTGGTAAAAATGGCCGGTAAGGGAACTTCCATAACCTACCGTTGCTCAGATAACTTTTCCTATGGATTTGTTTGGAGGTGAACAGTGTTTGTACTCAGCAATCATCACGCCCAGTTTTTTTTCTAGGAGAATGGGAAAGACACCTGTAGATGTTGTGTACTCCGTACATCAACTCAGTCGTGGTTAGAGCCCCAATGCACGACAGATTCTCTGCCTGCATCCATGTCTGTCCGCTAGCCTGACGTAAACGTGAGTGGATTGACTTTATGTGAGATTGTGACCCTGGCCACTTGATCAGTTGATTATTCTGTTACAGTTTATAAACACCTGCCCCACAGTCAGCTCTAGAACTGGGATGGCGTGACCTCTTGTGCGGTGTGGGTGTCAGAAGTGTAATGCGCTACAATTGTACACATCCTTCCCCTCATAGTCCGTTGGCTGGACTGTTTTTGGGATTGGACACAACTGGCGGACAAAGATAAACATTCAAACTATGCGGATCACACGTGACTTGTTCTGCATACCACATTTTCAAATATTGGGTACAAACGTTTACGCTAGTAACTCCCTTAGCTATAATTGGAACACTATCAGTTGTACCACAGCCATACAAAACAGGCAATTATACGTTACAGAAACAAGAAAATTTTTGGATCCCGTCATGGTAAGCGTGTCATGTGAGCAGCACTCGGAAGGAGTCATTGCAGCCGACATCAGTGCTGGTTTTAAAAGAATACTTGGTCGCATTATATTTTAGGAAACGTGGCTCTCACAAAACGATTATTAAATGCCAGCCTTGTAAAAAAGTTTCCTGGCTCTAGGTTTTAGTCCTACCGTTTTGCGTTGCACCGCGAAGGTGTATTATGTTAAATGTCTACAAATTCATACTGATTGTAAAAATGCAAATGATGCTTTACATTAATAGACTCATTAAGATTACTCGTTGCCTGTGGCCCTTCAAATATGCATACATATAAAAGGCCTTGTTAAAAATCCTGAAAGGAGGATCTAAGTACCCCGTAGGTTGTCAGTCTGCGGAGCCACGGCTCTTAGTTGTTTGCGATATTTACCAGTGCGTCAGCTTTTTGTGTATTTAGGAGCGCGCTGAAGTCTTTAGATCTCACGCACTCGTTCCCCCTACAGTCTGCTCTTCGAGCCGGTCAGCAATCTGTTTTGGCTGGCACGGCATTAGTCTGCGTTTAGACATGTGACAACGCCTTTCGTGTGTGACATTCGTTCTGCGTTAACTCTGAGCATACTAGTTAACGCACATCGTATCATAATCTGGCTCCCATATTGGTTCTGCACATTTCCTTGCACATCAGTTTTGAGGGGATTAGTCGAGCATAAATTCGTGTGACGCGTCGTTACATCAACCTTCTCCAGTGGTCTTGATTCAGTTTGGTCCAGTTTATTGCGGTAAATACGTATGAGCCCTGGAGTACTCAGATGAACTCTTATCGTCAATTCTCCCACATATTTGCATCCTGGGCCTCGGTCAGTTCATTCTTAGCATAAATTCGGTGAGTAATGCTCAGAACCTAGTTTCCTGCTGTTTCACCACGTCCGCCCACACAGCACATCTCATTTAAGTGGATGATTCACTTTCTTGCAACCTGATTGGCCAGGGTACAAAGGCGTGCAATCAAGCTATTAATGCGGTCCGACTAAACTTAATGGCAACAAAACGATGGCAGTAGAAAGTATAAGTACTGATATTCAAACTAGCAGCACGGACAACATGCAAGTAGCAGAGTAGTTTTGGATCAGTGCAGCAGATAGCGAACACACGTTTTGAACTTCGGTAGTGAAAAAGACCAGGATTTGCATTAAAATTTAGCAGTCAAATAAGCATAAGGTGCCGTCAGTAAAAGAGGAGTCAAATAAGATATCTGTACCAACTAAAGATGTATACGTGTAATGGCAGATATCACATTTTTTTAGCAAACCGACGTTATCGTTGCCTTAGTTGAAGATTATGATGCTTGTTGGTCTGTTACTTATGGTTATGCGTAAGTTGTAATTTGTTTGTTACGTCAGCATTTAGTTTGACTGAAAATTTTTGTGTGCTAGGAAGATTTTGGTGGAGAATTTTGTGGCCATTGACAAAAAAGAGCTAACGTGCTTTAGATAGCTGTTCCGGGGTGGCGCTTTTTGGTCCATATTGTGTCTCCTTTCCGCGGGATTTCCTGTAACTGCAAGGAAATATTTAAATGTTGGCTTATTATAAAACAGATAAAAAGGAATGTACACTCGCAGTTTCAATCGCATTAAACTTTTTGGGGAAACGTGTGTTGACGATAAACTTAATAAACCGTACAAAGGCGTCTGCAGAACCCTAGTAAATATTACTTTTGCGTAAAACAATCCAACTTTGAACAACTTTGATCAATCTAGCTGTAACAGTCTGGGCATCGGATGGAATGATTAGTTGTCGCACCAAACAGGAACGATGTGAAAGAAGTTAGTTAAGCAAAACAGACCACTTCAGTTTAGTTCAGTTTTATCAAAGAAAGATCAGTGAAAGCGTTTGAACTCCCTAATAACGCCATCAAGGATAAACTCCGATATATAATGAATGTTGCAGAAAAGGTAGGATGAAGAATTGAGTGCAAAAAGCATGCAACTGTCTCACAGATGGCAAATATATGTCAGGGTATGACAGCATGCACTCGAATAAACTTTTATATCATTGACATATTAGCCGTCAGTTTCGACTGTGTGCTCCGTGTGCTTCACAGCAGGGTGGTGCATGGACGGGGACTTGTACTGGATTATGGTAAGAGTAGACTTGTGCGGCATCTACCCCTCTCTCCCTTTCTCTCTCACTGTACCTCCCCCCACCTGTGTTCGGTTTCAAAACAGAGTCAAGAAAACTGAGGATGGGGGAGCTCGTAGAGGACAGACGCGGCGTGAACCTGCACCTACGCGTGCCACCGTGACACGCCCCTCAGCTAAATAACGGTTGCCGTACCCTAATTTGGCCCCCGTGTTGGCCCAGCGTATATATCATGCGGCCAGTTTAGGGGGCACCCTGGGAGGTATTTAACGAATATGTTTTAATAAAAAGTAATGCTGAAACATCGAGAGTGGTATGCCTGAGGTTCGGAAATGAGGATACAAGGGTAAAAGGTATAGTTGAAAAAATTCGTGTGAATGACATCAAAGCTCTGCGTCGTTTACTGGTGAGGGTTCTTAAGCTACCCCAAAATCTATATTCACATGGAAGTCTGCCTTGAAGCCATTGTCAGATCCAATCAACGAGCAAGTCACTAAACACAAAACTCCCCATCACCGACAGAAGCAAACAGGCAGGTTCTGGACAGCAGTTCAATCACGGGAACAAGATCTTTATTGGCCCGACGCTTTGAATACGCACCAATTACGACACACCTCCCCAGGGATAGGTATCACCAAATATAGTAAGCACATGGATGCCTGGCAACCACCTCCTATAAGTACTACACAGCTTGTGCTGTCAACTAAGTGCAAGAAAAATGTATTAAGGTATTTTTTCAACATAATATATTTAAATTTATAAAGTCAGCGAAAGAAAGTGAGCATTGTTCATTCGGTAGGGCTTTGTCGTAGGGCCACCCAATGGCCAAAAGCTTGCAGCCCAAGTGTCTTACGGACATGGTGGCTAAATGTTTAATGCATAGTAAGTGTGTAATTTGTGCGTAACAAGTGCACTGTATGACATAAATTAAGCCGATTGCAATTGTTTTATCGAACTAAAAGGTATGTAAAAAGTCGCGGGAGAGAAAAAAGACTCAAAAGAAAGCCTTTAGACCAAAAAACGATTAAACCAACACTGACTAACGAAATCAAAGAAATATTTGGATTCGCAGAAATTCGACCTACTGAAAATCTGCAAGTATTCGTTTTATTATTAATACTTCCACCAAGCGATTCCTCTATGAATATCTGCCGTTCGTTCTAATTATGAAGTCATTCCTCACACGGTGGATATTTCACAGGCAGAAGGAGAGAGGCTTCCTCAAAAGCCAGCCTGCTGATATGATATCTTTTGACTAATTTGCACGACAATTAGTATAACAATCCTACTTGAGTAATCTATTTCAGATAAAAAACACGCTTCAGGATTTCGGTTGAAATTGCATATGGTAGCAAGTGAACTGGACAAGGCGAAAGGAGAGCCCTGATTACCTAAAATAGGTGAGCTTGCGATAAATTTCAGGAAATGCATATATTTCCATGTCTTAACCCTAGCACTAACACAAAAGTAACCTGTGTTCTGTATCTGAATCCTCTTGCTACCCTAAAACTAAACATCACACTTAACGCGAACACAAACCATAACCCAAATCCCAGGTTGCAACTCAGTCGAGGGGACCCGGCCATATTTTCAACTTTGACGAGGCCGAAATCCTCGCAAGAGGTGACAACCACGTGATCCGCGAGCTGCTCGAGTCATGGTCCTCAGGCCCCCAGTCCATCAACAAGCGCAACGATTTGGGGTTCCCATACTGCGTACTGAGCCATTGTCTGAGCAAAAGAAGGAGTCATGTGGGAAGGGCCGGGCCCAGCAACAAAAATTTGGACGACAATTAACATAATTGTCGGACAATTACCAAGCCCGCATCCAACACGGACGAGGAACTCACGGCAATTAATGAGTCAAATGCGGAGTTTAAAGCCAGTACCGTAGTAATTAAGGCCCAAGCGGTGGCTACAGAAGTGGATAATTATCGTTCGCACGCAGATGACCACTATAAACTAATAATCTGTGCAACATGTGCATGTTTCAAACCTATCTGCGCATGACAAGGACTATGCTTCCATTACCTATGATTAAGGATTCCCGACGGAATCCGAAACGTCAGGACAATAAAACTCTTGTTCCAATGATCGCTTGTTCTTATGCTGAACTGCTTCCTGTAACTCACATATTTACCTTCCTGCTTGGGTCGATATTTTGCCTCGTTATGTGAGTGGTCATTACGTATGCCTTCAAATCGATAATTCCCCAATCTGCGTGAACGATCGTCGCGTGTACACGTTGGTCGATAATTCCTCGTGCTGCGTGAACAGTTGTTGGCGTTCGCCGTTTGCCTGTGTGCATGACTCGAGGCCGTGGGCTCTGAGTGCATGGCCGCTGGCGTCCCTATAACAATTTGAATAACCCAAACTAACCCAAACTCTGACCTTCACCCTAACCTTTACGCTAGCTCTTAGCATAATCAAAAAAAATTTGCCTGGAATACTTGCGCCAATCCGCATGTATTGTGGGCTGTTCCTATGCCCGCGTTCTGTTTAGGCGCCAAATTACCAAATTAACCAATCACAACAACTCATTTGTGCGTCGGTGACGCAGAGGACTCACGTCGCGAAGTGGTCAATCATCTCCTCCTCAGACATCTGCTCCAGTGGAATCTGCCCATTTTGCCTTGACCCGGCGGACTTGATCGATTTTTTGCTTGTCTGCTCTGAAAGAGAACAGTATTTATTGCGTCTTTATGATAGGAATGCATTAGAAGGGCGTAATATATTACTGACAACGATAAGGCAAAATTAAAATGGCCATTTCTGGCGTACTAGCCGTCGTCAGTCAGCGAGAGGTGGCGACTAAAAGTCCGACACTCTAACGAGTGCGCCATGGGCTCGTTGCTTTGCCAGCTTCCATCGGAAATCTACACAATACGTGCTCACCGATAATATTCTGCGTCCTACCCTGCTCGTTGTAGATCTCACAAGGCAGGCGCAAGCCAAGCGACCATTACCTGTTACAGACGCAAAAATCAGAATTCAGAAGCGCTGAATGGTCATCTTTCAGCCAATGGTGTTACATTTATGACTCGGCCTGTCACACAAAGTGTATGCATGTTCGATCATTGTCCCAAACACCAAAAGGTGACAGTCTCGTTTCGAGCTGACTGCGCATGCCTCCCATAACATTTTCCGTTATAGAGAGCACGTTTACTCACCAAAAAGGTACGACACAGTCCATCCCCATTGCATTCCACGCAAGGAGGTCTTTAGCGCCCGGCGGTCATTTTTACCTTTATAAGTTTTAGTTTAGTTTAGTTCAGTTTTTATTTTGTAATTACATTTTATTAGTTTGAGCTTAATTTTTGTTTACTATATTTTTCAGTTTATGTTAAGCTGGTTTGGTTTGAGTTTATTTTTGTATCAATCTTTTGGCGCCATGGGGTTGCGTTTTGGGAACAAAGCCTATCCTAGACGGTTTCACACGAATCTCCAACATTCGATATAGGGTCGATATAGAGTTGATATACGAGTTTTTCCGAGTCGCAGTCACTAGTGGGCAGTTCTTGGACAGTTCCTATTGGTTGCGTTTCTCAACCTTACTGTCTAGATATGTGCTTCGCTAGTATTCTGCCACCGCCGGGCACAGCTGCAAAGGGGCCTGGCTCATCAGTGAGTCCCCCAGCTTTCTCTGCGTGTCATCTGATTGGTTCACCAGTTTTGAAATCTCAGATTATTTTTGAATTTGTTTCAGATCCGCATATTCAAGGTCTAAAGGCACAAGCCAAAATTCGTTGTAAATATTTGGGTCGAAGTCTATCAGCTGCTGTGGGACATAGGCGGAATATTCACAAGCTGCCAACAGGCAACCAGTAGTATAATTGGCAAAATCGATTTGTAGGGCCCCTTTGGATATCTATCCCCCCCCCACCCAACTGCTTCAAGTATTTTGTGGTCAAACATGTAATTCTTGGCTAGTGAGCGTAAATTAACATATAATTGTGGCGGAAGTGCTCAAAAAGTATAAAATTAACTAAGATTATATTTGTTTTAATATGTTAAAACAGAATCAAATTCGACAAACATAAACTTCTGTTATGCAGGATACGAATACTAATCGAAGGAAATTTGACCGTATACAGGCGGAATTGAACGAAAATGGAAATCATACTCCTATTTGTGGAATTTAACAAAAACCTTCAAAGTCAGGCTACCGAAAATTGAAAAGTAGTTTTTTTATTATAAATTGGCGGGATTTTTGGGGCCCCTATAATCAATGTTTCTGTATAATTTATGGTATTATTTACCAGCACTAGCTAAAAGCCCAAAAACGTGTTTTGTCAGGATTCTGTCACGGCTTGACACAGCTCACCAGTAAATCCCTCAGCAGTCTGTGTGTGTTTTCCGGTCTCGAAATTTTTGTTTTTTGACCTCCTCAGAAAGTCAATGATAATTTGCAGTGAATCAGAATATTCCAGAGTGCTTAAGCGCAGACCGAAAATTGATGCAAATATTTGGGCTGAACTCCATCAATCGGTCTGTTAGCCAAAGGGAGACTATCATCAAATTTCCACCAAACTACCAACAGGTAGCTAGTAGTATATATTCGAGTCACAGAAGACAGCATTCTGGCAGCACAGTCACTAGATAAACCTTCAGACATGCGTTTTACTGAAATTCGACAACTGCGGGACACAGCTACGGAGTCTTTGGCACATCGGCGGTTCATCTTTCGTCCTCCAATCATTGCCGGCCACCGAATATTATCCTCGTATCTATTTCTGAGCGCAGACTCCAGAGTATGTGAGCCTATGGAGCAAATTATGGGGCATCTGACTTCAACTCCAAACCCCGAGGGTGGGAAAGAGATCGACTAAAGACAGTAACTAAGCTGAAAACTGTCCCTCTGGCCGAATGTGAAAAAGATGCATTTGAAAGAGCTGCTATCCTCAAAGACTGTACTGCTGCGTGAGCTAAAGACGTCTACTTCAGCAGTACCTACCATCTCAGCGTTTGTCCTGCTCTTGACAGACTTACTTTTATAAAGAGGCAAATGCGGCTGCTAGCACGTACATAAGCACCAGCACCCGTGGAACCCAATCCGGTCCGAACAATCTTCTTTAAGGCTGACGCACACAGGACCTCATTGCGAAGACCACCACTCCCACTGACTTCTCAGAAGTTTCTCATCTCGGTGGCGGATGCACACTCGTCCGATTGTCAACCTATTCTCCAACCTACTCTCCACCACTTCTGTCAAGTACACACTATTCCTGCCACCTGGCGTCCCACTTCTTTTGTTCCTCTACGGAACAGGGCCTGAAGATCGCAAGCAGAGGGTCTTCCCTTAGTTTTTCCTGCTCGATACAGACCTGCTTTCATAAAGAAGCAAACGTGGCTGCAGGCACGTGTGCATATGCCTGCCCCCAATCCAGTCTGGCCAATCACCTTCAAGGCCGACGCACACATTACCTCACTGTGGCGACTGCCCCGCTCTCACAATTCTCGGACGCTGTAACCGTAACTTCAGTAGCCCTATTTTCGAAAGACACACTAAAATAACTACTATATTCCTTTCAGTAGGCGTATTTACGTCTACTCATTTAAATCGACCGTGCCCATTCATCGTCTATCCAGCCTTTCTATCACACTTACCCCACTTAACTTGCTTATAAAGAAGCAACTGTTCCACTTGCTATTAAAAAACATGCCTTGGGTGTTAAATTTTGGTTTGCGTTATTTATTTGTCACTAGCTTTATTAAGGACGCATATACTGCACTGCTAGGGTAAGGGTATAGGCTAGGATTAGCGGAAGGGTTCGGGTTATGGTTAGGGTTATTGTTATGGTTAGGGTTTAGGTTTAGGTTTAGGATTTAGGGTTAGGGTTAAGGGTTAGGGTTAAGTGTAAGGGTTTAGGGTCAGGGTTTAGGGTTAAGGTGTAGGGTTAGGGTTTAGGGTTAGGGTTAGGGTTTAGGATTAGGGTTTAGGGATAGGGCTGTGGTTTATGGTTAGCGTTTAGGGTTAACGTTTAAGGTTTAGCCTTATGGTTTAGATTTAGGGTTTCGGTTAATGGTTAGGGTTTTGGGCTAGGTTTTGTGATATGGGTTAGTTTTGTGGGTAGTTTTTGGGGTATATATATTTGGTTTTGTAAATATGTTTGCGTTTTGCATTTGCTGTTTTTTTTAATAGGGCTTACGTTGCGCCATATGCTGTTATGTTTTTTTCCTGTGAAATATTCCTTTTAATAATTATTATTTTGACATTGTCATAATATTTATGAACTTTTGTTTAATTAGTCTTTCGCTTGTTTACATTTCGGTGTTTGGTTTGCGTTTGCAGTTTAGTATCGTGAATTTGCTGGATATAGGGCATCCCCCTACAAATATGTTAAATTTTGTTTTTCGCGCTCTATGCCGGCGCTATATAGCGCCCGCAATTAACACATTTAATTAAATTTAGGAAATGTTTAGACTTATTTCTCTATGCATTATTCACTTTCCATTCTTCTTGCCCACCCATAAACTCCCAAATCCCACCAGTCCCGTAAGATAGTAGGTTGGGGTTTTAAAAACCTAGCTACGTTTGCCCGTTTTTTCAATGGGGTGGTTTAAGGGATGATGGAGGCGATTA
>JAYGXS010000008.1:22252197-22264596 GCA_036362985.1 Ligula intestinalis
GCCTCTCCGTGGGCGACTGCAGACGACCTCGGCTGGCCTCTGTCGCCAACATGGATATCGTAGTCGCTCCGAGGCCTGCGTGCCGATCGTGCGCGCTCGCGGGACCATTGCTGCCGGACTGCTGACGACGTCGTGTGGCCCCCGTCACCCGTACGATTGTTGTAGTCACCCCTGGTTCTGCATGTCCATCGTGTGCGGTATGGTGGCTGCTGTGTGGTCTGGTGGGTGGCTCTGCCGTCGCTGCCCATGATGAGTCCGCTTACATGTTTGGGCTCGTCGGTGCGTTGATGACTCATGTCGGCCGTTTGAGTCTCGATTAGTTCTCCTCCTCTGCCGCGGCGGCGACCACTGTTGATGAAGTTGCAAGTCGTTCGCTATCACCGGCGGCCTATCGGGGCTGATTAAAGTCTTGTCCGGAGGGCCTGAAAGGTTGGATTTAAATCAATATTTCTCTTGATTGTGCCCACGGATGCCCAAATTTCAAGCACCAATCTGGTCATCTTGTCGTTGGATCGGCTGATGACTATGGCGTTTTCGAAAGAGAACTTATGCTTCTCCCAGTTCATGTGACCGTATACCAGTGACAGTCTATCCTCGCAATCGACTGCAAGTTGTTGTTCATGCAGTCTTGTGCATAGGCGTTTACCCGTTTCACCAATATACCTTGCACTGCAATTTTGGCATGGTATGCTGTAGACCACTGCTGGTTGTTCCATTGTTGGTGGTGGATCTTTGGGTCGCAGTATCTGCTGTCGGATAGTCGAATCCGGTTAATGGGCAATCCCAATTCCAAAATGATAACAGATTCGAGCTGTAACCTCTGAAACATTCTTGACATAGGGGATCACGAGCAAAAACTTTGGTTTTTCGTCGTCTGGTCACTTGTGAGTGTGTCTTCGTCGGCATTCTCGTAGGAAGGACCGTGGATAACCATTAGCTATGAACAGGGAGTGTTAATATTTTGCTTCGTCCTTTCTTCCGTCTTCGTCGCTACGGTGTGTTTGAACCCATTGGAATAGAGCTCTGACACAACTGCGTTTGTGGCCATTTGGTTGGTTACTTCCGAATTGTAGGATGCGTCTGGCGTTTGTTGACTTGCGGTGTACCGTAGTTCATATGCTCCCCTCGGAAGTCCTCGTATATATATGAGAACGCAAGGCAATCGCGGGAACCAAGGATTTAATGTCCTCACGTTTCGGAATCAGACAAGCTTCCATGGTCAAAGGTGGTAAATGCACGAACTTTCAGAGTATTAAAAGGTTAAATTTAACTAGGCATGGGAATGGCTGTTGTCGTCTGGGGGTGGTGGCGTTGGTGTGACAGTTTCCATTGATCGAGTTCGCATTGTTCGTAAGTTTTGCCCGACCGGCGTCATTCAAAGTGTGGTTGCCATGTTCGCGTTGACGTCTCGGTTGCTATCAGCCTGGCATTCAACGTCCTCGTCGTCTCTTGTCGGCGTGGGCTCGTGTTCACCCGCGTTCCCAGCCTGTTGTTCATCTCGCAAGCTTGTGGTCAAAACAGCTTGTCCCCCATTTGTGTTTGCGTTGGGTGGTCCTACGCCCTCGTTTGTGTTCTCGGTTGGTGCGTCTGGTAGGCATTCCTGCTTGTGGTTCTGCTTCTTGTGCTTTTCCCGTAGAGATTGGTAGGCTACTGGTAGCGTTACACACCGATAAATGGAGTAAGTTGTGGTACGCCAGGCTTCGAGCGTCTCCCTGGCAGTTTGGTCACTTCCGCGCTCGATGATCTCAGCATCTTTGAAAGCAAACTTGTGCCCAGTGGCTGCACAATGTTCTGCCACTAGAGAGCGTTGTTCCTGTCTGCGCAACGCTTCCTCGTGCTCGGTCATACGCATCTGCAATCGTTTGCCTGTTTCCTGTACATAGTTCACTTCGCAAAAACTGCATTTGATACGGTACGCGATTTATGTAGAGGGTGCTCCAAAAAAATGAAAACCCATTTGAATTTATTGTAAGCTTGGTGTTTATCATAATTTTATTATTTCAGAAAAGAAAAAACTTATTTACCAGTATGATCTTATAGTTTTTTCAATGCATTTTGACTATTGCAATAGTAGGTGAATTGAGAAAAGCCATTGAGCGTGAATGCACCTGAATACCAAGGAAATTGTTTTTTTGGTGTGTGCGATTCCACTGCTTCGCATCTTCAGCAGTGTGATGATCAAAATGGACATCAGTTTGAGAAAATCCAATGAAAAAAACAATGAAATTATACTTGTTAATATTTCTGCCCTTTTGAAATATTCAAATTATTATAAACACCAATTCTAAAATTATTATTAAAATATGTAAACATTTATTTGGGACACCTTGTATATTGCTGATTGAAGCAAAAGTGCGTGTCCTCGGACATAAATGAGAAGAAGAGGCCTATACGCTTTCGAAACATCAGAATATTATACCCACTATTCCCGAGATCGTCTCTTCTTTTCATGTTTATAAAGATACATATCAGTAAGGGGGGTATGAGAGCATTTGGAGGTAACTTGATACAGTACTGTTTCGGGCTTATTAGCCTTCATCAGCCAAGCATAAGCGTGAACGCCAGCTGGTCGGACAACACAAACAAACGCACTCCAAGATGGCGCAGTTGGTCCACCACTGGTGTCTATCAGATGGGTCATAAGCACTAAATCGTACCGCAGTTCATCAGCGCCTCACAACCTGCCATTTGGTGTCACAGCTGATCGGGTATATATTCACTCAGGAATGTGCGAACACCGATTGAATGCTGTCATACCCCCTTTACTGCTATTATGACTTGGCCGGAATCGGCCTGGCAGGCGGTCACCCGTTGGAGACCTCTGACCACCACATGAACTTTGTTTCGTTTGGAAGCCTATTCGATCGGTGTTCGCACATTCCTGAATGAATATGTATATCTATATATAAAGTCGTCTCTAAAGTGAATGACATAACCTAAAGCGAAGCTGTTTAATGAACACCACTTAAACCATGATTCAGCAGGATCATTGCTTCAAATACTGCCTTCCATTCTCTGCCCTCACTAGAACTTGGAAGACGCATGAGATGGAAACGTACGGAAGTGTGCAGCTTGAGTGATGATGCACCCCTGAGAACGGACGTGATGCAAGACGTAAACAGAAGTCAGCCCCCAAACGTTGACTTTCTACCCCTGAAAGAATCCGAGTCAATTGAAAATGCCTTGTCCGCGGACGCGGCCCATGCTAGGCTTATCTCAACGAACAGTCTCAAGAATCGACCCATGAAAGGGAACTTCAGCCCCTCTACCGGGACTCAGCGATGCGAGGGCTTCGATGATGCTGTTTCGGCCGCAGATGAACGTGGATTGCAGGGACAACGAATGACCGTTTGTGAGATTTCATGTTTTTCAATGTCTTTAAACTGTCAACGCAAATACGCATACAGGCTGCACCCCTCGTCCCTCCGGCCGAATCCGAAATTTATTAAATAGTATGGCGTAACTGCATGCTGTATTTTTCAACTCTTTATACAGCATTAGCGCGTACGTCAAACATCCATGATAACAATTATCAATTTATTACGGTAGTATTAAGCAAATAGTAAAGGGTAAAAGGCGTACAAACTTCAACAATAGATATATCCAGTTAGGAACAATGTGAGTCAGCCAAATCGTCTGACTCTGGAATAACGCACGTTCCACACCACCACGCAGGGCGAAACCAGTCTTGAGAGAGCGTGTGCGTGTTCGTGGGAGGGAGGCGGATGACTGCTTTTACGTGGCTTTAGGGGGAAATTCATTTGGCATTCAATTGTTCTGAAACAGTGTGCGTAAATAGGTGAGAATTTCGTATATGGAGGCAATATAAAAGTGTTAGCAGCACGGGGGGGGGGGTGAAATGAACCCTCAAAATGCCTCGAGCTGGGTAAGTGGCCTTTGCCGCAGCCTCAACCTTATCGCACGCCAAGGGACAGCTGGGTGAAGTGTGTTCTGAACAGCCTGGCAGAACAGCTGTGCCTTTTGTTCGCTTTCCTCTATTGGTCCGAGAAAGGGGGAGCTGGCATATTTAAGTGCCACCCAAATCAGTTGTCTCTTGAGGCGACCGGGGTCGACAGCACTGTGAGAAAACGGTGAGTAAAAGCAAGGGATCCAAAGGGGAAATGTGGGGCAGTATTCAAATGGCACTTTGCTGGGGGGGGCTGTTTTTGCCCTTAAGCATTTGAGTATGAATGAGTCAACATGGGGGGAGGGCGGCCCGCAATCGGGTATCGAAAGCACGCGGCCCAGATAAATTAGGACAGCCTTTGTAAGAGGGAAACAATCATATGCAGATCGGGCAGGATTTTCGCTGGAGGAGGACGTGGAGAATTTCAGCCGAAAATAGCAGTGTACATAAGTGCATTCCCTTTCTCATTAAATGTCAACTTAACTACTCAAAAGGGGTTTGAAATTGGGGATAATTACTTGCGTAGGGCTGAAATATTCATATTCGTTCAACCAAACCTCGACTTATAAAAGAGCTTATTTTTGACCACCAGCAAGAAATATATTCTACGTAAGTAGCATAGCTTTTTCCGATTTATTTATATTGGTCAGGTACATTTAAACGTCTTGTATATAAACCATGCACAGAAATGTTCTTTGTTGCATTCGTTTGGTAGAAAACATACGCCATCCTCAAATGTTAAACAGAAAGAAAAGGTGTACAGCAGAACCTTGGTTAATGAGTTAAGCCCGTTCCGGCACTGAGCTTGTCATGTGGAACCCTTGTCCTGCGAAACGTAGCCAATCAAACTGCACCAGTTCGCTGATTGGTTGCAGGTGACCAGGAACATACGTCCTAGAAAAAAGACTCGATGATGGACACAGGTAGACAAAAGCAGTGACAACTCGTTAACTCGGCGGAAGCTCCTTAATCGTTTTAGGAGCAGACCTAACGACCTATTAGCAAGTTATCCCGATTACTTGTTGAACGGTGCACTATCAATCAATACAAGCCGCACGAGCGATGAGATCAAGCAAGCCGCCGCCCGTGATTA
This sequence comes from Ligula intestinalis, assembly GCA_036362985.1. NCBI lineage: Eukaryota > Metazoa > Platyhelminthes > Cestoda > Diphyllobothriidea > Diphyllobothriidae > Ligula > Ligula intestinalis. The sequence continues at coordinate 22,257,198 of JAYGXS010000008.1, forward strand.
GTGTTCTTCCCCATCACTCTGATCAGCCCCAAATCTACTCCGCATATCATCCATATCTTGAGGCAACAATCTGATTGGTCCAAATTGTACGCTCTGCTGTATTAGGTATGCTAAAAGAGTTTGCACTCTTTTGTTGTGTTCTTCTTTAGGGACTCACAAAAGGCGTAATTAAAAGGTGACATCTCGGGTTTCGTAACTGGTACAACAAATCGAGGCAAAGTTTGCGCGAGTGATTCACTCTTTACCTGAAATTCTCGTAGATAGGACTGCTCGTCCCTTGGGGTTCCACTCTATGTCGGTCTTAAAACATTTTCGAAATATCCGAATAGTTTTGAAACATTACCGGCCGTTACATTTGCATGCAAAAACTGCATGAGTTGCACGTTTCTTCTTGAATCAAGCAAGCACTTGTTTAGTCTATGGGGAAGCATTCACACAATTCTCAAAAGCATTTGCAATGTATATGTCAGTCGTGTTGTATACTTTATAAGCAACATAAATAAATTAACGGATACGATGTACCATGACTGAACAATTTACGGTGTTAAAACATCGCACAATTGGAAACTTTCTTAAATTCGAAAGTTATTCCTTCTTCAAGCATACAATTTGAAGAAATTATCATTCAGCACAAGTCGAGTACAAAATACGATTATCTTTTTGCATACTTAAGGGCATTCTTGTGGCATATATGGTCCAAAAAGTTGATCTTTCGGTTTGCAGTGTAACGCGCTAACTACTGAGAGATTGAGTCATTGACATTTTGTCTTAGACAGGGTATCTGCATCAGTTTGTTGAGGGAAAGATGGACAAACGCCTTTGAATTCCCTATTGGTAACAAGACACTAGAAAAATACATGAATACAACTTGAAAAAGTGCGTCAATTACATATTCCTGGTGAAGACTTAACAGGAGTTAGGTTGTCGAGATAGTTCTAAAAAGATGACAACTCGCTTATCATTAGTACTATAATTGAATGTATATTAACTACGCTCGCAGATCAGACTATGCCGGCACGGTTTGTTTCCAATTTTCCTCCAAATGCTGCTCAACCAACTTCCAATCTCACATGTATTAACGACTGCCAGGATTACTCGGACTCATAAATAATACGAATACCTTGGTGTTGTACTTCTGGGCATGAAACGCTTCGTTCAATTTCCTCTTTATAAACTTACGGCTTAGACTTTGCCATGCTGGTAGACGCTGTGGCCTGCTTTACACTTTTTATCATTCCAAAATTTAGTTTGCGAAACTGCAGCGGAGTACTCAGAGGCAATGCACAAAAGGATTCCCGAAAATACTGTTGAATCACCGTCCACTGAGGTCGGAAATCTAAAAATAGCCACAAGATTGCCAAGCGGTTCGTTTATATTTTATATATTTATTTTAAGTTGTTGTGAAATGGCAGCTACAAATTAAACAAGGACAGTTTGCAGAAAAGGCTTTGGTAGGCGACCACCAGCAAGAAGACGATATTAATGCCATCCAACAATCGGCCTGTAAACGAACTTTTTATTTACCAATCCCAGAAGCCATTTAGGTAATTGTGCAACTGATGTTTCATTTTCTAGGAAGGTCGTCACTAAGGCACTAATGCGGCTTACTATCGCAAAGCTGAGAATTAGAATGAGTCCGGTCGCATTTAGGTTCCTTTCAACGTAAACAAGAAGTCGGCTTTCTTGGTTCCATTTGAGACATTTTTACCTTAAAAAATGAAATTACAGTATAATGAATCAACCTTAAAGCAACTACTCCATTTATTTTTGTTGCGAGACGTGTTTTACGTTTTCATTATACCCTTGTATTTAACTAAATTTTGAGACATTTTTGGGAACACCAACTTCTGTTTAGCTATCCTATCCGATACATTGTATGCGAGTCCAGACTTTTATTCCAGGATAAAAAATCTATCGTGCATTTTACTATGATAACGGTGAGTGCGTTCTTAGAATTTTTGTAAGATTGCACAGTAACTTGCCCCCAAATAGAACTGTGGGACCAAGCGAATTCGGCTTGCCACCCAGTAGAGCACTGGGCAGTAGATTCAAACATATATTTACTCTGATATAACCGCTACTTAAATAATTACAGTAAGCGGGATGGCACCGTATATTTCTCCAAGGAGGAAAAGTCAAATATAAGAGACTAGGGAGTAAGATTGACAACCTGGCAGTTTCATTCAACGTCACCATCCAACATAACTGACGAAATCGGCACAATTAACCACAAGGAGGCGGACTACCAAGCCAAAGATCGCATCAATTACGACACCTAGCGGTGATCGGGAGGGATGCGGATGGTAGTACGCATGTGATCAGATGACCCATACGGACTGCGCACCCTGAGCCTCCAGTACAGTTATCCGTAACTGTCTCTGAGGACGGGTTTCAGCGAGAATCCGAAACGCAGGACCTATAAACAGCTTGTTTCAGCAATCATATCTTCCCCTCTTGAGCTGGTTACTGAAAGTCACGTATGCGTTTCCATCAGCAGTTTCATGCCTGACTGCCAAGTATCCTTTTACTTTTCAGTGGAGATGACGGAGGATCTTCTGAACGTGCTAAGCAAAAACGGAGAGTACGTTCAAACAGTTCTGATGCAGAGCTGGGGTGAGGATGCCAACTTACTCCAAGAATTGCAGGTATTTTTTAGACATTTTTGTAAAAGTAGGATTAGTATTCGGAGAGTAGTGTCATTGCATTTGCTTTTGAATACAGGACTTGGGAAACATCGCTAAAAACATTTAAATATATATTACGCTTTGAAAATTTACTTGGGTCAAGTTATACTACTGATAATCAGGGGAGGCGATTCCTGCATGAAACACTGCTGGATTTGGGTTTTGGTCTTTCTTTTCAACTACGGTCCTCACTTTGGAAAACCCACCTACTAATGAAGTGTGGATTTTTATCTGCTATGTACATCTGTATTTAGTCAGTCATTTCTTAAAGACTGTACACAAATCAAGTCTGTAATAAGTGGATTACAGGCAATAGAGACTTCTTCAAAATCATTCATGGTAGCCAGCTGCACATTGAATCTTCTCCCAGCAGTTTGTTTGAATCGAATCATTGGCACGCACTTTCACACTTATTTTTGATGCTTAGGTAAGAGGCGGCTAGCTATCTTAGGAAAATAGGAAGGTTTCCGGTTTAAAGGAAGTCTATTATTACGCACATTCTGAAATTACTTCGTTATCTAATGTTCACCTTCCTTGGATAGGTGGTACATAGGGAAGCGTGGCTAGCTAGACGCATATGTATGTTCGATCTGAGGTCGTTCAAGTATCTCCAGGTCAGTGAATTTGGAGCAGCCCAATGCAAACGTTAAAGACCTTGAAACAACGGGCTTTAGTCAAGGAAGTTTTACGGATTATTGGGAGTCGCGAGTTACTTGAGTCATGGAACAAGTGCAGCGACCTGCCAAACCCATATTCGGTGATGAGTTTCAGTTTGGCCTAAACAGTTAGTCGATTGGGTAACACACAGGCGAACGCGCCGTCTAATGTCTGTGCCAGCGTGCCAGATGGTTGGGAAGTCATCACGCCCAGGTACACCATGGATGATAGAAGTTCAGGAAGTCACGACCTGCGTGTCAGCCATCAAGCAATTAGCGCACAAGCCGGCACCTATACTCGATAGAGACGAACCGTTTATTTTCTTAGATATGCAGCAGCAAAGCGACTAATTACAATGAATATTACAAATCCCTGTGCATGAATTATCAGTTTCTGCTATTGTCTCTGATGATGAATCCGCGAGGGATTTCAAAACGTCGGGCGAATAAAATAAGTGTCCCAGCGATGACATCCCCTTCCTATTACTGTTGGTTGTCGGCAACATTTGCCATTCTCGTCATTGTGAATTATTTTCTATACAACTGCCCAGGTTTTCATAATTTGCAACAGGTCCTTTAGTTGCAGCAAAGAGTTATGCGAAGCTGTTGGTGACCTATATGATGAAGCATTAACTCGCATATGATACATATGTGTAGGGAAGTCACCCAAACGAAACTGATTTTTTTAATTTGGCATCTAACTTTACCGCAACTTCAGTTTATCGTAAATTTTACCTGCCAACCATCATTGTACTGATGGGTTTCTTAATTTCAGTAGCCACTCACACTGGAACTGTAAGGAGCAGCCGGCCAGTAGGCAGGCCTCAAGCCGCGTTCACGACATTCTATCGATCCGCCTACACGCAGCAAACGCAAACGGACAGTCAATCAATAATTGAATCAATAATTTAAAGCTGTATCCATGCTAAGAGTCTGAAAAGCCAGCCCTTGCATGATAAACCAATCGTGCCCGGATAGTATACAATTGGCCGGATAGACGTGGCTCTACACACGTTTGTTAACCTAAGTATGTTGTACTAAGTGCGCTAAAAGACTTCTGCTTTTGCACCCTTTCTCGTCGCATTCTTCCTCGTGGACTCACACAAGGCACTATTGAGCGGGAAAATCTCGGCTTTGGCTACATATACATCACTAATGACCATTTCTGGCTTACTAGCTATCATCAGCAACTCAAACCCAGTCACAGGATGTTAATTCCCGAGATTCGAGCCCACAACCTTTGGTAATTGAGTGCAACACTCGCTGTTTTAGTCGGTTGCAATCAGGAATATACCGGCAGTAGGCCGCTCACTCATCTGTCCAGGGAACAAAATTTCCAAATAAAGTGTATTCATCGCTCTTTCTCTCTTACACCCTTCATTCCACAGTCATGTGTTGGGAGCATTGCAGAACTCCGTCCCAGGACAATCAATCCAACAAAAATTGTCCAGCTACTCGGTATTCCCCTGGGATCCTCGGTGGAACAGACTGTACTCCCAGGAGGACTCACAGAAGAACAGTACAAAAGTCTCCTCAGCATCCGTCTGCTTAGTCTCGGTACGTGCAAAGCGGGAGTCACATATTCAACATCTGCCTCCTTGTGCATGCCAGTTCTAACCCTGGTGAGCTCTGCCTGAGAGACAGCCTCTAAGCACTCCAAGAGCTTAACATTACCCTCGTGAAGGCGATGGTGACAAAGTGGCTACCTTATTTGGCAAAGGTAGTTTTAGTTGTGCACCTCATGTTTCCCTAGTCCCAGCATATTGTCCTACGGGAACGGTGGTTATAAGAGTCTTGGAGGTGGAGAAATAGGATAGGCAGTGAAGGGAATTTTTAGAAGTTGAAAAATGAAGTTGAATTTGTTTCTCCCGGCCACTGGTAGTAAGTTGTTCCGCATGCAAATTAAAGGTGTGCGCGGCGTTTTGTGCCTCAGACTATACTAATCTAACACCGGAACGGTAAGGTAGACGCCAGGTTAAGTTGAGGTAGACGACCTCTTTGTTAGGACGGCTCAACAACAGCCTAAGAAAGCAGTATCTTGCAAGCCATAGCCACACTCCAAGCAGGCTATCGATCGGCCTGCGCGGGCGAATAAACACAGGCCGTCAATCAATCGATAATAAGAAATTTATATTGCAGTCCATCGTCGGAGAAAGTAGTCTATCCTACCAGCGAGTATTTCAGAAGAGAATCTAATTGGCTCAAGGGCGATCGGTATCACGCGTTTGTTTCCTAAATACGTTGTACCTCATACACTTAAAGACTTCTACCGTTGCACCTTTCTTGTCGTATTCTTCCTTTAAGGACTCACAAAAGGCGTTATTGGGTGGTGATATCTCGGCCTGGGCTTCCATTACAGCACTCTTAAGCAGCATTTCAATTTTTCAGGGGTTTCAAGAAATCTGCATTTTTATTATCGGGTTTTTGCGCAATACATTAAACGATAATACAGATTAGGAAACTTGACAGCTTTAGTTCAACAATATTTCTAATTACAATAAAATAAAAATGCGTATAGCAGTTAATAAACTACATTTGACTGTTCATCCTAATTTCACACCCATAAAACTCCCATAACCACCGTTTCCTTAGGACAAAATGGTGAGACCATGTGTATACGAGGTGCAATACTTAAATTGCTGTTGCTCCTTATCTAAACATGTTAACGTTTCGGAACGGTTCTTCGCAGATTAAATTCAGAGCTGCTGCTTGTGAACTTATTGCGGGTCACGCATGCTCGACAAATGGTTAGGCAGACAATGCCCAGGCGGCTTATTTTGCACACATTTGTTGTTCAGAACTTATAAATTTCACGTTGCCTGTGAGGCCACCGTTAACGAAACTACACCCACAGAAGTTGCCATAATTCATGAGAGAGAGAGAGAGAGCGATGTGTCTAATTTTGAAAATATCATTCCAAAATCTTCAGCAAAAGGGTCTTCTATTCAAAGGAAATAATATTTGGCACACAACATCACAACATTTTGGTTGACGCCTTTTATCTTTGAGGATGGACTACAGAAAGAGCCCGAAAGCCCAGACAAGTAAAACTATGATTCCAATGATCGAAGTGCCCTCTTCTACACTGCAGAATTCCAGTTGATATTGCTGGAAAGCTACTGTAGTTCATTTTCTCGGCCTTCATGTTAATCTAGAGATATTCAGTCAATTCCAAAAAAGCCAGGTGATTGAAAAGATTTCCACGATGTTTGCTACAACATCCCCGCCCCAGGTTTGCTATCCAGGAACAAGCTAACCCGGCTGCGGACAGGCCCTTCCCGTTTCACCGTCTAGGTGCTCTTTACGGAAGTTTGCTGCGCATGTCGTAGACAGAGCAATAACAATTTTTTTCAAATTGAAAAACAAAATATCAAAACTGGAAACACACCTGACCTTTCCAGGCGCCCCACTCCTCATGAGACTCTCAGTTCTTGTTTGTCTGTATACTTTTAGTACCCCGACTACATATGAGGAGGAAGACAACTCTCCAACTGGCTACCAGCCTGGTGACAAGACTTTGTGATGCCGCGGCTCGGGGTTCTGCCCTCCTCGTCGGCTCTGAATATGCAGGCACAGCCACGGGCTGTAACAGTAAGTCAAGCTGCTGCATCATAAGGAGCCATCCCTTTAAACGGGTTTCAAATGGCTTTTTCTTAACGTTATTGCTTCATTATACTGTCAAGCAAGGTAACCGCCTCGGAGGGATTCGAACGCACGTCAACGAATAAAAGTTGTGTGTACAGCCAACGCTCCGAAAACTGAACTTCGAGGCTCACAGGGAGTCGTGAATTTCACCATTAGGTCGATTTGCCCGCCCAGTTTACTGCACGCATGGAGTCCGCCAATAAGTATACAGGAGGCTGACTGCCCAAGCAGAATTTTCTACGCAATTAAAGGTTCCCGCTGAGCCTCATAGCTCAGTTGGCGAAACGTTGGTTGTACCCAGACCCTTCCTTGTTGACGAGGCTGCAAATTTGTCCCGATTGGGTCAATTGGCTTATTTAATTCGGCCAACCCCTCTTAATAGTATCTGCAATTATTATTTGTCGGAAACAATCA
>JAYGXS010000008.1:22264696-22283733 GCA_036362985.1 Ligula intestinalis
GGTCCGAACTGACTGGACTGACGAGCGCACACCAGCTGCCGACAGCGAGCGTGAAAACATCAACTGCAAAGAGGATGCTACGCCTTCCACAAACCCTGTACAGAATACACTATTCCTTACACAGACCTTTCCCTCATAAAGAGACAAACACGCAGATAGAGAGAGAGGAAGGTAGAAAGGGGGGGAGAGGTGGTTTACCTTCTCTCCGTTTTTGTGTCTCCGCCTGGGCGCCGTGCCACTTCTCCTCCGCATCCGCAGCCTGCTGCCGCATTTGCAAACGTTCCCAGAGAGCTGCAGTGGCCTGTTGCTTGCGCCGCTGTAGTTCCAACTCGCGGTCCTGCACTTGTTGCACTCGCAGTAACTCCATTCGCTGTCGCATCGTCTCCGCGCGCAGGTTCTCCTTCAGCTGACGCTGGAGGCGTTCGATGCGGTCCTCGTCAGTCGCTCGCGCCCAAGGCAGCTGACGGCTTGATCCCCGTCCAAGAGCCACCTTGGCGAGCGCAATTTTAGTATCATTATGAGTTTATTGGGAGAAAAGGAGGCGAATGCCTTTGAACACCCTACTTGTAACAAAATGGTAGGAAATATATGCATCGACTGCATTATTGTGGAGCAAGGCACAGCAGTCGTTGCTTGATCGGAATAGTAAAATAACATGACTACTCACTTATAGAAAGTAGTCTAAAGTAGTGTAATAACTGTGCATATCTGGACAGGAATACGGGTTACATTTATTCTAGCGCTTTAGTACGGGTAACATCACGAAATCCTCAGTAAGCTCTAATATGGGACTGGCGTTAATGGAAATAAATTGATAAGTTAATTTACTGCATTTATTAGTTTATTTTCTGGTTCAGTAGCCATCACCATCTAGTTATACCCATGCTCCTAATGTAAACTGACAGGGTGGCGAACCAGTGGTGCAGTGAAGTAGAGCGCTGGACTTCTTATTAACAAGCCGCAGGTGCGAGCCGCGCGTTGTGCGGTGCCTGGGTGGGGCACGGGGGTTAATGACTGCTAGTCAGCGATAAATTTCAATTCCAGTCTCACTTATCTTTACCGACAGAATCGATTAAGCGAGTTCAAGGAATCAGTTCAGAGGTTCAGAAGATGCGATCGCCGGAACAAGAAATCTATTTGCCTGTCGAGAAGGTTGCGGTTCACTGGACGGAACCTGGCCATATTTTCGAGTTTAACGAGGCCAAAATCCTCACAAGAGGTGACAACCGTGTGAGCCGTGAGCCGTGGGCTGCTCGAGTCATGGTTCTCAGGGTCACAGTCGATAAGTAGGCGCAACGAATTGCATTCCCGTACTCTGTACTAAAAATGTGCCTGAGCAGGAAAATGAGTCACGTGGGAAGGGCCGGGCGCAACAACGACTCTAACGACAGCGAGAATAATTGACGCGTAATTATCAAGCCCATATCCAACACGAATGAAAAAATTACGGCAATTAATAAATCGGAAGCGGACGGCCAAGCCATCACCGCACCAATTACGACTCCTAGGGGCGGTTACGGGGGCTGATAAATAAATAAATCAACTTCTTGTTTCAGCGATCATATTTTCTACTTTCCTTGTGTTTGTCGGTAGTGTTCACCTCAACCTCCCTTCCCCTTGCCAGACGTCAGTTCACCATGCGAACGATTCAGCCATCTGATACTGGGATTGAGCACGCGTGCTTGACCGAACTAAATGGGGTTATTAGGCTTCGAATCCAGGAAAGTGAGGGAGCAGGTTTAGTACAGTCAGTGCTCTAACCAGCTAAGCTACGAGACCTCCCTGTCGTCGTCTGCTGGCTCCTGGATTGATTGCGTAGGAAGTCCTGTTTAGGTAGTCAACGCACTAGGCCAGAATTTGTGGATTCCATGCATTGCATGTGGGTAACATGGTCCAAATATGATAAAACTCAAAAGCCCCCAGTGGGTCCTCGTAGCTCGGTTAGTGAGAGCCTTGGATGTACTAAAGCCTTCCCCTCGCTGTCTTGGGTTCATGGCCGCCACGTTTTTCACATCTGGGTCAAAGGAACTGTCACAACTCTTCCTAAAATAAAAAGCTAGGGTGCGGCCTATACAGGCAGACCAAACTTACCATAACGGCACTGCTAACTCGCTTGGTGGATGGCTGGTACTCCTCCACATCCTCCTTCGCCTTCTTTTCAATTCTCAACTAAAAAAGATAAAGATGCAACATGGAAGGAGCGCCAGAAATTAACAATTTAAAAGCAGACTTCTGGTCCGGACTGGACAGTCACTGGTTGTACGATATACGAGTGACCTAAACCTGCTACCTCGGTCAGGGCCCAAGACGGAGCGGCACATATGCGTTTTAGCAGACGGTGAACGTTCATCATGGAGTTAAAATATTCCCCGACCTAAATCGGCAAGACACCGAGATAGAGAGGGCGTTAGACTCTGGTTGAAAAGGTTGCAGGTTCGAGGCTTGGGTGGGACACTCCTAGAACCTGGGTATGACTGACCGACGACGACTAATAGGCCATTTCAGTCTCCCTTGTCTTTGCCGGCAATGCTATTTGCCTAGTAGTATCAGCTGCTGTTGAGGCCCAAAGCAGAGCGGAACAGATGAGTTTCGTTAGCGGTCGGTGAGGGTTTATTGACGAGTATAAAGTCCCATCCTGAGGGTGACCTTCCTATGGAGTTTAGCGAAAGGTAACCTGTTCAATGGGGTATTTATTTCTGTCCCCAACTGTCCGAACCACCCTACTCTGCAGCGGGTTCTTGAGCTACGTGCAAGCCGGTCAACCATTTTCGCTTAATTTAATAAGAAGGCAACCGAAGCGGATTGCTACCACCCGGTCAAAATCCAGGCTTGAAAATCCCAGTTTGATGAAAATGGATTCTTTTTTGACTTAGTTGACAAGCCTTAGGGTTCCAAGGCAATATCTGAGCGTGGCTCAGTCACCAGTTATGCCTTCTCATGCTTATGTAGCGCCTTAATAAAGCTGTAGAACGACACGCAGAACTCACCCTTTTCCTGCGTTTCATTTGCCGCTTCCAGTTTTCATACTTTGCTTGCAGAGCTGTAAAGAAAATTGAAAAATTAACTTTTAAGTAAAAAAAGGCCTAAACAGGACGAGATGTCAGGATACCATGCATTTACACCTGTTCCAGTCTGACATTTTACAAAATCCCAACCGTAGTCATTATGGAGGCTAACACGGAAACAAGCAAATAGGGCTTTTATGCCTGTTTGTTTAGTTGAACTAAAATGAGGTCATGACGCTAGTGTCCGATTTGAAAGCAGTCCAATTTCGCCTATATTTTACGAATTTTCCAAGGACATTTATCCACGATGTCGACAATTGCAGTCATTGACGGTTATAGATGGCTTTTTTATTTCCCGGTGTTGCGAGTTTGTGCGTCGAATTTTCATCCTTGTGAATGGAGGAAGTTTTTTTGCTGAAAATGCTCGAATGATATTTTAAAAATAAAGCGTATCTGTCTCTTTCTCGTGGTTCACTGAACAGGAGCTGGCCACAGGAAAAGCCAACAATGCAGGTGTCTTTGCAAAAAATACCAGGGTAAATAAGCTAAGTTGTCTGACTAGGTTTACGGTTAACTTTCGAACTAGAGTTAGAATTAATGTTAGGAGTAAACTTAAGATGAAGACTAGGGCTATTGTTAACTGAAGAGTTAGGATCTGGTGTAAAGTTAGGGGTAGCACTAGTGTTAGAGTTAGGACGCGGGATTATATGCCCTCCTGAAGTGAAATGCAGGTCGCCTTTACTATTTAGGCGGGATTTTCCTATTATCATGCCACATTTAGGGGGTCACATTATTAATAAATACCAGGCCGTGCACCAATTTTGTGTTGAAGAGGAGGGGATCGATAAAATCGATTAGCAAGCAGCTGTCCAGCCGCTAAGCATTTGGTGAACATATACTATTGCTTTCATCCTCCCCGGAAGAGGAAGAAGAAGACGGGAAAATTTCTGAGACTAAGGTTTGTTTAAACTGACGTTTCAAAAGCATTCTCGCTTCCATCTTCAGAGCGTAGAGTCAAGTAAGTCTGCATAACCGCTAGCTATGCCTGATGCCCGCTTGTCAATCGATTTTACCGATCGATTGCTGATGGCTGTTTGAATTTTTTGCATCGTCGCGGGTGCCTCCATGAGGTGTGTCAAGTCGTTTGTGTGCCTCCTGAGCGTTTCCACTTTCTTCGTTTGCAGCTGCCGGCCGTCGGCCCTGTTTGGGTCCAGTTCTTGGAGCTCTATGATATGCACTTGCTTGAGCTTTTGGTCGGTTTTGTCGTATTTCTCTTGGAGAAGACCATCAATACTTTCCGTAGCCAGAGTAGGTGGGATAGATGTGAACAAGAAGATCACATCGAACGACACCATAAACTCATCTGCCTCCACTTCCAGGTTTTGGATGCGGGTCAAAATTGTTTTAGCAGCCTTTGCTGTCCACTGGGAATCCTTGGTAGGGAAGCACAGTCGTTGAAACAACTACTTTGACAACGCAGAAGTCGGTATGCCTCATAAGGGTGCGATGGGACGCAAGGACACTCGTGGTTTGGGCACCTTTGGTAGGCCATAGAAAGATGCCATTGCAGCGTCGGTGGCCTTTACAGCCAGCGCTTCTTTTTCCATCAGAGCTTACCAAGCGCTCCGTCCAAGGCTAACATCTGCTCATAACGAAGCAATAGGTCGGGTGAAGGAAGATACACAAAGCCGACGGCTGGCAACCGGCGGTGAAGAAGGTGGCAACGCCCAGGAGGCACACAAATGACTTGACACACCTTATTGAGGCACCCGCGAGAACGCAAATAATTCAAACAACCACCAGCAATCGATCGGTACAATCGATCAATGTGCGTGCATTAAGCATAGCTAGCGGTTAGGCAGACTTACTCGTCACTATGCTCTGACGATGAAAGAAAGAATACTTTTTAAACGTTAGCATAAATACACCACAGTCTCAGAGTTTACTCCGTCTTCTTCTGCTTCTTCTTCCGAGGATGATGAAAGCAATATTATAACTGGACCTCGAACATTTTCGCATATGAAAATATATTCGCCCTATTATTCAGGACGTAATTAAGTGTGCAGTATCCGACTGGCTGACAGGACTAGCGACGTGATTACCTGGTTTGAAGGTTTATTGCTACTGCCCGTTGGGTTGCATTTTTCCTAATCACCCCAGTACATTTTCGTCCATCTAACCGCCTTTCTGCTCGCTGATAAGGGAGCTTTAAAATTGTCATCCGTCCCACTTTGATAAGTGGTGACCCCGGCGTGGCATGAACATGCAAACATGTTATTCCAGGCTTATGATTTCAAAAAGGCTTGTTGCTACTACTTTCTAAATTGCGTGCATTGCCTCAGAAAAACTATGCCTTTGTGACTGTCATCTGGTATCCTTATTTGACAGCCCTCAAGTTGTCTACGGCCTTAACTCGATATCTATACCCATTATCTCCGCCAGCGAATGAAGCTGTTTTCGGTTAAAAACTCCTATCGGTCGCTGCCTTGTTATCCTGTGCTTAGCTTGACTTATTTTCGGCTCTGTGGCTGGTTTTCATCGTCAGAAGCAGACACATATAAGCCCGATATCTTTCGCTCTCCCAGCAGCCGATAGGATAAGATTGGCAACAGACAGATAATCACACTACCAATCCAGATAGAAGAGAATGGAAAAACAGCCGTTTAACCTAGTTGTGCTCTGTTCAGCCTGTCATAATCCTGTCTAAAAACACCAAACATCTCCACATATATGAATGCTCACAATCTGCAGATGGTTCATCAGTTATCTCGATCTGATTAATCCTTGAAAGGCACTCAGTTGGGATGTTTCGCTGCCTTGGCAGACGCAATTTTCCTCTCATAGGCGGACTGATTCGTTTAGTTTACCTGAGACAAACATCTACGACAGGGGTACCAACAAATGACCACCGACTAGGCTGTTTATCGGTCAACCACCCATATATATATGTTGTTTTCGCCCTGCGTTTTTAGGCAAAAATGGCTGAAGAAAAGCATAAATAAACGGAACTATAAGATTCCTTCATCGTTTGCGTCTTCCTCTGCAAGTATTAAGCTTGCTTGATGTTTCATAGAAGTCCAAATACTTAGCTATGGTGGTTGCTTAAGGTAAACGTAAGTGAAGTTAACTTACCCTCTGATCTTGGTGGAATTTCGAGTCGCCAATCAGGTTCAAGCATGCTCATGCGACCATGGCCTACTTCCGAAAGGGGAAGAAAGTAAATTATGTAAATCAGGACAGTAATACGTAAAGGAAATGATAACAGAATCATGAACGAGCGCTTAAAGAGTGTTTGGTTTGAGTGCTTGTTAAGGCTATTTCTCTTCTTAGTTTTGTTTTCCTTCATCTTCATCTTAATAGGCATAATTAAACGATCTACTGAAATGATATGAGTAACGTCATGCTAATAAATTGAATTTTGTGTTTGCACTGGGTTTCTTGGAGGGTGATTTTCCGATCTTTCCGTCTAATCATTTGAATGACTTATAGGCATTCTTGAATTCCACATTTTTTTATGGTTTTTACATCCGGTTCACCTGCCTGTTTCTGTTGACAAGATACAATGTGAGAAATTATGTAACTTTAACAAGCGATACCTGTGCTAGACTGCATTTGCAGCTAAACCAACAGAGAGGTCACTCTGTTTAGAGGGTACGATTCGGCTCTGAATTCCAAGTTCATAAGCGAAAAAATTTAACCATAATGTTGACTAAAACCTACAAAGTATTTGTCATGTACTAGAGGTTAAATCCGATCATTTTCGATTTTTAAACCGGAAATCGGTACTGAAAGTCCTCCTTACTGTTGAGTAGTTGTTTGGGCTCAGGGCTACTCTTTTAATGCTATCTATCTTCATTGAGATAGGAGTCTAACAGATATCGCATTCAAACTGACAAACGGAAGGCGGAGACTTTTAATCTGTCGACAAAATACCTCACCCGGCAGACAGTTCTGCAGTCTGGTATGAAAGAATCGACTGGCGACACGAGAAGAAATGCGAGTCTCAGGAAATTATTACAATCACCGGGACAAGACCTTTCTGACGTTTCGGATTCCGGCTGGACTTCAATTCGCAACTATGCAGATCCAATAAACAACTTCGGATGTTTCCCGCCGTTGCAGCGGGTCTTTTGGTTTCATTTTCTGACGCCCAATGCTCGCCTTCGGTCTGTGTGCGACCCTAATTCTAAGTAGTGCGAGAAAGTGGCTATCATTCTCCGAGCCAGTGGTCCCATACATCAGCCACTTGGAGTGGGAGTCGCCCACAGGGTGGCCACAACAATTTGTTGTCAGGAAAGGAAACCAAAGGACCGACTTCAACGGCAAGCAATATCTGAAGTCGTTTCTCTTATCTGGTCCCGTTTCCCGGCAAAGAGACGAGGTCGGAGAAACTGCATTACTACCGTAGACGCCAATGGCCGAACATGCGGCAGCAGTGCCAACAAATGATGTCAATTCTCAGGTCGCGGTACATTCGATGAGCCCTAGTCATACATTTACACGTGACGAAGCCAAAATTCTCTTGAGAGGTGACATTCGGGTTAGTCTCCGGTTGTTTGAGTCATGGTCTACGGTTAGTCAGTCCATAAACAAGGGCAGTGACGTATATTCGGTGCTGTGGCTAGAGTGATTCGCCAGTCGGGGAGAGTACAGGCAAACACGTCTTCTGACGCCAATGCCAGACAGCCAGATGGCAGAGCAATCATAACGCCCTAGTCCAACATGGCTGATTAAAGTTTAGCAGGTCACGAAACTATTAGCGCACAAACCGACACCCTTTATAGTTATGCAGTAGCATACTGACTGTAGCTTATGCACACTGCAACTTCCTGTCTATGAATCACCCATTTCTGTTACTGTCTCTGATGATGAATCCGCAGCAGAATTCGAAACGTCAGGCGAATAAAGTCCTTGTTTGAGCAATCACATCTTCTTCTCCTGAAGAAGTCTCTCTCTGGCATGTTCATGACTTATAGCGTGAGTGACGATGGCACCTAGGCCATAAATGTTTTTGCAACCACCCTCGTCGTCTTGAACTCGCCGACCATCATGTCCTTAATTCGATTAGGTGATTTAAAATCGATTAAATACTTTCCCAAACTGAAAGTAGCAATTTTGAAAGCTATCACACAATATTGTACAGAGAAATACCTAGGATATTTAACCGTACATATTGTATGTGCGTATAAAATTAACTAAGATCAAATTTGTCGGCAAAATTCATACCCATCCAGCATAATTGTGGTAGTGTTAAGAAAACGTCTTCTTTGTCGTCCAGTAAATACCTACTCAGAACAGAAGCGTTCCTACTTGGCGTTTTAAGAATCTGCCCAAAACTAGGATCATGCCTTGCGTAAATAACTGCCCATTATGAGCATGACGATGAAAGTTTAAAAAACTCAGTTTAGAAATGATTAAATTGACTTTCAAATGGAATAAAAAGCACCAACTCACACATTCGCGCTCTCAGACGTTCTCGCTTCACCTGTGTTGCATCCTCACCAATGAATGCTTGCATGTAAGAAAAACAATGGTTTTAAGTTCATACAATGATAAACACACTTTGATTAACTTGTTTTTTGATCGTCAGTAACTTCTGCTAAAAACTTAAAGATTGGGAACTTTAAACGCGGCTCCAACTGCGCACAACAGTTTGGTGAGCGTACGTTTTCGATTTTACGTCATCAGGTTATAACAACTGCGCAAGATTGGACTAAGCGACAAAAGTATGAGTATCCAATCAGCGGTAAGTGACGGGGGAAAGGTGTTCAGAGACCAAGGGGCGAGAGTGGGGCGAAGGGGGGGGGGGAGTGGTAGTGGTGGAAGGGGTCCGACAACTAGTTCATGTCGCCGCGTCATCGCCAACCGTCGCCATACGGCTAACTTACCAGATTTTGGGCATGCTGAAGGCGTTTATACAGGCAATACAGTTCCCTTGGTCGAAGACCAAAGCAGCATGCGTTGTCACGTTTCCTACCACGTCACGAGCAAGTGAAGGCGCGGTGACATTAACTAAGTGTTGGACCCCTCCCTCTTCGTCCCTCTCTGATCCGTTGATATGACTAAAATCTAACCCTTTGACCGCTGAACACCTTCCCCCTTACTTACTCTTGATTTGGTGCTTAAAGTTTTGTCAATAAACCCTCTTTTATATCATTGCAATTGCCTGATGATAAATAATCGAAAACATACGTTTTCCGAACTTGATGTCTTTGATGTCTACATGGGTGTCATCGCTAACACCTGTTTCGGACTGACCTTTGCAAAAATCAAAATGATATATGTTGATTAAGGTTAGCATTCCGTGAAGCTTTATCAATGAGTATCGATAGTGACAATGGAGGTCTTAAGGGTGAGGCCTCGCCACGGACAAGTAACGAAATGTGGACAAGAAAACATTCAAACAAGTAAATAAATTTTCGTCAAATTCCTTTGTCCAAGCAACACAATTTCCTCCAATTGTATCCTTCTTTGCGAAAAAAATTGAGAATGCTATTAAATAAATAAACAGTCATGTCTAAATAAATAAAAGCAGTTTGAATAACAATAGCTACAAAAGGACAACCTTCTGCACGTCGGAATATGAATGTAGTGCTTTATACCCAGGGATTTACAGCTCCCATCCTTACCGCAGCTTGTACAACACACTCATTACTCTGTTTTAAAGTTGCAAAAATTTCCATCAGAGAATTCAGAAAAATACCTGGCGCGCATGCTTAGTTTTCGATTAATTCTCCTTTGACCATTACATTTATATAGGGAGGGGGATAAAAGTAACATGCTGGTAAGTATGTTCATCACTACAGGCAAATTAGTCATGGGGATAGGGGGGGGGTTGAGAGTTCTCAGCTAGTTGCGAGTTGATGAGGATTTGCTGCGTCCGGACAGGGGATGGGGGAGGTTTGAAGGGGAAGAAAGCCGCAAAGGATGCAGACGGTGACGTAACCATTGGCCACGCCAAGCTGGGGTCTTGTAGGAGATCCCTTTGCTAGCACAAAACCAGCTTCCCCAACCTGATCGTGGTTGTTACTGCTATTGCTAGCAAACGCTAACGCAGGGACTTTGGGTAGTTTAGCGGGACTTTGAAAATTACCTTGAAGGATTTGCTGGGGTTTACTAGATGCCCGGAGGCAACCATATGGGCAAATATAGAGCTGTTAAGTCTGCTAACTTCACCTTTGGCCAGCCATGCCGGTAGGTTCTCCAGTATTATTTATGATAGGCGCCGACATCAACTCACAACCAGCTAAGTACTATCAAACTCACCCCCTCCCTTATCCCCATGACTAATTTGCCTGTGGTGATGAATATAATTGCCAGTATGTTACATTTTACCCGCACCCTATATAAACGTAATGGTTCGAGGAGAATTCCTCGAAAGTTAAGAATGCTCACCAGATACTCTTCTGACTTATTACTCTGTTTGGGCTACGATACCTGCGGAGGTTAGCCGGTTTAAGTCAGATGCCTTAAAAATGAATATTCGGTTTGCCGTTGCTATGAAATAACAAGGTAAACCAAGCCAGGCTATATATTTGAAACCTAGGGGACTAGCATTAACTATCATTATCGAATAGCCCTCTCCCTCCAACAGCAATAAACATGTCTGAACGCCTTTCTAACTTGATGGTTTTATGCATGAAAAATACAAGGTTCACTGCCATCGTTGCTGACGGTTATGTTAGAATTGTTACTGGCAGTGCCATTGGTCGCAGTAGGAGTCCTGGTAGGGGTTCATTTCGGGTCACTAAACAGCTTATTTAAATAATTAATCATTTTCGTGCGGTAATTAAAATGTGCCAATATTGACTAATTGCACACAATCTTCGACACTATATCAACTCTCTATCATATCTATATGCCCTCTATAGAGATGCTACCGTGATAATATAGAGAAGGTATTGAGCTGATAGAGAGTATTGTTAAAGTCGACGATTGTGTCCGATTGGGCCATTGAAATTATCGCGCGCAAATATTGGATTTTTAAAATAATTATGCCTTTTATCTTCTGCATTTATAGGCTCTCCTTTTTCTTTTTTTATTATTTAACCTTCCGTACCGTATTAGAGAAATGTGAAGTTTTCGCGTGCTTCAGTGTGGCCTTAATTTAACTTTTACCGAATTCTTATCCCTGTCTATAGCATCCCTACCGCTGTGAATATCAATATCATTATACGTTGTATTAATAGTGTCACCAGCAAGGAAGAGGATGAGTGAGGTTAATAATTAAAATAAGCTTACCCGCTAATCCGTCGGCATCAGAAGTGAGTGCTTCCGCGAGCCTTCTATCCAATCCCGCTGTCGCCAGTACTTCCCCGCACAAACTCTGCATAGCTTCTTCATCGTCTGATTCACAAATAGCGATGAGGTCTTTGAGACCAGATCCACCGGCCAGCCCACAGAGGCCATTGAGGGCTTCACTTGTCCCCCCAGTTGCCAAGACAAGTCGCTGGAGGTTCTTCCCCAAGTCGTCTCCCATGGCCTGCAGCAGACGCCGCAACCCAGCCTTTCCGCCACCGACAGAATTCACCAGAATGACCAGCGCCCTCAGCGGATCATCCAACTGCTCTTCCGCGGCGCCGGTGCCGGCACCGGCAGGGCAGGCAGCCGCCACGGCAGCTAGCAGCACATCTATGATCTTGTCCCCAGTCACGTCAAGGCTATACACTAATTTGCACAAACCCGCTGCTTTCAAATCCGACGCGTCCTCAGCAAAGTCCTGCGCGCCTGCAGCATTGATTATGGTGGTGAGACCAGCCTCACCTCCGCCTGCAACTTGAATGAGTCGCTGCAGGCCCGTCTCACCACCCCCGAGGAGGCGAATGATGACTCCCAGTGCGTCGGGGACACCACTTTGAGCGAGGGCAGCCAGCAGGTTTGACAGGCCGACCGCTCCACCACCGGCAACGCGAACCAGTGTCTCCAGTGCGGAGATGCGATCAGCCCCGCAGCTGCCTACGAGGGTTTCAAATTCACCCACAGCAGCGATGAGAGCGCGCAGACCGACCTCTCCACCACCGCTCATCGCGACAAGACGGGCAAGTGCGGTTTCCCGTCCACCGGGCAGGCTGTCCAGCAGATGTGGCAAATTGGCTCCGCCACCAACTGCAGCTATCAAGACGGCCAGAGGGTCCCCACCAGAGGGATTATGGTTTGAGAGTACGCTAAGGAGGTCCTCTAGGCCGAATCGCCCAAAAAGGCTGCGGATCACGGGAACGGAAGGCTGATTCCCGCTGGAGAGCATTTTCAACAGCTTCGACAGGCCCAATGCGCCATCACTGCCACCGAGCATGTTCAGAACCAGCTGGAGGAAAGCCTTGGGCTGAGAACTGAGCGCCAGTAGCTCGAACAAGGAGTCTACCGAGGGACCGCCGAGGAGATCAAGCAGGAAACGAATAGCGACGTCGCCGTTTTGACCGACATGAATGCAAACCTCCGAAAGCAAGTATTCGGCTTCCGCGCCCGATTGGAGGGCTTTGTGCAGATTTGCACGAACGACTTCAGGGTCAGCAGTCGTGGATAGGGTAGCGCCTGTGGGAATGTCATCTTCGATGGCTGATCCGTCAGTGCTGACATCTACATCGAAAAGGGCCATAATTTCTACCTCTTTGTGTTTTTGGTAACCTCTGTCGTGAGCGGCAGTCGATGACCGACTTGCGTCAGTGTGCGTTTGATCCAGCTGACTTCCGATGGAATCAAGGTCACGAAGATCGTCCACGTCATCGACGAAACGATTGATCAGATTACTCATCAGGTTGTTATCACCGTCTTTAATGGCTGCCGATAGACTCTGGATCTCATTGTCTTCTATAACCATGCCTGGAGAAAAATAATACTGTCAGTAAAAAAAACAAGCAAATAATTGCCAAAGTCAGAAACGGTTTTTTGGATTAGAACAAAGTTGAAATTGCGAAGTAGTTTTTGCAAACAGCTTTTTTCATTGCCAGGCCTTGACAGTGACATTGCTAGGCAAAGGAGAAAGTCAATCGATTTGAGGTTCATTTTTCGCACGCTTGATCGACATGAACCACCAAGTTGACGCGAGCGAGGCCTTTTAGTTCATAGACCAGGCACGAGCATACTACTCTTAAGACCTACGTAAATGGGGGCTAGCCCCAATCGAGGAAGCGCCTATTATTTTGGCAAAACCAGCTCACTGCTCTCAAGATACATTTCTGCAGGCAGTTTGTCTCCTTTAGCCGACTACAAGGGAAAAATCGCATGCCGCTTCAAAGCACGGAGAACAGGCACACACACACACACACACACACACACACACACACACACAGCGCGTGTTTGATGTACAGACTTCAAACACAAATTACCGTTCGCACGTCCCCCATCTCGCTTACACTCCAAACCCTAACATCCTGACTATACTGACTCTGCCATGTGGGAACGAGGAGATTTCTAATCACCCTTTCCACTTTTCTCAAACCGCAACAACCATTTAAGCCCTGTACACGTCTGATCAATCTATTTTCCACGTAAGGTCAGACTATGAGTGACCGAAAACAGCTCTTTGCTTAAACAACTTTTCAATCGTGGAATGGGATTTTTCAGTGAACAAAGTTTGAATTTCAGGCTACTGTCTGAGTAAGGTTTAGGCCCAGACACAAAAGTAATCTCAATCGACTTCCGCCAATTCTATTGAATTGGTTACACTTTGTAATTATGACCGTTCAGCGCGTATTTAGACCGAGATTTGAGGTGAGTTGTTGGAAATTCTTCCATTCCCACGAAGGGATATCGCAACAAAAGCGTCGCGAGGTATCCCTTTGCTCGGCCAACGATGTGTTCTAAATTCTGATTGGTCCATATCTCGGACACTGACTCTCTCGCGTATCAATTATACACGCTGCCTCTGTGTGGGAATGACTTGTTCTAACTTGCTTTGTGTGAGTAAACGCTGATATTGGTCAGTCGTGTTCTCTTGCTTCTCTCGTACGGGCCTTGGGTACCGTGGGCGGGCTAGCCCACTGTTCGTGCTAATTACATGTACCGAGCGTGGGTCATAAAAGGAGTAAATAATCATAAAATAACTAGCATAACCAAAAAATTCAAACTAACCTCCACTAACTCTCGGAACTTCCTCTTGGTCCCCAAATGCTCTGGGAACGTTCTCTGGGGTCCTCATATCACTCTCAGGCGCCTTTGAGCTTTTTATCATATTGTCCTCGTTGTGCTGATCTGAGAGATCCTTGGATGTGCCTTCTAAATGCCGATGATTGAAAACAAAGGGGAGGGAAACTCTTGAAACCCCCTAAATCACGTGCTTTTACTGAACTACAAATAAACCAACACAGATTTTCGGTACTCTGCCGGGCAGAAAGTTCGCGTCTTAAAGTTAGTGAAGAGTACTGCTTAGACCTCGACTAGCGTCGAGACGTATACAAAGAGCCATGATCGCGTGCTCTAACAGTTGCTACCGCAAACGCGGATTCGGTAGAAGTGGCCAGAATGAATTGGACTACCTGTAGTGGACCTTAACGCCAACGCTGACTCATCACGCCAACGCTGCGGTTACCGTGATGGCCGACCCCTGGCCTGTCTATCGCTCAAGGACCAGGGCCATCTACTGACACACACGCCTGAATCTCGCAAAGGCAACCAATCACAAGCCCGCTCACACATCACCTAAATTTGGTGACTGTGGCCGGCGACACTTAGAATTCCGGCCTCGCGCGTCGCGGTGGCCGGTGACGCCGCCCTGTCCTACGGGCCTCGCAGTCGTACGTCCTGCAAGACCTATTGGCAAACTTCCCTTTATCCCTTCTATAAACAATACACTGTTTCGTCTATTCTGCCTTCCTAAGACTTCTCCTATCTCCTAAGGGACCAGGGTCTGGAAGATTGTAGGTGTTAGGGTTAACCGTCTTAACCTTAACTTCTATGTACCCATAATGTCCAAAGTTGTCATAGACAGATATATCATAAAGACCAGCAATTTAAAGCATGTTTTCCAGGTAAGCATTTAAAGCAAGCGAAAACAGCAGAATCTCTTTGTTCAAATAAATTTAGGGAGAGCTTGTTAACTGCTTTCTCTCTTTGCATGAATAAGATAACAATTGGAAAACACAGCATTTTGAATTTTCACAGAATCAATAATAACAAGGTCAGATTTAACGCGGTCAATGGTCAACAATAGTGTCACCCTTAAACTTGGGTAGGAGATGTTGGGACGGGAAATAACAAAAATGAAAGGAGGGTTAATTGTGAGCATGCGATTAGCAGGGCAGTTGAAGTTTAGCCACATGGTCTAACTGCTTGCATAGGTCGGGCTTCTCCCGCCGCATATAGGCTGCTTCCATGTACCGCAAGTTTGGTTTTGTTCATCCTCGAACAAGAACCCGGAAAGACTTTTTAAGGTCAGCAGAGTGAACACTGTCCAGCAGGGGCTATAAATTTACGTGCACTTGCGGATGCAAGTACATTGACAGTACGCAAAGGCAACTGGCGATCAGGGCGCTGAACATTTGCCTGATTGGCTTTTTAAAAAAGAAAACAAAGTGTCATGGTCCTCAATTACAAAGCATCTGCTAGACAGTGGTCACTCTGTTGACCTCAGTACATATCTCCGAGTTCTTGTTCGAGCACGAAGAAATCGGACTTCGCGCAAAATGGAAGCAGCCTATATACGGTGCGAGAAACCCGACCTATGTGAACAGTTAAACCACGTGGCTAAACTCTAAATGCCCTGGTATTTGCTTGCCCACAATTAATCAACCTTTAATTTTTGTAAATTCCTGTCTCAACGTTTCCTACCCACGTTTAAAGGCGACCTTATTATTGAACATGCGCCGCGTTAAACATGACCTTGTCATCATTGATTCTGTGAAAATGCAAAATACTGTGTTCTCCAATTGTTATCTTATTAATGCAAAGACAGGAAGCAGTTGAAATGCTCCCCAGCAATGTATTTGTACGAATAAATTCTGCTGTTATCGCTTGCTTTAAATAAAGACCAGGGGCAATTGCGTGTATCGTATAATGTACCGATGCTTGACCTGTTCTTACAATTGCATAAGTAAGATCTGAAGAGAACTGACTTCCTAAAAGTCCATTTGCTGGGTAACATAATATGCATAAAGTCAGGTTACTGACCGCTATTTCCAAAGATTCATCCGTCAGTCACAACTCCCCAGATAACTGCTGCAGCTGAGGGTACAGTTGCCGGCAAGTATAGTTAATTTCGAGTCTTTAATTCGAGCTCAGTCAATGGCTGTTTGCCTGGACAGGATTTCTATACATCACCAATTTGTCTTTTTGAATTTGACAGGCGTTTTTACGTCTTCAGAATTTCCATATTTCTTAAGAGAGTTGTTATCTCCAACCAAAGAAATAGTACTGCACATATTTATTTTACATTTTTATCTAACAAGAGATAGTTCAGTTTAAGATTGGTGTATTAGACGGCTGTCTGATCAAATAGCGTGTTAAACTTGTTTGTTTTTCCACGTTCACGCTCACTATTCTGCCTTATTTCAATAGGCGGACTGCGACGGTAGGACTCCCCAAAAGACGACAATTTATGAGACTATAAGGTCATCGAGGCTGTAGCGTCTTAAGCGTCTATGCCACGGCCACCTCTCGCGAGCACGATGCCCTAGATGTCATGTGCCCATTGCCGTCGAATTGCTAGGCGATATACGCATAGAGCCTCTGGAACAGCCAATCACATGCGCCCGAAAACTGCTATCTACCAATCACCTGATTAAACGGACCCTGACTGACTCTCTCTCTCACCTGGCGCTTCCGCGCGCAAACTCGGAGCTTGCCTGGTGTCCGGGCCTCTGACCCTAACCGCCTCTACTGAGCTCTTGTACACAGTAAACAACTTCGCTTTCTGTATGGTCGAGAATATATCGTATATTTCATCTTCTCCTCTTTAAAACCAAAATTGGGCCTGATTATTGTAGTGCTCGGAGTAACAAAGCACTGCCTTAACGCTATAAGTCCACACTATACACGGCCAGTCATGTCCAATAACCTCAAATATGTCAACCGCCTTTTAACTTATTTCTTCAACTACCTATATTAAATAAGTAGACACTATTAATGAATATAAATTTCGCGCACACGCTCCCACCCATTGGGACAAAAACGAGAGCTGTACTAAGCAAACGTTTTTAAAGCACGTGATATATGGCTTGAAGCCACGAGAGAAAGAAAGGTAAGTGCACTCACTAACCTCCAACGTCTTCCAAACCCCTGGGCAAATCCGTTTTTTCGTCATCGGCTATAGTCAGCTGATCCAGCATTCCTATCTTCGAACCGCTGCTAGGTGTAGTCGGTTGTGATGATACCTTCCTGTCCTTCTGAGCTCCCGGGCTCACCAGCAGCTCTCGTAGTGGAGGTGTCTGAAAGGGGACACCCGTAGGCGTCAGCATATCTTTCTCACCCCCCACCGACTGCAGTAACGCTTGCAGCTTGTCTAGATCCACCTCGTCTCCGATCAGGATCTGCGTTTCCTGCGTGTTAACAAGTTCACTATCTACAGCTTGCACTGTCTGTCGTAGGACTTCTAGCTGGTTCTGACCAGATGGTCCGAGGAGTGGGGCTACTGCATCCACAAGGCGGATGTCACTTGCTTGGGTAGGTTCGGTTGGGCTGAGTAGTGAACCAACAGAAGTCGGGGTGCGGCTTCGATGACTGGCAGTTTCGGACAGGTCCCTGCTCAATGCAATACTGGTGCGGGGGTCCAGAGCAGTGCCAAAGACTGCGCCCGCAAGGAGGCCCTCAAAGAGGGCGTCAATCGTCAGATCTAAACCAAACAGAAAGAAACCGCAAATGGTGGGGGAATGCTTGAGTTCCAGGGGAAAAAAGCCGAAATCTATAACCACTGGTTGACTTTTCCCAGCTTTTAAACGCGTTCGAGAGTTAATGACGCAAGTCAAAAGATAATGATTGACAGTAGTGGTAGGACTTAATTAACCAATGACCAGTCTCGCAAGGCTGGATGTAACTGCGCCGGACATTGTTTGCGGCTGATTCCCCGCCATGCCTGTCTAAGGATTTACCATCAAGATAATCATTTTATTTAAGATGAGAGCGTCGAGAAAGAGCTAGCTTTAAAGGCTGTGAGTAAGGTTAGTGTTTAACATTTGGGTTCGGTTTTGAGGGTATGGTTAGGGTTTTGCCTGCTCGAAAATTCGCGATAAAAGCATTATTTTCCGAAGGCCGCCTTTCCTTTTCATTATATCATCTGGCCCTTAAAAGTCATGTCCCGTCTACCTACTTCCATGACATGCACCTAATAATTACCGCGAACATTTCCTTTATTATTATCAGGAGGTCATACACTAGAAACCGCATAGAGAAAGTTCGGGGACCCACTGAGGAGACGAACCCCTACTTGCTGTATCATGCGGCTCCGGAAAAATTGGACAAACACGTATCTGGGCTTTTAGCTAGTATCTATGCGGAAGTATCGTAAAAAATCATTGTCAATGGCAGTCGGTCGCCCGGTGGGGACATCTGACCACCACATGAACTTCGATTAGTTCGAAAGTCTATTTGATCGCTGCTCGCACATTTCTGAGTGAATATATACCCGATCAGCAGTGACAGCAAATGGCAGGTGGCGAGGCGCTGATGAACTGCGGTTCGATGAAGTGCTTATGACCCATCTGATAGACACCAGTGGTGAACCAACTGCGCCGTCTGTGAGTGCGTTTGTTTGTGTTGTCCGACCAGCTGGTGTTAAGGGTTATGCTTGGCTAATGAAGGCTAATAAGCCCGAAATAGTTCTGCATCAAGTCACCCCCAGACGCTGTCATACGCCCTTACTGCTATTATGACTTGGCCGGAATCGGCCTGGCAGGCGGTCACCCGTTCGGGACCTCTGACCACCACATGAACTTTGTTTAGTTCGGAAGCCTTTTCGATCGGTGTTCGCACATTCCTGAGTGAATATATATCCGATCAGCAGTGACAGCAAATGGCAGGTGGCGAGGCGCTGATGAACTGCGGTTCGATGAAGTATTTATGACCCATCTGATAGACACCAGTGGTGAACCAACTGCGCCGTCT
>JAYGXS010000008.1:22303733-22370939 GCA_036362985.1 Ligula intestinalis
GGCGACAGAGGCCAGCCGAGGTCGTCTGCAGTCGCCCACGGAGAGGCAGGGCCGAATCTCCGACCAACAGAAAGACCAGGGATCGTGTGGTAGGCCAGAGCCAATCGGCACGCAGCAGGAAAGGCAGGATGTGCGCGTAACCCACGCGTATAATACGAGACAATCGGCGAGTCAGAGCAAATCACTGCAAGCAAGAACACACCCAATCCCTTTGATGATGGAAACAAACACGTCAGCACTAATACAGTGTGGTCCATGAGAGCGCCTTATATTCTTCATCTTCTTTGGGGGATGGGGAACGGCATCGGCCTGGCATCGGCCTGGCAGGCGGTCACCCGTTGGGGACCTCTGACCACCACACGAACTTGTTTTAGTTCGGAAGCCTATTCGATCGGTGTTTGCACATTCCTGAGTGAATATATACCCGATCAGCAGTGACAGCAAATGGCAGGTGGCGAGGCGCTGATGAACTGCGGTTCGATGAAGTGCTTATTACCCATCTGACAAACTCCAGTGGTGGACCAACTGCGCCGTCTGTAAGTGCGTTTGTTAGTGTTGTCCGACTAGCTGGTGTTCAGGGTGATGCTTGGCTGATGAAGGCAAATAAGCCCGAAACAGTTCTGTATCAAGTTACCCCCAGATGCTGTCATACCCCACTTACTGCTATTCTGACTTGGCCGGAATCGGCCTGGCAGGCGGTCACCCGTTGGGGACCTCTGACCACCACACGAACTTTGTTTAGTTCGGAAGCCTATTCTATCGGTGTTCGCACATTTCTCAGTGAATATATACCCGATCAGCAGTGACAGCAAATGGCAGGTTGTGAGGCGCTGATGAACTGCGGTTCGGTGAAGTGCTTATGACCCATCTGACAAACTCCAGTGGTGGACCAACTGCGCCGTCTGTAAGTGCGTTTGTTAGTGTTGTCCGACTAGCTGGTGTTCAGGGTGATGCTTGGCTGATGAAGGCAAATAAGCCCGAAACAGTTCTGTATCAAGTTACCCCCAGATGCTGTCATACCCCACTTACTGATATATATATACAGTATGGCAAGTCCTGCAAATAACTTTGATGATGAAATTTAACTTGGTAGTTTAGCATATATCTGGACATGTTATTTTCGTCAACTGAGTGGATTTAATATTCGGAACGGATTTCACTTAAAAAAACTGTCATTTTGGTTAAAGTTATGGAGCGAAAAAGGCACTAATTTTGACTAAAGCATGAGTAAGTTTGTATCGAACAAATTTCCTATGCTATGAGGTATGACAGAACCAAACTTTTTACTAATGTGCATTGCGCTGTGGAAGAATTCCGGAAAAAGTAAAAAAATTGGAATAATATTCCTTTCGAGAACTGAAAAATGTTGTGTGAAGTTTATCAAATGGAAGTGAAGCCAAGTTCAAGGAATTGCATTCATTTTCAGAAAAAGCACGAATTAAGTTTTAAAACTTATGTCTAGCTATCCTGTGAAGTTGGTTGCACAAAATGCAGTAACATAAGTTTTGTCGCGATTTGTTTAGACCTCATCGCTGACCTTTCACATAAGCAAACTTTGTCATACATGTTACGACAAAGGGATTAATGAATGCCTTCTTGTATGTAAGTCATGTAGAAATATACTTTTTTTAAACAATAGGTTCCGCTCAAGCGTTATTTAGAAACGGAGCAGACAGAAGAATAATAAGTATTTCAAAAACTGGTTATAGATGGAGCCTGTTTTTTTAAATTTGCAAGCTTATATCGGATCGTGGAATAAATCATGTTGAGCTGAAAATAATCTGTTATAAAGAGAAATGTGTGTACTTTCATATCCAGTCTAATTTGATCGTCTATCTGTAGGCAAATTAAAGAAAGTGCCAAAAGTTTCCGATTTCTCTGTGACATTACCTTAGAAAAAGTTAATATACACAGAACTTTGCCAGATAAATATCCAATTAAAGCACTTTTTAAAGAGGTAATCTTTTATGGAAAGTTTTCTTATATTTATCTTAAGAATAACAATACGCGTGGTATCTAGTAGATATTTTTTATGCTCGACAATGTGGTTTGCTGTTTTGAAGCATTTCTACATACGAACTGCAAGGCCACTTTCATAAGAACTAATATCCAAAAGCTCGTTTTTTCGGTAGATGCTGTTTAGATATATCTTATTTAAAAGGTTTTGATGTAGACTACGAACAGAAGCACAATTTATCAACTTATCAATGGAGACGCTGAAAATGAGCGAAATGATGAGAGACTTTATTCCATGATATTCAATAAATAGTTATCCACTAATAGTAATATGTACAAAATATTTGACTGAAGAAAAGTTCTTTTATATAGAAAGAAAGTGGTTGCTTTAAGTTTCATGCTAAAAAAATATTTAAATTTATTGTTCTAATTTATAGCTATGTTTTACGTCTCCAGAACCTGGAGATTATCGAGAAAATTTTATTTTTCTTAACAAACACTTGGTATTTCTTATAGTTACTTTAAGTATTGAATATGCCTAATGCTGCTCATTATTATTTCTACGTTTTCGTAAATCCGTTCTTGCCGGTATAAGAGAAATAATCAAGTTTTACAAAATTAGGCATGTTGCTTGCAGCACTCGCCATACTGTATCTAAAGTGGCATATATGCGTACACCGATCTGTCAGAGAAGTCACTCGTCCGTCCATATTGCAACTAGAGCTCTCTCGAGCCTCCACCGCGAGGCGGTTAGGATAAAGGTGGAAGGAGACATTACCAGCAAACACATGGGCCACTAGGAAGGCTGCTAATGTCTTTTTCAACATAAATATAGACATTTATATAGGCAGAAGGACGTTACCAGCAAAGACATCGGACAAAAGAAGGCATTTTCCGCCATATTAGGTAGCATCGGCTAGTGATATTCAACCCCAATTTGGGCGCTGACATTGCTGCCACACCATGATGTATATATATATATATGTATATATATATGCATATATGGTTTAGGTGAAAAGAAATTACCGACAAAGCCAACGAAGACCGAAATGACCGTTTCTGGCTGAAGAGACGTCATCAGTCAGCTTAACCAAATTGCATGCTGTGCACCACCCGAGGCATAAACCCGCGTCCTTCTTACTATACGTCCATTGCTTTAACCATTATGCCGCGATTTCATCGGTAATGCTCTCCTGTCTATAATACTAGCTGATATGCGGTTGATGGCGTGGATCATGTGTGAGCCTCAAGGCCTAACGTGAAGAATGTGTCCTGTAACTGATCCTTGCGCGTCCATCTGTAGGGGCCAAACAAGTGGGTGTACTCGGGTCACTACAATCGTCCGGCCAAATCCCAGGTTGGAAGTTGAAATACAGGAGACACTAGAAGGAGTGGTTTATTGTGTAAAAAACACCCTATTGCTGTCTCAGGTAGCAGTGGCTACTTGCGAAGCCAGGACGAGTGTTGACTATGTCCAAACAGACCCAACAGAGCGTGACACAGTGGTGGCAGCAGCTAAAGTAGGATTGTGAAGTGAGTTAAAATGGTTTGCTATTGGTGTGCTGCAATTGCTTGAGGGAATGTCACCCGTAAAGGCCCCCTGCCTCGTTGGCAAAAAAAATGGCCTGGTAAGTGGCTCTTGGGAAGGCGTGCTTATTTAGACGCGCGTGTGTGCGTGACTTAATAAGCTGAGGTCAACTGGATTGGGATGGATCGCCGAACGTCAAAGGACAGGGCACGCTGGTGCAGCTGTTATCGGTTAGCCAGAAGCACCTGCGAGATACAGCCTCGGTGGACAGGGGCGCCAGTGAAAGAAAGCAGTGGAGCAGTTGTTTGTGGTGACGCATGACCCTGGGCAGCGTCAATCAATGGAAGCTTTCCGGTCAGTACGGAATTATTTCTTGCCCTACTTGTTTTTGTCCGTAATATAGTTCAGTAACAATCCAAGCCAAAAGCCCCTAAAAATGTTACTATAAACTTCTTACTGTAATTATTTCAGTAGAACTCATATATCTTTTAAATTTTAACAGGAGAGAGTGTTGTTAGCCACAGATCCATGGATTGAAACAGGACGGTTTAGGTGTCACAGTATTCATTTAACGGGGAACAAATTTTAGTCAGACGGCGATCGTTTAGGCCAAAAGCATTTTCCTACTGAAAAGAAATTTTTAGCTAAATTAAACTTTCAACGTTTTTCAGCTATTCCGTTCAGAGGTACGATTATGAGCTAGATTGCTCCCAATCGGCCACACAGAAGGAATACTGACGCGTCTGCGCCCTCCTTCCATCCTCCAGCTTACCCTCATTTTCCATCTGTGAAGGCTCACTTGCTTGCCCGTCTGAAGCTCTCCTTCCACTTTCAGTCCTCGCGGACTTCAGCCGTGGTTTGAGGAGAGCTTTCCGCTGTAAAGTCAACGATGACAGCTCTGACGGCCGGGCTAACTTCCCCAGAATGCAGTCTGTCAGTTGGCTGGCTTTGTTACGTTCTCTGCACAGGAGGTCCGGGCCTATGGGCACTGGCTTTTTGGGCGCCATAGCAGTCCCACAGATCGGTGGCAAAACTGTCCACATGGACTGCACGCAGGGAGGCCCTGACCCCTTGAGGGTTTGTGGTGGGGGTTTGAACCAGCGGGCCTGCGGCATGCGAACGGATTTTGAGGCGATCTGGTTGTTAGAAGCCACCCGCTCCACTTTCCAGCAGTCTAGAAGTTCTGATCTAAAATATGGAGCCAAACAAGGTCATCCTTGTCAGGTACTGCGTTTAAATTTTGGGCAAAAGTAGTGTTCATTTTATACCCCTAGCCCCAGCATTCTGTCTTATGTGATCTGTGGTAACAGGGGTAGGACATATCAGAGAAAAGACGGAAGAAAACAGTAGAGGGTATAAAAATAGAAAATGACAGAAGTAATTATCTACCTAACCTAATGTTTGACGTGCGATAAGTCAAATGAGAAATACAGCCAATAGGAACCCACAACTGCCCAATAGTACCCGCGAGTTGGATACAATTCTAAATTAACTCCATATTCAATTTTAGAGATTTAAGTAAATCCATGAAAGACAGGTCTTCGTACCTTTTTTTCAAAACTCCTAATGCGTTTAGGTCCAGACTGCAAAAGACAGCCACATTTCGCCATGAAATAAATTTTAAATAAGCTAAAATTAAAGGAAACTAACCAAAATAAGGTGAAGGAACCTGAAATAAAACTAATGAAATAAAAAAAATGTAGTTAGTTTAAACTAAAATAAGCAAAACTGAATAAGATATCGGTAGGGGTATCTCGTGGAGCCGCTTGGGGGTCGCGCTAAGCGCGCCCTCTGGCCTTACGGGTGCCTGATTTTAGGGTAGAGGATGGGCAGTGCATATCAGAGAACTTATAATTTCGTAATAATCTTGTAAAACAAAGTAACAAGGGTAAGTAAAAGCACGCACTCAAATCTCGGGCGGTGAGTCTGAAGTACGCTTTAATATCACCGTTTAGCCCCTCACCGAGCGAACAGTGAGCGCATGTTTGTAGGGGTGTGTGCCCTGACCTCGGGCGACATAACTGAGGTTCATTTTTAGCAGTACCCGTAAACCCAACATGAATAAAGGTAAATGAGGGCAGAAGTTGGAAGATTGTTGAAATCGCCCTACTTCATAAATTTTAAGCAAGCGATAATTTCGGTGATAAATTTGAAAAGCCATGTTTCCTTAATATACTTATTTAAGTGGTCATTGTATGCGGTAGCTTTCCGAGGATCACTCTGTAGTTCAATGCCATCATCCCATTACTACTTGGTCGATAGCTGACGTGCAGAAAACGGGGAGATTGTGGTTAATTCAACCTACTTAAGATGTGTAAGTAGGTGGGTATAACACATAAGGTCCCTTCTTCGGCCCCAAGAGCTACTCTCACCTAAATAACAACTAAAAAACTAACACTTAAAAAAAGAAAGGTATCCACAGGACGCTTAAGATTTTCGTGGAGAAAAAGAGCGTGCTAAAAGGTACATATTGGATGCTTGGGTTTATTTTCAAACTATTTCCTTCAAATGACACCACCGAATCTTTGACTGATACAATGAGGGAAGTTCTGCGGGTTGCAATAATGCTAGCTTCTATCACAGTCAATTGCCGACATTTGATACTTTCAGCACCAGGTATGAGATGCAATACTGAACTTGGAATGTTACCGTGAACTGTTCACACCAGCAGGAACCATTAAAAGTGCATTGCATGGCTTTTGGGCCCAATAGTACTTCATCTTATCACTGTGTTTATTAACAGATATAAGGGGCAAGACCCTACCTTGATACCCAATAATCGAAGCCAGCACTTAGGTCAGATATAAGACTGTAAGGTCATTTTGGAAACCGCAAATGCGAAGTTTTCTGGAAGTTTTGATCACGTACTTGGGCACATTTTAAATTGAATGTTGTAAACATTGCGTAGCAGAAGCGTTTATCCCTGCTTTATTCAGGTAGGACTTTATTGGAGACCTATTCTGGACACGTTAGAGATGATTGAAGGTGTCCAACGACGTTCTAGTTAGGCAGTCCCTGAACTTAAGCAGTTCACATGGAAACAACGTTTGACTGCTTTAAATCTCTTTCCCTCCATTATAGACAAGACAGAGGTGACCATACAGCAACCTTTCAGTTACTAAGGGGAACTCGTCTTGATGTCAAGTGGGAGGATCTCTTTCAAACGGCCCCAGGAAGGAAACTCAGAAGACATAACTGCCAGTTGAAGAAGGAACTAAGCCGAACAAACCAACGTTCATCCTTCTTCTCACAAAGGGTCATTCGACAGTGGAACTCCTTGCCAGAGTCTGTCGTGCATTCATACACTGAACGTGTTCAAGAGTCGTTTAGATAACCATCTGTCAAAGTTCAACACGCACCTAACGTAAATGACTACAAACAACACTAGAAATAAACATACTACTCATATGACTTCAATAGAGTTTTTATTTACATTAAAGGCGTCTAGATGAATATTTCATACCGGATATACAGGTAACTTTTTGTATTCTGCCATTCCGCAAACGCATCACCTTATCAACCATTCATGATTCAAAAATATGTTTATGCACTTTTGTACAGCAAAAGCGATCTATAACAAACTTTGCATAATGCGCTACAATGTATGCAACCCTGTAACGTTTCAATTAAGCTTTTAAGGGCTCTGGTCAGTTACTCCAAATATACTGACTGATACTGACTGACTGATGTGGTAGAAATATGCATGTGGAATGTGCTTTTTTGCATGCAGATCCAGTATCACTTATATTTCTGAGTTTAACTTTCAGTGACGAGTCACAAAATTGGATATGTTATAGACTATAATATACTACTGTGGTTAACCAATAGTGAATACTAGATATTTAACTTATATTCAAATAATAATGGTGCGCTTTAACGTTCAGTGCAGTGTCGACAAGATGTCACGAGCGACGGTCCTTGAATGCTGACAGTCCGGATATTATCATGTTGCAGGCCGTCAATTTGATTCATTTGTTCATGTACACATTCGACCTATTTTCAAGTCAGCGGCTGGCTTGATGCAAACAGCAGTTTTATTATGCTCAAAAATTGGATTCACGGGCTGACGATTAAGCCATGCAGGGCCAAAGGTGCTTTTTGACTGAACACCCGGCTCTTCGGTAGCTTAAGCGAAATAATTTTACTGTCTGGGCTAAATAACCTTGTTCCACTGTTCACTGCTGGAAGTGCTCAATACTGGTGAATACAGGCCGCAGACATATTATGGAATACCAAATCTACATTTAAAAACTAAATGAGTTTATCTATGTTCGCTTTTAATCCAGCTATCCAAATATTGCCTGTCTCGGGTGCATAGACACGTCCGTTAAACTGTCAACTTCCTCGAACTGCTTTGCCTCTAATTCTGTAGAGAATATAGTTTTCACGAATGAAGCAAAACGTTTGCCTTCCAGGTATTTGCATGGACTCCTGTAAGAGTTCAAACGCTCAGAATAATAAACAAATCCATCCGGTGCTCTACCATCCTTCTTCTTTCCCAAATATACATTACAGCTGATTAGACGAGCCTTTAGGGAGTCCGAAAAAGAGAAGTTTTCCAAAATATTTGGAGGCTACGTTCGGGTGCACCTGGAATTCGCTACACAGGCATGGAGACTATGGACTGTCCAAAATTACACCATCTTAGAGCAGGTCCAGAGGCGAGCGAAAAAAATGGTCAGAGGTCTGGGAACATTGCCCTATAAAAGCAAACTCTCAAACCTCCATCTTTTTCCCCTTCCTCAACGACAACTTCACCGTATTATTAATAATCTGGATTTTTGCTTCGTTCCAGACAATTTGTTTACCCAGGCTTCAACTTCAACTTTGCGTGGACATCCCCTTAACTAAACCCCAGCAAAACAAGAATCGATAGACGAATGTTCTTCTTTAGCAGCAGATAAGTTGAAGCGTGGAATGCCCTTCTCCCAACCTGTGTAAATTCATTAAAGATTAGACTGGACATGCATCAAAAACAAGCCCACATGCAAACCATGTCAAAACTACTGCAGTATATCATACTTTATCACAATATACTACTCGTGATTAGCGAGTATTCATATTTTTGTTCTATTTTGTTACTGTTTGACCACCTAACAATTGTGGTGTCTTCCCGGAACATGTAGTTGACGTTATCGTTAAATTTTCTTTGTTTCCATTTATTTCCTATCATCTTGTTACCAATAGGGAGTTCAAAGGCACTCGCTTATCTTTCGCCCAATGAATGGATACTGATACATTTCGTTCCACTTCCTCTCTTCATACACGGAACCCGGCATGAAGACCGCAGCTGCAAGCGCTTACCCTTTTAATTGTAGCCACCTGAAACCTCAAATATAAGAGGTTCAGGTAGGGTTTGGGGTTAAAAGTATCCTTATGGTTAAAACGAAGGTTATGATTTAGGTTAATGTCTATTTGGGTGTCAAAATTAGAATACAGGAATATTCACCCTTCCTGAAATTATGCCTACAACCATATATATTATTGGCGTGGAGTGTTCCTTCTCGTAGGTCCTGTTGAACGGGGCCATTTAAGTAATCCATACGTAAATTTTTTTAATCGGTGCTGAGGCATTTAAATTGCAGGCACGATTTATTAGAGGGACCCCGAAAATCCCGTCGATTTATCAGAAAAAGGACTACTTTTAAATGTTTGGTAGTCTGACTTTAATTTTTTCGTTAAATTCTGCCTACACAAGATCGAATTTCCCTCGATTTGCATTCATATCCTACGCAACAGAAGTTTATGTTGATTCAATTTGATTCAATTTCGCGTATTAAAACAAACATAATCTTATTAATTTTAATGTTTTTGATCAATTCTGCCACAATTACATATTAATTTACGTTAACTAACCAAGAATTACATGTTTTACAACAAAATACTTAAGCACTTCTGTGGGGGGATGGATATCTAGAGGGACCCTAAAACTCAATTTTGCCGACTTACATATACCCTACTGGGGCCGGATGCCGAACCCCATAGAACCTGCCAACTCCCACGCCACGCCACGCCCGATGTCGCTTGATTGCATTTCTCGGTCTGCCTCTTTGACAGTCCCAATCCACACGAATTTTTTGCCTTACGTGGCTGCTAGCAAGGGCGCATGCACTGGTGACTGCCAACCCTGGGCTGCTCAATCACATGCATGATTCGTTCACACAAAGTCTTTTCATCTGGAGTCATCTACAGGATCTGGTTCAGTTGCCGGCAAAGAAACTATGTCGGAGAAACTGGCAGACTAATCAAGACATGAATTGCTGAACACGCGGCAGCAGTTCGCCAAAACGATGCCAATTCTCAGGTTGCGGCTCATTCGACGAGACCCAGCCACACATTCAAATTCGATGAGGCCTAAATTCTCGCCAGAGGTGAGCCGAGAATTACTTGTGTCATGGTTCGCAAGCCCCAATCCATCAACAACAGCAATGATTTGCCCAATCCATACGCGGTGCTGGGACTAAATTTGGCCAAAGCAAGTCGCCACTCGGGGAACAGACAGGTCAGCACCGCAGAGCGAGATGGTCAGCGCACATTCAAGGCATTTATCGATTTTTTCTGTACGTTTAAATTTTATGTCAAAACCCTGTGAACACAAACTGTTGCTGCTACTGAGCATGTCTCTGGTGATGGATGCGTGACAGAGTTTGAATCATTAGGCGAATAATCATATCGTCTCAGCAATCAAGTCGTCTTCTACTTCATAACTGCTATGACCACTGTGATAATCGCCTCGTTGAGACACTTCGATTACGGTCCCGCTCGGGTACAGACATACGCTCGGCCGACAGTTCACTTCCTTCAGCTTTTGTTTTACTTCTTCTGTACATTGTACCTTCCACCTTGCGTCTCACATTTTCTGAAGATCGCAGAAGCAGGGTTTTTTCAAGTGAACTTATTTTACTAGGACAGGTAAACTCCCACCCACGAGGTATAGATCGCGCAGAAAAATTCAGACTCACCCCCATGCGAATTCTGCGTTCTGTCGGCGTTTTCTTGGAGTGGTGGAGAGTTGGGAAATCGCCTCCTTTGCCTTGCTGATGTAACCCGGTGTCAGCCGCAGGGCATCAACCGAGTAGTATCTCTCGAGCATCCAAGGGCCTCGAGGAGCTTTTGCCGCAAGCGTCTGGTAGGTTGCATCTCGGGCTGCAAATTGGACACACACACATTATCATTAACTTATAGTCAGTTTTATCAAATATATGACCACAGTGACAAAGATTAACTGGTATTTTGGCGAGAATGATTGTGAGGCCTAAAAATATTTTCGACTTATGATGAAAACAACTTTTTTCTGTTCAATGGGCATACTTTTTAACATAAGTTAACATTATTACCAATCCCCACTGGCCCAACGGCGAGCGCGCGTAAGTTGGGTGGTGTTGGCTGACCTCGGGTGAGGTCACTGAGGTGCATTTTTTTAGAAATAATTATTAACCTCCAATGGACCAGCGGTGGTAAGTAGTCATCTCGTCTCATGCATGCTAGCGTCAGCGTGTTGAGGGCGTTGGGTCTGATGAGCAGAGTAGAGAGGATGAGAGATGTTCTCACGGTCAGCATGCGTGGTTTTGGACGGCGTGGGTTTGAGTGTCATGGGATTAACTCATGTAGTCGGCCAAGGTAGAAAACTGCTGCTATCAGCGGAGAGTGGGCTTTTCTAAACGGATTGCCACTGTTGTAGCTGTGACGAACACCAGTTTGCGCCAGTGCCTGGTATATGACTCGAAAGGCCTCTCTCACATCAGCTTAATGGTTCGTTCTGATCAAACGTGCGGGAACTGAACTTGAAATCGATCGATTTTCTCCTGTGCTGAGTCAAGCTCTTCTCCAGACTTAACGTTGTTCGACCAATATATCCTGCTCCACAGGTGATGGAATATATTGAAGACTGGACGGAAACAGTTGCTTATTTATCCCATGTTTCGGCCTCTCACGCAAATTTAGCTAATCTCTTCCGCTTAACTACTGGCCTCGCCGTTGAGTCCTGCTGTGCCTGAAACCTTGGACTGCGGCTGTGGTCAGCGATTCATGCGGCAGATGTTTGACTGTTGCGCGGCGCTATGGTGGTGGAGTAAGTTACGGCCTAAAACAAGCTGTCAACTTCTCAAGAGTATATTTCATAGCTAAATAACTGCAACTAGCCTGATGCAAGGAAGGAGTACAGCATGGACGCCATTTCTGCACGCAATCTGTCGTTATCACGATCAAATAGCATTGTCAACACAGACAGGAGAGGCTGGAATGTGGGAATTTCTGGCTCATTGGCCATACTCAGTCCCAAGTGGTGTCCCACTTGAGGCCTGAACTCGCAACCTTCATTGATCAGAATTCTAACGCCCTAACCATTGAGCCATGAGCTCGTTGTCTTGCTGGTTTAGATCGGGAGATATTGACGCACTCATTGGTGAATGTTAACTGGTTGCTAACGGAACTCACGCATTCCACTCTCTGAATTCAGGTTCATTTCCGAGCCTCATCAGCAACAACACAACGGCTACTGCTCTACGCACTACGCCAAAGGCAAGGCAACGCTTTATACGTAGACTTCTAGCCACTGTGCGGCGGCTGGCAAGGCTCGAGATTAAGCCCCAAGACAGAGGGGTACGAGTGAGTTCATCAACGAATGAAACACGAATATCTAGCCACTGTTTTAGGTCTATCAACGTTTTTTGTCTTGAAGCTTAACTTCAATTTAGTTATCTTGATCCGACCTCTGCCC
Source organism: Ligula intestinalis (assembly GCA_036362985.1). Taxonomy (NCBI): domain Eukaryota; kingdom Metazoa; phylum Platyhelminthes; class Cestoda; order Diphyllobothriidea; family Diphyllobothriidae; genus Ligula; species Ligula intestinalis. The sequence continues at coordinate 22,315,937 of JAYGXS010000008.1, forward strand.
CTTGTGTGTTCAAGGCTGAAAGCGCATAAAAAAACACATTTAAAACGAGCTTCTGGTGGGGAAGTGCACTTCAAGGTGGATCAAATTCACACCCACGGTCAAGCAACAAACCAAAGGGATATGCCGGAAGCCTAGCTGCTGACTGCTTCCAATTTAACACCTACGAAGTAGCACATAGTGCCTCAACCATCCGTTTTTAGATTCCCTGCGGCGAAATTTGTGGTTGCTCCCCCGTCGGTGAGAGGAGGCGATGTTACAGAAAATATTGAAAAGCATCTGATATGCAGCTGGGTAGAGTCTAGAAACAGATGCACCTTAGTGGGTTTTATGAAGCCTGCCCCGAGAGTTTCAATAGAGGGCGGAGTAATGCATGAAAAGGGTGCCAGGGCCACTGGTGCAGTCAGTCGACTTACCCCGTTTCTGAGGAACATGTCCGTCTAACTGTCCAGATTCCTTTAGCCACACAATTCCAGAGATTTTCATGGTCTGTTGTTATGGGCCTGTGAGTAGGTTGCACTTACCTCTACCGGGGGTTTGTCGGAGGCCCGCATGGTCCTCGGTGGTTCCTGTAGATTTCGAGATTTTCGCATCTCCTCAGGCAGCCAGCTTTTTCGCTTGTTGCTGCGTGTAGTAGTAAATTGAAATGGCACGGAAGGCCTTGAGCACTGATCAACGTCCTTCTGGTTCTTCCACCGCGTGTTCTCGGCGCTTGACCTGAGACCGTGTGCACTTTTACGCGATAACTCAGCAAGCAAGTTTTTGATTGGCTAGCAGGCATGTATTTAAGTGTGTGCGTGGGAACCTAACGACCGTGGATTTATTTCTTGTCGTGTCAAAAATATTCTCAGGCTACGGTCTAGCAAAACGTCTCAGTTGGACGCCACCGTATCAAAAGTTATGCTGGAACTTAGATTTAAGAGTACAAGAAGATGTATACTATGCTCTCAGAATCCGAAAGGCTATCCATTGTTTACCCGCGCTTGGTTGGGTTTCTTCCATTTGAGGGCACTCAAAGCGCTGATCAGTTATCATAGTTCATAAAACCGATCAGCCGTTATCGCAGTGTTTTGTTTTAATTAGATGCAGCTCATCCTCGAGAGCACGTTAGTTCTGAGTAGGCTCTTTGACGTCAGACAAGCCTCACAAGGCTACACAACCGCCGCCAACCTCATCGCAGCCACTACTATGAGAATAACAGCAATGATAATAGCAACGGCGACAATCAGAGCAAACCAAGGGATAAGCACAACGTGATCTGCTAATACAAGCGAACATGCGAGTCCCAGAATGTAATTAAGAAGAAGGCTACTCTGTCGCTAGGACAAGGTGGAAACGGATACAATAAGGACCCATGTCTGCTACTGCGTTCTGATTACATCTCTGGGAACGAATCCGCGACGGATCTCAAAACGTCCGGCGAATAAAAGTATTGTCAAAGCGATCGAGTTGTCGTCTTTTCATGCACAAGTTACCTCTTGTGCAGTTTTCCACTGTAAATCCAGAAGTTTGGAACATTTGTAAATTGGTTTTCTGTATGGTGATACACAGCGTATAGGGATGGGGTTGATAACCATATCATCTAGTTGTATAATTGTGGCATTTACCAATTTTCATATGTAGAACAATAAAAATTTCGGGAGCAGTATTTTGACATTGTCAATCTATAAAAATGGTGATATTCGGGCAAATGATGCTGGGAGGAAATAGGAGAGGACTATGGGGTTGGTCAGCGGGTCACTACCGAAATTTCCACGACAATTTTAGTCGAAGATAGCCAATACAAGTAAACATGCGTGTCCCAGGAAGTAATTGAGAAGTAGAAGACAACTCGATCGCTGGGACACTATGTTTATTTGCCTGACGTTTCGAAGTCCGTCACCGATTCATCTTCAGAGGTATAGTCACAGAACAGTAGCAGATACAGGTTGTGTGCAGAGGGATCCGCCTTAAAATTTAAACGTACAGATTTGTATCTCACTTTTCGGCAACACGCTATTGTCGAGACACCTGTGCATACCTCAGTTCTTTGTCCAAGTCAATGTGTGGCCATCTATGTGACCAATCGTTTAATCGACAAAGAATTTCCTGGAAGTTATCTCCGTTGGCAGCACACAAGGCTACAAAACCACCGCCAACCTCATCGCAGCCGCTACTATGAGAATAACAGCAATGATGATAGCCACGGCGACTACCAGAGCAAACCAAGGGATAAGCACAACGTGACCTGCCAATACAAGCGAACATGCGAGTCCCAGGAGGTAATTGAGAAGAAGACGACTCGATCGCTGGAACAATATTTTTATTCACCTGAGATAAATCCCGAATTCATCATCAGAGACATAAACAGAGGGTAGTAGCAGATATGGGTTGCGTATGCACAGGAGTTTGCAGTATTTATAGGATACAGTCAGTACTGCAAACATACAACGACAATTAGCGGTAATTGCCTTCTTGTGTGTTGATAGTTTGCATGCGAGCTCTGACCTGCTGAAACTGTATCACGCATGGTGGACTCGGGCGTGATGATTGCTCGGCCATCTGGCCCTAACGAGCTCGCGTAGGATGACGGGGTTGCTTGTCCGATCTCCAAGGGGCAACTTGCTATGGCCAGATTAAGTCGCAGCACCGAATATGCATGAGGAAAATCGTTGCACTTGTTTATGGATTTGAGGCTTGTGAACCATGAGTCAAGTTTTTCGCGACTCCCCGATTTACACCTCTTGCGAGAATGTCGGCCTCATAAAATCTGAATGTGTGGCGAAGACTCGTCATTTCAATGGTATTTTTCTGACAAACAGAGACCACACGCACAAAGCTTTTCTGCCTTTTTGGGCGTCCTCAGATAGTGGTAGGTCAATTATAGTGTTAAAGCGAAAATTGTCGCCACACTCGAGTTTCGAACTCGCGTCTGTCCGGTTAGAGGCAGGCATTCTAACCCTTCAGCCATGGGTCCACCGTGATGTCGGTTTTTGATCAGGCCTATATTTTATTGGCTAATTTGACTCCGATCTGCTTCAGAATGCACCTATCCTGCTTTACTGTCATGGTTACGAGCTAACTGGAACCCAAAATAATAGATCCTGAAGCAGATCGGAGTAGAATTACCCAATAACATATAGGCTCGAACAAAAACCGACAACACGGCGGACCCGTGGCTCAAGGGTTAGAGCGTTCGCCTCTAACCGGACAGACGCGAGTTCGAAACTCGAGTGTGGCGGCAATTTTCGCTGCTACATTGGAGTTGACCTATCACTATCTGATGACGCCCAAAAAGGTAGAAAAGCTTCGTGCGTGTGGTCTCCGCTTGTCGGTAAAATACCATTGTTACTAACAGTTAGCGAGAATCATCTACAATTGGGGATCCAATTAGCTCGCAATCATGACAATGAAGCAGGATGGCTACATCCTGAGACAGATCAGAGTAGAATTACCCAATAGCATCATTTCGCCGCACTACTGCCGCGTGTTCGGCAAAACGCTTCTTTAGAAGTTTGCCAGTTTCTCCGACACAGTTGCTATATCGGTAACCGCACAAGACCCTGTAGACGATTCCATATTTTTCTTACCGTGGCGGTGGATCTTTTGGTTTCATTATCTGATATATACGCACGCACGCTGCGCAGACACTGCACACAAGTTCCTAGAGGCCTAAACGCGACAGCAGTAGATGCAGTCATAGCCCAGTTAGCAATTGACGAACGTTCACCCGACCGCTAACGGAACAAATTTGTCCCGCCATGGCTTGGGTCTCGACAGAGGCTCTGACAGCTATAGCAGGTGGTAGGTCTGGATATGACCAGCTGACAATGGCTAATAAGCTAGAAATGGCTATTCTATTCTCCCTTGTCTTGACCGGTAATACTATTTGCCTTAAGTACCAGGGGCTCTATTCAGACGCCAGGCAGAACGGGGGAACGGTCATCAATGAGTGTCAATATCCCTCAACCTAACCGGGTAAGAAAATGAGCTCGTGGCTCAATGGTTAGGATGTTCGTCATCGATCAAAGGGGCTGCGAGTTCGAGGCGCGGGGGGACGCCATCTTGGTCTGTATATGACTGGCTGACGACGGCTAATAAGCCTGAAATGGCCATTCCAGTGTCTCTTGTTTTTGCTGGCAATGCTATCTGCCTAAAGGCCAGTCAGCCGACTAGCCAGCCGGGGGCTGCGCAGACACATTTCGCTGACCAGCCTGTCTGACTTGGCCGTCAGGGCCAGTCCGTCTTTTCCCCAGGTTACCGATCAGAGTTGCCGACTTCCTGTAGATTTCAGAATTTTCGCATATCCTAAACCAGACCGCTGCTGTTTTTCGCTGTTGGTGACGTGTGTAATAAATTAAAATGCCGTGGAGAGCTTTGAGCCCTGCAGGCACCGCCGAAAACGCATGCACTTTTACGCGATAACTCAATGTGGGTGTTTTCGATTGGCCAGCCGGAATATATGCAAATGTGTGCGTGGGAACTAGACGACCGTGAATTTATTGCTTGCTGTGTCAAAATTTCCTCACGCTGCTGTCCAGAAAACGAACAGCCCAGCGGGATGCCAAAGTGTCAAACTTTACACTGGAACTTCGATTTAATAATGTTGGCTATGCAGAATTTGATGGCATGTACTTTTTGCGTTCAAGCATACTCTAGACTTCGAAACAGTCCTTCCGTCGGTGTTATACTCATGGTCAGCTACAATGTGAGAAGTAAGCTTTTGAAGTGAAAAAGGTCGATCCGTTTTTTAAAAGCAACTACGATTAAAGCATTGCGTCATGCGTTTGCTAGCGATAGTTGTGTTTTTCGGACGTATTTTTGGAATTAATTTTGTCAATGGGCAAAACATGTGAATAGGTAGTCCTCCAGACTGCAGCCTACATTGCGTTGAATTGAATTGTAAGAGTAGTGCAGTGGCCAAAGATGTGGAGGTTAGTAAACACACTGACGGGTGGAGAAGAGACCTGAGGTCACTTCGTGTCTAAGGGTGTACTAAACAGGGTCAGTATTCAAAACAGCCAGCGCAGGAATTCAAAGACTTGTAGTGACTAGCTCGCATTGAAGTTATCTCCATTAGAATCCCACGACTGCGGTTCTCGACGTCTGAGAACCGTCAATCACCGTTGCCGCAAAGTTGTCTTCAAGCAAGGTGACGAATTTTAAGCCTGCACGCGTTCCCGACATGATCTACCTGTCTGGCCAAAACCTTCAAGGCCGACCGAGCCAATGAACGCTCTATCTCTCCTTTTCCACTGGCCTGACTGCTGCCAAACTGGAACTTGGACCCACCCGGTCTCCTGGCTGGTCGTATGCTCTCCAGGTCAAATCCATTTCCATCAATTCTTCGTTCCTCTGTGGACACAATATACTGTTCCTACTACTCTGGCCTAGACTGACTTCGTCTCTACTAAGTAACCATGGTCTGAAAATCGCAGTTGCTGGGGTTTAACTTACTGAACGCTCTGCAATAGATGTAGTTGAAATGTATGAAGAGGTGATCTAATGTTAAATCACGTCTTACTACAAGTGCAATAGAAATTGAAAGAGAGCGATTACGTCTGGGGTTTTCCGGGACGTTCTACAGGGAGAGGGGGCACGGGAAAGGGAGGTGGTTCACGACGACGGTGGTTGCGAGTGTGTGGTGTGATTTACTAAGAGTGGAAGGGGTACCGGCTTTTTCACCGACTCTTGATCACACTGATCCCTTCCTTGCTTCCTGCCACAGTAAAGATCCTCACACCCATTCAGTCTGGTGAGGCTTCAGCGAGCCGCAGAGCAAATGCGGTGACTTCCGTGTGGAGTAGTTTCAAATGGTAGCGGAATTGCGTTGAATCTACCGCACTCTCTCTCTCTCTCCCAGCTTGACCAAGTCAAAGAGACCAGAGGTAGTCGGAGGCGCAGGTGGCTGGCGCGGCCGGGGCCGCTTCTAAGCGTATTGCCACACCTCTGTGCACACGTGGGAAATGACAGTCCCCGGCGGACGGATTCTGGTTCTCACAGAATCATAGAGGCAAGGATTTAGAAGCTGGACCGACACCAATGCCCAGACATGCAGGTAAATGACATGCGCAAATGATCATTTCCGTATAGAAGATAGCAGATATTAGCGAAATTCTATTCTTCGTGGCTTTTTAAAGACAGAGTGGGGTGCTGGATTGTCACATTATGATATGCAAATGCGACCCTTGTTCTAGAACAAGGTGACCATAGTTTATAGGTAACACCACTGCCTTATTTACGTTGCAAAACCACCTACATAATATTTGTAACGATAAACATGTTTGGTTTAACTGCTCTAACCGGGGAAAATGCTACAGTTTGTTCTCTATTGATATTTGCGGTAAAATGCCATCCACGAAGAAGGTAGTGAATTTTGGCGTTAACTTGGCCCTTTTTTTAAGGCTCCATGGCGGGTAAGGTAAAATCGAGTGCCTAACTGTTGCCCTACTGCCATCAATGAAGTTCCCGAAATTTCCCGAAATCCAGATCAGGAATAGTAAACCATTACATTCGCCGGCTTGCTAATTGAAAATAGATAGTTAACTTCCTACTTCTTTAAAATTTTCCAGTTTCTGCACGCTCGTCTCTCTTGTTGTTGCTTTAGGCAGAATCCAAGGAAGTCATTTTGATCGAACGACTTTACATGGCCATTTGTGGTTTAAGCGCCCTCTGAAGCCTCCGAAAAATGCGTGCTTCTCCGTTGCAGACGAAGCTTGAAAGGCTGGTGTCTAATGCATAAAACACACACACGACAGTTCTTTCGTCGATTTCAACGATGGGTAGCCGCGTGCTCCAACAAGCCCCAGCAAACGCTGAAGCAAGCCAAAGCAGACACTGAGGTGAGCTGGGCAAGCGACACGACGGCTACAGCAAGCAGAAGCAACGCAACGAAATACCGCGAATGGAAACAGGACATTAAGCAGACTCGCGCAGAATCTACTCACTCGCTCGCCACTCCCACCTCCGTATCCGGTGTAAAGACAAAGTCAACAAGACCGGGAATGAGGGAGGATGTAGATGACTGGCGCGATAGTCACTCAGCTTGCGCATACTTGACTCAACCAACTCGATAGGTAGGCTCCCACGTGCGCGGAAGTGCCATAAAGGCCACATTAAGAAGGAGCCAATGCAGCCTGACTCTCAGTCCTCCCTCTCCTCCCGTACGCACACACAGACACACGCGTACAGAAGGAGCAGCTACGTAGGGGGCCTGAGTTTTTCCGTCAGTTGGCAGACCCTCCAAGCCACGGCTTTTAGCGCACCGTGATAGATTCAGACGCATTCAGATGTAGTATAGTGAGGGAAGAATCGCGCCGAGGTCGACCTCACTCTCTCCCCCACCGCATAGTGACCGCCTAGCTTTTTGGGCACCCGTGGTGGGGCTTGAAACCCAGTGGGAGTGCGAGCGCAGTCACCAACAGGGAATCAGAAGTGAGATAAAGTGCCAGCGCCTTCCAGGCCGCAGGGACCGTGGTTGGCTGAAGACTGGCATTGCATGTGCATACAGACCATTGGATCTCAGAAGGGTGAGAGCAGTTCTGCACGAAGCCTGGGCCAACACCCTTCTGAGACCGGTAACCATTCAGTCATCGACTGAAAGGCACTACCCATGCTCCGTTGCCGATTCGCGTCCGTGGGCAGGGCTAAAAGGAGAGAGATGGGCAAGCTGGTGAACCTGGTAATTGCGGATGAGCAGAAGAAGAAGAAAAAGAAAAAGAAGAAGAAGCAAAAAAGAGAAAGGAGACGAAGAAAGAACAGAGCGAAAGAGGGAGGAAGAGAGAGGAGGGGAAGAGAGGAACGAAAACAGGCAAATAGAGAAGGAAGGAAATCAAGTATGAGAGAATAGTAAAACACAGGAACTCAGCTTACCTTGTAGCGGAGAATCTTCAGGGGACTACTGAGGTTGGCGTTTGAGCTAAAAAAGGCTGGATGCGTGGCTATTATGAGTGAAAGTGCGGTAATGGTGCGCGTAATAGCTACAGTATGGTAGAAATACTGCAAGAAGAAGCAATAAATTAAAATCAACAAGCCTAATGCTAACTGGTCTTGGTGTAACCTTGTGCGTTCCTGTGTCAACACCGGTTATCTCACTTGCGTTGCCACTGTTGCAACCTAGTGTGTTCCTGTGTCAACACCCGTTTTGTTCCCCCAGTGCGTGTTAGGAAGAGAAGTCTGAATGGGGTAACAACTAGTACTTTAATGTCACTAGTACTATTACATGAACTCTGGTCCGTGTGTCTAGCAGTAGCCTTCAGTGGTCGGTTCTGTGTAGGCAGCAGTGTCGTGTAATTGGCAGCCTGTCCTTTAGCAGTGTCCCCATTCTGCTAGCGCCTTGCTATGTTGTTGTTGCTGTACTAGCTTACTCCCTTAACCTTGTTCGCCAGCAATACATGGTATAAAATTTTTAAGAAAGATGAAGAGATAAAGATGAAGTAATAAGTAATGAAGAGGAAGGTATAAAATTTTTAGGAAAGATGTAGGAATTCGGTGACTTTGTCTAGGCGAAGCGATAGATCCTCAGGCATGAGGTCCGTAGGGTTGGCCGCGCAGTCGAATGGGTGGCATGTTGTGTGGGAAGGCAGGAGGTAGACAGGTTAATTTTCTGTGACGTTGTCGAAGCATGAGGTAGGATGGCAGTTGAATGAATTCAGCAGCGTGGAGAAGCCGGAACGCAGCTGGGATAGTCTGGTTCTGGCGTTTCTGGACAGGTTGGCCCTACGTTCTCTAGCCTTGACGCCGGACACTTGGCGGAGGAGCGTTGAGGACTCTATTGGGATTGTGGCTGCTGATGGCTTGTTCGACAGTTTCGGTGTGGATACGCTTAACGAGGTCCGGTATCGGTAGATAAGTAGGATACACCGAAGCATGTGAGCGGTACGCATCTGTGGTAGATTGTTTCATGCGTCTAGCAGGTGGAGGGCATGTTAAGAGACGATTACCCGGATGTTCTGGGTTATGGGACTGCGCAATTTAGATTTTTGCCTGCATGATGGAGTGAACCTTTAGACGCAGGACTTGAGTTTCCTGATACAGGTGATCTACATTGGTCATATTAACACAGCCCGTGGCGATGCGGAGAGCAGCGTTCTAAACGCGTTGGACATTCGCCCAGCCGGTGTCGCGAAACAGTGAGGCAAAGATAGCTGATGCAAGCTCAGTCATTGCCTTGCTTGTTGCCGGGTATGTCGTGACTAGCGTCTCAGTGTCCTGGCCTCAAGAAGAACCTGCCTATGCTTTTAGGGTGTTGAGCTTGGCTTTGGCTTTGCTGGCTTGGATGTCAGCATGGCGGTGTAGAGCCAGCGTCGGGTCGAGAGTGAGGCCCAGGAGTTTAGGATACTGACACAAAGAAATGTCATTGCCCTCCACCTTAATTGAAGGATGGGACTTGTATTCGTTGGGGTTCGGATTAAACAGAGTTACTGAGGACTTGGTCGTGGAAAGCTTCAGCTGCTAATCGTCTAGGTGCCGGAATAAACTGGGGATGTAGTTATTTAAGGCATCGGCAGCCATGTGATAGTTAGAGTGAGGGGACAGCAGGGTGATGTCATCAGCGTAAGACACGATTTTGACTTCAAGGGGGATTCGGGAGGTCATCCATGTAGATGTTGAATAGCGTTGGCGAAATGACAGAACCTTGAGGAACTCCTGTCCTAGAGTTGCGGGCTTGGATAGCGTGCCCGAAGATTCGACTCGCGTATGTTTGCCATGGAGACAGCAGTTCAACTATCTGCAGAGCTCGTTCGGTAGAGACGAATCCATGAGAGATGTCATCAAGGCATCAATGTTAACCGAGTAAAAAGCTTTAGTAAGGTCGTGGGCGACCATTACTGTTCTGTCTGCAGGTTTCTTTTTGTTGAAACCAAATGCAATGCGGTCCGTGGCACGTTGTAGGGCTGACGATGTAGAGTGGAAAGCTCTGAAACAATGTTGGTGCTCTTGGAGGTTGGCATGTCTTTTGAGCGAGGGGAGAATAAGACGCTCAAGTATTTTCATGGCCAGGCTGAGAAGCGAGATCGGGCGGTAACTGCCAAAGACAGCGGAGTCTTTACCCACTTTGTAGCTAGGGAGGATATGAGCCATTTTCCAGATAGCTGGTATATGGCACGTGGCTAGAGACAGATTAAACAACATGGTCAAAAAATCCGACACCTCTGGGGCCTAGATGTACCATCGTAATGTCGTCAGGTCAAAACGCCTTAGAGTTCTTAGCACGCTTAATCGCGGTTGTGGTATCCTGAGCTTAGAATCGGAGCTGCATCAATAAAGGTTTGCACGACCAGTGTTTGACGATCCTCGAATTCTTCGAGGATTTATGGACTGCAACCGTGGTGAATTGCACATTAAATTGGTTGGCAATGTCTCTGTCGGTCTTCTTTGGTATACCATTGAATTTGATAAACTCGTTGGGAGGAGCAGGTGCCCCTCTACCGATGGATTTGATTGTTTGCCATAACTTGCTGGTGTTGGTGCGGCTGGAGAAAATGGCTAGCTATTCTTGCCATAAGGTCCTCTTGTGTTCATTGACCAGTCGGGAGATCGCTAAGGTCATGGCCAGTAACGACGGGTGTTGGGGGTTTTGAGCACAGGTGACGTCACGTTCTCTTGATAAGGTGGCCGCATCGGTAGGGTATCCTGGGATGGGATCAAAGACCTTGCCTGCAGGAATATAGTACTTAGATTTGATTGAAAATCGATTCACCCTGGTGGACATCTGTAGGGAAAGGGGCCTGGTCAAAGAGATTCTCCGTTTCACTAAGGAAACCAGACCAGTTGGCTATACGTAGATTTATAAAGCATTTGCGAGCGTTACGAATCGGGGAAGCATGTGTGCTGATTGTGATAACTATCGGGAGATGGTCAGAGTTCAGTTTGCGCAGACAGTCCCATGAGGAAGAGAGTAATAGGTCGCAACTGACGATAGAAATGTCAGGGCTAGCTATTGAAGGGGCAGTCGTCAGTGCTCCCCATTGGCTGTCCATTGTCATCGTATGCACGCTCGCTTAGGCGTGTCTATACGTCTGTCCTCAGCGTGACCTCTCTGACAACAGCACTCGGCTCCAGGGCCATCTGACTCCGAAAGCCTTGTTTGTCCTGGCCTAATGTCCGCGCTTTAGAGGTCGCTTGTAACTGCATGAACCGGCCATCAGTCAGGTTCCTTTGTTCTGGAAGTCTCGGGATTGCCCGAGTGATAACTCGCGTCGGGGTCATCCCAACTGGACTGATGCGCAAAAGCATGCCGTGGCTGAGGATTGAACTGAGACTTTTCAGTTAGCTCAGCGTGCGTTTGTGTGGAGTGAGCGACTGATGAAGGAAATATCAGACTTCCGTAACTCCTTACCATGCCTTATAGCAGTTTAATGCGTTTCAAAAGTGAGGGGTGTCCTCACTTGAATAAGAAGCCTAGTTGCCTGAAATTTCGCATTCTGCCGAGAAGCCTTCGTCATAGGTAATGATAGGATAGTGTGAGACATGCGCAGCTGGGGGTGAATAATGCGCAGCTGGGGGGTGAAACATGCACAGATTACACGGTATTGATGGTTCGTAATGGCTAATCGCGAGCCCATGCACACTTTAATTATCAGCTCCTGTAACCACTGTAAGGGGTCGTAATAAATGCGGCGATGGCTTGACACTTCGTGTTCGTACCACCACCGCAGCAATTAAGACTCGAAGTCGTGGCTACAGGAGTGGTTAATTATAGTACGCACGCGGGTGACCACTGCGAACTATAAATAACGTGTAATCTGTGTATGTTTCACCCCCGTCTGCGCATGTCGTAGACTGTTCTGCTATTACCCATGACTAAGGATTCCTGACAGATTCCAAAACGTCAGGAAGACAAAAATCTTGTTCAAGCGATCGCATCTCCTTTTTTTTCTACTAAACTGCTTCCCGGAACTCGTATATTCTCTTCTATTGGCAATACTAGTCATTGTTTGGATGCTAGCGGGAAATCGCAGAATAGGATGATTCATGCACAAATTAGGGGATCAATGCAGGGATTGTGCTACGTTTATAGCTCGTAGCACCCACCCGCATGCACACTACAATTATCGGCTCCGTAACCACCTCTGAGAGTCGAAATTGGAACGTGGAATGAACCACTGGCGAAGTTATTGTCAGACTGCCGTAAATCCTTCTTAGCGTGACTGCTAGCAGTCTCACACATTTGAGAAGTAGAAGATGCGGTCGTTGGAGCAAGAAGTCTATGTGTCTGCCGCGAACTCCCCACCTGCGAAAATCATATAAAAGGGTGATACACGCACAGGTTGCGCAGGATTTATAGTTAGTAGCGGCCACACGCATACACACTATAATTATCAGTTCCCGTAACCACAAAGGGGTGTGTAGTTTGTGCGGTTATGGCTCGGCCGTCCGCTTCCGAGTCATTAATTGTCACAATTTCATAATCCGTGTTGGATGTGGGCTTGATAGTTACGCCACTTGAGCAGCTCGCGAGGACTTCGGCCTCGTTAAACCTGAAAATATGCCCGGGTTGCGTCAAGTGAGCCGCAACCTGGAAGTTAGCGTCTTTCCTCTTCCCCGCTACTGCGTGCTCGACCATTCGCTTCCGGAGTAATCTTCCGGTTTCTTCGACTTAGTTGTTTTGTCCAAAACTACACCAAATACGGTGAATTTACATGTACCGCCCTATTCTATGGATATCTCTGTTAAACGGTCCTCGACCGAATCCGAAACATCAGGCAAATCAATGGCTTGCTCCAGCGATCGCATCTTCGATTTCTGAACTGCTTCCTGGAACTCCCAGATTAGCTCCTATCGGCAGTTTCACACATATTTGATCGAAGCTTATTGATGTGCCATTCTGGTGCTTGAGTTTGGAAGGAGGGTTGTCGGTTGTGTGTAGTACGTGTAGATGACAGTAAATGACAGGCTGATGATAGTCGTATCTGCCTCGCGGACGTGCATTCTCGCCGGATGTCTTACAAATCAGCCCGGATGAAAGCTTGGGACGCGTGAAAGCTCATTTATTTTTAATTCTTTGATTATAGCCTAGTTCTCCTAACAGCAGCAGTAAAATTGTTTTATTAGCTACATATAATTCCAATCCACCTTACCTTAAATTCTTATTGGCTGTATCTTCATTACTCGGTTTATAGACTAATGTACCTCATAATTCATTCAGTCGAGTCTCTTAGATTAGATTTGCTTGGCTTTCATAGTGCAGTCGAGTCCTCAAAGCTAAGTCCAAGCGTTTTATTCGTTCGCAGTCTCAGCAACACTGTTGTCCTCTTTTACCGTACTTGTAGCCCACCTATTTAGAAAGATGATGGTCTGACCTCTGAGAAATGGTAGCGTGAGAGCTAGCATAAATTCTACTACACTTATTGCTGACATGTGGAGATATGAGCCCAGAGTTGTCGTTAATCACTACTCTATAAACGCTATATTATTATTCAAGGCTAATCGTTATTACGTCACACGGATTGGGAGTGCATACTGGGTGCGACTCCTTAAAAAGCATACACAGGCAGTACTAATAGTATACTAAGTACTGGCCTTACTTGAAGTAGCACTTTTAGCATAGACACGTAACTATATCGGCATCTTCTTAGTGCGTTCAGCTCCACGGATAGAGATGAGAGTGCGGAAATCATGACAAACGCAGCCTTGCTCATGACCCCAAACATGTACTTACCCGAAATGGTTAAACCCAGATTCACACTCCTTGTTGAGACCAAGTGGATATGAGCCCTATCGTTGGCTAAATCAGCATCACCTCTGATAAATGGTGGCATCAGGGCCAGAACCAGTACTACCAGACTTCCTGCAATGATTTAGGGAATATGAGCCCGGTGCTGACTTAATCAGCATCACTTCTGACGTACAAAACAGTCAGTACCAGTACCAACAAGTACTATCACTAAATTACACCCTAGTACGTAGTATTAGAAGTAAACAGTACCAGTCCTGGTTAACTTAAGTCTGGCTAGACACATACTACAAGTGAGTGAGGATAGATAGCTCAGAAGTATCCGTGCAAGTCTACTGTCACTTAAGACTAAGTAAGGTGGTATATTAGCTTGCATTTGATACAGCAGCCCACGCCGGACCCTATTTAGTCTTCGAGACTCCGTAAGAAGGGGAAGAGCGCGTAAGCGCTAACTACGTCCTCTTTCTTTATACTTAATAAAAGAGATCTTGTAGCTTTGTGCGGTTCCTATTCCGTTTTTTATTGGCTGGCGTTTAGACTCACAGGTCAGATTGAAACCCGAAAGAATAGCAAAGAAATGTTAAAAAAGTAAATTTTTTTTAAATACCCAGCATAGCAGGTTTACAATTGCGACTTACAATCTGTATCTGCATACTTAATAAAAGAGATCTTGTAGCTTTGTGCGGTCCCTATTTCGCTTTTGATTGGCTGGCTTTAAGATTCACAGGTCAGATTGAAACCCAAAAGAATAGCAAAGAAATGTTAAAAAAGTGAATTTTTTTTAAATACCCAGCATAGCAGGTTTACAATTGCAACTAACAATCTGTATCTGTGTACTCAATAAAAGAGATCTTGTAGCTTTGTGCGGTCCCTATTCCGCTTTTGATTGGCTGGCGACCGCTGCCTCCGGCCATTGAACACTAAAGTTGAGGCGGTGGGCCATTATTCCCCTTCACCGCCCCCCTTCGTTCACCAAAGCCCGCTGCCCCAACCGCTTGTTCCACTTGGTGTCCTGAAGTCTACCACTTGACCTACTTCCACTCGCAGACGTACGTGCGCACTCACGCACGCACATGCATGCCCAAGTAGTTGCGGCTCCTAAGGTCCAATTCACACTTGCTGCTGTCCTGTGGCAGCAAAGGTATATTTCATTGGGGTTGACGGGTTTCAAAACAAATAAACAAAAACAATTTCGGTCTACGCCTATAGACCTTATATATACTGATATACACCGCGATCAGAAATTAATTTCTCTGGAGATTAAAAAGCTGAACTTTCTAAACCGGTATATCAACCAGAAAGCAGATAGGGAAAGCTGGGCGACCCACTGATGAGCCGGAGCCCTCGCAGCTGTGTCAAGCAGCGGCAGACTACCAGTGAAACGTGTGTGTGGGCCTTTTAGCAAGTACCTAGGCTGTTAGTATGGTAAGACACAACGTCAATTTATGCTACTAACGACTGTCCTGTGGCAGCAAGTGTATTTTTCATTGGGGTTGACGGGTTTCAACACGAATATACACTTACAATTTCGGTCTACGCCTATAGATCTTAAATATACTGATGTGTACCGTGATCAAGGATTAATTTATCTGGAGATCAAAAACCTGAACGTTCTAAACCGGTTTATCAACCAGAAAGCAGATAGGGAAAGCTGGGCGACCCACTGATGGGCCGGAGCTCTCGCAGCTGTGTAAATCAGCAGCAGAATACCGGCAAAACACGTGTCTTGGCCTTTTAGCAAGTACCTAGCCTGTTAGTATGGTAAGCAACAACGTCACAGGGGAAATTGTTAACATTCCCCGCATTCCCATTATCCCTTCCGATACCACCTTCAATTTCCTCCGAATGCAATTTCCCGTGAAGGTTTGCTCTGCTATGTCCATCAACAAGTCTCAAGGTCAAAGCTTCAAGGTCGCCGGACTTCATATTGAAGAATCGTGCTTTTCCAACGGCCAACTCTATGTTTCCATATCTTGAGTTGGTTCAAAACGGGATTCATACGCCTGTGCACCTAACGGGATTTCGAAGAATGTTGTTTACCATGAAGCGTTGGTCTGACGGTTATCTTCCACTTCCTTACGGTTTCTAATACTAGCCCACTTATGACCGTCTCTCCTGTAATACCTTTGTCCCTCAAAATTCGGATCTTGTTTCCTCCCTTACGGTTTTACCCTACCTCCGTCCTTCCCACTTTTACTTTAACGTGTGTCCTCCTTACTGTTCCCTCTGACATCGACCATGTTTTCCTTTGATGGTTACGTACACACTCTCTTCCGGTGCCACACTTACAGTTCTCCGCCTTTCCATACTGTTCTACATTATTGTTTGCTTATCCCGCGTACGCATAGATTGTTTCAAAAGGTTTCATTGCAGATGGCACTTATCTTTTTTCCTTCATAAGGGACAACAGTGGGTAAAGAAGCCAAGGCGAAGCCGGGCTTCCGCGCTAGTCACTTTAAACTAAAGCCTAAGACCGTCACGTTCCAAACCAACCTGTTGCTGCACTTGGTTGACCTCATCGAAACCGATGGTCAGACACACACGCACGTGTAGACGACGTCATTAGAATTAGCAGTTGCTGAGCCTGCTTGCCTGCTTCTTCTTGCTGTGGGCTCTGTGGCAAGCCCACTCGGTGGGATCCGGACTAGATGTGACGGTACACGTGCGGACGACATTTCCGGCAAAAAAACACCGGATTTGCCAGGAGATTAATCTCCGAGTACCTGATCCACACGGTGGCCGAACCACCAATCAAGTGAAGCTGGAAGCTAAGACCATCATGCCATCTTGGCTTTCCTTCTTTATTTGTCCAATATTAACCGATGAAAGCCGCTTTCACCTCGCCTCTTGTTCGTACAGGCTGTCTTGAGTGCATGCTATCAGCTCTTTTCCACATCATTCATGTCTCTTCTCTCTGGCCTTCATCTTGAGATCGTTTTTCGTCCGGTCACCGCTTAACTACGATGTGACGGTAGTGAGGATCACCACGCCCTAGTTTTATTTGCATAACTGCCTACTTATTTTATAGTAGTAAGTAAGTTTTTGTTTCACATGTTGGCATCGCCCGAGTTTCTGACCATAAACATTCAACATACAGTGGAGCCTCGGTTAACGATTTTAGTCTGTTCCGGCACCGTGCTTGTCTTGCACCTTAGTTCACTGATTGGCTGCAGGTAATCGAGGACTCACGCCCTGAGAGCAAGACTCAACGGCGGACACAGGCACGCACAGACACACATAATGACAACCTGCTAACCGAGCTGAAACTCGTTAATCGAAAGGAATTTTCTGCAAGTGGTTCGCTCGTAGATAGGACTCCTCGTCACCCAAGTTTGCTACTGAATTTTATTAACAAACTTCTGAATTGTATTCCCCAGTTTTTTCTGCTCCTTATGCCTATGGCAATTTTATTATGCTTACACCGGTTGGACTTTGTTGCATATTACAAATTGGTTTGTACCCCTCTTCACCTTTTGTTTATTTAAACTACAAAAGGTAGGGTAATGTGCACATGGCACTAGCATGGTCTTTAAGGATACGAATCAATTTGGAGACCCAATCGCCGGAGGATTTTCACGCTGTTCACAGTGGAAAGATTTCCCATGCCCGCTTCGCATGAGATTACGTGACTGAAGGACTCGACTTACCTTTGGCCAGTCACATGCTCCGCGCCAACGCCTGCCATGCACTGCCAGCCCTCATATGAGGGCACACAACAATGCCTGTCGACCGACTCCTGTCTGGTGCGACCCACTAACACGTGCAGTCACGGCTGCGCCCACCCCAGCGCGTGACCTCTTTCGATCTGACCAATCACCTTCAAGACTGAAAAATATAAATACTGCTTTTGGTGGACGATAAAGTGAATGCCGCCAGGCTAGGACTTCGGGCACCGCTCCGCATGGGTGCAGACCTACGCTCGTCTTACAATCGACTTCCTCCTATTTATTCTCTACTCCTTTTGTACAGAATGAACTTTTCCTATCACTCTGGCCTCCAACCAACTTCTCTCCTCCCTCATGAACCGGACATGAAGATCATACATTCAAGGGTTTTCCTTATTAACGCTAATTCCTCGATAACTTGTGACTCCGAAATGATAACAGCTGCTTTTTGTCCAATGTGGATCCTTCGTGATACTCCGATAGTATTATTTTCTCTAAAAATTTTGGAATCATGTTTTCAAAATAAATCGAATTTTTGCTTCTCTAGTTTACGGTAAGGTGGACTATCTCAAACGAAAACAAGCATCTTTTCCTTGTCTTGTGCTAAATAACAGTGAGATTGGTGTAAGAATCAAGTCTGGATTTATGCTTATGATTTTTGTTGGAGTCAGAAGAATGGTTATACGCAGTACGGCCAATAGAGAAGTATACGACTTTGTGATTACCGGAATCGATTGAAGCCTGGGCCTCGGATGAGAACTCACTCAATCGATTTATCGATCTGGCGCCGTTATACATCACCCTGCACAGGCATCTCCGGACTGATGGTACTGGTGGTTGACTGGCTCCTTTCTCCCCCTTTAACGGTTCAGTTTGAGTATCAGTTTATTGAGGGAAAGATAGGCTAATGCTTTTGATTTCCCTGTTGGTAATAGGATGACATGAAATAAGTTGATACAAAGAAAACTTTAAAATTTGAGTTACATGTTCCGGGAAGACAATGTTCACAAAAATATGGCAGAAAATACAAAACAATATATGGCTACTCACAAATTGCAAGTAGTATAATTTGATGCAATGGATGTGATAAACAATGTGATTCATTTGTGAGTGATTCATTGGAATCTGATGAAGGAGTTTTCACCTTCATTGCGTTTGAACTTAATAAATGTCCAGTCTACTCTTAAATGCATAAACACCAGTGGAGAGGACAACCTCTTCTGGAAGAGCGCTCCACGCTGAAACTACTCTGTTGGTAAAGAAAAATTTTCTTCCGTCGATCCTTGCTTTGCCCTGGCGTAGTTTAAGGGAATGCCCGCGCAAAGTTGCCGTGTTAGCCTGGGCAAAGAAATCATCAGGAACGAAACAACAATGCAGATTATTCATAATATGGAGCGTTAATATGAGGTCCGCTCGGATTGGCCTCTGCCTCCTATAACTGTTGCTTGTCTTTAGTTTACGCCTTTTATCGCTGACGATGGACTGTAGAAAGAGCTCGAAAGCTCAGACTAGTAAAATTTGATTCTGGGGATCACAACGCTTTCTACCTATCTATCTACACACATACCAGGACTGCGAACATTTCTCCTAAGCCTGTATACTGTAAATGCTGTTTTTAACCTTGATGGTTTTAAACTTGCTGAGAACAGATCAGGTAGATCGACATGCTCTCGAGACAGTTAACGCGTGTTGCTCTGGCAGCTTGACACTATTCGAATGTTATATGCCCAGATCCTTAAAATTCTGGGCACATTTAGGTCATGACCCAGTCTCTATTTAATTGACTTGAGATTAGTCTATACAATAGTCAGTACCACAACCCTACATAATAATGTTTTGTGAACGATTGTCAATCTTTCAAAAATTTTGGAAATTTGCATGAAGTACCGACCAGCAGTATTGTATATACCTCTCTGGGAATTCAATTTCAGGCTCTGGCCTTCTTATTTAGTTACCTGTCTTTTTTAATCTGAGGAGGAATAATGCAGATAAGTTCCGGTAGCAGTCGGGGGAACGGTTATCAAATATTGTCACTATCTCTGAATTAAAACGGGCGAGAAAATAAGCTCGTGACTGAATGGTTAGGGCGTTTGGCCCTGATCAAAATAATTGCAAGTTTGAGGCTTGTGTGGGAACCACTTGGGTCTGGGTATGGCTGGCTGACGACGGTTAATAAGTCAGAAATGGCCATTCCAATCTCCCTTATCTTTGCCAGCAACAGTGTCCGCCTCCTACTAGCTTTTACGGCTGTCAGGGCCTCTGTCAAGGCCCAAGGTAAAGCGGGACAGATGAGTTTCGTTAGCGGTCAGGTGAACGTTCATCAACGAAAGTATTCAACCATCTGAATCACTTCGCAACCCTACGGTTTTGTGCCCGCTTTGACCTATTTCGGGCTTGAGCACATTCACTTTGTGTGATTTTCAGAAATAAAATACAAGTGACACACCAAAAACTGCAGGTATGGCTTTTATTTGCAAGCAGTAAGAAACGATGAGTTTTAAAACATTTAGCTTCAACTCTCTGTCTGTCTGTCTCTCTCTGACAGTTAATTGTATAGGTTGTTTGTAAAGCGGGAGGAAAAAATCATAATCTTCAGATGCTGCTCAATCTGACGTGCTTAACTCCAGGCTGGGGGCTGGGTGTTCGCTGATTATACGAAGCTTCCTCTGACTCTACCGTTCCTCCTTCTAAATCCAATTGCTGGGAGAAAAAACAGATGTAAGAGGTACATGGAGAGAAACTCAAGTACTTGATTGTGGCAAAAAACGCTCAAAAACATATAAAATGCAATTTGCATTATTATGCAAAGGGATAAAGATGTTAAAGTCCCACAAAGTGTTAGTTCCTCCCTTTGATGTGTCTCCATCCACAATGGTTGCCTCTTGAATATCGACAGTGGAGCTCCTCTCTCCTGCATCATTTGCAAGCTGTGAGTTTGGGCTTAGTCTCAGAGCCGTAAGTTTGTGTTCGTGTATGCGGGTCCGCACAGCTTCGACCATCATAGGTCGAAGCATCTCAGAAGCAGAACGGCTGACGCTTGAGGCATGGTTATCGCCAACAGATATCTAGACCTTCCCACGACCTACAAAATCCTGCGCCTCTACGTGAAGAAAGAACAGGACAAGCTCGTCCAGAATTCAAGGAATTCGCACGAGGACGGCACCAGGACGAACGCACTGGAAGATAAAGCAGCATTACCCGTCCCTTTACCGTGGGGATAAAGTGCACCACCAATGGCCGTCAAACTATAAACATATAAAAACCACGGCCGAGGAGGCAAACAAAGGGAAAAATCGATAAGCCCAAGGCAGAAAAGGTCACTCTGATAGTTAAATCACTGATCTATAGTGGCAGTCGGCGCTTTGAGGAAGGAGAGTCGGCCCAGCTAGATGGAACGTCAGTAAAATTCAACTCTTTCTGCTGGGAAATATTATGTTCCAAGCAGAACATGTGTTTGGTGACCACCTCTGGTATTCAACAAAAATAAATACAATTTGAACAACTTAAACTCTGAGGAAGGGAAAGGGGCTTAATCATGCATATACAGTCTCTATTCAGTACAGAAAAGAAATTGGGACAAGTCCAGAAAACCATGTTTACTGCCAGAGAAGGTGGATTTGGTGCTCACTTATTTCATAGGCCTGTTTAAAATTTGGATAAGTTTCCAGCCTAACTTGCTGCAACTTGTGGGATCCCCAGTAACCTTAAGTTGGTCAATAAAATTATTAAACTTTGAGAAACCACACCCTTTTCTTACGTTCATAACGCGTAATACCAGTGATCTTGTGGTACATTTCAGGCTGGATATCTTTTCACATTTTCCAAGCCTAAGCTGAGCTTTTTACAAATCAGCGCGAAATTTAGCACAAGGCCAGCTTTAAGACGTAGAAAGTATGGAAACCTCGGTGGGAATCGAGCCCACGCTAACAAGACGCAGGCTTTAGTAAAACCAACGCTCTAGATACCCGAACTGCCGGGCCCCAACGAGAGACCTGCATTTAATCGGCCGAAACTGTTGCAACATTTGCAAACCAACAATTCTGATTTAAGTGTTGACTGCGTTGTAGTCTTCCATTTACTCTCCTGTGGACTAAAATCCTGCTGTGGCTATGGATTATTTCACATTTCGGTCAACAGAATGATTAAACTTTAGAAAGCACCATCCTGTTTACCTATAAGTACCCCGTAATACCTGTGGCTACACGATAAATATAAGGCTGCTCTCTTTTCGTGCGTTTCAGGCCGAAGTTTAGATTTATCCGTAGAATTAAGGGCAAGACCATCTTTAATTTGAAGTATGGAAGTAATTTGTTGCCCTTTCTAGCTTTCTCAGCTTTTCAAACCATCTCGCGCCTGCATTGGCACACCTCATCAAATTGTCCTTCATGGAGTCTAATATTCCCGATGAGTGGCGATCAGTGAGAATCACTACTCTTCTGGTTTAAAATTTTTTCGTCCAATTGCCTGCTCTTCTGTACTTTTAAAACTTGCAGAACGAGTCGCCTTAGACATAATCACGCCGTTTTTATCCGATTTTTCCGATCCCTTGCAATTTGTGTATAAGGCTAGTCATAGTTAACTAGACGCAGTTGCTCTGGTAGTCTATTCTGATCTAAGAAATTTAGATAAGGGCTGCCGTGCATACGTTCGTGCTTTTTTGAATGCTTCTCAGCCTTTAATACGATCCCGCGCCATCTTTTACTCAATAAAAGGTCTGCGTGCGGCTGTCCGAGCAGGGCTCTCTTGGCTTGGAAATAGCTTCATGTCTCGCACGCTGTTCGTTCAATGTGGCAGGTGAAAATCTACTGTCATTCCCAACAACTGCAGCGTTCTTCAAGGGTCTATCCTATCCTTTTACATCTTCTGCCTCCACGTTGAGGACCTACGATCGTCGAGAGAACGTTTATATGCTAAAAATGCTGAATACCTGGTTGCTGGTCATTCCCTAAAAAACCAGATACATCTCCATGTACTGAAAGATGTTCTGAACCACGTCTCAGCATGGTCATTGGCCAATGATCTCCTACTGACTATGAAGTCAGTCCAGTGTATTTTCTGACTGTGACCCTCTCCCAATCCTTAACCCCTAAACATTCTGCCCAACGAGTATCCTCTTTCCGGTACTTTGGTGTTACTCTGGCATTGAAACTTTGGCTTACTCTTCATATTGAAGGCCTCCCTATTAAAATTCGTTAACTCTTATATTATATACGCTGTTTTTGTTCATATCACATACCACAAGCCCTAATCTGGTGATTTATAAATGCCTGCACTCTCTACTTCATTCTTTAATGGTGTCCAGTTATCTTTATAGCCTTGCTTAAAAGAGACCTGTTCAGTTTTAATCGTATCCTCCAAATGCTCTCTTCAGCTGCGACACTTAAAAACGGTCATGCAATTCGCTGATGGCCTTCTCAATGAGGTTGTCTATTCACTTCACTCTAAAGTAATGGCTGGTTGGTCTTACCGTACAATGCGTACTATGTTGTACATCGGCATATCAACAGTTTATACTCCCATTCCTAGCACGTTGCCTCAGATGCGAAGAAACGGACATTCAGATGTTTAACTCTGGCCTGACTTCCTGCAAACCTTCAGATTTTGTGTGTATAATCAACCCCTTTTCCATTGGTCCCAATAAATGAGGACATTTATCCTCAAATTAAAGCGTCTTTCTCTCCCTCGTTCTATTCCTCTTTATGCTTGGCAGTTATTCTGCCTAAACTTTACACCAGCTGAAGTTCTCCACCAGAACGCGGGTTTTGGAAAGACAGGCATCCTACACGTGTGTCGTCTGTTGGTGGCCTGAAAAAGCGTTCGCGTTGATTAAATTTACGTAAAGGGATTCGTAATAATGGATAAAACGGAGGAAGATGATGAATCCACGTGTGCACAATGTCACGCATGCCACGGATGCTTGAACACCCCCTTTCTAAAAAGGTAATCCAACAAAAGTACAGATTTCTAATTCTATTACGAGTGTTCGTAAAAACTAATTTATAGACCGGAAGCGTATACCTTAAATGCTGTATCATGTCTGTGCTTTATTACGCTGGCACAAGCTTGCTTGATAAGGAAACTTTTGGTATGCTCGTAGTGCTAGGTGCACACTCAAATAATCACAAACTTTATTCACAAAAGTTTTCAACTGACACATGTATATTGTATCGTTTAATGAGCTTTGGTTGGTCATTCCAAACGGAAGTTAAGGTGAATAGAACATGTGCTTTAGTGAACCTGTACAGTACCGAATGTAGAGGCCCAAAATCAAGTAAAAAAGTCAACACTGGTTCCGCAGCAGTCGGACTACCATGCAATCACACGAAGCACCTCGCTACTGAAATCAATCGTCAGACGAAAATGGACCTCCAACTAAATTTTAACTCTATAGCCAAGGTGAGTGATCAACCGAGGACGTCAATTTTTCATAATTGGGTCAATTGAATTAAGCAAATCTATCAAACCCCCCTTACAATTAAGGGTGCCTAGCTGTCATTCTGGTTAATTTTAGATGACTGCTTAGGAAGTCCTGCCTGGGCAGTCAGCCTGCAGCTTCCGTAATGGTGAATTCCATACGAGCAGTAAATTGGGGAGGTAAATCGACCCAATTAGGATTAAATGCATGGCCCATGGTGAGCCGTCTAGCTCAGTGGTAGAGCATTGACTGTGCAAAAACCTCCTCTGCTGTGTGGGTTCGACCCTACTGAGGCCACCAATTTTTCGCAATTGGGTTGACTGAATTAAACTAATCTCCCAAACCCCCTAGCAATTTAGTGAACCTAGTAGTCGTTCTGGTGGATTCTAAATGATCACTTAGAAAATCCAGCCTGGACAGTCAGCTTTCTGTGTATCCCATACGAGTGGTATGTTGGGCAGGTAAAATCGGTACAAGTGTGATTAGATACAGAGCGCATGCTGAGCCTCGTAGCTCAATGGTTGAGCGTTGGCTGCGCAAAAACGTTTACCCAACTTTGAAAAATGATTCTATTCTAATGTTAATATTCCAAAGTACCAGTGACCATACGATAAATTTCAGGCTGAATGCCTTTTCACTTGTCCCAAGCCTGATTTAAATCCAAATCTTCGGGAATTTAACGCAAGGCAGGGAGGGGTTTGGTTGCTCTTCTGTATGTTGCACGATTTTTGGTGCTTAGTCTGCTCGAACGTTGAAACAGATAGAATTTTTTCACAAATAAAAATGCGCATTTCGGGAAGAAAAGGCTGTAGGCTGATGGTGACCTTGAAAGTGGCTTTCAGAATGACCAGATTAGCTGAGTAACTTCGTACTTCTGTTTATTAAAATAGCAGATTACGACTTCGCGTATGCTTCACGCTGGCTCTTGCTTGACCACCCGCACCAGCGATAAAACGGAACACTTTCAAAAAAAACCTCATCTGACAAAAGGGCACATTTATAATCCACTTACGAGTGCTTATGAAAAACTTATTTATGGACCGGATGCGTATACCTTAAGTGCTGCATCATATGCGTGCTTTATTACGTTGGCCTCATCTTCTTTGATAAGTGACTCTTTGCGAAGCATGAAGTGCCAGATGCCCACTCAAATAAGCATAAAAGTTGTTCAAAAGGGCTCCAGCTGAGTTACGCACGTGCATTATGAGCAACAGTCGGTCGTTCAACACGAACGTGGAGGTCAATTTAAAATCGTTTTAGGGAATCTACATAGCAGGGAGTTTTGAAGACCAAAAAATAAAGTTGAAAGGCCAACTGAAGTTCTACCAATGCAGCGATGCTTACGAGTGCTACAATACCCTCATTCTTGGTGATGGCATTTGTTATGGATGAGCATGTCCCAAGTAGGTCAGTCGCACCCTGAGCTACCAACCCCCCCCCCCACGACATTCCGATCACTGTGACGCTATCTGACACCGATTATTTTACGTTGTCATCAACTTAATATAAAGATTGCTCATAGAAGCAAAAATGCGCATCCCCGGACATAAATAAGAACAACAGGCGATCTCGGGACCCATTATTTTATCGTCCTGACGTTTCAAAAGCGCACGGGCTTCCGTCATCAGAGACGGTGATTGTACCGCGCTTCACAGTATTGAAGAGTGTTGGCAGTTAAAGTCAATAGGGGCTTTACAAATACAAAGGATGCTAAATCATAGTGCACTGTTAAGCGTAATAACTTCAGTCAAGGGGTCTCCCTTCGGTTTCCGGTGTTCGCGTTTATGCAGCTGTAATTGACGGAAGCTGTCTTCCCAGGCTGGGAATCCTGCTTGCGCTCCTACGTCCCTCCGGTGTAACATTTGCAAGCTAACCGGATGAGCTGGCTGGGGTATTCATCCGATCTATCTGCTTAGGACATATTCTTGTCCCAGAAGTGCCTTGAGGCTCGTACTTGCGTGATATCAGGCTGTCGCTTAACGACCTTAGATATATGATGGACAAGTATATGCCCTAGCTAGATAGATCAGATGAACACCCCAGTTCCATCCTATTCACGATCACAACCACCAAAGCAAGGAGCCCGTGGACTAGAGTTAGAGTATTGAACTCGGTGACCAAAGGTTCCGGGTTAAAATCTAGGGGTTCCGACCCTTGAGATTGGGTTTGACTGGCTGATGACGGCTTACAAGCCAGAAGTGGCCATTCTGGACTCCCTTTGCTTTGCTTGATCCACGCGGCCATATATATATATGCATGATAATGATGTTATACCGTACTTCTGACAACGATAGTAGCTAAAAGCGCAGACACATTTTTCGCCGATGTTTCTGCTACTGCATGATACAGCAACGAGGGATTCGGCTCCTCATTGGGTTCCCCAACGTTCTCTATGCGGTTTCTAGTGTATCACCTCCAGATAATAAGCAAGGAAATTATTGTAGAAATCATTTAGTGCACATATGTGTGGCTTATATGTTCCACAGCAATATGCAAAGCAGGCATGCAAATCTAACTGACTGTTTAAAGCAACAGATTATTCCTTCTTACCGTCGACATCAAATGGGTGCAATGAAAGGAAAAAATAGACGATGTCTAGACCTGAATAGTTAGAAGTTGTGTGTCCAACCGTGCATACTGCCAAACGAGAGTTCAGAGTTCAAAAGCATCAAGGAGATAGACTTCAAACTTGAAAATCTACTCAGGTGACTATTCTGCCATATATTTCAAACTTCGCTCATAAAACGGCACATCTTTAGAATCGTCTCCTCACCGAACTATCTTCACACCTCCCGCACACTGAAGCGGTCACTTCTGGACGTCCGCGTTTTCGCCTTCCGCTTGCTTTACTTATCTAGAAAAACACTCCGGCAAAAAGTGCCGGAGCAATCCTAAACACACGCAATGTTACAAACCACAGGTGGCTGGTGGCGCTGAGCAAGCATGTTGTGCATTTTCAAGATGACCTGTCAGGAACTGAGACCTGATAACCCGATATCCGATACCTGATAACCCCGATATCCACAATCTCTCCGTCCCTCCCACTCTGATGCATGACAATTATGCTCTTCGGACCGCTTGGAAATCTGAAACGCTACCTCTTAGAAATCACTTATTTGGAGAACATGGTGTCAGAGAGGAACAACTCCAGAGATCGTTTGTGGGGGATAAGAGAGGTGAAAAGCACCGTTAACTTACGCTGGGTTGGATTGGCATGTCCGTCTGGGCATACTGTATAGCGCAGACGCAGCAAATGGTAGCGGGGATCATAAAGAAGAAGGCCAGTACGATGATCGCAAGGCCCGCTGAAAATTTTGCGCTGGAGGAGTAAAAAAGAACAAAAAGGGCATTATTAAAGGGAGTTTGGCAGATTTGCTTAATTTTAGTTGACGCAATGGTGAAAAAACTCACGGCATTTGGCGGGATTCGAATCCGCAAAGAAGGGAAGGTCTTTACGCAGCCAACGCTTTACCACTTGAGCCCCAAATTCCACGCCTTGCACTGTGGGTTTATGCAGATTTGGGTCGATTTTGTCCACCCAACTTGACCGCTCGTATGGAATCCACCAATATTGAGCAGCAAGATGACTGCCTAAGCTTGCAACATAACTCCTCCCGGTTTACCGATCAAACGAAGCATTAGAACACTTGAGTGGCAAAAGAAGCTTACGTATGCCCACAAATTAATCCCTAGTCCCTGCATGTTTTCCTACGAAAACGGTGAATATAGGGTTTTATGGGTGGGGTATTAGGCCACGCAGTGAAATATACTTTAATAAATGCGAAATTTATTTTTATTTTACTGTATTTAGAAGTTTTGTTGATTTATATCTGTAGATTTTCCTAATGTTTATCATCGTTTACCTTATTGCGGTAAAATCCGATTATCAAATTGCAGGCTTCTTGAACTTCCCAAAAAATAAAAAATGGTGGTTAGGAGGTTGTCTACTTCAACTTACCGTTCTAGAGTTAGATAAGTATAATACGCCGCGCGAAGCACCGCGCACACCTTCAATTTGAATGCGGAACAACCTGCTCCCAGGGGCCGCAAGAAGCAAATTTGACTTCATGTTTTTTCCCTTTACACTTGCTTCTAAACATTTTTATTATCTGCCTATCCTATTAACTCACTTTACAAAATTCTAGGACCACCATTTTTGCAGGACAAAATGGCCGAACTAGGATTATATGCATGGGGCTATATAAGCTACTTTTGCCGAATACAGTATGGCCTAGAATTCGTGTAAGATGCCGAAGTATGCGAAAGGTTGGTAGCATTTAGTTATGTGGCATTGAGTAAACTCGTAAAGTGTAGTCTATCCTGAAGTCATTTGAGTCACAAAGCCTTTTAAACGAGCTTCGTTCTGACCGCTTCCAAAACTTATGTACTTTTAAAGTGCCTACGTAAGAAGTTTGCCTTTTTATCATCGATTTTGACTGTCATTATAAATCCAAATGTATTTTAGAGGAATAATAAACGAAAGATAACTACTTGTATTCGTTTGTTAGACAATAACGCATGCTTTAAATTAAATGCTAAAAAGATATTTCTTGATTTAAAATAATGCAAATTATGAGCTGTTTTACGATTTTGAGGTGTCCATTCATTATACGTCGCATCCGTCAATTAATTTATGTTACCTATAATGTATTCAGCGTGCTCCATACCTGCTGCAATATTTGACGGAAACGATGTGAATTCTTCCTCAAATCATAAACCAAAAGTACTTTTCCTTAAAGTGGATGTGCACAGTGCGCAGGTTTTAAACCTTGAATTCAGGTGTAGCAGTCAGTTCTTATCTAAATTATTTGGAAATTTAGACTTTCATTAAATGGACAAATACCCTTCTTTAAAGTATATAATTTGAAAAAAAGGCGTAATTTACTAGCAAATGAATGCGAGAAATACATTTTTTGTTGATGTTCAGCATAAAATATATTTAAATTTATAAAGGCAGTCAGAATTAATGATTAAAAGAAATAGTGCGTATGTAGCCACTTTTTACAGTGCAAACGTTTTTCAGCAGTCAGAATGGAGCTCGTAAAAAAGGCGGCATCCTATCGTGAATGAAATGACTTCAGAAAAGACTACATGAATATCAGTATGACAACTTTACGCGAAGCAGATTAGCGAAATACTAGCAATCTCTCCATATTTCAGCATATTGCATGAATTCTAGACCTTACTGCATTTAAATTTATAAAGGCAGTCAACATCTACGATAAAAATGCGTGCTTTTCAAGAAGTCACCTTTTAATGCCACTGGTTAAAAAGGTGGCATCCTATAGTAACCAATATGATTTCACAAGGGACTACACGATAAACCACCTTACAACATTACTCAATGCCGATTATCGAGAGAGTATAAATCTAACGCATTTTTCTTGGCCCTATTGTACTGATCAACTCTTGTTACTATCTGTACCGTCATCAATATGACCTATCCTGCAACCTCTACATCTTCGAAGAAGTGATGAAGGGGAAATGGCAAATGCAAGCGAAACTGAAATGGCCATTTTTGGCTTTTCACCATCATCAGCCAATTATACCCTAGCCCAAAAGAAGCGACTCCCGAGCTTCGAGCCCGGGACCTTTGACCACTGGCGGGTCCACTGCATCGTACATTTTAAGTCACTATGAAAATGCCTGCAAGGACTCTAGCTAGAGCCTTTTCTATTTCCCCACCCCCGGAAACTCTATAAACACCGTTTTTGCAGGAAAAAATGCTGGGCCTACATAAGCTACTATTGCCACTTTAGTTTACGGCTATAATCCTATTTTTAGACCACGGCCGTTGACGGTTTTCCAAAAAATTTTTATTCCCACAAACAGTCCTGACCTTAATCCCACTGTTTATATCTTTGATTTAATCAAGAGTCATATATTTTAATGCAGAAAAAAGGTTTAATTATTGTAAAGACTAGATAATCACTGACATCTAAGTAGTCTCAACGCCCACCTCCGACTTTGAGTATTTATACACACCAAAGGACAATCAACATAACATTAATAAGTTGTACCTTTATAGTTTTTTTAAGCATTGTCGTTTTATCTTACTTTTTTTCTGAACGCTGTCAGCTATATAAGACCTTAAATAATGCAGCTGTTATACATTCCATTTTTTACTTGATAATTTTCGAACGAAAAAATAGTTCTTACGTTCAATTTTTGGCGACCTACTGACTGCCACTGGTGAAGGAGATCGCTAAATTGGTCGGTTTGTCCATAAGAACTGGGAAAACCATAGTGTCTTCATGCTACATCCTTTCCCGAGAGGAGGCACATTTCGAGATTAATGGATCTCAACTTGAAGATGTCGACGATTTCAAATAACTCGAAACGACGTTGCTGCCGAACGGACAGAGCGGAGATGACTTTGTCTCTCGAATCGACGCAGCTCGTCGAGTTTTCTCCCGCCTTAGAAATTACCTATAGACCCGTCGTGATACTCGTATAGCCTCGAAGGTTCACGTGTACCATACATCCGTTCGATCTGTCCTTCTCTTCGACTGTGAATACAGGCCTATGCGCGTGGACTATGATAGAAACATGACCACTACCGCATGAGCACCATCCTTTGAGTGGTGTACACCGACTTCGTCTCAAATGAGACAGTCCGCACTCGCTACGACAACATCACAAGTATATTCCAGGCCATCCAAGAAATACGAATGGAATGGTCTGGATGCTTTTCTTGTCATCAATCTGAAGAGCTCGGTGTTACTGCCCTCGACCCAAACTGTTACCATGCTGGAAATGTCAAAGAGAACACCTGCTCAAAACCTGGCTAGACACAGTCCGTCAGGACATGGAGCCGGTTTAGAAGACGATGATGCGATCACTGGAACAAGAGTTTTATTTGCCTGAAGTTTTGGATTCCCTCGAGAATCCTTAATCATAGGTAATCAAAGAACAGTCTGAAGCATGCGCAGATAGGGTCAGACAAATAAAATTCTTGTTTCAGTGATCGCATCTTCGTCTTCTGAACTGCTACCTGGGACTCGAATATTCGCTACTATTGGCGATGGAGGTGGTTCTTGGACCTTCGGTATACGGTCTCCGGTGCTAGCAAACACAATGGGTTGAACTTTTCAGGTTTGCTGCCACGAATCTTCAGACGTGGCCGTAACAATTACAAGAAATTTAATAGACGCTAATTTATAAAACATCCATTAAAGACTCGTTTTTTCTGTAACACATACAAAAATGCGGTTTTCTCGCCACGGGGGATTTATGCATATGCATCAGATTGGAATAACAGTCTGCCATCGGACTCACTATGTCCATAACTCTGGATAACTATTCGTTTATCGCTGAGTAGTTCTAAACATGTTTTACAGAAAACACAACTAGGGCAACTCACAATTTTTGCACGTCCACCACATCCTCTTCTTTAGTTCCATTTTCGGTCTTTTTGACGAATTCAAAGTCATGATATTGGGAGGTGAGGACAAGTCCACCGATTGCCAGGCCCATTGTGAGCAAAAAGAAGGTCAGGGAAGTGAGCGAGCAGACGCAGACCTCACCCTGCCAATTTCGCTTGCAACAATTCTTCCCAATTTTCATACTTGGACCACTCTGTCAACATTTCAAGTAGATTATAGAAAATAAGAAAGAAGGTTAGTCGGCGTTTAGAAAATGCAAAAAATGGTTTGATTCATCAATCTAAACATCCATATAGAGATAACAGTCTTCTAGAGGGCTCACCACAGGACCGGTAGTAATAGAGGTCACATGGGTGTGGGGGGAGGAAAAGGGGGAAGCAGGGATCAAAATGAAAGGTGCAGCAAAAACAAAAACACTAAATAATGGGCACGGACGGTTAAGTATTCTTAAAAGATAATTTATATTCCCCTAAAAACGTGCGATAATTTAGAATAAAAAATAAATAATTTAATTTAACAGATTAAACAAACAAATATAATTCTAAGTTTTGGAATGGCAAGGGTAGTTTAAGAAGTGCATCTCATATACCCCCAGTCCCAGCATCTTGTCCTACGGAAACGGTGCTCATAGGGATTTGTGGCTGAACAAATGGGATAGAAAGTGAAGGAAATTTGTCAAAGAAAGTGTATAGTGGAAAAATTTAGTTGAATTTGTTTCCTGCGGCCGCTGTGTGTAAGTTATTTCGCATGTAAATCGAAGGTGTGCGTGACGCTTCGCACCGCGGACTTTACTTATCTAACACCAGAACGATAAGTTGAAACTCAGGTTAGTTGAATTATACGACCTCCTAATCATCCTTCTTTTTTTCAGAAATTTCAAGAAATCTGCATTTAAATAATCAGGGGTTTTCCGCAATAAGTTGAACGATAACTCATATTAGGAAAATCACAACTATAAATCAAAAACATTTCTAGATACAATAAAATAATAATGCCTATAGCAGCTATTAAAGTACAGTTCTGCGAATCCGGCAAGCAAATTTTAGTTCGAAATTTAACCGGGTAATTGAGCGTATATCTGGACAGGTTATTTCGATCAACTGAGTGGATTTTATAATAAGAAGGCCTTTGGTTTGGAAAACTGATCTCTCATTTAAAGATATTGGGGTAAATAGGCTCTCACTTTTGCTAAATCATAAGTATGTTTATATAAAAGGAATTCCGTATGTTTTAAGGAAAGACAGAACGAAACTTTCTTCTAATATACATTGTGTTGTAAAAGGATGCGTAATGAGTAAAAAAAATGTGGAATAATAATCCCTTCTAGTGCTGAAAAATGTTGTGCGAAGTTTACAAAAAAGAATTTAAGCGAATTTTAAGGAATTGTATTTATTTTCAGAAACAAGCAGCAATAGCGTTTCTAAATATTGCGTTTAGCTATTCTGTGAAGTTTTTGCAAAAAAATGCAGTAGAAAATTCTTGGTAGAACATTTTCTTTAACCGCAGGGCTCGTCGTGTGCGTCAACAAAGTTTCTACATGTAACCGTGCAGACACCCAATAAGGAGCCTTATTGAATTTAAGTCAAGTAGAAATATTATTTTTTGTCAACAATAGGTTCAGCTCAAGCGTTATTTAAAAACGTAAAAGACAGAATCATAAAAAGTTTTTTTCAAAAAATGGTCATATACGTGGCCTGTTTTTTTGCATTTCGACGTCTTTACTGATTTTGAAATACATCTTATTAAGCGAAAGATAATCAATTATAAAGAGAAAGGTATGCTCTTTTATCTCAAGTCATATATGATCGTTTTTCTTCTGGTAAATTAGGGAAATAGTCAAAAGTCTCCGATTTCACTGTGACATTACCTTGAAAAACGTTAATGTACGCATAAGTTCGTCGGATAAATATCCAATAAAGGCACTTTTTAAAGAGGTTACCTATTATGAAAACATTTTTTGTTAATTTAAGGAATAAAAATATGCGTGGTTTCCAGGAGCCATGTCATATGCTCGAAAATGTAATTTGCTGTTTTGAAGCATTTCAAAATTCGACCAACATGGCCATCTGTATAGGAAATTATCTGCAAAAGCTCATTTTGGTAAATGCGGTTTGGTTATTTCTTATTTAAAAAGGTTTGATGTAAGCGTTAAACAAACGGACAACTAGTAAAGTTATCAATGAACACAGCAAAAATTTCCGAAATGAATAGAGAATTTATTCAAGGATATTCAATATCTACAAAATTTAATGATTTTCAAATATACAAAATATTTCGACTAAAGGCAAGTTCTTCTTGTATGAAGAAAGTGGTTGCTTTAACTTAATAAACTATTTAAATTTATTGTTTGATTTTTTAGCTATTTTTGACGTCTCTACTAGCTAGAAATTGTCCAGAAAATTTTATTTTCCTTAACAAGCACTTAGCACTTCTTATAGTTCTTTTAAGTTCTTAAAATGCCTAATGTTGCTCATTATTATTTATAAGTTTTCGTAAATGCGTTCCCACTGGTATGGGAGAAACAATCAAACATTTACAAATTGAGGAAATTTGCTTGCAGCACTTGCAAAACTGGGTATTCTGTTGCCTCACCTAATCTTTCACCAATTAAACCCCGATAACTACCGTTTCCGTAGGACAAAATGCTGGGACTACGGTTGTATGTGGTGCTTTATTTAAATTACAGTTGCCAAAAATAATTACCATTAACAGCAGTCACTCTTTACATAATTCTGCGAGTAAAGTTTCCGTGCTGAAACTTTTAATCGATTTTTACCCATATTGTTTACAAAATTTTGACATTTGAGCAGTAGCTTTTTCAGTCCAGTGGCAGAAAAATTTGGTGACTGAGAATTTATAAGATCTTGAAAGGCCTACTCTAAAGCATTGTCAGAATTAATTTGTTTGCCTATTAAACAATTACCCAACTTTGGAGATCAAAAGTTGTTAGCGAAGACAAGCTCTAGTTACTCCAATTCTGCAGTTTCGTAGCATCCATTTGTGTGCGTGTGGGGTATGGTTTGGTGTCATCATGCAATGCCATAGGAGTCGATCGGTTGGCCAATCTACGCCGTGTTTGGGTCAGTCGATTCAGTTGTTTGCAGTATACCTCTGATGAGTCAGATTTTATTAAATCCTGATAGAGCACGCTTGTGTCAGACGCCCCTCAGCTTCTTCTGATGGATATTGTGTTTTGCTCCGTCCAACTCCTATGTCAGATGTTTAAGGTTATGTTGTTTAGACCTATTGCAGTAGGACTCAACAGTGAATCATTTTGTGCCAAGAGCATGACCGAAAGAATTTGGAGTAGGATAAAATATAAAAAAATTAAAGATAAAAAGGAGAAGAAAAGGAAGGATTATGAGCTATAGGAGGGGAGAATAAGTAGGAAGATTAGTAGAAAAAGGAGAAAGTGGAAGTTATTTGGGGCGAAAAAAATATAAGAAGGATTAAGAGGACTTCAGAAAACGGATTTACACAACGTGAAATAATACGATGAAGGGGCAACAGGCAGC
The DNA here is from genome assembly GCA_036362985.1 of Ligula intestinalis. Taxonomy (NCBI): domain Eukaryota; kingdom Metazoa; phylum Platyhelminthes; class Cestoda; order Diphyllobothriidea; family Diphyllobothriidae; genus Ligula; species Ligula intestinalis. Next base: position 22,350,571 of record JAYGXS010000008.1, read on the forward strand.
TATCACACAGATTGAGAAGGAGGATCTGAAAATAAATGAGGATAAAACCGTTTAACAAGCAGACAAGGAACAGGGTAAATGGCACCTTAGGCAGGATAGATAGAGGGGGATGGACGATGAGGAGGAATTATTATAATAAAGGATAAGAGGTAAGCATAGAAAGAGGCAGATAAGGATAATTAGGAGCAGAAGGAGACGGAAAAGTAGGAGAATAGAGATGCAGAAGATGAGAATATTGGCTTATACAGCATCTGTGTCACTCGCAACCCCAAGTTTCGACACCCCTAAGCAGGTATGTGTTTCAAGCACTGACAGACTAACGGGGGTGTGAATTCTTAGAGCCTGTTTATGGACAGTAGGGTGGGAACATTCAGACGAGCAGATGAAGAGGCGGCACTTTGAGAACTGCATCCTAAATTAAGTTAGTCTATTTGCTCCATTGCCAACCAGCGTTAACATGGGGCTTCTCTAGGTCGACTCTTTGATCTCAAAAATGACTGATGGAGGGACTCTCTGTCGTCTCCTCGCCCCTGACTGCCGCGATTTTCATGTACCTGTGGGGCGGGACTTTCTGGAGCGAAGACCCTTCGGTGCAAATTTCAGGGATGCTGGACCATCTTTCTTACCTGCTCGCCTTACTAACAACACAGACCACTATACTCCAAGATGTCAGACCCTGTGATTGTGTGTGGATTCTGGATTTAGCCCTCTGACGCCATTGGTAGACGACAGTCAAACCCTGTATCAGATGTGAAAACCCACAAGGTCGAAGTTATAAAGGGCAGCATGGGTAGTAGCATGGTAAGTTCGTTAGAAAGTGAGAAAAGGGAGTTGCTGACATGCAAGTGAAGTCAATTCTTAGGATTCGCATTTACTTTCAGAAACAAAAAACAAGTTCAGTTTTAAAAATTACTGTTTGCTAACACGTTAATTTTTCTGCCATAAAATGCAGTAACAAAGCAGTTTTGAATGCATTTTTTTACCGCATGAAATATTTGGGCATAATTAAAACGTAGCATATGTGATTGCGAAGGTGAAGTTATAAGCAGATCATACTGAATGTAAATCATGTAGACGAATACTTTTTGTGCAATATAATTTTTGCTTATGCGCAAGCTTAGCATACAGCTCGGAAGCAATCCAATATCGGGAAAATAACCCACTATAAAGAGGAATGAGAGTCTTTGAAGTTCCAGCTAAACTCATTAATTTATTTCCAAGTAAATTAAAAGACTCGCATAAATTGTCCATTTTATTTTGACATTAACCTTAGAAAAAGGTAACATGCACAGCTGAATATCTGATATAAGTGCTTTTTAAAGAGATAACCTACTTCAGATCATTTTTTATTAATCTCAGGAATAACAATATCAGACTTCTATTGTGGATGCTCTTTTTGCTCGAAAATGCACTTTGCTGTTTTGAAAAATTTGCAAGTATGGCCCACATGGCCATCTTCATACAAACTAGTATCCAAAAACTCATTTTTCTGGTGAATGTTTTGAACAGATATGCTATATTAAAGGTTTTATATAAGCGTCAGACGTAATTTGTACTCATGGAAGAAATCTTGATGACACTTAAAACGCTCGAAAAATTTTCAGAATTACAAGTTAGTAATTTTTATTTAGTAATAGCAATATATTTACAAAGATTCGACTGGAAAATGTTCTTTTTATATAGGAAAGGTGGTGTTGTTATCCACTTAGCTACAAAAACGATAAAAATGTTTCGTTCTAATTTATAGCCATTTTAAGGTCTCTGGAACTTGAGGATTATCAAGAGGCTTGCATATTTTCCTAAAAAAACTCTTTCTTATATATCCTTTAAGTAACAAATTTGCTTACGAATATTCATTATTAATTCCAACCTTTCGCATATCTGCAGATACTGGTTTGCGAGTGATTATCACTCTTTCGCAAACTTCGACATTTTTCATGACTTCTCCGCCGTACCGTAGGGTTTTTACCTCAGGAGATGCTCATCGAAATTGTAAGATTTGTTTCCAAATTAAACAGATGGTTGAATCATGCTTGTAATATTCATTCGACTGAGCATAATCCCTGGATTTTAAAGTTATCTGAGAACGGTGACATTTGGAGGTGCTGATTTTCGGCCAAATTTAAAACTAAACCAAGTAAAAACGAAAAGTCAATTATCATAAATTTTGTCCTGGTGAGCTTTTGGGCATATAATCCGCTCTACTATAAAGATCTAAAGCTAATCATCGAAAAGAATAAACATTAATCGAATAAATCTCGAAAACACGGAAAGCAGTTGAAAATTTGGTGGAAGTTAAAAGACGATCTGAAACAAATTGCAATTCAATAACTCATATATTTATTAATTAAGATAATTCATTAGATCTAAAGAAAATTGTATAGATATTCATTCATCCACCGATGAATTTATTTAAATTTATTTATCGAATTTGTAGTTGCTTTTCGCCTCTGCGGAACTTGATTATGCTTGAAAAACTTTGATTTTTCTTGATAAACTATTAGGTCTTTTGATCGTCTTTTGAGTATCCAATTCGCCTAGGGTTGTTCATGAGTATTTTAAAGTTTTCCTGCATGCATAATTTCCGAGATACAATTGATTGTCAGTCTTTTGCAAATGTCGGCAAGTTGCTTAGCATTTCAGTCCTGTATCTTTTAATAAAATAATGCTCAGTATATCCATCCTTGCCTTCAGTTGGTACAAAATTGCGTCTACCGCAGAAGGTGCATTTGCAGTTGTGCTATTTTTCTATTTTAAACGGTTTACTTATCCAGTTTTTAGAACATGGAACATTTATTCATAAAACCTCATGTCTATCCACTTTTAAATACTGCTTGTGACATCTAGAACATGGTCCACTTCAATTGTAAAATAACATGAGCTCTTTATTGCAGCTGCTTAAATGCGATAGAATTATACAGTGCCCATTAGACAAAAAATTAATGATTTGTAGTTTTGGCATCCTGAATGCAGGCGTACTAGTCAGTTGGTTTAAAAACTATTCAGGAATTTAAAAAAATCTTAAAACCGAAAGAGGGACATTTTACAAGCAAATAATTGGAAGAAGAGTTAATTGGCTAACAGAAAAAAAACAAGGAAAATATATTTTGGTGCATGTTTTTCAGCAAATATATTTGGATTTATAGGGACGCTGCAGCTCAATGCGAAGATCTGCGTGGGAATTGAGTAGAGATTTTACATGCTCTTCAAGGTATAAATGAATAAGGCGGTGAACGCAGTCCTCATTGCCTGACAGAATTAAACATTTGTTGAGATCATTTTACCCAAACAACGATTATGCGATGTTTGTTTAGCTGTTAAAATGTCCCTTTTAAATATTAATACGTTATTTTTATTGACATTTTAACGATTGGGTCGAAAATTTCTTTCTTTTGCATCAAGTAGTTGGATCAATGGTCAACAGGTCACGGATTCCAGCCCTGGATGATGCACAAACTGAGATTAGGTATTGATGACTCCTGATGGCTAATAAACTGCAAATATCCATTAAAGTGTCCCTTGCCTTTGCCGACAATAATAATCTGCCTAGAGTACTAGTCGCTGTGTGGTTGCTGGCGTAGTTGAAGAGAGAGAGTTCCAAGGCAAAAAGAAACGAATCAGTTCCATAAGCGATCGGTATGTGTTCATTTTAAAATTTTAAACTTTTTACATGTTTAAGAAACCCCCTCTTAAGACTCCTAACGATAAGGCACATGCATCTCCGAAAAAAACAATTAACTAAAAGAAAACCGAAAGAATAAGTATTAACAATCAGAAAAATCATCACTATACAAGGAAGAACATAGCGTACTATATCTGGGTGTGACTATCTATGCTTGTACTCCAGTGTCTCCGGCGTTGACATCGAATGAATGCAGTTTTGCAAACTTGAGCAGTTTTGTGCATTTTTGAGATCAAAGTACCTTCCAGTGTGACGTGGGTTTTACAGTTTACAAGGCTAGTTTAGTGGCCAGTTTTTTCCTTGCACGGGGGAGGGTTGGGATAGCATTGGCGCGAAACAGCACCTGACACATATGACATAACGTGACACTTTACAATGGCGGAAAAAGCGAGACCTTTGGGGGGGTCAGTACAAAGTACAAAGGTTTCAGCACAGTGGGCTGCAGCCTACAGGCTTAATTTGCATGCAAAACGGCTAAACAGACAAAGTACACTTTTTTTGATCGCCGCGTCTTGTGCTACCGAATGCGAAGGCCTGGCTTGTAGGTGTCTGTATGTTAGTTTTGAACTCATACAGGAGGCCATCATCAGACATACTAGCAGGCACAGAAAAAGACTATCCTTATGGGAGAGCTGAAGCAAATCAAGGACCAATGACGGAATTCTGGAGGTGAATATGCAAGGTTCCGGATGTCTGCACTAAACCGCATCATATACCAAGTGATATAGTGAAACTTTAAGCCACTTCGGCTCACAGAAGTCATAGCCTTGTCAGAAAGTTAAGAATTCTTAACAGTGGAGGTAAGGCAAATGATTCCGAAATGGATTATAAATGCGGCCAATAGTCAGGGTGGCTATTGATAGTAATTTGCAGAATGTCGATACGGCTCACAGTGACGTAGAGGTGCAAAAATTGATTGATTATTTGGTTCTCATCGAAAGATAAGTGGCATTTCTGCTGAGTTCTAACTGCTGATTGAATAATTTGACTAAAATAATCAAAGAGGACGCAGAAGTTCATCTTCCTGGGGTTGGTAACGTTAGCTTTGACGGATGGACGCTCACAAATTGGTAACCCCGGACTCATTCACCCCGTCCTGTCCAGGATCTCACTCTCGACCTCCGTTAATAGCTTCACACTGACCAATGTTACCGGCAGCTGAACATTACCGAAGCCGACAAGGCAGACTGGAAGGTGAGCACTTCTGGCTTGTTTGCAGTCGTAACCAACTAAATCCAGCCTCAGCTAGCGCACCACCCGAGGCTCGAACCCGCAACCTGTTAATTAGAAGTACAACACTCGAACCACGGAGCTACAGGCCTTGTTGCCCTGCCCGTCATTCGTCCCGTGCTCGTGGCCCAATATGTAAAGCGCTGGATTTCTAGTCACCAGGTGGCGTATTCAAACCTCGGATGGTGCACCACCTGGGGTTAAATGTGACTGGCTGATGATGGCTAGTGAGTCAGAAACGGCCCCTCCATTTTCCTTGGTTTTCGTTGGAAATGTTTATCTACACCTGGGTTTATTTTAACTTTGACCTTGTGGGGACTGTCAGAGACACGAAAAAGGGAGACGAGTCGGAGGAAATCGTTATTGAGTCCGGACGGAGATCAAAGTCCGTGTGTGTTGGGTCTCCAGGAGGAAAGTGAATTTATGAAACGTGTGGTCGCCAAGATTGCGTAGTTGCTACATCAAATTAAGCACATCCAAAGTCGCAGACGTCATCGAGGGGTGAAAGGAGGCGACTGGTTTGCCGCCCCCCTCCGGGTAGACTATTAGATTTATTTCAGTCAAGGTGGATTTCAGTATCCCCCGGCTGGGGGCTTCGTTACTCTAAGTGTTCAAACTATAGCACTGGGTTTTCACTGTCGTCTTAAGATCATCAAACCATTCAGCATTGATAAGGTTGCATTCATTTTCACATTGATTTCGATGCCACTATAAATCAAATTATATGTTATCGGTAACATACTGTAAAATATTATGTATTGTACTAAGGTGGCAGCAACTTCTATCTGCAAAATGCAGTGAAAGTGATGGAGAAAAATACACACTACTTAAATAACCAGTTTTATTTGAAAATGCACATCTGCCTAAGTCTTCTTCAATGAGTAATTAGCAATCAGAATCATCTGACAATATCTAATGAGGATCCGTTTAAAACGCTTACAACGTGGAATGTTAACTGCCTGCAGACCTAATCTTAAACCCTTTCTGTGTCTACTGCACAACGTCGAGAGATCAAGTATCAAGCTGCCTCTCTCATCCACACACCATCCTACGAACTCCACTCTTGCTTTTCCTTAAATTCAGTTCGTAAAATTTACCAGGCACACATCTGTTAGGCTTTTTAACGACAGGGGCGTCCGTAAGAGGTATATTTCGTCCCCTGTACTCTTCGTCTTGTTTAAGCGTGCAAACGACATTGCTGACTGCTCTTCTGACAAAGAATATTCGGACTTTGTCACTTTCTAACTCACTTGAACCGGTTTTAAACGAGTGGCTTATAGATTTACTACTCAGTAACAATCAAGTGATCTTTCCTAGTTCTCTGCTTCGTGGGCCAACCTTATCTCAATATATTTCTGTCACCTCATGATGTCACCTGCAAAAACTGAATTCTCTTAAAATGGCTACTTATTTAGCATGCGTTCTTCTCACTCATTTTTACTGCGCTTCGTCATTTTAATTTATATTTTATAGGGCATATGCACCAAAATATTCTATCGTATAACTGGTTGTTAGCAAATTATGCATTCTTGAATGTTTATACTTGGAGAAAGGTATTTTTTGGTTTCAAAAAGTTGCTGATTTTGAGATTTTTATGGCCATTCAATGTGGATTCATATAGCAGCTTATCTGTCCATATATCAGTGTTGCATATAAATTACGCGAATTCGTTCACATCCACAGCGAAATTGCCTGACTATTCTCTCGCTCCGTAGGGAAATTTTTACTTGAAGGGCAGGCATCCCAAGAAATGTAATGTCAAGAAAAGGCATCCTTTGGGAAAATGAGTAAATCTATTAAGTAAATTCTCGACACTGGATCCCCAGGTCGTCGTTACACTTCAGAAAAATGTGCATTGTTCTTCGTGCATTTTTCTCGAGTCTGACGACGACCTGGGGGTTCAGTTTAGAAAATTTACTCATTTTCCCACATGATGCCTTTCCTTGAGATTTTTACTTATCTAACGACGGCATGTAAGCAGCATGAAGATTTAAGACCGTTAATTCAAGTCTAATATGCGATGGAGCTCACCATTATTCGGCAATCTAGAAAACAAAATCGAAAAATGCCCTTTTTAGAAGTATAAGCGTTGAAACAGGAGTAATTACCTACCAAACCAGTACAAGAAGGCCGATTTTTGCGCTTTTTATAAAATATACTTAAATTTACAGGGATCTGAGAAAAATGCACACGAAGTAAGTATTCATTTTTACACAGTTTAAACTTTGCAGGCGATCAGAAAGGTGCTAGTTGAAAAGTCGCTAACCTGGCGTGACTTAACTATGCTGGTATTAGACTGCACATTAATCAGTGTTACAACCTCCTACTTAAGTAACCTGTTCGAATCGGAAACACATTTAAGAATTTTGGTTGACTTCTCATGCAGTAGGAAATCCACTGTACCTCCGCTGCAAAGCTGTTGCCAGCACAGTGACTTTACGTTCTCCTTACTTGTGCTAATTCGACTCTGAGATAGGATTTACACGCTGCCTGCTTTTCCGTCAGGGTCTAGATGGCATTGTGTGGACTCTTCCCTTCCCCTAACGGTCCCATCACCCATTGCCGCCCGCCGCGATAATCCCTCTCTTGCGTATAGGTTCACCTTGACACCTAGCTTCTCTGAAGCAGTGATTGCTATCCCTATCTGGTCGATTTGTCTCAGATGCGAACAGTACTTTTTGACTTAAGAGGTCATCTATCCCGCCTTATTTTCGTACTTTTAACTTGTTTTCTGGTTCTCCTCGTGAGTTACAAGCCGAAAAACGTTTTGATAGCACACGCACACGACAGGTGGAAAGAAATCACATTCATTTTTTTTCTTCCGAAACCCTGTTTTAATTCAGCTCCAACCTCCATGCTGTCGGTTTTGCTCAGTTAGGCCTTACGGTGGGGGTGTGGATTGGGAAAAAAATTAGCACCATACTTTGGCGAAGGTTTTCGCGGTGTCCTTTATTTATTCTTATGCAAACTGTGAGAATCGCGTCAGCCATCGCGTCTACCGCGCCCCTGTGGCCAGAGTGTAGGCGGCCTGTTAACGTTTCCCGTTATTTTGATCCTCAATGGACTCTTAACGACCGTTGTGGGATCATCTGTTTGCGTCGTCTTGTCGGCATTCAGCATGAGCCTATCATTGTCGTATCTCCGCTACTTTGGTGATGACCTCTTAAACTCTGCGGTACTCTCCTCGTTACGATCCTTAGTATACTAATGATGACCATGATCGGTTTCCCTATATTGCCTTACACCATCTCATCAGCAGAATATTCCTATCTCGTGTACATTTTCCTCCCATGAACGAAAGTTTTTGTTTCTTTCGAATCCCTCAACTGGCAGTCAAACCCTTATAGTTTCCAAAAAATGACCAAGGAGTTTCTCTTCACTTCCTGTTCTATTTGCTTTCCTGCCACCTACGGTCTCCTGTAATTTGGCATCGATAATAAGCCGAGGTACTAGTTCTGAAGTACTTAATACTGCCAATACAAGCGAACATGCGTGTTCCGTGAAGCAATTGAGTAGAAGAAGACTCGATTGCTGGGACAATATGTTTATTCGCCTTACGTTTTGACATCCATCGCGGATTCATCATCAGAGACATGAATAGGAAGCAGTTAATACTAATTACTTATACTAATTACTCAATACTAATGTAATTGTAGTACTCTTACTAACAGACCAGCTGTGTAGGTTTACTCTTTTTGATTGACAAACGGTCGTTCGCTTTTCGCCTGTAAACGATCTCTTTTTGAATTTTTTCGCTGTGCAGATGCATTTCTTAGCGATTAACTTAGAAATGATAGTAATAATAATAAAATTGAATTTAAAAAACATGCTAGCAGCTGTGCCCGAAAACTTTTGGCATCAGAAAGACAGTTGAGTAAGGATTCCTCATAAACAACAGCGTATTTTTCAATGCCTAACTAACTACTTATTTCCCTGTTGTTTATTATTTTGTTTATTTAGTAGTTTATGGCCTCGTCTATTATTTTGAGTTTAGCAAAAGATAAATTGGTGAGCATTCGTTTGCTTACGATAAATACACCTCAGGCCTGTGCATTTATATAGTAATTAAATGAATAAACTATGCTGTTTTGGTGGAGAGACGTAGTCCTGTTGTTGTTGTTTTCATCAGGGTCGATGGAGAAGGGACGGGGAGAATTGAGGTCAAAATGTCAGTGTGTAGGCAGATCGGCGGCCAACATAGGTGATAATCACACGAAAAAGAAGAAGTGGTCGCTGGAACACGAGTTTTACTGTCCTGACGTTTTGAATTCCGTCGGACGGAATCCAAAACGTCAAGGCAATAAAACTCTTGTTCCAGTGATTGCTTGATCTTCTTCTTCTGAACTGCTTCCTGGAACTCGCATATTCAATTCTTTTGGCAATAGTTGATAATGTGCGCGCGGTTGCATTGGGTTATTTTCGTCTCTGGAGGGACCCGATTCCGAGGCCGGTGATAAGCCATGTGCGGTTATGTTAGCGACTTTCGCCCATGGTAACTACAGTGCTGTTGCAAACCCTAGACCTGAAAAGAATTTATCGAAAGCTCGCGAAGTTTTCTTTTGCTATTTACAATGGGAATTGATGCAAAAGTTTGAGCTTCGTTCATTTTATTAATTAGTTAAGTTAGTCTACTTTAGTAAGTTAAGTTACGCTCTAATACACCTCAGTTTTAATCTGGTTTTAGGTTAGTTTTTCGTTAAGTTAGTTTAGTTTAATTTGGTTTTTATGAGTTTGTTATTATTTTTAGTTTTATTTACTCTACCCCTGGTATGTCTCATCTATACATAACCTTTATTACCACTGGTTCCATATTATACAAACCTGTGGCTATTGTGACTGTGGTGTTGTTTATAACGAATCCTTATTAACAATTCAATTTTTTTTCTAATTAAAAAAGTAAGTAATACAGTGCAATAGAAGAAAATCCAGCACGAATTGCTAGCCATCAGAGCTTTTGAAAAATAAAACGTTAATTAAATAGATTGGAAGATGTCTACTCAGGCACTAGAAACCCAAATAGTCGGTAGTGATCCCTTAGACTGCACAGTAAAGATTACTAGGAGACGCATAACGTCAAGAAGAAGGTATTCAAGAGTCACGCAATTTAGAATGACTTGGAAAATTACCAAGTCTGAACACATTGAGAACGACTTTGTATTGCAGGCACCCATCTCATTGAAAGCAAGATAATAAGTACCAGAGGAGTTACCTGAGGATCAGGGAGGTGACGGCTGGGGCGACTGACGTGATTTGCAGTGTGACAACTAAAAGGCAATAATAAGTACGCACCGCGGCGTCAGCACGCCAGCTGAATCGTGCAATGGGTGATAAGGATGCTTCATGAGGCTGGGAGGAGGCGGTGGGGGGAAGCCACACGCACACGCCTCAATTAGCGTCATAAATGACTAACAATGCGTTGTGTCTGGATCTGATTTCCTCCGGGGACTTGCACTGTCTGTCAAAAATTGCATTTGTGTCTGTGCACGCTGTACCGCGTGGCTTCCTGGCAGTCTGAGCTAATCTCTTCGCTTCCGCTACTTAGGCCTACTCTGATTGGATGAACACTGATGACCTTGAATGTCGGTAAAAGTGGACGACCTTGACGGCGAATGGGGACGCTTAGTGTGCGGGGGCAGTCGATTAACTCAGTGTGGGAGCACTGGGTAGTAATTGTATTGAGTTATTTAGCAGTTTGTTTGTTTGGTAGCTGCGACAAGTTTAGGGCACTCGTATTCAACGATTCTTGAAAACAAACATGCGCAAGATTTGCGAGCAAGATCGGGCACTTCAGATGGATTCGAATCGTCCCACTCTTTCCCGTTCTGGGACTGGGGCCAAATGGCAGAGTAGTAGACTTGAAATGTCTTGCTGACTAACAGACTCCGTTTCACGTGTCTAGTTCCCTCAGGACATGAGCTTCATCTTCTACTGGTCCTACTGCGGCCAATGAGGCAAACATGGTAACTCCTATCTGTTAGGAGTGTAGCCTGACCAAAGGCTAGCAACCTTGATAGTTATTCTGAGGCGTTGTGCCTGCCACCGACTGCCACAATAATTCCTTTGTCAACAGCGGACTGTCTCCAAGGTCATATGCCTTCACTGGGTTGTGCCCGAGCGATGACCTTAAACCGGGCGCACACGCGCGCAAGCTTACGCACGTACCACCTGGACGCAGTTGCTTAAGGGCCAGGTGGTCGCATGAACTTATCCCAATGCATCAAATCAGGTCACCAGCGAACCCACTTGAAAATCACTTATAAGCCACTGTCACCTCTCAGACGGTGAGTTGTACACGGCCTGCGAGAACACCACCAGTCCGCTCTCGATGGCTGAGATTGCCTCGAGGTGTGACACATCAGCGCGCTGCCAGAGGTGACTGCCACCCGAGATAGCAACTCCGGGTTTCTTACACAATAACCCCTCCTCCGGGTGGATCCCAAAGTTACGCCCTTCTTTCTGATTCCTTCCTTTTGGATCCCAACGGGCGTAATTAAACGGTAATAACACACAGTTTGTTACCGTTACAACACTATCTCCTTATTATTTGTAGGCAGCAGTTCTTAACAAACCAGACACGAACCGCACATTCATTTTGCACCACTGCCCAACACATTACTCAAGGAACTTCCATATGAGTAAATAATACTGAGGAAGCAAGACCTTAACTCCACCAATTTCTGACGACCATGAAGCTACAACGTTGAGGGCTTCGGCTTTTCAGCGAATGCCCTGAGTCCATGTATAGGTCGTAGCATTTGCATGGCCTTTTTATGTCTCCGAGAGAATGTATAAGCCCAGATTAACGTTTGTGTCGCTTACTGATCAAAACATGACTCGGGGTATACTGGGAGCATTCTACTGTCTAGTGCACTGGATTACTGTACTTTGCTGGCCAAAAAGTATGCGACCACGATTTTCGCAGCGTTTTTGATCCAGGAGACCTAAGGTGCACTGCGCACAATCAAGCCGCACATGGGGAGAACTTGAGGAATTACCTTTGTCTGACTCAAGAAGAAGGCATTTCTTTACAGTCCCTTGCACTTTTGGACTGGAAAAGAGCTCAGTTGTTCCCTTAAATGTTCAACTACTAGTGGACGGACCTATGGCACGTCCTGAAAGTTACCTGCCAGACCATATGGCGCAGTAGTCTTTGATGCTACATTCGTCTTTACCTCCATTCGTCAATCAAGACCTTCGAAAAACAAAGCAATTGCAACTAGACTGGGGGTTTTAAAGTTTCGACAAGGACCTGAGAGACTTCAGGGGCCGTTTCTGGCATAGTTGCCGTCATCGGCCGGGCAGCAGGGGACGAATGAGTCTCATCACTGATAGGTGAGCCCTCAGTCACTTACGCCAATTTTCCCGATCTAAACCGACAATACAACGAGCCCATGCCTCACTGGAGAGAGCATTAGACTGCTAATCAACAAGTCGCGGGTTGGAGCTTCGGGTGGTGCGCCACCCCGGGGATTGGGTATGGCTGGCTGATGAGAGTTACTGCACCAGAAGTGACCACACTCTAGTTTTTCTTATCTCTGGTGGTAGTGTTCGTCTGTCTACATAAACTCTGAATCTCAAAACACGCTCTAGCTTAGAAGGAATACCCTACGAGCATGATGATGGCACACAATGGCGGTGGTGCCTGGCGTGATGACGGCCGTGCCTACTGCATCAGCGTCAATAATCACCGCAGTGTGTGGCGAGCATGCTGGCAACTCAACAAACTGACTCACCAGTACTGGCCTTGGAAGGCATATTTTCGTGTCGGCTCACAGATCGGCTATTTATTCTACTAAGGCGAAATCTCAGTTTCTGTTACAACGGTGGAAGATCGATGGCAGTAGACTGCATACCGACAACCCCTTGTTCCCAGCAGCTCGCAATATGCAAGGCTGCCGCGAACGTAAGATGTAAACGGGGTGCATGCATGAGGTATGCGGGAAAAGCGTGAGAAAGCCAGGAAAAAAAGTGGTCGGAAACCTCGAATGCAGCACATGGCAGTGGTTTGTTAATGTGAGTTAAAAATTAGTTGGAGTGGTCCTGCACAGTTCAAAAGATGGGAACTTTGAGCCAATAACAGGAGCTAAGGGATAGGAGAAATTTACTGGCGCAAAAGGAAGGTCAACTGGAAATGAACGTAGGTCAACCAATTGGACAGCAGATGGTTCAGGTCAAAATCGAAGGGGTGTGCAAATAGAAACAACAAGGCTTATATCTTGCCAATAGTAGCGAATATTCGAGTCCCAGGAAGCAGTTCAGAAGACGAAGATGCGATCACTGGAACAAGAGTTTTATTTGCCTGACGTTTCGGATTCCGTCGGGAATCCTTAGTCATAGGTAATCGTACACAGGTCTGCGCATGTCTCAGACCTGTGTACGATTACCTACGACTAAGGATTCTCGACGGAATCCGAAACGTCAGGCAAATAAAACTCTTGTTCCAGTGATTGCATCTTCGTCTTCTGAAGGCTTATATCTGTAAATCGAACCCGCCCCCTCCGATTTCCTCCCTTCCATTCCCATTTGCAGACTATAGCTCTAAATCTACCCAACAATCCTTCCAGCTTCCGCGTCACATAGGGATAAGATTCAGTGGTTAACCAAAGCTTTGCATTTGGGGTTGCAGCGAATTGGCTTGTTTTGTCATATGAGTACTCCGGTTTAGACAAGGCACCGTGATATAGCTATTTCGGGCTATTGGCCCTCATCAGCCACGGGTAGCTAACTCTAGTGTAGCAGCTGAAAATGCCGCCGCACCCGAGTTTTGAACTCGTGCCTCGCCGGTCAGGAGCAGACGTCCTAACCATTGAGCCATCGAGGTCGATGTCTAGCCGGTTGTAGATCGGGAGTATATATTATTTATTTATATGCGAGAAAATTTGAGGTCCAGCCGCGAGCAAAGAGGGTGGAAACTCTCATGAGTCACAGAAACGACTTGACATAGCTCACGACGGCGCGAGCAATTCAAACAGCCAAGAAAATCGATCGGCGCAATCGACTGACGCATGGGCGAATGGACGTTCACATCTATCTGGCGCACACAGGAATGCAGATACCTTGCGCTGACGATGAAAGCGAGCGAGCTTTTGAAACGCAGCCTGAATATACTTAGGTCTCAGAAATCGTCTCCTCTTCTTCCTCATCTGGGGATGATGTAAGGATTATTTATTTGTGCACCGATCTATTCCTCAGGATGCGCCTCTACTGGGATAATGCTTTTGCGAGTCAGATCAACCTACTGTGTTCCGCAAAGCTACTGATAATTGATATGTTACTGGCCAGCTGTCAGTAAGATGTGAGTAGGACGCCCATCTAAAGACCATCCTGTAGCAGGCACGCACAAGAACACTTCCCCCGAAGCTAAGCGAACTGTGGGGGAGGATGTGATAGAATGTCGCATTACAGGAGGCGATAGAAGGGCACAAACTGGCGTCAAGCGAATGGGTAGGGCGCGGAAAAGTTGGCAAACTCCCAATGTTACAGACACCCCGCAGTGGACACGCCGGACGTCCACTGAGGACCGCTATCTGTAACCGCCCTGGCGACACTACGCGCCCAACCACACGTCCCCGCGGTCGCTAATAGCGAACAGCGGTAACACCCATGGCGAAAGTTTTTGGGAGGGGGAGGGGGGTAAAGACAAAACGGCATGGCCACATCAAGAAAGCGGTTGAGTTAAAGGTAGCATCCCTGTAGGGGGTGCACGGAAGCTGAATTTTCGAACATGTATCATTTGTTTGTCGTCAGACTAAATGAAAAGTGAAGGCTGGGAATGTCGCATTAGAGGTTTTGCAGGCAGAGGTTACAACGAACCGGGTGGGATTGGACGGGAGGGTTGCGGTGACGTGACTCCTGCGACGATAGGTTATTCTGGTGAGGGGAGGGAGGTGTTAACGTCTGGATTTTGGGCCACGTGTTCGGGGGAGGCGGGGGGTCAGAGTCAGTGGAATTCTACTTGACCGACCACGGACAGCCTGCTGTTTTTCAGGCTGGGTCCAGAGTAGTCGATGATGCACGAAAACCGGTATAGTCTGAGTCAAGATCTACGTGTCTGTTTATACTAGACGGGCTCGAGTGCAAAGCTTTGATGAATTCTCTCGCTTGCCTCGTATTAGCTATGGCGATCACCTTGGTGCCATCCCAATTTTATCGGTGATCCCCCTCACCATCATAACCTATCGCCGCAGGAGTCACGTCACCGTAACCCTCCCGCCCAATCCCACCCGGTTCGTTGTAACCTCTGCCTCCAAAACCTATAGTGCGACATTCCTAGCCCTCGCTTTTCATTTAGTCTGACGACAAACAAGTGATACCTGCTCGAAAATTCACCAGTACAACTCGATTTTCCAGAGATCTTCTTTCTTTGTTGGTGTATTTGGTCTTCTTATTTTGATTCAGTGATGCTTCGAAAACCTTTCGCGAGCGAAAACTGTAGTTTCAATCCATTCTGTACAATATAGTTTTCGATAATGCGTGTTCTAGAAATGGACAGATGGTTGACAGTTTTCGCAGAATTTGGACAATCTTAGCACAGGGCTTAAATCAGAAACAGGTAAAGCGAACCTCGCTTCAACATAAAGAAGGAAGGGTGCTCTTTCAATTACAGCCAAAAATTTGAATAACTTATTTTCAAAAAAATCCATTACTGGTCAACGTTACCCATTTTCACGTTGAGGTTGTCTTGGGAAAAAGTAACTTACGCAGATATCTGTCAGTTGAATATCCAGCTTAAGTGCGTTTTAGAAGAGGTGACTGTTTATTGAAAGTGTTTTTATTGATCTTAGGCATATTTGTATCCGACAAGTACTTGTGGATGTTTATTTGTCTCGGCAACGAGTTTTCATGTTTGACTGGGTCTACAAATATGACCCAAACAACCGCCTTCATGAAAAACGATATTCAAAAGCCAATTTCTTCGGTAAACGCTTTTAAGCAATGCTTTATATTGAAGGTTCTGATGACCACATCGAACCGAATCTAACTTTGGGATACAAGCTTGAAAATATGGAAAATCATGAAGGATTCACCGGAATTTCAAGGATGATATGAAATTAATCGTAATCCAATGCCAGAAACATCTGTACAGAGCTTTAAAGAAAGGAAAATTAATTAAATATGCACAAAATGGTCTTAACGATTTCATCTGAAAATTATTTTTACATTTATTAGTCACAGTTATAGCGATTTTTCACGAAGCGCTGGCCTTTTGAAAAAATTAAATAGCATTATTTTTTATATTTCTTCAAATTTTAACTTCGCTTAAGACTATTCATTATGAAAAGAAAGAAGGTCTTCGGAAAATCGAGTTTTCATCGTGAATTTTCGAACAAGTATCACGTGTTCGTCGTCAGACTAAATGGAAAGTGAGGGCTGGGAATGTCGCACTAGAGGTTTTGGAGGCAGAAGTTACAACGGACGTGGGGATTGGGTGGGAGGGTTATGGGGACGTGACTCCCGCGGCGATAGGTTGTGCTGGTGAGGGGAGGGGGGTTGTTAACGTTTGGACTGTGGGTCACGTGTTCGGGGAGGGGGGGAATGAATCATCGTCAGTGAAATTCTACTAGACCGAGCACGGAGAGGTTGTTGTTGTTTTAGGCTGTGTCCAGATTAGTAGACCATGCACGAAACCCGGTATAGTGTGAGTCAAGCTCTACGTGCCTGTTTATACTAGCCGGATTCGAGTGCCAAGCTTCAAGGAATTCTCTCGCTTGTCGCGTATTAGCCATTGCGATCACGTCGGTGGCATCCCAATTGAAGCGGTGATCACACTCAATGGAGTGTGCAAATACGAGTGATAAGTGGTTCCGTAGGCGAACAGCTGACTTGTGTTCGTTAATGCAAGTCTCAAGGCGTCGGCCTGTTTGACGAATACAAACGCAAGGGAAACCAGCACACGGTATACGATAAACGACGTTACTTAGTTGTCCCACGGGTAGAGCGTCCTTTACTCGACATAAGCTTGCGCGCAGTGAGGTTGCGGGCATGTGGGCAACGGTGATGCCAAAGCGACTTAGTTGCCGAGAGATGGTTTCAGATACTCCATTCATGTAGGGTAGAGAATAAAATTTCCGTGGCACTATACCTTCATTAGGATGGAGGTTTTGTACTTGACCCCGATGTCTAAGGCGATTTTCGACAAAGCTTGTCGGATATCCGTTGGCCCAGAAGAATTTGCACAAATAAGTTAGTTCGCTCTTGAGCAAACCATCATTACTGCAATAACGGTGTTCATTATTACTCGCAAGTTTTTGTACATGTACTAATGCCCGTTTGCGAGTAATCATCAGTCTTTCGTAAACTTGGGCACTTTGCATCTGGATTAGGGGTAGCTGACCCTAAACGGGCCACGTGGTAGATGCGCTGAACCAACATGGGATCAGACCAGGGTATGGCAGGCGTCGTGTGGGTTGCGCTCCGAAAAACAATGGTGAACATGGGGAGCGTTGATGGCACCCGTAGGAGCACTTTCGGTCGCGCCAGCTGCCTGCGTCCGATCTCGCTTTCGATCTTCTTGACTGCGTCTTCACATCGGGCACAGATGGGTGAAGGAAGAAAGAAGGAGCGCGGTAGATGCAGTGCAAGTCTACTATCACATATAACTAACTCATGCGCAAATCGCCGTCCCTGCACCGTTCCGTTGTAAAGCATGGGATGGATATCATCGAAATCGACGGTTGAACTATCTTGAGGGTTAGGCCACGAGAGTATTTACCCATACTGGGGTTATGCGTAGGGCCAGCTTTGGCACTTGGGCCGGGGATTCCTACTTCCGCGTCCTGTTGGGGAACCATGGTTGGAGTTTATTGCCTTTACTGACTCTGTATCCAACAGCACTGCGTACTTCAAACCCCAATGATAACAATTATCAGTATCATTGCAAAAATTCCCATTGAAAAGTTCAGAAGATAAATTGGCGAACAAACGTTTGTTTTCGATAAATTCTCGTCAGGCCTTTACATTTATATGGTATCATTATAGTATGGTACTATTAAACAATTAGTAAAAGATAAACGAAGTACAAATCTTAACAATGGATACACACTGTCATGAAAAAGGGAGTCGGCCAAAGTGCCTGACTCTATAAAAGGGGACGACGCACGTTCAACAACGCAACGCCGGGTGAAGCCAGTCTTGGGAGAGCGTGTATGTCAGTGGGAGAGGTGGCGACCGCTGTTTTTATTTTTTTCAGGAGCCAGTTTATGTGGCATCCGATTGGTCTGAAACATTGCGCGAACGCGGGGTTTCGTTTACGGAGGCAGTATAATGTGTCAGACAGGGAAGAAGGGGTTTGAGTCGTCCTCAGAGCAGCGGCAACAAACTGAGTCCAGAGAGAACGGACAGCTGGCTCTCGGGCAAAAAGTCATTTCACAAGTCTTCATCTCGGCGAGTCGAAACAATTTTCTTTTGAAGCAGCGGGGGGCCGACAGCAAGAGAGCCGAACTGGGAAGAGGGCAGTGTTCAAGTGACACTTTGCTGGCCACTGTTTTTGCTACCCGCGTGCATTCGAGTGGAACAGGGTCAACAGGTTAAGGTGGGCATTCTTAGAGGAAGGAGATAACTATCGGAGGAGAAGAACAATCATATGTAGGTCAGACAGGATTTGACTGGAGATAGACGTCGAGAATTTCAAACTTGTTCAGCTGTAACTAGGCTTTCGGAAGTTCGTTTATAGCACTTTTTATGCAACCTAAGCACGCATGGTGTACATCGTTACGATCCCGTTTTTAGTTATGATTAGGTGTTAAGTGTAGGTTAAGCTAGGTCTTAAGGCAAGCTAAAGATAAGTTGAGTTAAATTTGGAGTTTTTTGTTAAGAATAGGGTTCAGAAGATTGAGCTACGGTTTATGCTAGGAATGGGCGATAGGCCTCGGAAATATATACCCTTTCTGGAATAATGCACAAAGTCAGCTTTATTACTTGAGTAGGGCGCTCCTGTTTGCGGAGCATATGAGCAATCCTTACCCACAATTTCAGTCGCTGACTTTGGAACATTTAGCTGAGTAGTATTTTCATGCAGTCTAAGTACGTAGGATATATGCTGTAAGACCCCGTCTGAGTGTACGTCGAAAAAACGATCATATGAACTTTGTTCTGCTCCCTTTCCCCACGTCCGTGCCAGTTTCGCATTGTAAAGTGTATGCAAAGTCAATCGCTTCCTGCTGGGTGCTTGCAAAAATACACAACATTTTAGTACTTTCAGTTACTTCCTCAATGAACTTATTTGTACTGGCTGTATTTTTTTAAATTTACAGTCGACTTTTACAAGAAGAGTCAGCAATAAAGTAACTACCTTTCGTTAAAAGTTATACTAAATTGTTTGGAATAAGCAGCTTTTTTGACAAAAGCTGACAATTCCGGAATAGTGAAAAGTCGGGGTTGCTACGTAAACTTAAGTTTTAAATGTAGCGAAGGTCTGCTCATGCAGCACAAGTAGAAATAGGTTTCAAGATAATACTCTTGTAAAATTTTTGGATACACAGGCTTCCATAATGCTTGCATTGTAAAGTATGGCCGGAAAAATTTGTTGACATTTTTGGACCACATTTATGGTGCAGCCTCAGCCCATAACATACATGATGAGGACTGCGGTAGCCACTTCTGTTGAACCTTAAGAATAAGCTGTTTAGAAGCAACAGATGTGATCGCTGAGAAAATAATTTTATTCACCTGACGTTTAGGGTTCCGGCTCTATCATTAGAGACAGTAGCAGAAACAGGTAATTAAAACACAGGGCGATGCAGCATTTGTATGATACAGTTGCTATGCCACTGCATACCTATGAAAATTAAGCGTCCCCCCTATCGAGAATAAGGGTCGCTTGTGAGCTAATTGCCTGCTGGCCGGCGTGTGGGTCGTGACCTGCTGAAGCGTAAACTGCAGCTGCTGAATTGCAATACTTTGGATGAAAATGGTAATCCGCGCAACTTCCTCAACCGGTGCATTCACAAATGAAACAACTGACAAATCACGTGGACATCGAATTTTGACGAGTGATTCTGTACGTAAGAGTAATAGCGGTAGCAGTAGTAGTCTTAATAGTAGTATTAGTAGTAGTAGTAGTAGCAGTAGTAGTAGTAGTATTAGTAGAAGTAGTAGTAGTAGTAGTAGTAGTAGAAGTAGGAAAGCAATCTCAATCTCGTGCAGCCTTATACGACTGGCTAGGTTCTCGAAAGGTGCCATGTCTTAATGATAGGTTTCTTTGAGGCCTTTCCTTTTACTTTGTTGGACACTCAGTGAGACTGGGCCACCATTTTTTGCTTTCCATTCGCCTGTAAATATCGGTTGGGCTATTTCGTTCAGTATAAACCGATATATAATTCTCTTTGTTTTTTGAACTGCAAAAATGACGTCAGTAGCTCGCGACGCTAGCAACGCTTTGAGAGAAGTCCAAGTCTACTTGCATTGCGGCAAACAGAGCTGACCCTGGGTTTGTTTAACCAGAGTGGGACACAAAGGA
>JAYGXS010000008.1:22383753-22398078 GCA_036362985.1 Ligula intestinalis
GCCACCTGCTCAAAGTGTACCCCCAAAAGATGCCGATGAACACTGAGATGTAGAAGGGTCTGCGCTGATTCTCTGTGTATTCCCGGATCCTTTATTTTCTGTATGCGGGATTTTCTGCCAACTACATGTAGTCCTCTGTTGAATGTGCGCACAAACTTCGGACCACTAATGATTCGGGGATCCTGAAGGATAGAGTTGGTATAATTATGCAGAGTGAAGGATTTTACTTACATAAAAAGTGATTCTCTTCTATTCAATAATCTTTCAGAATGTAGTTGGGTAGTTATATAACCGAAATAGATGATAAAATTCGTTTTCAGATGGTTAACTTGACGACCTCGGATATGAAAAAGGATGACAGCAATCGGACGTCAAACGGTTAACGCCTACTGGGGAATATACTTACCCTTATAGCAACATGCCAGCATTATGCCCGCATGCTTATGCCGAACCTGAAGTGCAGGTCAGCTTCTCTTTCCATCGGGTGATTGAAGACTGGAACAAAATATATTCTTTGGTGTTCCTTGCCAAAGGAGTTGAGACACTAAGAAAAAAAATGGTAAACATTTTACTGCCCTGCCTATCTGTCCAGCATATAGTGAATTTTTATGCTGCCACTTTATGCCCGCTTTATGCCGGTATGTTTCTGCCTACGCTATCATTGTTAATTGATGTCATTTTGACGCTCGAGTTAACCTTGTCAGCTAGTGTTAAATGTATACACCATATTACGTTAACCCCACACACCCTTGCACCCGCTCTACCCTTAAAGAAATGGGTACCCAGGTGAGCAGATTAAGTTTTTGTCAATAAATAAACTAAGACAGATTCAGGGGCTCTTTCTTCACCTACGTCGATTAGTGAGGGTGTTTCTGGCAAATTTGAGGATAGTTTGCAACGTATTCATGAATTCCGCATTTTTTTGGCCCTTATGGTGTTATACAGAAAGCAATAGTCTGGAAGAACCTTTCGATTATTTGGATTATACAAATTTACCTTCGACCACCTTGTAGGGGTGCACTGCATGGAAACTCGTCCTGTCAGTGTTACCATTAAAGTTGAAGTGGAGTATCTCTTTTTCAGTCCGAAAACAGCGTATCATTCTTCTAAGACTTTCACGAGTGTTGTACCACTGAATTGATACAAGTGCCAAACTTGCAGAAGTATTTCAGTAGAAACTGTACGATTATGGTCTCTTGACAGAACTTTACGTTTCCGCAAAGGCATAAAATTGATCAAAGTCCGTCATGGGCTGGACGGGATGCCGTTACTTCATTTGCCGTGCGATAGCATTTCATAGGATATATTTAGTTCTCTTTAAAACATGTAAATAATTGGTCATCACCACACATATAATCAGCGAAGGGGGTTAAGACAATAATGAAAATGAAGGCAAAGCCCGTAAGTCACTCGAACAACCAAGACTTGCAATATTTATTCGTATGAAACCGTAATTTTTGAGACTGCGCCCTTGGATCCCATTATTTTTCTATAAAGACAGCCCAGGTGCGGCAATGACTGAAAGAATTACAACCAATTGGGATGAACTTCCTGTGCACACCTTTTGTTCACAACGGCACCCACACTGGCAATGTCCAATTCTAGTCGACCAACTACTATAACTCGAAGGGCAGTCATAGCCATGACGTAGACTGGCAGATTTAGTTAATTTAGTTGACCCAATTGTGTAAAATCTCGCGGCATTCGGCGGGATAAGAACCCGCATAGAAGAGAGGCCTTTTACGCAAGCCAACGCTCTACCAACTTGATCTACGAATGTCGCGCTTCACACCGTGAGTTAAATTACGCTTGGATAGATATTACCCGCCCAACTTTGCCGCTCACATGGAATCAACCAATGCGGGACAGCAAGTTGACTGCCCAAGCAGGATTTCCTAAGCAATCATCTATAATCCACCACGATGACTACTAGGCTGACTTAATTGTTAAGTTGGTTTGGCATATTTATTTAATTTAGTTGACCTAATTGTGAAAAAACTCGTGGCAATTGGCGGGATTCGAACCCGCATAGGAGAGTTAATCAACATGTGGGCATTTTTCTGGCATGTACCTTCCTAGAATACCCCTATGGTCATGTTCCGAAAACAAACGATAGAATAGTTCCAGTGGGACCAAAGTGTAGCCTTTGGTTCTACTGCGCCGTGATTGCGTATATTGGTGGTATTCTATGTGCTGGCCGGGGTAGCCTATGAGCCGTCATCGTAATCGATGGTCAAACACCCACACACAAGCTCCTCCGTCCACCTGAGAAAAACCCTACGCGCACGCACGCCTCCTGCATTTGCTATTTCCCCCCTCCCCAAATACGATGCCTGGATCGATGTCTTGCTTTTCTGAATTTTGCTGGCGTGTGCCTAGAGCGAAAAACCCGTGTTCAGGTCACACGCGGTTATAACCGAGCCTGCTCAGACTGCACTTGATGCACGTTGACGCCCCCTACTCCCCTGCCCCTCTACCCCAGATCCCCCCCTTACTTGAACGCGTGTGACCTGAACACGGGTTTTTCGCCCAAGGCATACGCCGGCAAAAGTTCAAAATGCATGACATCGATTCAGGTGCCATATTTGGGAACGGGGGAAGTATAAAATGCAGAAGGCGTGCGAACTCTCGAGAGCAGTCAATTATCACACGATTCTTTCTGTAGAATCGTCACATTCGATTTGGTCATCAACTAACTGTAAAATTGATTAACTACAAAATAATCAAAATTCCTGAAATTTTTACGCAATATGTTCTCTTGATGTCGGTCTTGGTGTAGCTGGATTCACAATTTTACCCAACAAATCAGACACCAAGCAGATACCTTAATACCTAAATACTATTAATTAGAATCTAAAGATCGTGAAGTATCATAAATATTTTATTTATTGACTGCATGAACAGATATAAGTCACACAAAGTTGTGAAATAATGGTCTGTAGGTCAGTCAGTCAGTATATTTGAGGGAAAAATAGGCTTGTGCCTTTGAACTTCCTACTTGTGCCTTTGAACTCTGCTGTCAAAACGATTTTCATTAAGTTTAAGCCATCATTTGTGCTTGCGACTTCCTTCTTTCACAATAAATTTGGACAAATCAATATACTAAATTTCTATCTACCTCTGAACATTCTTGGTCTATTGCTTTCCTTTCGTCTGTCTAAAAGTTTTGACGTCAAAGTCCACCATGTGCATTGTTGCCTACACTTTTTCCACACCGTTTTAAGTTAGTAAAAATAACTTGCATGAATTTCAAGATTTGAAGAATAACACACATAATTCATACCTAAATTAGGGGTTCTATGAATATCTAAATTTGATACCCTTGGAAGTACTGACTGCAAGTCTATGGCGGTCTGTTTTGTTTCTTAAATTGTCTTGTGTTAGCCTCTTTAAGCACATCCACGAAGGCATTTTGCTTTTTGTGCTATACCACTTCGCATTGTGTATTATTATTTCCGAAGTTTTACATTCTTTGAGCTTCTGCGAACGCATTTTCGGACAAACTCCGATCTTGTAGACCCTGATGGGGGAAATCATGCGTGTTGTAATGTCATTCGCTGGCTTTGTCTACATTTACTTGGTCTAAGTTAGTCGTGGGTAAGGGATCTTGCTTAATTTATGAAGTTACTTATGAAAAATGATTTTATTTATTCATTTTTTTGAAACTGAAACTTTTCACTCTGGTTAGCTTTTAAGTATGTACTTCTGCAAGTTGTCGCCTTTTAGCAACTTCTCATCGTATATTTCACTACTACAGCCAGCAGGAGGCGCGACAGTAACCAAGGCTAAAGGAGATAGATGTTTTCGCTGATAGACGTCGTCGATTTAGTTCTAAAAGAGGAATGGCTCCTGTTTGTTCGCTGTCAAGCATCATAGTGTCGATTCGCTACGTCACACTTCACAAGATTGAGTAGTTGCGTAAGTTAAAGTGCGCTTCAGTACTGTCAAAAAGAGGTCAATATTATATGATTTGATTCGTTCAGTTTCACTAGACACTGAAATGTTTCATGATGTAGGTCACTAGACTGCGTGACCTAGGTTTTCCCGTCTTGAGTTGATCGTTTTGTCTGCTGACTTACTTTTTTCGGTTTAAAATAAGTTGCACTAGGATTCGGGCACGAAGCGTCCGCTAGACTTTTGGCAAAACTGTCGAAAATAGATCACTACTTTTAATTCTATCTTAAACTATATTTACTGCTTGGTTTGCGATGGGTGACGCAGGGACTAAAGTCAGCTATTGTTTGTTTAGAGAATATAGTCAATCTATACATCTGTTCTCTGGTCGTTCAAATACTGGATAAACGGATTTTTATGAGTGCGGAGCTGCAGCGCAAACCTTAACCAATATTTTGCTTCCGGCAAGACCGAGAAATCAAACGCAATTTTTTTCCAAATATTTCCGATGGTTAACTTTCAGAGGTTTAACAGAAAATTAATTCTATTCACTGGTTGCGCTCGTTTTAAGTTGCCACCCTAACGCCCTGGGAGACAACGTGTGGGTGGTGCCCTGAAATGCATACTCTATCCGTCCTTTTTATCGTTCACTCCTCTTTACCTACTTACTTTGATGGTTACGACATCAGTGAACGACCGTCTTAGTAGGCATAATGCAGAAAGTAAATTTGACATGGGAAAATAGTTGGCACTCCGAAGTAGTTAGTGTTCAACCCATTTTGGTAGCTAGCACTGTCCCAGTTAGGGACTACTTCAGATTTGAGTCAGGACCACGTTTTTCTAGATGATCTAGATCAAAGGTGGACTAGCACCATCTTTATTGTAGTTTTGCTGAGGCCGCAGACTTCGGTGTACACATGATTAGGGCATTTATATGTAGAGGATCGTTTAAATCTATCAAAAACCAACAATGTTATTGGCTGACAATTTCAGGGCGTTTTCTTCAGTACGTGCCAGTAGGCATGTAGACTAAAAAGGTAATAGGTTGACCCTTCCTGTCATGAACAAGTTGTTTGAACATTTGCAGACCTCTGTTCTTTTGTCATGCTTTATAGCTCAGTCTGGATAACTATGCTAGAGGCCTTTATCTAACTGACATGTGAGATGCAGATACTGGTACATATTTTCATACTTCACAGTTAATAAAGCGGTGATGACTCAGTTTGGAATATCCTTTTGTTCATCACTGTCTCCGTAGTACATATCTACTGGTACTGCTATTTATTTTCTACAGCCTTCTTAGAAAGGTGCGTTTTAGAGTTGCATACAAGTTTACAATTAAACGTCACTAACAGTTCACAATGACATTTTCGCTGTAGCATGAGTTTAAAATATCGCACACATTCCACCAGTTTAGCCAACTGCCAGACGCCTGTCCGGTATGCCAATACGCGCAAACAGACAACGCCGAAGGCCTGCTCGCCAATTCTCTCACCCATCTGGCTCCTTGAGCCGCAGGCATCTCCACTGGCGCCGGACAGCTGGCCTCAACAACGGCAGTGCTGGTATTGGTCGTAGGCCGGAGAAGGTTACTACGCGGAGGAGGCCAGCTATGGAAGGTGGTGCTCGTCGACCGGCGGTTCGAGCAGAGAAGGACGACTTCACCGAGGCCTCCGAGGACCTTAGCGACTCTCCACAGTCGCAGCCGCTAGCCAGCAAGGTTGTGCCCTGCTGTCACAAGGCTCCTACTAACACCGTCAGATCTACCGTCACCCTCGGAGGTGGAGGAGGAGCTAATTCTCCCGGTTTCTTTGGGCGTCTTGACCCCAGTCAATTCATGCTGGCCTGCTATGCCCAGCTTTATACTCAGTACTACAAGGCCTACGCGAGTAGACCCGAGAATACTGCCCTTCTTCCTTCTCCCTTGCCTGACCGGTGAGTGCATGCCTTCTGCGATTATGTTGTCGACATGCCCCTGAGTAGAAATGGACTTAGTATAAACCAAACGGACGAGAGATAGAGAAGGCCAGAACTGAGAAGTACCCTAGAAGTGAGTTTTATTCATCTTAAAAGTGATGTTTTGGAACTTAAACGAAAACAGAGTAGTGCCGCGATGTAAACTAGTCAGAGGGATAATTTAGTATGGCACAAATGCACAACCTCGCCGCAAATGCATCAGATGTCGTTAGCTCAGCAAAACCTTCATAACATAGTGTTTGCTGATCGAAGGTCCGTGCAGTAGCTATCAGCGTGTTGCACTGCCAGTAAATTCCATTCCCAATAGACTAACCGGAGGAATCTTTAATGCCAAAACTAGGGCATCTCCATAACGACCTACTTAAGTATGGGCCATCGGATCAAACTACTTTTCTGACTCGTCTTGATAGTCTGCAATAACACCAGCCGTATGCGCGCCCTCGACTATTGTTTCCAGCCATTGAAGCAGCATGGGAAACTGCTATTTGCCATGACAAAATGTTGCTGATACAAGCGAACATGCGAGTCACAGGAAGTAACTAAAATGAAGATGACTCGATCGCTGGGAGAATACTTTAATTGCCTGATGTTTCGACATTCGTCGCGGATTCATCGTCAGAGACATTCGCAGAAAACAGTTGCCGTAGACCGTTTCTGCTAACGTCTCTAATGATGAATCGGCGATGGATGTCAAAACGTCAGAGGAATAAAATTATTGTCCCAGCGATCGATTCGTTTTCTTCTCAATGACAAAATGTGTTGTCACTTGCGGGTCGTTGTTGCAACAAGAAAAACCTGCATGCGCTGATAAAATCCCGTTCAAATTAGTCAGAATTGCACGCAAAAGCCGAACCAGGACAGCTGAGCTATTTGCTGACGAAAATTTTAGGGAAATACAGCGGTCGGCTGGCTAGTAGCCCTCGTTGGATCAGGAGCCCTGCCGGGTGGGCCTCAATCCCGGCTGTGAGGAGTCGGACAACATGGTCGGGGGGGGCTGCTCCGTCGTCCAAAACAGAGATGTAGAGGAGGGCAGATAGATCCACCGTAGGGAGGTTGGGTGTAGCGGACCTTGGCCGCCGTGAGGGCGGTTGCGAACGCGGTGGAAGACGCGTCTGCTGTGGTTCCCTGTCTCAGGTGGCTGGCTGGCTGGTAGCCCTTGTTGGATCAGGAGCGCCGCCGGGTGAGCCTTAATCCCGGCAACGCGGAAGAACAGCAGCAGCATGGTCAGGAGGAGCTGCGGTCGCAGTCAATAGCGAAATACTACCGACAGCGCGTTTGGTGCACGTAGGCAATACGTGTGTCTTGGATGCACTCCTGTCCTTTCCAGCGAGATCAAATGACTGTTTTTGGAAACGTGGTAATTTCCAACACCTGCCATTCACCTCACAATGCTGACAAAGACTGACCTTAATGTCCTTGTGGGTTCGACTGAAGTAACAAAAAGGATAAGTGTAATCAGTCTAAGGGGCTGGTCCCTGAACATAAGGTTGTGGGTGGCGTTTCGTAAGATTTGTGAAAGACTTAATGTCTTTATTGTGCCAAACCGCTTGCTCACGTACGAGACTTCTGAGTCACCTCTTGGACCTTCTATCTTCCGTCTTCGTCGCTGGAGAAGAGACTGGGTGGAGCTTTCCAGATCCGCTGCCGCCAATCGCCACGCATGGAGAGGTGCCGTTCGGGACATCATTGAGGCCGGCTAGATCAGGCATGATCAAACCGTAACAAGTACAAGAACGAGATCATTGATTCTCGTAACGTATCAATGAAAGTCTAGTAATGGCTCCGTCTGATTGGTAGCGCAAGACTGCTCCTCTTTGTACTTTAAGATTTCCCTTAGGGAAATCACGTGCCCTGCATGTCACTACCACAGTAAGGAGTGTAGAAATCGCTTGGATTCCCAGTCACGTGGATATTCCCGGGAACGAACAAGCCGACGCTGAAGCATCAGCAGCCAGGGCTGAACCAGCTGTTAGACTGACATCGTTTGCGGCAACGATGAAAGCAGTCAGACGAATAACCCCCAGGCCACACATGAACGCGGCTGAAGAACGTATACGGCCCCCATCAACTGAGATGAAGAAAAGAAAATAACTTGGCTAGATAGAACGACCCTAGTGAGATTTAGGACCGGACATTGTCCAGAGCTGAATCACATCAGGAAGCGGTACAATCTGAGTGATGATTCCACGTGTGCAGCTTGTGGGGAAGAAGAGACCAACGAACACCTGATGGAACGTGCAGCCGAGATGGTCGCCAAAGTTCAGGAGTTTGGTGTCGATTACAGACTGAGAGTGCCGATCAACCTAACCGTCCGAAGACCCTCTGTCACAGTCCGGTGTCTGAAGAAGATCCCGAAGTCGTGGTTCTAAAGCCACTTACCAGCAACAACAACAATAACTACTATCACAGTAATTCCGGAATCGAAAGTGACTCAACATTTTGTATCAGGAGGCTGCACAGGATTGCGAGGCCAATCCGGCCCAGCATCCATTCTACAACCCCCCCCCCCCTTCCGCAATCATCTAGTCCCCTAACCGAGCTGCGTGGTAGATGTGCTGGACTAACGCGGGGGAGGGGTAAATCAGGGGATGACAGGCGTTATTCTGGTCGCGCTCCCATAAAAAATGCCGAAAAGGGGTAGCGTAGGCACCAACTACCCGTGGCTTCTATGACACTTACGCCGTAGGATTTCTTGGTTAGTAGCCCTTGTTGGATCAAGAGTCCCCACCGGAGTCCAAACTGGTTGTAGTTGGAAGATCGAAAAAAGCTGGACCTCAACCGGCTTGAGCCAAAGGTCCACGGGGGTGAGTTGGGTGCCCGGCCGGGAACTGCAGGCGAAGAGATGATGGCAGTCATGCGGCGAGACGCCGCAGTCGAGACAGCAGTCGGGTATGGACGGGTCCAGCCGATGTTGGTGCTGGCAAAGGAGCATGCAGTAGCCACTGCGTAGCTGCGCCAGGGTACAGCGAGTCACCCTTGGGAAGTGTCGTTCCGAGGCCGCAATCGGAGGTGGATAGCCACCCAAAAAGACCGGGGGTGGTAGCTGGATTTTGCGTCCAAAAGGGCTCCCTGGTGAATGCGCTGGTAGCCTGCCCTGATGGCGGAGCCATCAACGGGTATATCCGAAAGAGACGAGGCGACAGCTGCCTTGTGGAGACCTCGGATAGACGTCCGAACGTTACGGCTAGGCTCGGGAGCGTTGCAGCGATGGTGGTTCGGATGGCCAGGTTGTGAACAGCTACACCAGTCTTTGGTCTGCAGGGCTGGCGTGTCACACCAGCCTCAACTTCACCCACAGATCGCGTTTGATTCTGATGATGACTTCAACCCAGCATCCGAAACGTCAGGCAAATAAACTTCTTGTCCCAGTGATCACATCTTCTACTGCTTCTTGGAACTTGCCTGTTCGCTTCTATCAGCATTCCTGACTTGCTGCTCCTGCATCTTGGAGACGGATGTCGTGAAGGATGTACTCCAATTGCGTATATTTTTTTCCTAAAGAGAAAGTTTCTTAACAATTGTGAGCCTAAATAGGTGTCTGGCAGGCCGGATTAAGGGCCTTCTTGCAGCTCAGACTAGCATATATATCCCCAGTGATTGCGTGTTCGTCTGCTCTGCCTATTTATTGTGCGTGTCCGACGTTACTTGCATTATACTTGCCCCCGTCCTGCTGCTGTATCCTAATTGGTTCAATCGAGACCGTTATCGCACCAATAAACGCTCTAGGGGACAATCGTAGATTCCAGGTGGACAACGAGTCAGGCCGTTGATTTATCGACATTCATACCCAATCTCTGAGACGTATGAAAGATTTGCAAAGCTCTATCCGCTTTTCGACCGAATCTCTTTTTTTCACGGCATGTGAAGGTCTCGGGAATTGAACGTAGTGTTGGATTTGCATAGTGAAAAAATTTGGAGCATTTGCATTCCAGCGTTTTGACCTAGTTTTCGGACGGAGCACATTTTCTGGTCTGACTTTTTTCCTTCAGTCTAGACATCAGTCACAGGGCGCTGAGTAGAAGGTTTTTGACAAGAACAGTAAATTAAATAGTTGTTTCGGGAATTGTTTGCTGTTTTCAGGCAGCCAAATCTATAAAGGATTTGTCTACAGTCAGAGGCATTGGCAGGCCTTTTGGCTATTAAACTCAGCGATAACCAGGGTCACATGGCTCCCTTAAGCTGCTGAACTGAGGTTTACCTCTTCCCGCCTGCCATTGCAATACTGCCTTTCGATGCTGGCAAGTGGGTTCTAAACGACCATCCCGACTTCTTGGTTGAACTTCCAGAGACCCAATATTACTTCCTCCCACTGGCCGGTGAAGCCTCATATAATTCACACTCCTCTGAGATGCCCTCCGGCAAAAAGACTGGAAGGATCTCGACCGCTACATCACTCAGACTGATATATAGACTGCTTGAACAAAATGGATCGTCTTTCGCACTCCTATACCTTATCATTCTGGGTCCATTGGGCGAACCATTTTTCGCCAACTTTATCTGACCCCACCGTCGACTAGTTGTCCATCCTCTAGACTGCTTAGCAGTGTTTCGGAGTTGACCATTGCCGACAAAAATATGAAAAAGACTGAAATTGCTACTTCTCGCTCATTAACTCCCATCAACCAGTCATACCCAACCCTATTTGGTGCACCGCCAGAGGTCCGAACCCGCGACCAAGTCCAATGCTCAAACCTTTGAGCCACGGGCTCGTTGCCATGCCGATTAAGATCGGTAATGTTGACCTGAATGAAACTTCAACTATCATTGACCAGTGTTTCGGACTGTCCAAATCTGCTTTCACCACGTCGCCGGCAGCTCCCCTCTTAATTTGGCTGTCTGACATGCAAAGCCTATCTGGCTTTACAGCTCCTATTTTCCTACCGGCCGTTCCTGTCAACGTCAACTGTAATGGTATAGCCAGTTGTATAAAGCACCTTTCGCTGAATAAAGGATTCTGGCCCTTTATCTGATTTAATGGAGATATCAGTCGTTGTACAATTTTCCTTTGTGTTATCACGGAGACGTCAGTCGTCTACGGTTTAGAAGTGTCCTTTGAGACGCCTGATACGGTTTCTGAATTTTGATAGTGTTGATATAAGTAGGGAGTGCCGGTAGCGAGCGTCGATGGACTGTTTAGATTTGTCAGGCACTGCGTCTGAGTCCACTGAACTGACAGAGACTATGAGTCTTATTAATAAGGGCTGAGAAGCTAAACATGATTCTACTTGCTTTTCAAGCTCGTTTTGTGGTCATGGTTACGCTGGCTTGCATTCCCTGAGGCAGTTATAGACATTCGTTTTGAGGTTTGGCTGGAGAGTTAACAATTATGTAATTTTGCGAATGAGAGATGGGTTAAAGTCGTAGTTAGTAGTTATGTCTGGACGTTGACATTAGCTGTTTCAGTAGCTAGGGTAAGAAGTTAGGATCGGCAGTCAGCGTTATTAGTTAGGCGATGTTACCATAACTACTCAAATCATATCAGTAAGCATGACATAATGTAATCACTAAGCGGCGCTGGAGACTATTTGTCACCGAGATTACGCATTTTGGTGCTTCCTCCCTAGCCCCAGAGAGATTAATGACTGAAAACTCTCCTGAAGGACACTTAAACCAGACTCTTTCCCTAACAAACTGTGTCTACGGGTCTCTTCTTCTGATATGAATTGAATTCGACTTGTAGTATACTTTTTAAGCAACTATTTTTTCTTTCCTGTTCACTACCAGAGACTCTTATGCCCGCTTGCCGTATGCCAGTCAGCCAGGACATCAGCCTGGCTTGCCAGTCATGTCTGGCTCTGAATATCGTCGCGTTACACTTGTTGACTCGCCAAATAAACTGCCTCCGACGTCATCTACTTCCCGTCTCTCCGGAGTACCGTCCAGAGGCTCGCGGACATCGACAGAGCCTACAAGCCCTTCCGCCAGTGTGCACCGGACAAGGTTATCAAGAGAGGATTGCGAAAAGAAGGGTAAGAGTTTTGAGGACTTTCGTACCTATTTTTATTTCTCGAAAGACCCAAAGGTGACTTTTTGCGTTCCTGCTTATCTGGTCCAACAAGAGAATGATTCGGTCTTGTCTAACCTTTACCTTGTTACCTCTCCTCGACAGGTTTCCGGAAGTGCGGAGAAATCGGCAGTAGAAAGTTCTACCCATGTGGACTAGACTGTTTCAAGTTCGAAAACTGAATTTCGCTCCTGAATTTGATTCAAACTTAGCGTTTATGCATCAAGTTCTCACAGTTCCATCATCTGTTGGTGCGAATGGATTCGGTTTCCTTTTTCATTGCGGATGGCAAATCGAAACAAACCGTGCTTAACAAAAATGCCTACTAACAAATAGTTAGTAAATTGTGTTGCGTTCTTACTAGTCTCTGCCCAATAGGATGAGTAGACCCAAATTGTCGGAACATGCGCGGAATCCCTTAGTTTTTAGCTGTGAAACCTAGAGAGTTTCGTCGAGTCCTGTGGCCGGCGGAGGTGATTACTGCGACAATGTGTTTCTTGCCAAGTTCTTTTTATAATCCATTTATAGCACCATTGTGAAATTCACAGTTTAATCGAATTGTTCGCTTTAGGGGTGAAGGTTTAACGGATTAATCGCACCCTTTGCATCCAGCTTTAGCCCTTCGTCTAGATTTTGTCTCCAAGTATAGAGATATTCTCCGCTTCTTTCCACAGTAACGCCCCAAAAACCCACTGAGATTGGGAACTCCAACCAAAACAGTGGACAGTGTCTCCACACGCCAGAAAAGGCATCAACCGGTGGCCAGTCTAAGCACTCGAATGATGCAACCCCAACTGTAGCAGTGAAAAACGAAAAGGATGCCGACGAGATACAGTCCCTAGAAGAAGGTGAAGCTGTGGACGACGATGATGAGGACAGTGGTGAGACCGAAAACAGCGACGAGGGGACCGATTGTGCCGAGACGGCATCGAACGACGTTGCACAGAGACTTGACGGCAATCCCGGCCAACGGCACAGGGACCCTGTAAAATATGATTCACCAACAAGTCGCCGGGTCAACATTGAAGGGCCACTTCGTGACTTCTTCCCCTCATCCACACCGGGTTTGTCTGATTTGCAGTAAGTCTGTTCATATTTCTGTTGTCGAAAACCATGGCAAAAGCTGCGTGTGCATGACAAGTGAAATTTCTGCTGCTGATTGAGCGCTCTATTTTCACATTACATAAATAACACCTACTAAAATTCAGTAAACAGTGTAGCACTAATAATATACTTGTCTCCGCATAAAGGTTTCCCTTTGAAGTCCCACCCTACCTCCTCTCACTCATGGCCTCATCAATCAGCTTTCCGGAACTAGCCAATCGTCAACTGAACGATTACCTGGCTAATTCTATCAAAACAGTGCCCTTCCTGCCGATCGTCCTCAAAAACGCATTTGGT
Source organism: Ligula intestinalis (assembly GCA_036362985.1). Taxonomy (NCBI): domain Eukaryota; kingdom Metazoa; phylum Platyhelminthes; class Cestoda; order Diphyllobothriidea; family Diphyllobothriidae; genus Ligula; species Ligula intestinalis. The sequence continues at coordinate 22,397,030 of JAYGXS010000008.1, forward strand.
ACCTCCTTTCCCATACCCGAAGCGGTGACAGTCGAGGAGTCGATGCGACATCGACATGGCGGCGGTGTATCGCCGATTGCACATTCGCGTGTCAGCATGACGCAGCATCGCGAGCGGGAAAGCTCAAAGAAGCCGTCGAGGCGCTCCTCGAAGCAGGCGGAGCGACACCAGAGACGGCGATCCGCGGAGTTTCCCTCCAGACCGCAGTCTCCAAGGCCGGTGTCTGTCGAACGCCAGAAGAAGGAGATAAGGTATTTGTTTATTTTATCAGGGCGTGCTGTCTTTTGTATGCAACAGTATGAGTTTCTGTGTTGGTTTGGCTACGTGCCGGGAGTCACCAGCATTGGTTTTGGGCCTGATTTCCTAAACATTCCTCAAGTAACTTTTTTATATTGCCAGATAATGATTACTCAATGCCCTTTAGGTGTGCCCTTACTGATTGAATCTCAATTTATCAACTTATCCTACACTTTAAGTTGAAGCAATTGGGTCGTGTGCAGCATGTTTTGACCGATCGGGAGGGAGGCAGCTCTGTGCAAGAAATGCACAAACTGACATGGTAGCGAGCACTCGAAAAATTTCTGTCAGAATTTTCAAGCGAGTTTTCCGGCTAAGAAAAAAACTGGACTCCTAGGCCGCTGGCGTTTTATATGCACAATTGAATCCCCTTTTGGGCTGTTTTTTACTGTTACTGAGGCATGAACGTCAGGCGCCTTTAAAGGATTGCGCTTGAAGTGCACTTACCTTCTGTTCAAATGCTCTCCCCCTTTAGGCCAGTTATTAATAGGTCGCAGAAATTGCCGTCATTTAGCCTTTGACATTTTGGCCCGTTTCGCGAGCGGTGGAGATGCTGTTGATTGGATAGCAAAATGCAGTACGCTTCACAATGAAAAAAACTTGATTCCACTTTAAGCTCTCCAGCGGAGCTGGATTCTGGCCTGTGCGAATTGGCCAACTGCTAGCGGGGTTCGAGATTGGGACCCAAGACCTAACTAGACGAATTATCTCGTAAGGCGATCGATAAGCGCCCCCCATCTACCACTGTTTAT
>JAYGXS010000008.1:22405435-22417319 GCA_036362985.1 Ligula intestinalis
TCGCTCAGTGGAAGTTCATATTTTTGATGATTCAACGCAGCAATCTTTGCAGATTTGGCGATGCGAATTAAGTGCGCCAACGCATAAGAGAAGGTTGGAACTCGTTCACAGGAAAATATCTCTTTGGATGATTCGTACAGCCAGTAATCTTCGATCATTTTTTCGACCCTTGTTATCGGTCCTCCTAGACGTTTGATTAGTAAGGGAAAATTAAAAACAACCTGAAACGCTATTCAAGCACGCCTTATTGTAATAAAGCTTAAAAGTTGGGAGTGATCTTATCTGCTCTCTTGTAGCTAAGTCGCGGCATTTATCACAGTCTACTTTTACGAATACTACGTCTTGCGGTGAAAACGTGCTTGCGAGCTCCTCAAAATACGGTGCAATCCTTCGACAAGGTGGGCACCATGTCGCAAAAAAATCAACAACTAAGAATGAAGATGTTGCGGCACAATGACCTAGGAGTTGGTCAAATTCCAGTTCCGACTCTAATTCGCGCATTTTTATTTGTGTTATTTGTATTTATTCCAGCTTAGTAAAAGAGAAACGCAATCATGGACTCGGATGTGTTATTGCTTAGTTCAGACCTTCGAGTTCTGTAATAACAAAATATGGTCCTGTCATGATCTTCTGAGAGAAATAAGTCAGAAAAATGGCAAAACTATGCTAAAGATCCCAAGGAGTTATTGGTTCCTGCAAAACGGCAAGTCAAAATCGGTGTTCTATAAGTAGTCTATATTTGTATGATTCGCATCTGGTTTTCCTTCTTTTAAAGCCGCCCACAAATAAAGTTGAATAGAAAGCCTAAGTCACAGAATTGCATGCCCATTGTGTAGGGATCAGTAAAAATTGGGCAAACGATATCTTAGCCAATTACGTAATGTTTAGATGTGCACCTTCTACTGTAAACACCTGCACCCTCCTCATGGGGATGTTCAGTAAGTACCTGCGTTGCCACTTGGTATAAGCTTGTGTGAGCATTTTTTCGTTAATTAGGAAAGGACGACAGACAGGATAGCAGAGAATATTGTTTACTATAAATGTCTCTGCTTGTACATCAGCTCTGTCTTCTGTGTATTCAGCAACTTGTTCTGTGTTCTTCAACACCATGTGTTCTGTCATTGGTCTCGTCTCGGCAGCAGACTCTTGTCTAGGACAACAGAGTTTCGTGTCGCTAGCAGCAGTATGCCGCTTCCAAATGTGGCAGCGTACTTAAGAACCGGCAGTCTTTGTTCCCCAATGGCCCCCTCACGAGTGGTCCATGCGAGCAGCTGCGGTGTCCTCAGCGTGACAGTCTTGTGGCCTTGTTACGCATTCGTAGTACCTTGTGTCCTCGCCTGGTGTCGACCCTTGAAGTTCATGCTCTTTGCTTCTTCTACATGCGCCCACTGGCCTATGAATTTAGTTTGTTCTCGTGACCTCAGGATGACTCGATTGATGACTCGTGTGTTGGGCCATCCTAACACTAAACAAATATTTTTTTATATTTAAGCGCCCATTGGATACTCTTTAAATGGGCTTAGTGGTGGGGTTAAATGTGTGCAGTGTGTACACTGGTGCTCTAAGTGCGCGGTGAGATAAACGGAAAAATTAAGTCATATTGAAGCAGAGTTTTCCACATCCACTGGTGTTTTATACATACACAACGCGAGTTAGCAATGAATAGGAAATAATTCTTAACTAAGAAAGGAGCTGTATCCCCAAACAAGGGCGCAATTGTCACTTCGGCCAAAAGAGGTCTGAGAGCTCAATCCCAGGATACAGTTTTCATCTGTACTAATTACAAGATCCAAATAGCTAGACTCTTCGTCACTTTGGCACCATTGTCCATTGTGACTTTTTGGGCATGAAATTCGGCATATACCAAAAGCTGACCTTTTTGTTCGACTGAGTTTTCTGATCGCAGCTGTGCATTTACTCCCAATCAATGTCTAGAGAATTAAAAGCTCAAAGTATTAAGACAGTTTTACTATGGCAACTTAACTTTATCTCAGTGATAAGTGCATAGTCTGCTTCCGCACTTTGTCCTGGGTTTCTGTATACTAGAGCAGTAAGGAGGTCCGCTCGGCTTAGTACTCTCAGTTTACAATATAGCATTTCGCAAGGAAAGTTCCTGCCTGATTATGAACTATCTGGGATGTAGTTTGTGTCATCTCTTATTAACATTGTGATTCCCCTATCCCTTTCTACATTTCGGACCATGCAGAAAAGCTTGAATGATTCCAGATTGACTCCTGCATCTGCTATCTGCAAAAGGACGATTTCTGCTGACATTATTAAAACTTTCTACGTCTATATAACTTCCAAATTCAGAAGTTAACAATTGTTCAGTTAGATCTAATTCGCCGGGTGTCAGATGTTCGACGGTCTGTTTGAGTTCATCCAATTTGTTGACTGGACTCCGTGCATTTGTGCAAACTATCGTCAGTTTTTGGCTCGAATTTATCTCACCTAGGTCACCTTCATTGTTGGTCACGTTGGCGAGAACTGGCCTTCATTGTGACGGGTGTTTCCCACAAATATGACTTCCTAACCTGAATTATTATCCAATCCTTGATTTTAAGTCCGATTTCCCCTCGGTCCATCTTATCCTTCATATCCCTTCTCAGTTCAGGCATGTTCATTTTCTCTCTCGGTTCGTAATCCGGCTGAAAAATGATTTGTTTTTACGAGTTCCTTAGGGCCATTCTGCGTCCTAGTAAAAACGCTGCCTGGGCATCAGTCTGCAAAAGTACTTTGAGGGGCCCAGGTGATAAGCTAGAACACGACTTAGTTCTGCTGTTCCAAGTTGGAAAGCTCTCTATACTGTTCTGATTTCCCCTATCCCGCAGGATGCTATCGACGTAATCATGACTTAGTTTCATGTCATGTGTCCAACGTTGCGTTGAAGTGTTAGCTGTGGACTCAGGAAGACCATTTTATTAAAATGGGTGAATTTTTTAGTTCCCCGTCTGCGCAATTGCGGTTTATTTCCATTAGAATGCTGCTTAAAGGAGGCTTGTTAGTGACTTTACGATTGCTTTCTGCAGGGCAAGGATTTATGAAGCCCACGATTGTATATGGCTTCGTACTGGCCCACTTCTGAATTTTTGCTCTGTTTTAATGACATATACGAAGCATTCACATATATACTTCTGTATTTTTCCTCGAGCACTCTATTTGAGCCGACTCTATTATGAAGCCGATTTGCACAATTACTTTCCAGAATTAGAGCGGAGTCTTGCTCATGATGTATGATGGGTCGTTTATTTGGTCAACTCGTTAGGTGCGTTGGATTATTAAGTGCCAGTTTCGCGGCTTGCCAACACTTTTGCCGAACTGTGAGACATCTAGAGTTTGTTCTGGTGAACTAATTATTTTCCTTTTCCTGGGCCACTTTGGAATTTTAACGCGGGAATTTCCCTTAAATGACAATCCATTATTTACCTGTTTGATATATCCTTCGTTCCCACATGATTCGATTTGGCTGTGCCCAAGAAGGACCGCAATGAGATCACTAAGCTGACTTGTTTTTATTTTCCAGTGCAGTTACTCGTTTGCTTTGCTCGGCACAACCTACGCACCGACGGTTGTCAGTGTCTGCTGCCAGTAAACTGGACTTAGTTTACTTTTGCGACTTTCTCAACTGAATATTTTGAATAATGTTATATTGCATGGATCCTGTCACCATCTTTTCACAGCAGACTGTTGATGTATCAAATATCAATATCGAGTGCTCTTCTATAATTCAGTATAAATAAGGGAGATAGGCAGAGCCTTTCAAAACCTTATTTGCAGGTAGATGCTGTCAGATCATGCATGTCATTCAGAGCCAGATAATCGTTTTATAAATCGTTGTTGTCTACCAAATTTATGACCAGCAAGCAAAGTAAGATCAAGCCTTCTTTTGAATGCGTCGACGCTTTCAGCAAGAACAATCGAAGAAGAATTTTATTCTATTCTTCAATTATCCGTTGGGAGAAGAAGCTGGCCCGCACTTCTAGTTTAGCATGGTGTTTCTCCAGTTTGTACGGATGACCGCGTAGATGTATTGTTTGTGCGAATTCAAATAAGTTGGCCATCTGAAGAGCACAGTCTACTCCCATGACGATTTTAAACCCCATGATCATATCTCCTCTGTATTGCATATAATAGAGAGGAAAATGCATTTAATTGATGAACTAGGTTGATTATGCTGATTGTGTACCTTCGTAGCCCAGCCGGTAAGACATCTGACTTCCTGAAGAGAGGTCTGGAATTCGAAGAGATTTTTACCCTGATGGGATGAGGTCGGGAGTTCAACTCCAGGCGACGGTGAACACTGCTGTCCTTCCTGTACAGCGGGATCGTAAAAGCTTACATTTCTCATGCTTCTGGTGATTATAGGTAAAGATAGTTAGATTTAAGTCTGCACTGAAACCGATAGACTACAACGATAGTTGAGAAACTTCCCAAAAACAAAAAATTAGACGATAACTCTGAAACGATAGTGCAAGGAATATCTATGTTAACAAGAACGACTGTATAGGCTATATCATTACAAATATACAAAACTTCTTGGCAAATACACAATAGAAAACTTTCTAAGGTAAGCTTAATGCTAGTATTTGATTTACTAGACTATTCTAAAGAAAAAATGGTCAAAACCGGTATATGACGATGAAGATTAGAAATACTATAACTCACTAAGATCCTTCACGGTCATAGCCGACAGTAGTCAAGCCGTCGACTTGCCAAAGGATGACTCTGTGAAGATCGGGATCCAAGTTCGTTGGGCCGCGCGTGTGAAAATTGAGGAAAATATCGTTTGCAAATTGTTGCTGGATTCTCCTAAGCCCGAGAATTATCACCAGAGGGGTGTCGCTGAAGGGCAAAATAAACAGCTGCAGGATATCTGAATGTCTGAATATCTGGATATCTGAAAAGCCTGAGGCTCGTCCTGATCAGGTGGTACAAACGAGTTGTTAGAACCAGCATCATCTTCGTCACAGTCGTGAAATTGGTGGTATTCGTCGCCCATTTTGAAAAACGTATGAACGGCAGAGGCAAACGGCAAAAACAGGTGAATGGAATAAATAATAAGACGTGGATGACAATAGAAACAGGGTCACCAAATTTGCAGAGACTATATCACTACAAATATACAAAACGTCTTGGCAAATGCACAATAGAAAACTCTCTAAGGTAAGCTAACTGCTAGTATGTGATTTCTTAGACTATTCCATTGGAAAAATGGTCGAAACCGGTATATGAGGATGACGATGAAATTTAGAAATGCTACAACTCACTTAGATCCTTCATGGTCCTAGTCGGCAGTAGTCAAGCAGTCGACTTGCCAAAGGATGACTCTGCGAAGATCGGGATCCAAGTTCGTTGGGCCGCGCGTGTGAAAATTGAGGAGAATATCTTTTGCAAATTGTTGCTGGATTCTCCTGAGCCCGCAAATTATCACCAGAGAGGTGTCGCTGAAGGGCAAAATAAACAGCGGCAGGTGAGGAGAGAATTGAGCCATGGAGAGTGTTTAGCAAGACAGTTGCTGGCGCGCGTCAAAACCGAAAGTGTGCTTGTGTGTTAGATTTTGAGTTTAAACAAAATTGGTTATTGATAAGTTTAAACAACGCACAAGTTGAGCCAAGAGCCCACATAACTCCTCCACCAGAGCGTTGGTGTGTTACAAACGCTCGACAAAGTCTCGCAAGTTGGTAGGAAAACGAACATGTCTACCAGAACGTGTGGAAGGTGGGGAATGAGTGGCAGGGGCGTGAGAGGGATGGGGGTAGGTTCGGGTGGGGAGGGTGGGGAGGGTGGCGGTGGGCTGGGGGCTGGGGGCAGCAGGTGGAGTGCAGGGTGAAGGTGCCGTGGAAGTGAACGGACCAGGTGATCGTGTCGTGCATTCAACGAAGGCCAGCTTCAGTCTGTCGATGGAGACCGTTTCATTAGCATCAGCCTTTTGAATGACGAAATATTTGTCCTTCCGTTCAAGCACTTTGAAGGGACCATCGTACGGTGGGCAAAGGGGCCTGCGAACTGTGTCGTGCCGGAAAAACACGAATGGGGTTGTGTGCAAGTCGTCGTGCACGAAAACGCGTCGAGGTGTCGCGCATGTGGGGGTTGGGCGCAGTGCGGTCGTGTGTTGCTGCAGCTGTTGCACGAAGTTGTTCGTGGCGTCAGGGGTGACGGAGGAAGACTGCACGAGCTCACCAGGTAAACGGAGGGATGTGCCATAGACAAGATCGGCAGCAGTGCATTGAATGTCTTCCTTAACAGCTGAGCGAATGCCGAGGAGAACGAACGGCAAGTTATCGCTCCAGTTGTGCGGGGCAGGTTGAGACATCAACGCGGACTTCAACTGATGGTGAAGGCGTTCCACGAGACCGTTTGATGCTAGGTGATAGGCATTGGTGGTGATTTGCGAGCACCCGAGCAGTTTGTTGAACTCACGGAAGAGTGCAGTTTTAAACTGACTTCCGCGGTCAGTGGTGAGTGTAGCTGGAACACCGAAGTTGGCTATCCAGTGCGTAAGGAAAACCATGGCAATATTCTCTGCCGAGGTAGCCGAGATGGAAACGGCGATGGGCCATCGTGTGAAACGATCAACAGCGGTCAGAATGTGTGTGAAACCGCGAGATGTGAGTAACGGTCCGACTAAATCCATGTGGACGTGTTGAAAACGGGCGTCGGGAATCGCGAACGTGCTGGGAGGTGAGACAGTGTATCGTTGGACCTTATTCTTTTGACAGGCTAAGCACTGCCTGGTCCAGGTGTCAATGTCGGTGTTCATCTTTGGCCAGACGAAACGGGCTGCGATGTGTTTGCGGCTGGCACGAACACCGGGGTGGGATAGCGAATTGAAGTCGTCGAAAACAACCTTCCGGTAGGATTGGGTACTGCAGGACGAGGGGTACCTGTAGAAAAATCACACATGATAGAGCCTGGTGTGGCGGGGAGGGGAACCTCACGCAGCTGAAGTACAGAAGACGCACGCATTTCAGGGATGGAGTCATCAAGCGCCTGCGCTTCCGCAAGCTTCGCCAGGTTTAACGTGGTGATAAGAGCGCTGACCTCTGGATAGGACAAGGCATCAGCAATGACCTTCTCATTACCGCGGACACAGCGTATGCCTGAGGTGAGTTGAGAGATGTAGTCAAGGTGGCGTACTTCACGTGGCAAATATCGATCTGGCTTAGCTTTGAGGGCGTTAGTGAGAGATTTGTGATCAGTGTGGGCCTGGAAATCTCTCCCCTCGAGCAGGTGGCGAAAATGTCGGATGGCTAGGTAAATGGCGAGAAGTTCACGCGAGAAAATACTACAGCGAGTTCGCGCCGGCTGAAGCTTCTGGGAGAAGAAGGCTAGCGGCTGCAATTGTCTGTGGACCTGTTGCTGCAGAACTGCTCTGATGGCAATGTTTGAGGCATCGGTGGTCAGAATAAGCTGTGTATTAGCATCGGTGCTCAGATTATGAAGCAGCGTTACATCCACGAGTGCTTTCTTGGCTGCCTCGAATGCTTCAATAGCACTGGGTGAAAGTTGAAGCGACTTGGTCTTTGACTTCAAAAGATCCGTCAAAGGTGCCAGGCTGGCGGCACAATTTGGTATGAAACGCCGGTAGTAGTTGATTAGGCCAATGAAACGGCGGAGCTGAGTTATGGACTTTGGGGCTGGAAAGGACAACACGCTTGGCACCTTCTCTGGGAGGGGTGTGATCCCATGTTGGTCAAGATGATGGCCAAGAAAATCCAGAGAAGTGACGCCAAAAAGACACTTATCGACGTTTAGCTGTAGACCATTTTGTTCAAAACAATCGAAAACTTGGCGTAAGTGTTCAACGTGTTCCTTGCGACAAGGATGTCGTCGATGTACACTAACGTGAAGGAGAGACCACGTAAAATGTCATCGAAAAAACGCTGAAACATTTGTGCCGCGTTCCGCAAACCGAAAGGCATGCGAAGGAATTCAAACAGGCCAAATGGGGTCGTGACGGCGGTTTAAGGGATATCCTCTTCCGCGACCGGTATTTGGTGATATCCTCGCACGAGGTCAATCTTGGAAATAATCGTCTTTCCAGCTAACATGTGGGAAAAGTCGTGAATATGCGGAATCGGGTACCAGTCCAGGACTGTAGCTCGATTGAGAGCACGATAATCACCGCATGGCCGCAAATCATCGGATGACTTTTTCGGAACCATGTGCAGTGGTGAAGCCCATGGACTGGATGAAGGACGGATAATCTCCAAATGCAACATGTGTTCGAATTCATTCTTCGCGATTTGCAGCTTCTCAGGATGAAGCCTACGCGGATGAGCATGGACCGCTCTGCCGGTGGTAGTAATATGGTGGCGAACAGCGTGTTTAACCTGCTCCATGAACTGACAGGGCTTAGAAAGGGAAGGATAATCCCTCAAGATATCAGAAAATGGTGGGCTTGGCACGACCAAGTGGATGCCAGGGAAGGTTCACGTGAAACTTCCCCGACAGTAAACAGCTGAGTGGTAGGATCTAGAAACTTCTGATGTTTAAGGTCAACTGTAAGGCCGAAAAGTGACAGGAAATCTGCTCCAATGATAGGCGACTGGACGTCGGCCTGGATGAAGACCCATTGGAAGCGGCGACGAAGCCCAAGGTCTAACGTCAGGGACCGTTGACCGAACGTGGCGATAGAAGTGTTGTTCGCAGCCTGCAGTGTAAACTGCGATGGCTGGAGATGATGACGACGAGTGGGCGGTAAAACGCTAACCTCTGCGCCTGTATCGATCAAGAAGCGGAACCCTGTGGACTTGTCGGTCACGTAAAACAGGCGATTGTGTCGCGAGTGGCCAGCACCAGTCGTCGCCATTACTGGCTGGCGGCGCCGTTTCCTGAACGTGAACGTCTAGCATACGAACAAGGTGGGGCGTATTTAATAGCATCCGGGCCGAATGTTCGGTGGTACCAGCAGACCTTGTCGTCTGCACGCTCTTTTGAGTAAGAACGATTGCGGCTTGCAGAGGGACGACCAGTTTGAAGCCGGTTGAGTGTGGAGCACATCGTGCTCACTTGAGAGCACAATAACCTGACAGTATCTTTAAGTTCCTGCAGATCGTCATCTCTGTTGTCTGTAAAGTCTCGAATCGGTTGAGAGGGTGAAGTAGACCGCGGGGATGAGGTATCAAGCGACTTAGTGGACTTTCGCTGTGTACGGCTGTCATGTTTACGGTCGGATCGTGAGGCCGAAACATGGGAGACGGCATGCTGAGGTACTGAGTTCAAGGCTTGATTTACAGCGTACGAACTAGTACCGGGGTAACATTGATGGATGCGGTCTGCGTGATCCGCGAGTTTGGTCAGCGGAACATCGTCGTCAAGCAGGGCGAGTACCTGTTGCATTGGATGGGGTAATGCGACGGAAAATAGAATGATCTAAGGTGTGACCAGCAAGCAGGTGACGTATGTGGCACATTAAAGGAGAGGGGGTTTGGTCGCCAAGGTCGACGTTGTTGAGGAGTTGATGAAGCTTGCTGTCGGCAGATTGTGCCGTACGCTCGAGAATAGCCTTTTTAAAGCTAGAGAAGGGCTTGACTTTGGGGATAGGACCAAGGAGATCCTGAACGGCGAGAGCGATGTCGAACGGTTAGTACTGCACGACGTACGCGTAACGCGTACGTTCGCCAGTAATCTGACGTGAGGCAAAACAGCCTCAATCTGTTTGAACCAGACCGTCAGGTTGCGCACTTCGTACGGGGAAGCTTAATGGATATCTGAAAAGCCTGAGGCTCGTCCTGATCAGGTGGTACAAACGAGTTGTTAGAACAAGCATCATCTTCGTCACAATCGTGAAATTGGTGGTATTCGTCTCCCATGTTGAAAAACGTATGAACGACAGAGTCAAACGGCAAAAACAGGTGAATGGAATAAATAATAAGACGTAGATGACACTAGAAACAGGGTCACCAAATTTGTAGAGACTATATCACTACAAATATACAAAACGTCTTGGCACATGCACAATAGAAAACTCTCTGAGGTAAGCTAACTGCTAGTATGTGATTTACCAGACTATTCCATTGGAAAAATAGTCAAAACCGGTGTATGAGGATGACGATGAAGATTAGAAATGATACAACTCACTTAGATCCCTCATGGTCCTAGTCGGCAGTAGTCAAGCAGTCGACTTGCCAAAGGATGACTCTGCGAAGATCGAGATCCAAGTTCGTTGGGCCGCGCGTGTGAAAATTGAGGAAAATATCGTTTGCAAATTGTTGCTGGATTCTCCTGAGCCCGCGAATTATCACCAGAGAGGTGTCGCTGAAGGGCAAAATAAACAGCGGCAGGTGAGGAGATAATTGAGCCGTGGAGAGTGTTTAGCAAGACAGTTGCTGGCACGCGTCTAAACTGAAATTGTGCTTGTTTGTTATATTCGAGCTTAAACAAAATTGGTTATTGATAAGTTTAAACAACGCACAAGTTGAGCCAAGAGCCCACAGACTTATCCCTGTTAATAGTTCAAGCTGTATCTTTCGGCGGTGGAATAGTCTCCTGGACGAATAAGCAGTAGAAACGGAGAAGGATAATATATAACGAATCCGAAATTTTGCTGGAGTTAGCTGAGTCCTATCAGAGATTTCCAATGTGGATGATATTGATCAGTCAAAGTAAATTCTTAGTCTTCACAGGCTATATAATCGTCGGATAGCTCTGATCTCAAAGAAATATTAAAACCCTTGGAGGTCGGTGATGGAGGTCTTATTCGAAGCGCGCGAAAGATAAGTGAGCAGTCTTCGCTTGAAAGCAGATAGGCTAGTTGACCACCTAATTTCGATTTGCAGGCCGTTCCAAAGAAAGCCATATCTGGAGGTACAGAATAAAGAACGTTTAGAATTGGAGGATGCAGGAGGAAGTGTAATCAGTGCGGGATTATATAGGATATATGGACGACTAAAACATAGTGACATTCTCCGAGCCGAAAGGTGTTTGAGCTTTGTTAACTAGCAGCTATTTGTAAGAGTGTCGGATATAAGAGACTTCTAGTATAATGTCTTTCATTTTCATTTTCATTTCATAAATGGTTAAACTCATTCATTTAACCAAAATTTAGGCAAAAATAATCAAGAATGGGAAGGGCACACATACGATAAATCCCTAATTTGATTTCAGAATGATATAAATTATAAGGAATAAAGCCGCAAATCTCGGCACGTTTGATTGTAATTCTATCGGCTTGAGGCGAGAGATCAAATTTATAGGAGGAGCTTAAACCTAAATAGTTTATGGTCAGAAATTCAGCCTCTATGCTGCCCTGAAAAATAACTGGTGGTCTTTCTAGCCGAAAAAGCATGTAGGGACACTTAGAAGGTGAGAAATGTCCCCGAATGTGTTCCATCCACCGTAACGGCGTCCAGATTTACATTTCCTTGGTAGGCTCAGTCACTATTCCAGACTGTACTGATAAAAGCCTCTTCGGGGATTGCTAGCCACTTTTTATTCTCCTTTTACAGTACTAGTTTTATCACCGTGCTCTCACTAATAAGCCTTTGCCTCTGTTATCATACTTTGACCTTTATTGCCTGGAAAACTACACGGGGATCTCTGTGAATTTACATGCTCAGTCCACTAGAGAATATTTTCCAACAGGTCACCCTGTGAAGAAAGCTAAAGTGGCTGAAAACTCAACACCCGAAAATCGCAAGGGGACCTTAGATATTATGAGTTTAGCAGGAGAGGACGTTTTATGGACACTGTGATAAATTTTGAATGTTAGAGCTGGAGCCAAACTTAAAAAGTGGAATTAGAATATAATTTTTCCAATTATCAGAGACAAATATTCATAAGAAATATTGAGAAGGTGGAAAAGCCCTTAACCGCATAACGAATGCGCTTTGGAGATTATCAGTTCCAAATGAATGCGACTTAGAAGGACTACTATTTTCTT
>JAYGXS010000008.1:22417419-22434812 GCA_036362985.1 Ligula intestinalis
ATAACACGGCTATGTCAGTGCTAGGCTGAGGGTGCGATTGAGGCAGAAGAAGAAGAAAAGTACTTCAGGACAGGACATGGGCACCTGATAAGAGTGTTACCTAGGATTCGGCACTAAGTTCGTTGTGGCGACATACACGTCCGAGGAGATGCGGTACTTCTACTAAAAAAACAATGCTTATAAGTCCAGGGGTGGAGCTATTATTGGGTGGTATAATGCAAGGCAGTATTAGGCAAATTCAGCAAGAACGGCCTCCACTTACCTGGGGGAGGAAGCCCTCACCTGGGTTCCCGACAAACTTGACGACGCAATCGTGAAGCGAGGCGACTAGTGAGTGGGGCTGGGGCTGGCGGTGGGGGTGTGTGAAGTGCTGTGTATGTCGACATCACGGTCAAAGCCGCTGTCGTGAATGCGCATGTCGCCTAGTAGGCCCGTTCGATAAGCGAATGATCGGGGGCAGTGTGGACAGCGAAGGCGACGGTCTCGTCTATGTGTTGGTGCTCCAGGCACTAGTTCACCAGTCTCTGTGCGATGGGTTCGCAAGTGACCAACAAGGCCGAGGCGTGAGGTGAGTGTGCGATTTCAGTGAGGGCATAACAGGCCCTCAGAGCTGGTGGGGGGTTCATGTGTGCAAGTTGTCGCGGGCGGTGATGTATCGGAAGGATTGGGGGAAGTTGCGGGTGGTTTGGAGTCGGTGGACGAGGGTAACGAGGCATCTCTCCCGCCGGTGATTGCCATCGAGGTGGAGGGTGGAGGAGGATCTGGTGGAGTGTTTGGTGCAGTAGACATGGATGCTGTTGGAGAAGGGTTGCATGGCTTTCAGAGGTGACCGACCAAGCCAATGCGTGCACAGAAGGTGCTTTGACAGCGCGGACACGCTGGGAGGAGTTGGGTGATGGCAGCGGGCGTCCGTGTGTTGTGAGACTTGCGTGCCATCCGTTTTGCCTTGGCGGGGGCGATCCGACTGGCTTCGTAGATTGCGGCGCCCGTTTTGACCGTTCTGTACCACGCGGATCGGTCCAGTGCGAGCTCCTCCCAATTTGCCGTGTTGATTTGGACACGCTTCAAGGAGCTCTTCATGGTGTCCTGGAAGCGTCTCTTTTGTCCTCCTTTCTGACGAGTACCAACAGCAACATCTCCATAGAAAAGTCGCTTCGGTAGTCGTTCATCGTCCATCCGTACCACGTGACCGCTCCAGCGCAGTCGTACCTACCTGAGCATGGCCTGGATGTTAAAAACTACCGTTCTCTCCAGGATTTCCGCGTCCGGAATCCTCTTTTGCCGCTTCAAATTCAATATGCGGCGAAGGCAGCTGAGATGAAAGTGGTTAAGTTTCCGCGTTCGGCCAGCATAAACAGCCAAGGTCTCCGCTCCGTGCAAGAGTGTTTACAGCACAACAGCCCTGTACATCTTCAGTTTCGTTGACAATTGAAGACCATGACGATTCTATAAGGAAGCTTGGAGACAACCGAAGGCTCGGCTCGCTTGGGAGATTCTGCGCGCAACCTCGTCATCGATTTGAGGGTTGCGTGAGAGCGTGCTGCCAAGGCAGGTGAAGTTGTCCACATTCTGTAGTTCGACGCCGTTGACGTTGATGCATGCGGGGTTGAAGGCAACCACCGTCTGGCCAAAGTTGGCGCAACCCGCTGCAAACAGGTCCATGTGTCGCAAGTTGTGATTTCGACAAACAGAAGGTTCCCCCAAATCACAAGCCAAGCAAGACGTTGTAGGAGGACAGAAGCTTAACTGCCAGAAAATCGAGAGTACACAGGCGGAGTTGTGCACGCCGAGTCGGTTTGCCAAGTTGTGTGTTCGGTGCAGTGGACCCGAGACGGCTGGGCGATGTACTCAGCCAGGTGGAGATGCGCGCATCTATTGGCTAAAGCACTGAGCCGCGTCAATCGGGGGAGCATATGAGAAGGACATCGCGGGACCTCTCGTAGCTGCTGGCAGACACAGTGCGTAGGCGTTGAGCCGGCGCAGGCAGACACTAAACTTTCGCGGCTTTTGGCAACGAAACCAGCGTGAGTCGACGAGACAGGCTCGCACAGTACCCCCCGGCAAGACCGAAGGCGGCGGAAACGACGCCGAAGGCAAGATTGGTGCCTTAGAAATATGAGTGACAAAACGGTCAGGGAAATGAACATGTCGTCCACTCCCAGTGATATATACAGAGGATTTGGAAGAGGAGTTGGTGGGAGCAGTGGCATAAGTGCCAGAGTTGGAGGCAGTAGCAAAAGTGTCAGAGTTGGAGGCAGGAGCAGGTTGGGGTTGCGGACAGGAGGGAAGAGGTAAAACGCGGGACGGGGGAATAAAGGGTTGAGGATGACGGGAAACAGAGGGCGGAAAACCAGAGGTTTCGTCTGACGAAGTATCCGGGACAGCAGCCTAGAGCCGGTCAACGGTCAAGACCTCCTCACAAGTTCCACATCAGATGCGGTATGTGTTCGTCCCACGCGAGATGACACGGAAGGGTCCCTCGTAGGGTGATTCCAGGGGCCGCCGGACGCAATCACATCGTAGAAAGACGTGAGTACAGGTCGCCAAGTCTTTCTCGAGATAAGACTCGGAGACAGAGGGTCTGGGAGGAACCGGGGGTAGTGTCCGCATAAACTGCCGGAGCGATGCAGGAGGTTGTCGGATCCTCGACCGCACCTGGAGGAGATGGTGAGATCAGCTCACCGGAAATTCGGACAGGGGCACCGAACACCAGTTCAGCGGCGGAGCATTCAAGGTCCGATATAAGGGACGAGCGGATGCCCAAGAGGACCAGGGGGAGATGGTCCGTCCAGTTCTCCGGATCAGCCGCGGCGCGTAGGGAGGCTTTAAATTGGCGATGAAACCGCTTGATCATCCCGTCGGCAGCGGGATGATAGGCTGTAGTGCGGATGCGGGTACAGCCTAAAAATGAGAGAACAGACTGTAAGAGATTAGATTCAAACTGAGCACCGCGATCAGTCGTGATAGTGGATGGAGCGCCGAAGATGGCAACCCAACGACTGAGGCAGGCCTTGAAAACCGTGGAAGCCTCGATATTAGGGCGCGGGATAGCCTCCAGCCACAGTGTGAATCGGTCCACGCAGGTGAGAAGGTAGGAACAGCCGTTGGACGGAGGCAGGGGGCCTTTGATATCTAGATGGATGTGACTGAACTTCGAACCGGGGCCTGGAAAGGTGCCAACTGGTGCCTTGTTGTGCCGGTGGACCTTGCTTCGTTGACAGCTTAGACAAGCCCGTGCCCAAGCCTTCACGTCCTTGTGCATTCCAGGTCAGACAAAGCGATCAGAGACCAGCTTGTCGGTTGCTTGACTCCCAGGGTGAGATCGGTTGTGCAGGGAGGAGAAAACTGTGCGTCGAAGGGATGGTGGCACAAATGGACGGAGAGCAGCAGTGGAGACGTCACACATCGCGTCGTGAAAAGGTAAGGCCTTGCCTGCACCCAGTACCTAGATGGTCCTCACCTGACGGCAGATTGACAAGAGCCTGAGAAATAAACAGCTTTCCACTTGACAAACGTACTTTAAACAAAATGTTTGCAGATTTTCTTTTTTCTGCATGCTCCCATATTTTTAAATAAAACTTGACAATCCCTGTGCCGTTCTTTATATTCACTCGGCTGTGCAGTGGAACCTTGCTTAACGAGTTTAATCCATTCCGACACCGAGCTCATCATGCGAAACGTAGCCAATCAGATTGCACTGAGTGGCTACAGGTGACTGAGGACCCACATCCTGGGAGAGCAAGGGTCAACGGCGGCCACAGGCACATACAACTCGTTTCATGGACGGAAGCACGTCAAGTGAAGCACGTTTTCTGCTAGTGGCTCACCCGTTACCTGAAATGCTCGTAGATGGAGTTGCTCGTCGCCCGAGGTGAGCGCCTATTATTTGTAATCTGCATCGAACCCGACAAGGCAACGAGTAAAGAAGACAAAGACGCGATATCTGGAACGATAGTTTTATTCTGAGCCTTCGGCTCCAAACGAGAAGCCATCGTCAGAGTAAATGAGAACAGCAAACGTAAGCTTCGCATAAATGGGGTTGGTAGGCCAGGGGAGTGGTGGCAATTATCGATTGGTCTTTGTCCACGCCAAGTCCATTCTCACACTATCTTATCTTGTCGCCGATGCGCGTCCATAGAGTAACGGCATGTGACCTTGACGTGGTGGCCTGCATGCTTGTGGAGGAATTGGGTCCTGGTTTCTGGTCACGGGCACGGATGGCAAAATACCAGGGCGGTATATCCACATGCCTGCTTACGGAGTTAGGATCTGACACCCAGGCCTCCAGCAGTTCGCGTCCCGTCTTTTTACTGTCTCGTGCCATTATCCGTGTGTTCGAGAAGTCAAATTCGCGGCCTTCTTCCAGAGTGTGGGTAGCGATCTGGGACTGTGGGTCACCTTTCCGCACTGCCCGTTTGTGCTCCGTTATTCGTGAGCTAAGTCGTCGTCCGATCTGCCCTGTATAATGGCAAGAACAGTTGCGACATGACACCAGGACCCAGTTTCTCTACAAGCATACAGGCCACCACCCTCAAGGTCACATGCCATAACTCTAGGGACGCGCATCGGAGACACGATAAGATAGCGTGAGAATGGACTTGGCGTGGACAAAGACCAATCAATAATTGCCACCAGCCCCCCCTACGAACCATATTTATGCGTAGCTGACATTTGCTGGTCTCATTTACTCTGACGATGGCTTCTCGTGTGGAGCCGAAAGTTCAGAATAAATCTATCATCCCAGAGATCGCGTCTTTGTCTTCTTTACAACAAGAACCTGGGGCACGCATATTCGCTTCGATTCGTAAGGCAACGAGTCCTTGCCGAAGTGGATAGGGAGTTGGACTTCTAGCCAATAGGTCGCGGGTTCGAGTCATCGACTGACGATGACTACTAAGCCGGAAATGGCAATTCCAGTCCGCCTTACATTTTTCAACAAGGTTATTCTGCATATACGGTATAATACATAGATATATAGTTAAATCCATCAGGCGCAGCGACCACAATATTCTGATGATGGAAACGAGAAGGCTTTCGAGACGTCAGTACAAACCCAACGTGGCTCACAAACTCACCCTTTCTACGCCATCTTCTTAGGGGGATGATAAACGTGATTAATACATATATATCGAGAGTGTGTAATAAGTAACAGAAACCGTTTCCGGCTAATGTTTATGCTAATTTCTCTGAGGAAGAATCCGCGATGTCAGGCGAATAAACATCTTCTCTCAGCGATCATATCTTCTTCGCAATGTATAGTAATATAACCAAAACCCCTGTAGACCATGTATCGCTACTAATTCATTCATTCTAACAAGTCATAAACGACTGATGACAAGTCAGCGGAGATAAGGAGAGGTGACGAGTCTCACAATAGGATCGCATAACCCCCAAAACTTTTCATACGCAAACGATAGCATTTTAAAAATATTTATTTTGCAGATAGCGATAACAAATATAAATAATCATTTATTCTACTACGAATTAATCCTAAAACTAGTGAAAAGCAAGATAAATGAAGTTGCCTACCTAGTATATATGTAGATACTTAGATACACCGGACGCATAGTATAAAAAAATAATCGTTCCATTAGATGTAACGTTTGGTCCTTGTCGCTGTTCAAACTGCACCCGATAGCAAGTTGGAGGAAAATTGTCTGATTTACGCAAGACGACCTGGTTTGATTAAAAACTTACGAAATAAGGAGCTTGGGCTGAATACATTTCACCAAAAGTTGATTCAATGGGTGAAAAAGTACCGAACTAGCCATTTCAGTCTCCCTTGTCTTTGAAGGTAATGTCATTTTGCCAAAACTAGCCACGTTCACTGGATAGGTAAGCGTGTTTAGTACTTTCAGCCTCATCTTTGGATTTTTGTTTGATTTCTATTTCTTTTTCCGACCCCAAGCATTCCCCTAGCCACCACAGCTTCCTGTTTCTACCGTCCCAGGTTTCCAGAAATGCATATGGCCCTCTTTTCTAGTTTGTCTAAGGCGGATAATTACACGGAGTGTAAGAATCTACACCCAAAGCAGGGTGCAATCAAAACGTACCACTACGTATAAAAAAAGAACATGGGCACCGTGATTTTTATTATTCGTAAGTAAGGACATTCTTTAACAGCTCGATTAGCGTAGGATTTGGTTACAATGGCATCGTTCTGGAAGTGGAACGCCGTCCAGAGCGTCTTCAATATGCAATCCGCTATCTGAAGGAAAACAGAACATGAAGTTGGCAAACGCAGGGTTAAAAGCACCTACCTTTCCAGGTGGGCCTTCCACACTTCTTGCAAATCACCTTTTTGCACATGTTACTGCCAAGCCACGAAGACAAACGCACCTTAAGCATGCTTTTATTTCCTAGAGCTGAGCCCATTCGCGCCTCCCCAACCACCAATAGGAGGCTTCTTCGTCACCTACGCACCACCGATTGGAAAGGTCAAGCCTTCAAGTAGGTACCTTCGGTTGAGCGTTTAATTCAAGGTCGCTTATCGCTTGAGTGGTAACTCTGGGGTTAACGACAGGTGTAGGCGTGAGGAGCTGACAATGTGACAAAAAAGACGTGTCATTACGCGCAGTGTTGGAAAAATGGCGGCAGATTAGAAATCTCATATCGTGTTGAGCCTTCAACTCACATGTCCTTTTGTGGCGCAAATTCGCATGAGAGGAGCTAATCGGATAAAATTTCAACCCATCTCGAAGGCCCATAGCAAAACTCCTGACTGATAGTTATCTTCGGATAAGGTCAGCGTCCTTGAAGTTATTGGAGCAGCTTGAAGAAGGAAACCTGGACAGATAATACATCAACTTTTACAGTTTTGTTCCCCCAAATGTAAGCCGGCATCTAATCCAGGGATTAGCAGCTAGATTAGGACGAATCTGCCCTCCTAAAACTGTCAACGCAGAATTCCAACAGCTGCAAAACACGCTTCTTGAAAATGAATACCCGAAAAGGTTTACCCTCAGGAATATTGGTGAACGCGCAGAAAAGAAAGACATGTTAATGAGACTGCCTTTCTTAGGCGATGCAACAAGCGAGCTGGTAAGTTGGCGCCTGAAGACTGCGATCACTAGCGCTTTCCTCGCGGGGAACCTACGCGGGTTCTTCACGAAATCTCTCCTGCTACGATTGGGAGGTAATGATCAACTCCCGTTGAAGACTACCTCCATGTGTATTGACTCGTTCACTTTTTCCAGTGGAGCCAGATACATCGGCCGAACAACGAGGTGCCTGGAAAAGAGCGTATGTGAACATACTGGCCTGGTTAAGTAAAGGTTAAAATAGATCAATCTCGAGTTCTATTCTCGCACACCTTGTCGATACCAATCATCGAGCCGATACTAATGAAGCCTTTCAGGTTGTGTACCCGATAAAAGATAACTTTTCCAAGGGCCTACGCCAACCGGTGATCTAACAGCTGGTAGGGGCTTATATGACCAAATGTCGACCCATTTCGGAGGTTCAGTCTTTGCATAGCAAAATTCTTGACCGTTAATTCCATTGCATCAAGGTTGGCGTCCTTGAAGTTACTGGAGCAGCTTGAAGAAAGTTGAACAAACTCTGTGTTAATACTTGTCTCAAACAACACTAGCATTTGGCAGAAAGACATTACCGAGAAAGACCAGAGAGACTGGAACGGCCATTTCTAAATTATTAGACATCATCAGTCAGCCATATCCAGCGCCAGGAGGTGACTGGAATTTCAACGCTCAAACTATTGGACAAGGGATTCACGGTCCTGCCGGTTTAGATTGGGCTATATTCACATTGGCATATAAATTACGCATAACATTACATTATGCTGTACTCAACTCACTGTATCAACGTCGTGCAATGCACAGGCAGATGTTTTCTAAAACATTTACCCGAGAACTGGTGTCACAGCTCACAGCGTTTGAATAATTGCGGCTGCCAAAAGGCCACTCTAACACGCCGCCCCCCGGCCAATGAAGCAGGCACCTCGATACGCGACACCCCACTTCGGACACTAAAACATATCATTCACCTGATTATCGTAGTCCACCGAGTACAACCACTGCTTATACACCTACAAATTAAGGATATGGACGACAGTCGCGCCCTTGACATCCTGAGCAACCTGTCTCTGATGTCCTACTCGCTGATCTTAAAACCCTTGACTGCCCTCCAGTCGCACACATACGTGCGCACACACGTGCGTCTAAATAGTCGTGGCTGAAAAAGGGCCACTTGAACACGCCACCCCTCAACCGATACTGCAGGTGCCTCGATACGCTAAACCCCCACACACACACACTGCAGAAAACCAATCACACACAACTTTAACTGGCTCCACAATCACGTAAAACCAGCTGCGACTGCCATCTCTCTCTCATACACAATCAGACACTCCCTCGGGCAGGATTGGACGCAGGCAACACACTAGCCCTGGCTTCGCCAGTGGCCACTGCTGTCTGAGACGCTAACGCTCAGTGTTCTGGGTACAAGGAGTATGGTCCAGGAATGAGACGAGACAGTCGGCGAGGAAGATGTAAAATGGACATTTATTGAGCTGATCACTTCCATTGTGCCTTTCGACTGTGCGTCCTTCACTCCAAAACCTGCTAAGGCATCTCGAAGATGGTTTTGTCTCTCTCCACCTTCAGAAGAAGCGACCACTGGAACAATAGTTTCATTTCCCTAACGTTTCGGATTCCGTCGAGAATCATAGGCAATCGTATAAAAGTCTGAGACATGCGCATATTACAGAATTTTCCAAGTTAACCTATGATTCCCGACGAAATTCGAAACCTTAGGACAATAAAGCCGTTGTTCTAATGATCGCTTCTTCTTCTTTTGAACTCTAAGTTCAGCAAATATGCCCATGGTTAATATTAGAAGTCAGCAACTCTTCATCAGACCAAACATTTGCAAGAGAAATTAACGCTGTACATAACAATAAAAGTTTGAATAGGTAGAAAAATCAATGACTATCTAACACGGGCGCTGATTGGCTAACGCGTACTGTGTTTGTTTGCGCATGTAGGCCGTGTCAGCATGTTGGTTGAGGGATTGTCGCTTGTTGTTAGGGGCGAAATCCTATCGCCACCTGGTGTCGGTTTAGGCCATGAAAGTGACAGAGCTTGTGTCAGAGTCTTTTGACAACACAGCACTGTATTTGCTAGCCTTATAGTTACTACTTCGGCTGTTGCAAGCACCCGTTGGCGTAGGCCTTTGGAAAAATTAGATGGTGTCCTGTAGACCACCTGAAAGGCTTCGTTAGTATCGACTCGATGGTTCATATCGACTAGATTTGCGAGAATAGCACTCGAGGTCGATCTAGTTTCACCTTAACTTAGCCAGGTCGGTATTTGCTCACGTACCCTCTTTTCGAGACGCCTCGTTGTACGGCCGATGTATCCCGCTCCACAGGAGCTAGTGAAAAAATAAATGCACATTGATGTGGCCTTCAAAGGGAGTCTGTCTTTACCTCCCAATCGTAGGAGGGGAGAGTTCGTGAAGAGCACGCGTAAGTTCGCCGCTGGGAAAGCGTTTGTGATCACAGTCATCAAGCGTCGTCTGACCAGCTCGCTGGTTGCATCGCCTAAGAAAGGCAGTCTTATGAACACGTCTTTCTTTTCTGCAGTTAAGGTGACAGGCTTTTTGGCGCGTTCACCAATATTTCTGCGGATGAACCTTTCCGGGTATACATTTTTTATTAGTGTATGCTGCAGCTGTTGCAGTTCTGCTTCGACAGTTTCAGGAGAACAAATCTGTCGAATTCTAGCTGCTAATCCCTAGACCAGATTTCGTTTTATATTGAGGGGAACAAAACTGTGGAAGTTAGTGTATTGTCATGTCCAGGTTTTCTTTCGGAAAACCCTGCGTAGGATAGATCCATCCTCTTGCCTTTGCAGAAGGACATCAAGGAACGCAATTTCATCGTCCACTTCAGTCTCAGCAGAAAACTTGAGCGATGGATGAGCGCTGTTAAACTTCGCGACCAAGGCGTCAACTTCAGCGTTATAGTCTGTCAAACTGACTTCTTCTGTACTGCTTCCTGGAACTCGCATATTTAATTCTATTGGCAATCTCTTCACCTTCTTGTATGCGCTTTGAAGGCCTGACGCTGGATACACCTCCGCATCGATGAGGCTAGCGAATACGAAGAGGGCATAAATCAGTCAGGCCACGGATATCATGGCAGTAATAAGTTGGATTGTCGGACTGTTTCCTGCACAGTTTCATTTGCTGCTTTGAATAGCGACATGCTCATCCCATACAGTGGACACCAAAGCGTTCCGATGTAATGCACGTTTTTCCTTTGTCTGTACTCAGGCAATATTTAGCCGACCCCTTTGTTTTTGACTACGTGTATCCACTGTTGAGGTTTGAATTCTGTTTATTCTTTCCTGTTTATTTAATAATACTCTGCTTTCCCAATTGTTTTTATCATTGCTAATTTACGAAAGCGGTATGACTGGAAACTGGGTTTTTAAAGCCTGTTCGAGATAAGAGCTAATTTTTAGACATTTTTTTGCAAATAAATTAAATTTGCAAAACATTTCGTTCGAAAATGTAAAAGAGTATTTGGCGAGTATACACAGGCTTGCGATAATTTCTCATCGGGCCACTTTATTTATATTGGATTTTATTCATATGGTGCAAGTTAAGCAAGCGGGCATTAATGTAATTTTTGTCTTACAAGCTAGTCGTAACAATTGGAGGGAAGGGGTCGATAAGAGGGGGGTTTGGTGGATGCAATCTATGGGAGATGAGGGGAGGGAGGCGAAGTGAGCGCAGACGATTACATGCAGCTCGGTGACCGTGGGCCACGCCAGACGCACAGATTGTTGCAGGTTCGTTTGTACACACAACGCCGGCTTCCTCAACCTGATAGCGGTCGCTTTTGCTTTTGCTAACAGGTGCTAACCCAGGAACTTCTGATAGTTTGTTGGGTCTGTAGCGGGTCGTGCCTGCCTGACTAGCTCGCGTCGAAGTGCACTTTCCCAAACCCTCACCGATGTGCTTTCTCGACGTCTCGATCAGCCAATCATAGTTCTCGCATCTATGAGGCGACGAATGAGGAGCTTGCACGCGTGCCCGACGCAAGTTGCCTCTCTGCCCAAAATCTCCAGGCCGACCTACCCAAAGAAAGATCTCCCTCTATCTGTCCTCTGGCCCGACTACTCCAAGACCTCACTTGGGCCCGGTCAACCTACTGATCGGACGTATCTCTCCCAAGTCAATCTATTCTCCTCTTCCGTTGTGCACACAATAAACTCTTCCATTTACTCTGGCCTTTAAAGACTTCTCTCCCAAGCAGCACTAAGTAACCATGGTCTGAAGATCGCAGTTGCACGGGTAGCCTCACTTAACCCCCTGCGATAGGTCCTTATAAAGTAGCTTGAAGGCTTCGTTTGGGTCCACAACATGTCCGGAATCAACAATGTGGGCGAGAATGGCACTGTTTATGCTACTGATTTCACCGTTACTCAGCTATGCTGGGAAATGCTTCGGTAAAAATTGAAAAATACGTAATTTTCTACCACTGGAGTGACTGGAGGTCTAACTGCCTCCTTGCTGACGTGGCAGTATCCCGATTTTGAGATTGAAACCACCGTCTTTACACTATTCTGGTTAATCTGAAGTGGGAACCAGATCACGTGTTGCCAGTTAACTTTTTGTCATTCACTGCACGCGCATCCACCTCCAGTCACCTTGACTGGGTCTTGCCAATGCAGTATAGTAGGTGAGAGAGGGAAGGAAGAGTGCGGTGGATGCAATGCAAGTCGGCCTCAGTTTAGACGAATTCATGTGCAAGTCACTCATGCTGTGTGCGCTTAGCGGAGGGGGTGGGAGAGGAGGGGAACATGCGAAGGTCGTACCTTCCTCGTGTGTGACTGTCAAAATTTACATTTAGCTAGCTCACGATGTAGACAAGTGTGCAGGGTGAAAAGCGAAGCAGTAATCGAGACAGTTTTATCTGCGTTGTCGTAATGCCTCAGGATTACATGGCCGTGGTAAGGATCGATAGTGGACATTATCCCCAATTCCTTCTCCCACCCTCTCACTCCTCATCCTCCGTCCCCCCGCGCATAAGTAACTGTGGTAGGCCTTTGTCATACCTTTATTTTTCGAAGAAGGAGAATCGTTCTCTAGAACCAGGTGTTTATTTGACCGGCGTTTCGGACTCTCACGCAAGCCCACAGTCAATGGATAAAAACGTACAGCTCACTGTTAATTAAACTCAGCTCTACCGAGAGAGACCTTTAGCTGCCGCTTTTCGCTCCGCTGGGTGTGAACTTGGGCTCTGCCATTGTTAGCGCACCGCGAGATACGCATCAGGAAGATCGATACGCCCAGCACTAGAGTCCGCGTGCGAGTGTCATACCTCTTGCAGCAGGCGTGGGATTCGGTCGTCCGACTGACCCAGTATTCGCACGCGTTCGAAGTCGAGGGCATGCCCTGGCGTGGATGCGTGAGCAGCTACCAAAGAAAGCTTGTCGTTCCGTCGCACGGCGAGTTCATGCTCGTGCAGTCTCGTGAGAGTCCCTTTGCCAGTATCACCAACATGATTGGCTTGGTCACAAAAACAGTCGATGCAGTAAATGACCCTGGAGTTTTGGCTAACAGGTATTTGGTCTTTAGGCTGCATGAGTTGCTTGCCTGCTGTCGCTTCCGGCCTGTGGGTGACCCCAATCCTAAATTCACTAGCCAGTCGAGCAAATTCTTCGGGTGCACCAGCAATGTAGGGTATTGCTCGCCAGCGTGTCGGTTCTAGCTGTCCCGTTGGTCTACTTCGTTTAACTCCTCGCCTGCATTAGTCGACGAATGCGCCCGGATACCCATTCATTGTGAAACATAACCGTAGATACTAGACCTCGGCCTAGTTGTCACCTGGTTCGCTGCAGTGGGTTTTTACGCGGTGATATAGCGTTCGCACCTAGCTGCGTTTGCGCGAGGCGGGATGGTTGCTGAGGTACCTCAGAATACGCGAGGTATTCGTCGCCTTCCTGTAAATTGTTTTTTTTTTGAGTTCCTCATTTTTTTCTGTACATCAGCAAGTCGAGGAATGGCACCTGACAGTCTTTTTCTTCCTCCATTGTGAGCTGGATTTCGGCGAAGATCGAGTTCAGATCCTCAGTGAAATCACCGATTGTGTCTCAACTGATGATGACAAACGTTTCATCCACATACCGGATCCACAGTCGTGGTCAATAGTGATCGAAAGCCAGTGCCTTTAGTGGTTGTAATACTGCTTCGGCAATTATACAATATTGGCAAACTTTTACTTCTACACAATTTTTATACTGATTCTGTTTGTTACGCGTTTCCTTAACTGACCTTTATCCCTATTTGTTTTAGTTCGTGCTATTACCTCTAGCACGCAAAGCTTCAAATGGTGTGAATTACGCTATCAATAACTGATATTTGACCCACTGCCTTCATTCTACTCTGGTTGGCGTAGGCCGCTGATTTCATCATATGGTGGTTATCGTGCTCGGCTAATCTTGATTTCTCGTTAGCGTGGGATCGCATTAACGATCGTTCATACTTGCTAAATGGCTGTGCTCCCCATATCAAACCAACAGTTCATGCCCTATTTACCTATCACATTTCACGCCTCTAGGTCACTTATTGATTGGACAGTTTGTCTTCTCTTTTTAATAGGCCGTGACCATACACAATTGAATAAGAGGTTGAAAATTCTATTCGCCTTTGCCTTGCTCAAATTTATCCCGGGAAAGCAATGCTTTAAAGAGCCAGAAGAGGAAATGTTTGACACTGGGAAGGAATTTAAATGCTTTTTTTTAACGGACAGTTTATGTTACCTTTACAATTGCTTGCGTGATTGAGAAGTTCACGTTCATGACAACTGCACATGACCTACCAGCACGGTACCGCCGAAGGCTAACAATAAATTTTGCATGATCTCTGTCCGTCCTTTCTTCCACTCCTCCTGCTAGCTCGAGACGGAATAAGTGAGTCCCGTAACCTGTAATCGCTGAGACCCAATCTAAAATTGCTCATATTCTTAATCGAAACTTTCATTGGGTAGGCCACCATGTTTAGGATTTTTAGACTTGTCTACTGGTATTTTGTTGTCCATTTCTTTTCTCGACGCCAAGCCTTATCACCAGTCACCGCAGCCTCCTATTCCCACCTTCCCAGGTTTCCCAGAAATTCACGCGGCCCACTTTCCTAGTTTTTTTTTAAGGCAGAGTTTGAGAATCTACACCCAAGGCAGAATAACGTCAAAACGTATGAAGGAGAAACGCGGGCACCGTGATTTTTATTATTCGTAAATAATGAAATACTTTAGCACCTTGATTAGCGTAGGGTTCGGTTACATTGGCATCGTTCTGATAGTGGAACGCCGTCTAGAGCGTCTTCAATGTGCAATCCGCTACCTGACGTAAAAAATACGTGAAGTTGGCGAACGCAGGGTTAAAAGGACCTACCTTTCCATGTGGGCTTTCCACACTTCTTGCAAATCACCTCTTTGCATATGTTACTACCTACCCCTCGACGGTCACAAACGCACCTTCGCCAAGATTTTGTTTTCTGCGGCTGCGACCTTTCACGCCGCCAATAGGAGCCTTCCTCGTCACCTACTCTGGAGTAATTAAAAAAACCGCCACATAAGTGCCTTCGGTTGAGCGTTTAATTCATGGTCGCTTATCTCTTAAGTGGCAACCCTAGGATGAACGATAGATGAAGGCGTGAGGAGCTTACTCATGAAGGTGGCGACAGGAAAAGGTGCCATTACGTGCACTTTTAGAAAGATGAAAGCAGATTTGTAATCAAATAACTGGTGTGTTTTGCGACGCAAACTCGCATGGATGCAGTGGTAGGATTAAATGTCGAGTCACCTCGAAGGCTCAGTATTTGCATAGCAGAAACCCTTACTATTAGTTCGTTTTGAATACGGTCAGTAACCTTGACGTTAAGGTAGCAGCTTGAAGGAAGTTGAGCAGGCTCTGTTTTGTTAATGCTGGTTTCAAACAACTCTAAAATCTGACAGGAAAACAGTACCGATTAGGACTAGGAAGAATGGAATGGATATTCCTGACTTATTAGCCATCATCAGACAGTCATACGAAACTCCAGACTTTGTTCGTATTCGGCATTTAACATTCCATTGCACTCCCTACAGGGAAATCTTTAACGTTCTACAATTAATAAGTAGAAGGCGACTCGATCGCTGGAACTATATGTTTATTTGCCTGAAGTTTCGAAATCCATCGCGGATTCATCTTCAGAGACATACTCACAGAGCAGTAGCAGAAAAAGTTTGTGTGTGCACAGGGTTCCGCCGTAAAATTTAAACGTGCAGCAACATCGATAAGTGCCTTGAGTGTGTTCTGAATCGTTACGACAGCCATGACCACCTGGCCCTACGGTGTGGGAGCCTGCCTCGCTGACTCACGCTGGCTTCGTTGCCAAACGCCGCGCAAGTTCTGTCTCTGCGCGCGCCGGCCCAACGCCTACGCACTGTGCCTGCCAACAGCTACGAGAGGTCCCGCGATGTCCTTCTCATATGCTCCCCCTGCTCCTCCTGCTATTTTTTTCGAAAGATATCTCACAACTGAAGGCTGAGATTGCGCAAATCAACGAAAAGGAACTTGCTTAGAATAAATGGTTATTTATATTTGCTATCGCTTTCTGCAAAATAAATATTTTAAGATGCTATCGTTTGCGTATTACAAGTTTTGGGGGTTATGTGATCCTATTATGAGACTCGTCACCTCCCCTTATCTCCGCTGACTTGTCATCAGTCGTTTATGACTTGTTAGAATTAATGAATTAGTAGCGATACATGGTCTACAGGGGTTTCGGTTATATTACTATACATTGCGAAGAAGATATGATCACTGGGAGAAGATGTTTATTCGCCTGACATCACGGATTCTTCCTCAGAGAAAATAGCATAAACATAAGCCGGAAATGGTTTCTGTTACTTATTACTCATTCTCGATATATAAGTATTCATCACGTTTATCATCCCCCTAAGAACATGGCATAGAAAGGGTGTGTTTGTGAGCCACGTTGGGTTTTTACTGACGTCTCGGAAGCCTTCTCGTTTCCATCATCAGAATATTGTGGTCGCTGCGCCTGATGGATTCAAGTATATATCTATGTATTATACCGTATATGCAGAATAACCTTATTGAAAAATGTAAGGCGGACTGGAATTGCCATTTCCGGCTTAGTAGTCATCACCAGTCGATGACTCGAACCCGCGACCTATTGGCTAGAAGTCCAACAACCTATACACTTCGTCGAGGACTCGTTGTCTTACGAATAGAAGCGAATATGCGTGCCCCAGTTTCTTGTTGTAAACAAGACAAAGACGCGATCTCAGGGACGATATTTTTTTTCTGAACTTTCGGCTCCACACGAGAAGCCATCGTCAGAGTAAATGAGAACAGCAAATGTCAGCTACGCATAAATATGGTTGGTAGGGGGGGCTGGTGGCAATTATTGATTGGTCTTTGTCCACGCCAAGTCCATTCTCACGCTATCTTATCGTGTCTCCGATGCGCGTCCCTAGAGTAACGGCATGTGACCTTGAGGGTGGTGGCCTGTATGCTTGTAGAGGAACTGGGTCCTGGTGTCATGTCGCAACTGTTCTTAACATTATACAGGGCAGATCGGACGACGACTTAGCTCACGAATAACGGAGCACAAACGGGCAGTGCGGAAAGGTGACCCACAGTCCCAGATCGCTACCCACACTCTGGAAGAAGGCCACGAATTTGACTTCTCGAACACACGGATAATGGCACGAGACAGTAAAAAGACGGGACGCGAACTGCTGGAGGCCTGGGTGTCAGATCCTAACTCCGTAAGCAGGCATTTGGAGATACCACCCTGGTATTTTGCCATCCGTGCCCGTGACCAGAAACCAGGACCCAATTCCTCTACAAGCATGCAGGCCACCACCTCGAGGTCACACGCCGTTACTCTATGGACGCGCATCGGCGACAAGATAAGATAGTGTGAGAATGGACTTGGCGTGGACAAAGACCAATCGATAATTGCCACCACTCCCCTGCCTACCAACCCCATTTATGCGAAGCTTACGTTTGCTGTTCTCATTTACTCTGACGATGGCTTCTCGTTTGGAGCCGAAGGCTCAGAATAAAAGTATCGTTCTAGCTATCGCATCTTTGTCTTCTTTACTCGTTGCTTTGTCGGTTTCAATGCAGATTACAAATAATAGGCGCTCACCTCGGGCGATGAGCAACTCCATCTACGAGCATTTCAGGTAACAAGTGAGCCACTAGCAGAAAACGTGCTTCACTTGACGAGCTTCCGTCCATGAAACGAGTTGTATGTGCCTGTGGCCGCCGTTAACCCTTGCACTCCCAGGATGTGGGCCCTCAGTCACCTGTAGCCACTCAGTGCAATCTGATTGGCTACGTTTC
>JAYGXS010000008.1:22449026-22462674 GCA_036362985.1 Ligula intestinalis
CCCCCCCTCCCCGTTCTCAGCTACAGAACTGTTCCGGGCTAAGCTAGAGGGACGGAGATTCCACATGTTCTGGGAAGGTTTTACGACAGAAGAAGGGAGAGCGTTTACTGGGAAGGGTTTTTGTGTGTGTGTGACTTTTGGGGCAGTTGTTTCGTCTATCCTTATTCAGAGAATGAACATTCCGGCTTCTGGCTGCTCTTTTTTCATATGCGCGTTCTGCCAATACTGGCGAAACAATAACCAGTGACACGGTGGCAGGCACAGCACTACCGTCCGTCAATGGGGAGGTCGGCAGTGAAGATGCGAGCCACACGCAGTGGCTCAGCTAGTATTAGCAGAATACATACACACTAGAAAAGAGTGGCATCAGCCGATGTATTCAGTCTCTGAAGTTCGGTAGACGAAAAAAACTATCCGAAACTTCAGGCACACAATAAATCTCTCCCGGGAACACTCATTCTCCCTCCGCCTTACCATTTAGAAATCGAATTTCGCTACTGTTACTTTAAACAACTAAGTAGTAGTCCAGCGATGATACCCATGTAAGCATTAAGGAAGTCAAGTTAAGCGAACGAACGTTTTCGATTAATTCATCATCAGGCAATACCGACGGCTGAGAAGAAAACCGTATTTCTTACATTGCCTTTTCAAGGTAATCCAGCAAGCGAACTTTTACAGCTTCTTCTGAACGCTACAATCGCGTGTACATATCCAGCAGCAAAGTTAAGATTATTGTTCTCAAGCACTCCACGTCTTCGCCTAGAAGGCAAGAATAGACTGCCGTTCCAGACCACATCAATGTGTATCTACAACTTTACCTGCTCGTGTGGGGCAAGTTACATTGGTCGAACGATTAGACGTCTATCCAAGCGCATGCGAGATCATCACCCTGCGTGGCTAAACAGAGGCGAAATTAAGTCGATATCAAG
Organism: Ligula intestinalis; assembly: GCA_036362985.1. NCBI lineage: Eukaryota > Metazoa > Platyhelminthes > Cestoda > Diphyllobothriidea > Diphyllobothriidae > Ligula > Ligula intestinalis. Next base: position 22,449,956 of record JAYGXS010000008.1, read on the forward strand.
CGCCATTCTGGCTCACTTGGTAGACAGCGGTCATCGGGTAGACGTCAACCAAGCATTTAGAGTCATCTTCAAGGTTTCGGCGGAACATTCTAAGTTCCTGCGTCAGCGGATACTTGCGACGGCAAAAGCAGTCACCATTTGCTTCACAAACCCAATTTTATGTGCGCAGAAAGCATTTGTAGTGGCCCTGAGGCTCCCGTGGCCAAAAGCCTTTTCAACATCCGCCCTCACGCCTCTTACTACGCCGCGAAACAATGATAAGACAGCAGCATCAAGCATCCAAAGGCCACCGACACCGTCTCAAGATGTTGACACTTTGCGTCCTCACACATCCCAACAAAACCCGAGACCAGGACCACTGGATGACATTAACTAATTGTCTGACTCCTTCCCCTCTCCCCCACCCCCATTTCTCTGTCCCCAATTAAGACTAGAATCTGTTCCCCTTGATCCTTTTACACCTCTCTCCCCCTTGTTACTACTGATTGGTTTGCTTTAAACTTTCGTTCACTCTACCCTCCCTTATATTACAGTATTGCCTGATGATGAATTAATCTAAAACGTTCGTTCGCTTAACTTGACTTCTTTAAGTTGTAGTCCTCGTTGACCGTCCGTGGTATAACTACGTCTGCCGCCGTGTCGCCAGTGTTTGTTCCCCCCCCCCCAAAAAAAAATTCGCCGACCCGCCTCTCACCCCGGCTTGGTTCACTCCTGTACTCGTTGGTTGTAGGGATAAATCGTTGTCCTGATTGTTTCCCACCGTGACTGTCCCCTCATAGGGAGGCTGATAGCACCGGATAGGGGGATAAACAACTTTATGTGGTGGTTTACTGAACAGTTTGTCGACATCCAGGCTTCGTTAATCCGCCTTGAGGTGTGATCGTCACACCAGCCCCCAAGTTAAACAACGTCAAGGTCGAAGAGGTACCCCGTTTCTGTAGCAAGGGCTGCTATCTCCGACTTTGGGTCCGGCATTCTTTAACCCAGCTGATGTTCATGCATTCGCGTTTGCGGCTGTCGGCTGGTTTGTCTAACATAGTTGTACAGCCCGCAAATGCACTGCAGACAGCGGCTGTCTTCTCCTGCTTAGGGATAGGTCTTTTGAGTCGCATTACTTGTTGCTGAATTGTAGAAGTAAGCCTGTGGGGAATTCTTATTTCGAGAGGTGCGAGGGATCTAGCCATGATTTCGTAGACCATTTTAAAATACGGAATGCTCTGCCACGACTTTGGTAGGCAGCGCTCCGTGGTCTGCATCTTTTTTTGGCGGCATTCGACTCCGTTCAATGAACGCTCGGCTATAGCTGTTCTCCCTGGCTGGCTAGTAGCCCTTATTGGATCAGGAACCCCGCCGGGTTGGCCTCAATCCCGGCTGTGAGGAGTCGGAACAGCATGGTCGGGGGGGGCTGCTCCGTCATCAAAAATGCAGATAGAGAGCAGGAGAGATAGATCCATCGTAGGGAGATTGGTGTAGCAGACCTTGGCCGCCGTGAGGCGAATGGGAATGCGACGAAGACGCGTCTGCTGTGGTTCCCTAGCTGTTCGCCCTCACGTGCGTTGACGGACGAAGTACGGCGGTGGGCACGCAATCGCCAGTGAGATGCGAGGCACACGTAGCGGTTCAGGCGGAACTTTCAGCCTGTGAAAATGGGCACAAGAAACGACTAGTCAGGCCAACGCGTCGTCTAACGCGAGCGCCAGGGGGCCAGATGGCCGCGCAATCATCACGCCCAAGTTCATCCACAGGTGATGACAGTTCACCAGGTCATGACCCGCACGCCGTCCATCCAGCAATTAGCGCAAAAGTGGGCAACGATCCTCGGTTGGGGGGGGGGAATGGGAGCGTTTATTGTCATAGGTGGGCAGCAGCATAGTGATCTAGTCCTATAAACTCCCTGTATTACCAGTTTCCGCTATTGTCTCTGATGGTGGGTCCGCGACGGATATCGAAACGTCAGACACATAAAATTCTTGTTCCAGCTATCGCCTCTACTTCTTCTGAGTAGCTCAACTGTTATTCCTCAGGCAAAAGTTGAAGTCGCTCGATTTTGGTTACTTAAATTACCCTCCACAACGGTCTAGTGCGGCAATGACTCCCTAAGTGTCTGCTCTTTTCACACACTGTCGGTCCGTGATCCTTAAAAGGCTCTGCCCTGCTCGGTTGATCTGTGTCCAACTGCTCTAACTACCTTGGCTTCCAGGGAGGCTTTCATTTGCGAAAGCAATCGGGTAGATTTAAGGGAACACCGACGAACAAACGAAATCGGCGTGGCTATGGCGTGCCTTCGGTGACCGAACTCAGTCTTTTTACCTTAAGAATACTTGCTTCTATGCATATGGATCACATCTGCTTCTTCTCGACTACTCAAAACCTCAGAAATACACAATAAACCTCTTCCGATTAAGTTTGTTCTATCTTGCCCACTGAGAATCGTATTTTCATTAATATCAGGTTGTATGACTTTGCGTCCACGAATTGAGGTAAAGGTTAATTTGCCTCTTCCCCTTGTAAATGTTGCTTGCTTTCGTTGACGGTTAATTGGTCCCTTCCCCCTATAAATGTTGCTTCCTTTGCTTTCGTTGACGGTTGTATCTCTGACGACGGACTCTCACAAGAGTTCGAAAACTCAGACCAATAAAACTATGATTCCCGTTATTGAAACAGCTTCTTCTCAATCTATACCTTGGGTGGCAACATTAGCTTATGTTGGCCCACGGATTAGTCCCTACTCCCTGCATGTTTTCCTAGGCAAACGGTGGTGATAGGATTTTATGGGCGAGAAATTAGGACACGCAGTGGAATATGCTTTAATAAATGCTAAATGCATTTTCATTTTACTGTATTTAGAGATGTTGTTCATTTATATCTGAAGACTTTCCTAATCTGTATTATAATTTAACTTATTGCGGAAAAAATCTGATTATCAGATTGCAGGTTTCTTGAATTTCCCAAAACATTGAAATGGTGGGTAGGAGGTCGTCTACTTGAACTTACCTGTGGTCCAACTTACCATTCTGGAGTTGATTAGTAAAGTCCGCGGCGCTTCGCGCCGCGCACTCCTTCCATTTACCTGCGGAATAACCTACTCCCAGCGGCCACGGGAAGCAACTTTGACTAATTTTTTTCATTTTAAAACCTACTTTTAAAAATGTCCTTCTCTGCCTATCCTTTTTATCCACTCCACAAAACTATATAACCACCGTTTTTGCCGGTCAACATGCTGGGACTAGGGGTAGATGAGTGGGGCTACATAAGCTTCTTTTGCCCTTTGGGTCCCTCTAACACTTCTGTGTTTTCCCTCGAGAAGGACCGACGATCCCCACGCCAAAACACCGCCGCGAAAAACAGCAGCAGCAGACGCGTAGACAGAGGAGAACGCGACTGCCGACGACCTCGGTCTCCTAGCACCAAGGCGGAGCGTCATCTGACCGCCGCTGCCTCCACGACCCGACGAGTAGCCTGCCGTCGTAGCAGCAGGACTGGTAGCACCGACCGTCAAGGCCGCCACCGCGAACGACGGATACCAGCTGCCAATGCTCGACAGTCGCCTCCGCGGTCAACACACCATCAGCCGGCCAGGGATTGCGATCGGAGGTCGCCGCCGCTACGGCAGCAGTGGCCAAGGAGTTCTGACCACAGGCGGGGCAATCCTGGAGTGCATTCTGACGCCAAGCGTGATCACAGTCGTCTTTCTGGCTCCAAGTTAGTGCCTGTTTTTAACTGTTGCATTGATTGGCTGTGTGCTAGGTGTGACCAGTAGACAGCCAACTTCTCCTCACCGAGACTGGAGACTGAAATGACCATATCTCGGCTGTTAGCCATCATCAGCCAGCCATAACCTACCTCAGGGGATTTGGCTCCGAACCCGCGATCTTGTTGGCTAGCAGTCCAACGCTCTAAGACCTGCGGCAAAGACTAGTCGCCTTGCCGAGGATACTTGACTCCTGTAACCGATCGTGAAAGCCTACCTACCATTGTGTATTTTGCCGATCCAAACTGGCAAGACAACGAGCGTGTACCTCACTGCTTAAGGCGTTGGGCTTCTGATGAACAAAGTTGCAGGTTCGAGTCTCGGGTTGCGTATAGTTGGTTGATGATGGCAACTAAGCCAGACATGGCTATTTCAGTCTCCCTTTGTCTTTGTCGGTAATGTCAGATAGACTGCTGTCCCTTAAGCTATTCCATGCCAGCTGTTCTCGTTTAGCGACTAATTCTTCCGTTCCCTTTTGGGTTCTGATTGAGTTTTCAGACGGTCTTTTTTCTGCCCGCACTATTTATGCATGTGTTATTTTCGGCCGAAGAAGAAGAAGAAGCTAGGGCATTTTATTGGACTCACTTATATTTATACTGACGTTTCGAAGACTTTCTTCCTTCCTTCATCGGGATATTTTCGTTGCGGCTTTTGGTGATCTAGAGTTAGCCGGTCTTGCCGCTTGCCTCGTATTATTGCCGTGCTGGGCGCGCGAACATTGAGCTGCCCGTTCGTTGCTCACTGCTTTTGCTCTCCCGGAGGTAGGCTGCTGGCGGGCTTGCGTGACCTTTGTCCCTTTTACGATCAGCGTATTGGTAGGCAAGTCAACATGCTTGTTCGCTTCTCTCACGTCAACCGTTAGACTGGTAGTCGTTGGTGCTCGCTTGAGTTGTTCTCCCTTTTGCGGGTGCGTCGCTGAGGCAATGTTTGATGTCGGCCGCGTGATCCCTAACCACCACCTGCATTTCTCGTGAGCGTAGGGACTCGGTTCTGCGTACTCCTTTACCCTGCTGGCTCTATCCGAATAGCTGCGAGGCTTGTATGAATCGCCTGGTCGGCCGGAGTCAAGCTTATAGCTTGGTTAATTGTGTCAGTTTAAAACCGATTTTTGAGCACTAAACTGCTCGTTTTGTCATTGGCCCTGCCGATCACGATCGCCTTCTCAAAGGCGAGGCCGTGCTTCATCTGTTGCACGTGAGTATAGACCAAAAATGGCTTTTCTTTACGGTTGATTGCCAGTTGGTGTTCGTGCAATTTTTTATTCAGGCGTTTGCCCGTTTTGCCAACATACTTTGCATCGCAATTTTTGCATTGTATGCTGGTATGGAAGTAAGAAAGGCTCCGAAACGTCAGTGTAAATATAACTCAGTCTACGTATATGCCTCTTCTTCTTCCTTCTCGGGAGATGGTAAACACGATAACATATCTGGACCCTGAATCTTTACACATATGTTATTTGTATTATCTAGCATGGAGCGAGACAGAAGACGTGGTGAGCGGTTCAAAGGAGGGAGCATATTGGGCTCTCGCCATGCCGTCAAACGCCAACGCAGTCGACGTCCCCCTGACACGAACGGCAGCGACCGTCTGCCCTCCTCGTCCACCAGTGCCGTCCGCCAACTTGATCGGGGCGTCCAGGCGCGTCCAGACTTCTCACAGCGTGGGCAGCGGCAGCGACACCCATCGCCGCCCCAACTCCGCGACTCTAGCCTCTCGGTTGGATCGCGCATTCCCTTGAAGAAGGCTTGTCGTCGTCGTCGTCAGAACGGCGCCCGACGTTCGCAGTCCTCGGATTGCACCCGCAGGTGCTCTATCGCCTCCCAGTCCTCCTCCAGGTCGACTTCCTGCTCGAGATCTGAGGAGGATATCGTCAGTAGTCGTAGTCCAACGCCAGCGCATCGTTCTTCCTGCTCGGATTACTCATCTTCTGCGGCCTCAGTCTCCGCTTCCTCCAGTTCCCCACGCCCTCGGAAAGTTGCTAGCCCTATTAAGAAGGCTCAGGTTAGTATCTGACTCCGCAATCCCTCCCCCTCTCCTCTTTTTTGTATCGCGTTCCTTAGATGTACATTTAATGGATGTCAAAAGTGCATTAGCGACAGAGACATGGGAGCCTGCAATGGCCGTTTCTTACCTGGGGTTAGGTATGGCTGGCTGATGACGGCTAATAAGCCAGAAATGGTCATCACAGTTACTCTTATCGTTGTCGGAAATGTGTTACTGCCTGTACTATGCTAGCCGTTGAGCGGCTACTGGTTGGACTCGACCACGGGCTCCGAGGCACAACGGCATGAGGGAGCTACCTAACCGATTGGTGAGTGGCTATCTACCATTTGCTGGTAGTCTCTACCTTCAGGCTGTCGTTCGTCGCCTGGTTTCGTAGTTCTTGTCTAACCTGATTGGCGAGATGTGACCATGGAATAGAAGCAAATTTGTGAGTTCTAGGAAGCACAAGTAGAAACGATCGCCGGAACCGAAAGCCTCTCGCTCGTCGGAGGAGGAACTGAGAGACCACATCACATGCGTATGACCGGACACGTTGCAGCAGTGAGTAGGAGGACCGCCAGCTGTCATGTCGCGACCAATTTGATAGGACTTGGCCATACCTTCAGGAGACCAAAATTCCCGCAAAGACTGAAAACCGCTTAACTTGCTCGCAATCGATTAGTAGGTTCTGTGAGATCTCGGTTCCTTATGAGGTGTATTGGATTTTTGCCTAGACAGAATAATTAGCCACAGGAGTTGGCATGAGTTACCAAATGTTTCGGTGACAGCGAACCAAATTTTAGAGTAATAATATGTGAATTAATGACGACGATGACATTTTGGCAGTTGACAACTTGCACGCGGACTGACGAGTAATCATTTCATAATGTACGGCTCCCAGCTATGAAGTCGCGTGCATAATAGTAGACATATGGTTGCATTGTGATTTGCTCTAATGATGGGTGTGGGAGAGGATTCGAACCCTCAGGCCACTTTAATTCACGTTCCACTACTTGCACCTCATAAAGACGATGGGAGCTCTTCTGGGGTCTCCCAACAAATAGGGACGTCCCTTTCGATCGACAGTGCTTGTGTGAAGCGGTTGTATGAATTAGTGCTTTCCCGAGGGGCTTGAGGGCACTTCGTCTCCCCCGGCACACACTTCACCAGGATTTATCGATTGCTCTGAGGGGGGGATTGGTTAAAGCCCCGTTTGATGGTCAGTAACATTATATATAACCCATTTGCTTGGTGGGTGCCGAAGTACATCAAAAGCTACTGGCTCTGCGTGCTGCGGAAACGCTAATTGGTCAGAGTCTGTCCAGTGTATGTGCAGTTGTGACGTGTGAACCGGTGTTCGTGGAGCCGATGTCAGGTCAGTTTGCATTCATTCACTTTTGATATCCCAGCCAAGACCGCCTTGCAAAGGCTGAAGTCATTGCTTTGCAGGAAAGGATGCACTCACATTTTGCTTATGATATGTTGGTGAAAGCTTCGTCATTCTGGCTATCGTTTCCAATCAATGTTGTCTTCTCAGGCTAACAGTTCAGGTCGTAGAAGGTATAAAACAGTCGCAAGCGCCTTCTTGGTGTCGTTGTCCGTTGAAGGATTGCTGTATTCCTAAAGAGGAAACCTAATGCTTATCAAAAATAGGGTAGAATGGAATTTGTTCTCGGACACCGACTTGCGTGTTTGGAGTCTTTCTGTCGTCCTCGTTTTTCATGCCGTTTCTACTAAGTACCGTTTGAAAGACTACGATTGTTCTGCGGAGCACATGCAAGCGTGTACATGGGTCGGTTGTGTCAGGTAGAGTCCCCAAATGGTGGGTGACTTTGCTGAACCGAATCGGAAATGGAGCTCAAAGCCAGAGTGTAGTTTCCTTCCTATCGGTTGAGGTCCCAGCCCGCTTGCGGTGTGCATAAACGGACGGCGTATAAATGTCTGGGCAACCACTGTAAGCGCTCTCCTGGTCGACTTGATATTGTGCGCAGTCCCTTCCACTATATACGCCAATTACCAGTACCCTCTGAAAATATCAGTGGGTGTACTTGGACACATCAGGCGAGCCGCCAGACGCTGGCAGACTTTATACCCACTGCATGGAAGCGTCTGTTTCCTCAACTACAGGATTACGAAGACCCATATGTCTGCTCTGTCATAGCCGGGCTATTTACTTCAAACCACTACATGAATGAGCGGAGCTCTGGGAGGGAGAGGAAGTGAATTCCCCCTCTCCCGCCCACCTGTATGCGCACCTGTGCGGACCAAAATTGGTTCACTTAAGCGGTAGGCAGCGGAAACGTATTCAGCTTCCCTCTCTATCTCTTCCGCGTTCAGCCGAACTTCCACGCACGCACGCGCGCGTGCAAGCAAAGTGATTAATTTAGCAACTTTTACAACACACCCACGTAACGCGACAGCCAGCTGCCACAGTCATTGCAGCTGCTGCCTGTCTTTGGTCGTGCGCACACACACAGGCTTGTCCGCCCTCAAAATCGATCGATAATTTGGGGAGCAGCACTGTGGGGATCGACAAATAGCTACGCGTGCGCGCGCGCGCACACACACAACAAGACAGGCCGCGGAGACCGCCGCCATCTTGGATCTAATGACCGGTGCAATGCCATTGGTTCTCCGTAGGCATTCGCGCACCCGCGCGCGCGTGTGCATGCTGTGTGTGCAGTGTGCCTCCCGTTTTGCTTTGCTTTTGGCCACGTACGCACACGCACGCAAGCGTTGACATTCCCCTCGCCGTGTGTCCACGGGTGCGCAACTGTGTGTGTGTGTGTGCATGTTAGTCCCTTTCAGCTTCTTCTTGGCCGCGCAGCGTGCCGCCATCACCGCCGCCCAATTTTTCGCACTCCCTTTACTCGTTTTGTACCACCAACCGGTAGTGATATCCACGCTGCCTTGCGTCGTCGTTTCCTCAATCACTTCTTGTCCGTACAACTTCGGTGTGTGTCTGTGTGCGCGCTCCCGTGTGTGTGTGTGCGTGTATTTGGGAGAGGGAGAGTTCCAGAATCTTTCGTGTTGCTGCCACTGCCTCGCTCTCTGTGTTTTCGAAGTGTTCGCCGCGCGAGTGTGTGTATGTGCCCACCTTTCTCACTGGCTCCTCTCCAGAGACAGACAAACAGAAAGCCATCAGCCTTCCGGGACCCCCATCAGAGCGTATGTCTCCGTCGGCACTCCAACGGCTACTGTGATCTCATATTGCCTTCGTTGCATCCTTCCAACTGGGGCAAAAAGCCAGTTCCCCGGGGCCAGACGGCCAACCGAACTCCGCTTGTGATCAGGCCGCTGTTGCTGCCGCCGCTGCCGCCGTAGCACAGGCTAAACGCTCGAAACAGCAGATCACCTCGTCGTGGTCTGCTAACCCCTCACCGGCGCAGTCCACCGCGCTCCCGCAGTCCTCTAAACCCAGTCATCGATCTAATCCCGTCCGACGTAAGGCCATCACTGTCCCTGATCCCGCTACCAGGAACTACCCACCCTCGGAATCCGTCTCACCGGGACCGGAGGATCCTTCGCAGCCCTCACGTTTCTCCTATTCCGGTTACTACTCTGCCTCAGATCAAACCGCCTGTGAGAGTTCACAGTGCTCCCTCATTTCCGCCTCTGATCGGAAAGACGACTCTGCAACCTCCGGATTCGCCTCCACCTTCGAACCGAGTCGTCGTGCTGTAGGCCAACAGACCCTCCAGCGATCAACTCTCTCCGCTCACCTTCCCAGTTCGGCGGTTCTCACAACCGAGCAGGTTCAACGATCCGATCCGTCTCGGTTTTGCGCGGTTCCGTGCGCTTTCAGCAGTTGTGATTATCTTGGTCTTTCTGCCGTCTCCCAAAAGACTGCCAAAAGAAGGCTCGCAACAGCCTGTCTCATTGCTGTCTCGGTGGCTCCACCGACCCACATTGACAGCGCTATTGTCTGGGAGTTAGTTGGTCTGTATGACTCGACCGCCGCTGCTAACAGCCCCACCGGTAGGAAGGAGCTTCGCAAATTCCTCATCACCCAGAAACACCTAGCACGCACCTTGGTACAGTCAGTCTTTCAACCGCCTCCCACCCTCTTTGAGGCCTCCTCCACCGTCAACGGGAGACTTCTACCCCACTCATCCCCGTCTAACATCTCCTCAATCGCCTCCTCCTCCTCACTTGACTCGCTTTCCTCAGTCTCCAGTGCGCTAGAGGAAGAGGCGGAGTACCCAACCAGCGACGAAGACTCAGAATACCATCGTCCTCAACAGGACACCTACTTTTATCCGCTCCTACCGGGCCCGACTCGATTTGAGTGTTTGGATGCTAGTACGTCGACTGCCCTCAGCCAACACATGTCCTCTCAGTCTTCACGGCCCCCACTTGCTCCTCTCAACACCGCGGCTGCGATCCGCGTGCCGGGCCTGCCCAGCCCCAGTGGGCCCAACGCGAATTTCCGCGGTCTACGCACTGGCTCCGTGGCCTCCCGCGAGTCCTCCTACTCCCCACCAGCGGATCGCGCCATGGCAACACGCAGCAAGCTTGGTGCCAGCTCCACCGCCACCACCAACGCGGCGGCTGCCGCAGGTAGCGGCTCAGCCAACACCTCCGGAGTCGATACTTCGGCAGAAATGGAGAATAGTGTGCTGTTTAGAAAGTTAGAAGCGGCTGCCCGAGCTCTGGCCGCGAATGACCGCCGCTTCGCCTGGGAGGGAGATGTGGAGGATGAGGAAGAGGAGGAGACGGGCCAGCAGGGATGTAATTTCCTGTTTCTAGCCAATCCTGGTGCAACCTCACCCGCCGCTATCGCTGCGCCCCCGACTGGTCCAACTGCATCTTCGCTGGACAGACTTTTGAAGTGTCTATCAGCTGGAGATCAGTTAGTGAGACTTCAATTTGTCGGACGTAAAGAGAAGGAGTACCTGCTGGCGAAGGAACTAGCCAAACGTAAAGGCGCCACGCAAGATGTGAGTTGCCAGACGATGCCGATTAACATCGCGGAGCCCTGCCCCCTTTGTAAGCGACCTGCGCCTTCCGCGGTGACCGCGCCAGCAGTCCGGCCGCCACAAAAGTCAGCGGCGGCGCGGCCGCCACCGCCGTCGGTTGTCAGAGTTCTGCGTAGCGTGGGTGAGCAGACTGTCCTGCCCTCGATCATCCCGCTTTCCCGCGGTGTGCCTCTACGACGTCAGCGGACCGGCAGTGGAAATGTACCCGCCACTGCTCCCCCACCCACCACCGTGCGCTTCCGTTGGCCCGTAGACGGTGAGATTGTTGATGTGGTGGAGACCCTGCCTGATGGACCCTTCCCGGTACAGGCACCGCTCGTCCTCGTGACACCGCATCTGGTAACACTGGAGGGCCCCTGTAGTGGGGGCGCCGGCTTGCCAGCCCTTGCCAACTTTCCTGAACTGGCCTGTGCCAGTAGTGTTGCCGTGCATGGTCCACAATTACGCACCACGGGCCCCCTAAATGGTTCCGCTGCCACCGCCAAGAAGCCTGAGCCCATTGCCACTGCTGCTGCCGCTGCTAATGCAACGCAGGCCAAAAAGCCTGCCGCCGAGGCCTCGCGGGAAGAATCAAGTACCAGTGAATCGAGCGAAGAGGAGGAGGAGGAGGAGTCGGATGCGGAGATATCACGGAAGTTGCGTCGGCAGCTGCGACGCACCCAGAAGACCCAAGAGATCTCCACGGCGATCGTGCAGTTGGCCATGCAGAAGAACCAGGAGGGTGCTGACCAGACGGACAAGGTGGTGGAGACCAAGGCTGCTGAACAGACCGCTGCAGCCGCAGACGCAGACGCAGCCGGGGAGACCGATCAGGCTACAAGCAACCGTCTGGCCGAGGCCCGCCAACGTGCCAAAAAGTTTATTGAACAGAGGAAGCTGAGTAGCCAACAGCAGCCGAACCTTGTAGTGGGTGACAAGGAGGCTGGCCTGCAGCCACCCGAGGAGGTGTGTTTTTTTTTCATGGCATAGTTTTGTAAAGTTTTGCACTATGGTTTGGTCCGAGGTCTATTGTTCGTCTGAAAGTGGCAGATGGGACCAGAGCATCCCTTTTCAAGGTGTTAGTTGCCCCCGCATAGATGCGACAATTAGCACACACACACCCGCGTAATATAGTAGTAGTAGTAGTAGTAGTAGTAGAAGTAGTAGTAGTAGTAGTGGTAGTAGTAGTAGTAGTAGTAGTAGTAGTAGTAGTATTAGTAGTAGTATTGGTAGTAGTAGTAGCAGCAGCAGCAGTAGTAGTAGTAGTAGTAGCAGCAGCAGCAGTAGTAGTAGTAGTAGTAGTAGTGGTAGTAGTAGTAAATCCACACTCACAGAGGGTTTCTTCCCACAGCTATGAAATGGTCAACTAACTCAGGCCAGACTGTGAACTTTAAAATGGGGTGACTTACATAACCTCAAGTAGACGTGCTCTCCCTCTCTCGGTTAAGGTCGGATGATATTGACGCTCGTTGATTAACGTTAGCGATCGGTGAATCTTAATTAGCGAGTATCAGGGGTAGGTAATGATAGATTATATGGGCCTTCTTAGCTGCCAATAATCCTAGTCTCATATAAGACGGGAGTAGTGGTAGTAAGCGATTTAAAGAATGAGGCCTCAACTCGGACAAGCAGCAAATTGTCTGAAAGAAACCATGAAAAAATAAGTGCGCCTATGTATAGTAACATCTCGTTGTGTTAATATGGTAGTTCACACATACAGCTGTAAAATGCTTAAGTAACCCCGGTGCGCACTGTGTACTTTAAACCCAGGAGATTTATGTAAGCTATCCTTCCCTACAGTAGAGATGTTCTCGTATGAAATGTTTACTGTACTGTGTTTTGGCTCCGAAAAGATAACTTCAATAGCGTTGTAATAAAACCGACACTGAGCCATAATCCTTAGATAGTTCTGTCGCCTCAAGAGGCCAGCCTCCGAGCGAGCTTCTATCCAAATGCCTGCAGTAACTGCTCAGCTACTAGAACTGCTTAAGTAGTATGTATTTCAACATCTATCCTCGATGCCCCGT
>JAYGXS010000008.1:22479034-22504403 GCA_036362985.1 Ligula intestinalis
AATGGACCAATCAGCTATGACGAAAAATCGATAGCCACAGCGCGCGCTATCGGGCCAGCGGCGTGGAGATGCACTCGGCGGCCTTTCTGTAAGATGAGTGATCGTGGGAATGGGCGCATTCCCAACATATATATTGAGGCTGGGTTGGTTTTTCAAGGTCTACTGACCCCCGTCATGATCAAAGTCTCATCATCGGGTGACCGTGCATTGCGCCCTGTGACACGATTTCGAGCCCTCGCAGGCACTCGAATAGCGGCTGGTAATTTATGCAGAGGGGAGGAATAGGCTGAGGTAGTCTACCATTAGCCAGCCTTGCTCAATCCCGACTGTTTCAGGTCCCGGGATCCTTGGTCTTCAGTCAAATGCTCTGCCATTGAGCCACAGGCCCTTTGTTTTGTTGGTTTTGATCGGGAATATTAGCCGTGGTTCAATGGTTAGAATCGCATGAACCGTTATTTTTTGTTTATTAGCCATCATCAGCCAGCTACACCCAGTTACAAGTGTTTCAACTGAGATTTGAGCACAGGACCTTTAGCAATCGAGTGTTGCTATCAAGCATTCAGCTGAAGTTGCATTTTCTTGCCCCCTGTGATCGGTGATATTAATTATGATGGAGCGACCTTCATTGATCTGGTTACGAATCATGTGCCGATGTCAGATATATCAGTCGCGTCAAGGTGCTGTCTTTTTAACAGGCTTCTTCTTGGTTGCCTTCAGAAACTACGCTCCGTTAAAAATTACTACTTAAGAAGCATGCATTTTCCGCCGGTGATGTTCAATGCCGTTCTAAAGCTAAATGCATTTGATCGAAAACCTGTATAAAAATGTTTTTTTAAATTTTCCTCACTTGATAGCCTATTACGCCTTCTTCAAATTGCATATTTGGATAGAGGATATAATTCAGTTTAAGGAAAACTGCCTAAATTTCTGAATAATTTTGAATCCAAGCTGTTGTCACAGCTGCATTCAGAGTTTCAAAACCACATGTTGTATGTTACCCGTGTAAAGTAAATCTTCAATTTATGTACGCTATTAAAAATAAAAAGGGTGCAGTTTGTCTAATTTTGCAGTTAATACCAACCACGTAGTTATTTTGAAGGCATTATCAGTAGATGGAAAGATACGATTCTATATGAACGGACATTCCATTTCCTTCAAAATCCCACGATTATCAAAAAAATTTAACCGAAAGTATAACATTTGAAGAAAACCGAATGTTCTACCAAATGAGTACAAGAAAGAAGAGATTTAAGCGTGTTTGCTGTAAAATCCATGCCTAAATGCTTACTAATTAAGTAGTCATTTTTACAGAGTGCACTTTCTGAAGGTTACCAAAATTATATTTTTTCAAAAGCTAGAATCTCTAATGTGACTGAATTATCCTGGGTGTTTGCTGCCGACGAATGTTGATACGACGACTCCTCCTAGGTAATACTTTTGTTATTGAAAAAAGTATTTCGGTATTTCCACTAACGTTTCACGAAATGGCACATCTGAGGTATTGATTAGCATATGGGAGGGCGTTCAACGATTGGCTTACCGGACATCCTCGTCCCACTATCTCTTCGGAGCCGTTTGTTATTTTCCACCGCTCAAAGACGTAACTGCAAAAGCAAATAATACTATTTTCCCTTGATTGATTTTGTTTAAATCAATCAGTATTTCCACTGAGGCGCCCCCTGTTGTAAATGTTATAAACGTAACCAAAGCCGAGATGTCACCGCCTAATTATGCCTGGAAGAGCGCAAAAGCAGAAGTCTTTTAGCGTAATTCATACAACATATTTAAAGTAACAAGTGTGTGTACAGCCTTGTTTACCGGGCCAATCAGATACTGCCCTAGCGTGAGTAGCAACGCGATTGGCTTGTGACTCACCGGCTGGCTTGTCAAAGTCTTAGTCTGACCGGAGCTTTGAATTTTAAATTATTGATTGACTGATTGATTGCCAGTTTGCGTTCGCTACGTGTAGACGGATCGATAGCCTGTCGTGAGTGCGGCTCTCTGCTTGCTTGTTGGCTGCCTGCTCCTGTGTCCGTTAAGGTTGCTCCTAACACCCCTTAGTGTAAGTGGAAACGTAACTTTGTCAGCTTGTCGCTTGTTATCCCTCGTCAGCTGGTCTGTGGTGTTGAAATTCATTTGCGTATCTTGCAGTAAGTCAGATTGCAGTTTGTTGGTAAAGTTGCATGTGAAGTCAGTCGTTCGCTACTCAGCCGATTCACCCAATCAGCACGTGCCTTGTCCCAAATGCTCCATTTTGGTTTTTCGGCTGCGTCTACGCGATTCGCCCATATAGACTGAATGCTTTTGGTTTTCTGGTAGTAATAAAAGTACTGCTTTAGCGTGCGACCCCATGTCCTCTTTTTGTTCACGACGGTGGTCAGTGCTTGCCGTTGTAGTTAATTTTAGCACATTCTTTTCACCATGTCAGCGACTCGCAGATAGGGGAATAAAGGCATTTGTACGATTGTTTGGCTGAAGAAAATAGTGGGTTGCGCAGGGTGTTTATCTGCCAGATCCCACCTCGTGATCCTGCCATGCGACCTTTCGGTTTCCCAGCTGTCCCGTGTTTTTTCTACTTTCTTTTTTTCTCATGCGCCTGTCTGAACTTTGTTGCCTAACTCTTGTCACGCGCTTCCTTTTTGCTGACCGTGAACTTTGTTTGTGTCTGTAGTTCCATTTTGAAGCTTACTAGCAATTCTCGCCCCCCGCATATCCTGAGGCTCTGATTTGGGCGGCAGAATAACTGGTTCACTGGCAAACTGAATCTCCCCCTTTCTTCGTTCGCGCTAAATCAGCTGACTACCCTCTTGTGACCTTGAGGGAGGCGGCGTCCTCACGTTGACTGTTCGGTTTATCAGAGTAACATGATCAGCCTTTTTCGCTTTATTTAGTCCTTGATGTTTTCTGGAGCCTTGTTTTCGAACTTTTCCCCATCAATTTCAGGGCAATATAAAGCAAATTTTCACTTCACATCTGGTGCTACCCAACTCAATTTTGGCGTCATCCTCGAACTTTACTTGTGTCTGTCGTTCCGCATGTCCTCCGGCCCTGATTTGGGTGGCAGACTACTTGGTTCACTGAAAAAAACTGAATTCCCTCTCTTGTTTATTCGTGCTAAACAGTGGCGCCATCAGCGCTCGTCTACGCTGTCGTGACCTTGGAGGACGCGAAGTTCTCATGTTGACTGCCCAGAGAAGTGGGATCTGCCTTTGCCGCTGGTTTTAGTCCCTTTTCGCCGATTTTTTTGGATAAAAGTCTACATGCCGTCAATTTCTAGGGCATGCGAAAGTAAACTTCACTTCATATCTAGTACTAATCTTTGGCAGCCTTAAGACATACCTTGAAAGATATGCCCCGAACAGTTGTCGATGCTATTCCGTGGTTAGTTTGAAGAATATTAAATTGCCTAGGCCTGCTTTTTTTAACCGAAAGCTTAAAATAGTGGGGCACTTTAATAAGAAGAAGTCTTTCTGTCGTTAAAAATTTGAGTGGATGACTTGTTCGTTCGTGATACAGAGCACAGGAAATGGCACTTTTTAAAAATGTGTTTTCACTTAAACCAGACTTATTTTCCACTTCGTTAGCATGGATGAAGAATAACGTCTGCATGCCTTGAACAATATTCCCTGTGGTTACTTTGAAGAATATTAAATTGGCTAGGGCTTTTTTAACTAGAATCTGAAAATTCTGGGGTTCTTTTATACATAAAAATAATATACAGTGATCCAGAAGTCTTTCTGTCGTTAGAAATTTGAATGGAGGACTTGTTCGTTTGTGATACAAAGTGCTGAAAATTACACTTTTGGAAAATATGTTTTCGCTTAAACGAGACCCATTTTCCACGCTACAAGCATGAATGAAATATAGCGTTCCTGCTTTAGAGCAACGGAACGCTGATTTTTGAAGTAGACCTCCATAATTTGGCACCTTTTTTCCATAATTGGGGAAGGGGTTAGCGAAATTGAATAATTCCGTTGACCCGGTTGTAAAAAACTTGGCGGCTTCAGTGGGATTCTACTTCACGACAGCAGATAAAACTTTTAGTTGACCTAATGCCAGCGCGGCTGCTGCGTTTTTCACAACTGAGCCAACGCAATTTGTCCCAGGGTGCGGAGGTCGATTGTCGAATCTGAAACACAATGTAAAAGGCCTGATTAACATTTGAGTTGGCAGTGTATTTGCTATAACCTTGCGTGTTCCTTTGTAAATACTGGTTATAACCCGGTTACATGTTAGGAAGAGAAGGCAGAACAGGATAGCACTTTACTGTTAGTTCTCCTAGTACATCAGCTCTGTTTCCTGTATCCGTTAACAGCTTGTGTTCTGTCGTCGTCTCGGCCAACAGCGTTCCGTGTCTCTAGCAGCCGTGTCGCTAGCAGCAGAATGACGCCTCCTGCAGCGGCAGCGTATTTAGGGACTACCGACCTTGGTTTCCTATTGGCCCCTCTGAAGGCAGCCATCGGAGGTGTCCTCCAGCGCGACAGCCCCGGGACTGTGTCACGGGTGCGCATGACTCCTTGCCACGTGTGACCTCAGCATTGACAGAACGCTGCTGGTGGCGGCCTCGCGTTGTGTCCACCGTTTAAGCTCGCGCGTTGTCGCGTGTTCTCGAACCCTCAGGATAACCCGATTTTTAACTCGCGTTCTGGGCCGTCCTAACAGTATTACATTACAATACTGTCCGTTGATAATTTCTTAGATGTTTCGTCTAACAAACACACCGACAGCGTGCTCGAGTATCCTTCAATTCTGTGAAGTGTCTAGCTTGATAATTATGAATGAAAGGTGGCGATTTTGTGACAAACACAATTTTAAAATACCTTTTTTTGGGTTCCAGGTTTCAATTACAAACAAAAGCTAAATGCGGCCGCATATTTGGTTGGAGTCGTTATTGCACATCACGATTTTATTCCATTTTTGGTGTCCATAACCGATTTTGTTGATTACTAACACGTGAAAGCTTTTGAAGGGAATCATTATGTTTCTGCAAAAAAGAAGGAAAAATGTGTTTTGAACGTATCTGATATATTTGCTCATTGTTTTCCCTTATTGTCGGGGCAATTCCTTTTTGACAACCAACTATGCAGCCAAATAGACGGCGTCGCTATGGGCTCGCCTCTCGGGCCTCTCTTGGCCAACATCTTCATGGGCAAACTGGATAAATTTCAACTCAACAAGCAGATCCATGAGTTAAAACACTATGGCTGATATGTCGAGGATATCTTCGCCATCGCCCCAGCAGATACTTATGTAAATGCACTTCTACATACTGTTAATCAAGCACACCCCTCCATTAAATTCACCTTGGAGGTGGAGACGGCAGGTTCGCTTCCTTTCTTGGATGTCCTCCTAAGTCGAACACCTGACGGTAGCATCCAAAGGAGCGTTTACCGAAAGAAAACCTGGTCCGGACAGTATGCAAACTTTATGCAGTTTTCTGCCCATCCAACAGAAGCGTAACTTAGTCCGCTGCTTAATGCAAAGAGCCAGAAAAATCTGCTCAGCTGACACTATTGAAATGGCGCTCCAGAAACTCCAGGACGTGCTTCGGATATCCGGACAGATTCATCATAAAGAATATGATGGAGAAAGGAACAAAGCCCACCACACCTATGGTGGAAAAGAAGACGCTATTCCTTAAAGTCCCTTTTCAAGAGGATGCAGCAAGCGAATTCTTAAGCAGACGCCTCAAGCAAGCCGTAGCACAAACCTTCCCAGCAGCGAAATTTCAGGTGTTATTTTCAACCAACCCGATGCTGCATGGTGAGGGTAAGGATAAGCTGCCAACTCAGACCACTTCTATGTGTATCTACTCATTTACTTGCTCCTGTGGCGCTGGTTATATCGGTCGCACGAGTAGGCGCTTATCGAATAGAATGCGGGAACACCTCCCGGCATGGCTAGCCAAAGGCGAGACCAAAAGCATAAAAAGTTCTATCCTCGCACACATGGTTGACACCGGACATCGTGTGGACCCAAGCAAAGCCTCTAAGGTAATTTACAAGGTCCCACCAAACTACCCAAAGTCCCTGGGTCAACGTCTGCTGGCAACAGCAGAAGAAACCGCAATCCGATTGAGGAGGATGGTTTTGTGTGCACAAAAGAATCTCGTGCAAGCCCCCAACTTGGCATGGCCAACGATTACCTAACTGGCTGCACATTCCCGCGCTCTGATTGGACCCTGCATGTAAAGAAAGACAAACTATCGATTTTTAAATTTAAACCTCTTTTGTAACTGTTTGGCCTGATGAGAAGTTACTGAAAGCATTCGCTCGCCAAAATTGTGTTCCAAAATACAATTGTTTTTAAAATATTCATATTAAGTGTGCATGACTGAATATAAAAGTAACTTGGTGAGTTTTCGCCCTCATAGGAATAAGAGATTTAGGCGTTTGAGGTTGAATACGTTCTTTGAGAGAAGAATTTTATTTCGTGAATTCCCGAAGCTGGAAAGCCCACTTCGTCGTTGAGAAAAGTGAATGCAAAAACAGCTAACAGTTAACACTTGAAAATCGCAGGAAAATCAATTCCTCGAAGCGATGAACTCGGACACATCATGCATCAACAGGCATGTCGAGTTGGACTGTTCGTACAAAAATCTCAAACAGAAATGGGCGAGACGCGAACCGATCCGAACAGAGGAAGACACACTGCAGCAGCCTACGCCACGACATTATTGATTTTCCTACGATTTTCAAATGTTAACTGTTTTTTGCATCCTTTTTCTCAACGTCTGAAGAGGAAGTTGGGTTTCTAGCTTCGAAAATTCACGTGATAAAATTCTATTTCCCGAAGAACGTATTCAACCTCAAACTATATTACTTGGGATGCCCACATTTCAACACAGATTTCGGCATGTTTACGCGTAGTTGTAAGTCCTGTACTTTTAAGATGCTATTAAAATATACTTGATGTTTTTCAGGATGATTGTTAAAGATATACGTTTTTGATATTTTAACATTCAAATAGGCAGTCATAAGTGTTTTTTAGGTAAATATCTTGCGTAACTGCAGCCTTTAGCGTCCCCTTATATCGGTAGTCGCCTGTAGGTTATTTTATTTTCCTCTAGAAAACATATGTCATGTAGCTTTTAAATGGGTAAAAGCGTACTGTGATCTGACTTGAATCCTTATATTCTTACGAAAAAAGGCACGTTTATAGAGTATGCCTAAAGTATCTGCTAATTATGTTCTCTTATTGTCCTCACTCAATAAACTTTTTTTTGGTAAAAGAGTGATTTTCTTGTTTTTTTTTTAAATATGAAGTGTGCGTACCTGCATATAGGAGGAACTTGTGTTTTTGGATGATAGTTTGTTTTATTTTTTTGGTCTTTTAATATTAACGTAGGCAGTCATGGGTGTTTTCAAGCAAGTTTCCCGGCTAGCTGTGGTCTCCAATGCCCACGAATACCGGTAGTCGCCCGTAGGTGATTTTTTTCCCCTATCAAAACACATTCCATCTAGCTTTCTAATCTTTCGAATGGGTAAACGCGTACTGCAATCTGACTTGTATCCATGTCTTTTTTGCGAAAAGCGGGCAAACGCCTGTGTAGAGCATGGCTAAAGTATCCCCTAATTATTTCACATTATTTTCCTCATTAAATACACTTTATGGTAAAAAAATGATTGAACTGTTTTTAAATATTAGCTGTGGGTACCTGCATATAGAAATTGTCTATAACTTGCGTTTTTGAATGATAGTCAAAGATATCTTTTTTAGTATTTCAGTATTAATGTAGGCAGTTATGGGCGTTTTTAAATCAGTTTTCGGGGGTAGCTGTGGTCTCTAACGCCCACGAATACCGGTAGTCGCCCGTAGGTGATTTTTTCCCCTATAAAAACATATTCCATCTAGCTTTCTAATCTTTCGACTGGGTAAACGCGTACTGCAATATGCTTTGGATCCGTTTGTTTTTTTGCCAAAAAAGGGGTAAAAGCATGTGCAGAGCATGTCTAAAGTATCCCCTAATTATTTTACCTTATTTTCCTCACTAAATATCCTTTTTTAAATTGATTTAACTGTTTTAAAATATAAGCCGTGCGTTCCCGGCATATAGAAGTAACTTGTGTTTTTGAATGATAGTCGAAGATATCTTTTTTATTATTTTAATATTAATTTAGGCAGTTATGGGCGTTTTTAAATCAGTTTTCCGGGGTAGCTGTGGCCTCTAACACCCACTTATACCGGTAGTCGCCTGTAGGTAGTTTTTTTTGCTCCTAGAAAAAAGGTATTCCATGTAGCTTTCCAGCCTTGCGAGTGGGTAGGTGTATGCTGTGGTGCGAATTGACCGGCGGCTGACGCAACAGTTCCCGGAACCGAATGAGTACGCGTAGGTGCGAAATGACCGCGTTATGGTTGTGATGCGTCATCGCCAGCATAGCAAGGGGCGTTGGGTAAAGGCCAACAACGACGACTATGTCTTCTGTGTTGAGTGGGTGGGAGAAAAACGACAGCAGCGTTTATCAGCGGCCAGCTACTGCTGCTGCTGTTTGCTTATTGGCCCGGACACGCTAACCTCGTCCGGTCCGGTCTATTCGCACACATGCATACACAGAGCCAAAATGCCAAGGAAATATTTAAGCCCTAGTCGGCCGCCTGAACCAAGCAGCGGCCTGACGCCAACTGCTGGTAGGGACAGAAGTGTGCGAAAGTCTCTCTCTCTGTGCAATCGCGCACGCGTACACACAGGAAGACAGATTGCGTCATAACTGCGGCCTGCGTGTGTGTGGGTGCCTTGTTGGTGGACGCCGCCCCGTAGAGCGAGGGGGTCGTGAAAATGGAATCCGCAGGAGGAGGAGGAGGAGGAGAGAATAATCCAGTGTGTGTACTTGAAGTAGCCGCCAAATTGTCCAATCGGAACCCACTGTGTGTTCCCTCAGCCTGGTCTGTGTGCAGTCCGCGCGTCTGTGGGTAGGGCGCTGAGGATGCCTTGTATGGCCGCCCAAATAGGCCACGAGAAAAGGGAACAGTCCACAGTACATGGGGCTTTGCGTCAGATGCCAACGAAATTGTGCTTAGGATGAAGGGCAGTATTAGGGTTAGTTTTGAGGTTGAGGTTAATGTCAGAGTTAGGGGCTTAGAATTCGGATTGTATTAAGGGTTAATGTTTAGTTTCTTGTTAACTGTAGGGTTTTGGGATTAAAGTTAGAGGTTAGTTGTATTTTATGATCAACACATAGGAGTATTTATCCCTTCCTTAAATGCATCGCGAGGCAGGGCAGAAGTTCCTACTCTCGCATTCTGCTTAGCTGGCTGTACAAGTCATCCTTGCAGAAAATAGCAGTTTTACGTTTTATGACGTGTCATATTTAATGAAAGCGTACCCTGCTATGTGTGTGGGGGGAGATCCTGTTTCCAGACAGTTCACTGGAATAGGTGGATTCCAGGCAAACTTTGGGGGAGCCACGGTAAGCTCACCGAATAGGTCTGCAAGCCCTATCGGTGGTGGTTACCTTACGGTATTTTTACTGAAATGATTTAAGTAGTCATGATTAGGCTGGCCTGTATTCTCTTGGTTAATTGTTGACATGGCGGGTTGTGGACTGTAGAAGTAGGTACTTTTGTGAATAGCTGGTATGCCGTGAGGTTTACGGATATTTGGCTAAGGAATCGCGTTTTAGGTTTAGGGATGCGGTTATGGAATTTGGGATTTGGTTTCCGGCTCTAGGTAAGAGTTTTGAGTTGGAGTTTTTTGGGACTATTAGTTGCGGTTAGTATTTAGTTGGCAGTTTATTTTAGCCATGATCTGAACCCGCTCGCAAACCCTAACCCGTATCCCATCATTCCTAGAAATAACCTCACACCTCCATTCCCAAAATTATAAATTTCGCGAACGATTAGCCAGAACTCCTGTGTATAACTGCCCAAGAGAATTCAAGTCACCTGGAGCATGATTTCTCTAATTGTTTCAGTAGGCACACCTTAATGCAACCACCAAGTGGAGATGCTGCAGCCTTCGCCACCAAAATTTTATCTGAAATTTTTCAGTTGCTGAAGACCAAACACTTGCCAGTCCATTAAAACACTCACTTCCCTTCTTACGCAGCTCAGTAAAGTATTGATTAGTAATTTTTTCAAGTCCAGAGCGAAATTTTCAATTGTGTTACAGTAAGCATTTAGCAGATTTTATGTTTTGCGTCAGATTTAACAATCCTTCCTGAACGTTCCCAGCTGTCCGACAATGCACAGAAACGTATGAGAGTGTAGTTTAACACACGGTTGGTGGGGCGGTGGGGCTGCAGCTCAGGCGACTACAGCCCTGGCTGTAGTCATCTGGTGGATTCTAGATTGATTTCTTAGGAAACCCTGCTTGCGCAACCACCTTACTGTATCGGAATTCGCGGATCTCATACACCTTGCAGTAGATTGGGTGAGTAAGTTGACCCCAGTGTGAGTAAACTCCCGGCTTCCGGCGTGGCCTCCTAGGTCAGGTGCCTCGAAAAGCATCGGCTATACTGATGCCTTCCTCTTGGTTTTTTCCGTCAAATAAATTGTCCAAATCTGTCACAACCCCCTTTTTTATTAGAGTATTATTCTTGCTTCATGTTTTTATCAGAAATATGAGCTGACGTCATCAAGTTTTCTCCCAAACGAATAAATTTATCCGCTCTGCCCGCTGTTGCCTAATGCTGCCCGCATTTTTGTGTGTTTTAGTGGTGTGAACATCGCCCTGAAGATAATCAAGAATGTGGACAAATACCGGGAGGCAGCAATGCTGGAAATCAATGTGTTAAATTTCCTACGAGAACGCGATCCCGAGGATGAATAGTAAGTATGGTCTGAATAGAGTTGTCTTCTTTGTGGGATTAACTCGCGTACCTGAACCCTCCCCACCCCGCCCATGCGTATAGGAGCGAGTTTTGTCTGATTTGTGGCAATCCTAATTTTCCTTAGGTTTGCCAAAGTCTATGCGTTTTAGCTTTCCGCACACCGACTTGATGGCTTGATTATCATGAGTATTGCGCTCAACTTAATTTCCGAAGCGATGCAACGGTCGTTAGGTGTCAGTACAAGTGAAAATGCAAGTCCCGGGAAGTAATTGAAACGCAGAAGAGGAAGACGCGATCGCTGTGACCAGCGTTTCAGAGATAGGCAGCATCATCAATAATTCTCTGGATAAATTGCTTGACCGTTTTAAAGAGAGCCGAAGAGAGCATTTGGAGGATTCTTTTAGAAATCAGCAAGTTTTTTTCCAAACAAAACTGAAAATATAGCCGGCGAACAATTGAAAATTGGGTGGGTGGGAGGAGAGGGGTGACTAGAATGCCGGCACCTATAAGTCGACAGATTAGGGCTTGAATTGTGTGCTGGAAACGTAACCGACGAATGTACTATTGGAGTTTACCAATTTTTCATCAAAATCGTTTCAATATAACGGGGAAGTGAAACATTAAATATCAGCGTAACACTGGGGCATCGGAAAGAGGATACCTCGTTGGGCAGAATGTGTAAGGACCTAGCACTGGGAAAACGAATTGAACTTTTTTCTGTTTATTCAGTAGAAGAAGACCATTTGCCAACGACCATGATCTGAGACGCGGTTTGGGTCATGCTTCAGAACCTGATTGTTTAGGTGATGACTACCAACCGCTTCGTCAGCATACTTAACGTGTAAGCAGCCATTTGGCGATGTCAAGTCATCAGTATGATAGAACCTGGAATAACTGCACATTGATTGGTCAGACGAACTTGGTGTACAACGTCGGTAGACTGCCTGGTCGCCTCACTGTTGTGTTCTGTCCATCCTGCACACATTTTTGTGCATCTTCATCGATGCTGGATGTTTGCGAATGCCAAGGCGAGAGGGAAGACAATTTTTTGCCTTCACCCAGCTATGTATTGACCTGTGTGTCCCACGCGCGCAAACTACTGATCCTTCCGGTAGCGTGCCTGTTTGCCAAACGCCCACTGTTTGGATGAGTCATCCACATCCGCGTTCAGTCCCGGACTCTGTTACTTTCGGCCCCTCCACCGCCCGCCCGCCTCCCGCCTCGTCAATAGTTTGTTATTCCAGACGGTCGCTCATCTGCCAATTGACTGCAGTGTGGCGGTAGCGGCGGTAAGAGGCCGGCCGGCCGGCCAGCCAGGACTGTCCAGGCTCTGGAGTGTCGTCCGCGCACCGTGCCCTCCACTCCTCTCCCCCGACTTGGTGAACGCATTTTTCACCCAGGGGGGACGGTGGCGGCTCCTGACTGTCGCTACCGGTGTTGCCATGTTGAGCAGCTGAACCTGCTTGAAGAAGGTGATCGTGGGTTAACGGACATCACAGAGAGAGAGAGAGAGCGACACTTTGTCTTGCAAAAAAATCATTCCAAACGTTTCAGCAAAACGTCCTTTATTCATCTCGATTAAAATTAGACACTCAAACCACATAACACCGGGAGACTCGGAGACCATGCAGAAGGATGCAATTGCGGACATCATAAAGAATTGTCCTTAAATGAGTTGCAGCATGTAGGCAAAATAGTCTTCCTTAAAAAAAATAATATTAGCGTCGTGCGCTAGTGAACTCATTCTTATTGTAGTTAGAATAAACCGGAGGGGGTGAAAGTCGGTTTATAATGGACGCCGATGTATATATAAGAAAATTACATCCGAAAAACGGCGGCTCAGTTTCGAAAACCTGCGAGGTCAAGAGAAATTGTGCCTATAGTTCAATATATTTGGGGGTGAGAGGCATTGCCGATGTGACTGCTGTTGCCAACGGTGTCCAAATGGCGACCTGTCCTGTATTCTTTAGGAAATTCCTGCGAAATCTACCGCTCTCTCTATTCTCAGTCCGGGGTCATGACATAGTCCATTTGAACGGGGGTGGAACTGGGTTCAGGTCGTTGGTTCGAGTCTGAGCCTAGACGTACCACAGTATCCTTCCATATGCAGCAGTTGTTGTATGTACGCATCCTGAATAACGCCTGCCGTGCTCCGTGTTTATCCAAGGCCTTAACCGCGTCGTCTGTTGTAGGGCGCGAGGAACAGTACTATAACTGTTAACAGTATTACTACTATTACCCGTACTAGTATTACTATTGCGAATACCAGCACTACCACTACTATGACTACGACTGCAGTTACCAATAGTACTACTTCTACTAATATTACCGATACTGCTAATACTATTGCTATTGCTGAAAGGACTACTGCGGTTGCTACTAATATTACCAATATGACTACTTATATTACCAATATTAATACTTCTAATATCGATACCATTACTGCTGCTACTATTGCCTCTCCTTCTTTTCCGCGTCCTTTTATTGTCTTGGTATCCTTCTAACTTCTAATTTCTGCCCCTTTCAGTCTCTGCGTCCGACTGCTGGACTGGTTTGACTACTATGGTCATATATGCCTCGCTTTTGACATCCTCGGACTTTCGGTGTTCGACTTTCTGGTTAGTTCTCTCGTATACATTCTTCATTCTAAACGTTAGCGAGTCACATACATAATTGGGGTTCCAATTAGCTCGCAAAACGAACAATCAAAACAGGATGGGTGCATCCTGAAACAGATCGGTGTAAAATAACCCATTACATTCTTTATCATTTTTTCCATTATGCGGTCCAGATAAGATCCTGTCCATCCGCCGTGGCTCTAATGCCTTTCCATATGCCTGAGTTCGAAGCAGAGACTTAAACGTTATCCCCCCCTACACCCAGTAATTCTGCTTCTGTTTAAATGGTCAGTGTAGCTGGACCCGGTGTAGTTACAGTATCTACTATGCACTCTAGTTGAACTATCATTTGGATATGAAGATTTCCCGTGCCATAGAGGCTGATACCGTTTTGGACTTGGAGAGAGTATGTGTGATAACAATCGATAAAATTTTCTGGCGCAATCAAGATACAATATCGATCTGCCCATGATCATCCTCTTATTACGATAACTAATTGAAAAACACTCAAAGGACTCGATTTTCACAACCCGTCAAACATAAATTTGGTGGCTAGAGCTGTAATCGTTGATCCGAAGTACCAAATGACCCCGTTTCGAACCCCTAAATGTGCCAACACAGGGGGTTTATGTTTGTATTTAATACTTTTTTGACGTCATCGCAATATCGATGATGCGCGGAGTGAGCCTGTGTCTGGATGAGTCGCGTGCCCATGTGAGGTATTTCTTGAGGCACGTTTATCTTCAGTGCTAACAGACTCCGTTTCGAACCCTAAAAAGTACCACTATATGGGGTTTATACTGAAGGCTGATCCGTTTTTGGACGTCATCACAATATTGATCGGCTGGCTGGCTGGCGCGGCGGGATCCTGTGTCTAGGCGTACCACGTGCCCATGTTAGGCATTTTTTGCGCTAGAAGTTACAAGGACGTCTAATTCGCGAGATATGGTTGCTTTCCTGCAACATTCTTAGTTCCGTCTTCCTTCTCTGCACACTTTCCGCTTCTCTTTTTTGCGTATATCCCCCACCCCTGTCCCTACTGCAACGATGCTCCCAGAATTGTTCATTATTTAGGCAGATAGCATTGCTGAAGGCAGCGACAAGGCAGTCTGGAATGTGGTCATTTCTGGTTCATAATCCGTAATTAGCCAGTCATATCCAACCCCCAGTGGTGCTCTATCCGAGGCTCGAACCCGCGACCTTTTGATCAGAAGTCCAACTCTCTAACGTCCGAGCCACAAGCTTAGATTACTTGCTGCTGCTGGGGCTCCGTATTGAGCCCCGAGGCAGGGTGGGGCGAATGAGTTCAGTTTGCGATCACTGAATGTTAGTCAACGAGCGTTCATGTCGTTTTCTGTTTTTTAATGACCTCGCAAAGATTTTGATCTTTGCGTGCTTTAATTAGCTGCTGCTGTTCACTATTAGTATCACTTTATTGAGGGAAAGGAAGCGAACGCCTTTGAACTCCCTGTTGGTAGCAAGATGATAGGGAATAAATGGGTACAAAGAAAAATTTCAAATTTACGTCAATTACATGTTTCGGGGAGACCCCACAGTGAAATCGTAGTAAAATATGGCTACTCGCAAATCATGAGTAGTATAATTTGATGCAGTGTATGTGGTACAGTGAATTATGATACTGTCAATGGGTTTTGTTTTGCTTGTCCGCCTTTGTAGAAGGAAAACAACTACGTAGGTTACCCCATTGAACACGTGCGTCACATATCCTACCAGCTGTGTCACGCGGTTCGTTTCATGCACGACAACCAACTCACACACACCGATCTCAAACCGGAGAACATCCTCTTCAAGCGCTCCGACTACATCTCCGTGCACAACCGCAAGAAGCGACGCTATGATCGTATTGTCAAGTCCTCTGACGTGCGCCTGATCGACTTCGGCTCGGCCACCTTTGACTATGACCATCACTCCACCATTGTCTCTACGCGTCACTACAGGGCGCCGGAGGTGATCCTAGGTACGTTCCCAACGCCTATCCCCCCTGTCCCTCGGTTTCAGACTGTTGCCTTGCTGCGTCAATTACCAAAGGCCTATTTGTTTCTGGGGTTACACTCTGTGGGATCTGACGTGTACAACCAGATCCAGGCAGGATTGCCCGTGGCCGACACCCAAAGCCCTAAGCTTTTTGGCCCTCGCGTCTCATTACCGGAGGTTCGTGTGGTAGGGTTCGCTGGTATCACTGCGCCACCTTACTGAGCATGCTTTCGATCAGCGTAAAATGTACCCTCACGTCATCCCCCCGCCCCCGACCTTAGGCTGTTTTCTTGCTGCGTCAATTACTAAAGGCGTATTTTGTTTTTGCGGTACATCCTGTGGGGTCTTGCGTGTACAAAAAGATTTAGACAAGATTAACTTGTAAGGGACGCCGGAATGGCCATTTCTGGCCTATTAGCCGTCATTACCCAATCCCAGGCGTGGCGACCTCCGAGATTAAAACCCGGAACCCTTGGTCATTGAGTCTACCACTCTACCATTGCACCACAGGCTTGTTGCTTTGTTGGTTGGCATCGAGAATATGATAAATATGTGGGCATCGCCGATCTGGTATTGGAAAAATTAAGTTCTTGTTTGCCTTGGAGCTCACATGGGAGGCAGCCGCATAGCGACTAGTAGGAAAGAATGAAAGGGATCCGACAAAGCAAAGGGAGACCGGAACGGCCATCAGCCATTCATACCCAAAGATCAAAGATTTCCTCCGCATGTGCGTGGCTGACACCGAGAGCTTTCGCGGCCTCGTGTCTCACTATCGGAAGTTCGTCCAACTGTTTGCTGGTATCACTGCACCTCGACCAAGATTTCGATCAGATTCAAACGCACCCTGACTTCATACACTTCCATTTCTCCATAGCAGATTAAAATTCAAACTCCAATAAAGTAATTGAGCAGAAGAAGATGTGATTGCTGCAGGCAAGAGCTTTATTCGCCTGACGTTTCGGGTTTCGTCGCGGATGCTTTATCAGAGATTATAGCAGAAGCGGGTAATCCATATCCAGGGATGTGCAAGGTATTTATAGGATGCAGTCGCCGCTGTCCTCCTGCATACCTGCCGTAATTAATGACTCCCCCCTCTCCATCGAGGATAGTAGCTCGTGTGTGCGCTAATGACTTGATGGCCATCCTGCGTGCCGAACTGTCATCACTTGGGTGTGATTGCGCGGCCATATGGCTCTCTGGTGTAGTACATTGGAAAATGCCCTAGCGCGTGCCTTCCCCTACTGGTGAATTGCCTTGGCCAAACTCGCCTCAGCCCTGGATCTGGGTTTGGTGGGTCTTTGTACTTGTTTTGTAGATTGGAGAGCCGTGCACCCTGCCTCAAGTAACTTGTGACCCACACGACTGTCGCCTCTTGCCAGAATTTCGACTTCATTAAATTTTAATGTGTGGCCGGGCCTCGTTGTATGAGCCGCGACTTGGGAATTGGCATAATTTCACCGCACTGCTGCTGCTGCGAGTTCAGCAATACGTGTCTTGAGAAGTCTTCCAGTTTCTCCGGTGTAGTTGCTTTGTCTACAACTGCACAAGATCCTTTAGATGACTCCAGATGTTTCTTTTGCCGTGGCCTGTGGGTCTTCTGGTTTCATTATCTGACGCCTTATAGTTGCCTCCGGCCTGTGTGCGACTCCAACTGCAAGTGGTTCCAGACAACGGCCGACGGCCTCCGCGACGTTTCTGTCCTGTAGAATCGCTTACCACAATGTGGGGTTGGCGTGATTTTGTCACTCGCTCTCTCACGCACGCAAACAGTTTGGATTAATGAAGGCATCGAAACTCACCAAAAGCTCATATTATTTATGGTTGTGGGAGTTTGATAGGTGGACAAAAATGCCCATTCAAACGTTGACATAATGGCCCGACTGCATGACATTCCACCTAACACAATTCCATCTCAGTACTAGGCGAAATCACAATTCAGAGGTTTGGTTACTATTTATTCAGAGAAGTCAACCTCACTGGGCTGGCTGGCTAGTAGCCCTTGTTGGACCAGGAGCCCCACCGGTGGGCCTTAATCCTGGCGGCGAGGAGGAGGAGGAGTCGGAGCAGCGTGGTTATGAGGGGCTGCTCTGTCGTCAAAAACACAGATCGAGAGGAGGGGAGATAGATCCATCGTAGGGAGATTGGTGTAGCAGACCTTGGCCGCCTTGAGAGCGGGTGCGAACGCGGTCGAGAACGCGTCTGCTTTGATTCCCAACCTTACTGAGAGTGCTGGCTGGCGCAGTTTTGAGAAACCCCGACAGTGCGCGTGCACCCCTGTGATTGGTTGACCCGCCGTAGGCAGTTGTTGGATATGTGTTACCCAGAAACCTAATTCTGCTAGCAGGACTGACTACCACCAGTTTGACACCAGTCTTTCTTATTTCCTCCTTTTTTGTAGAGTTGGGCTGGTCGCAACCCTGTGATGTTTGGTCAATCGGTTGCATAATCTTCGAACTCTACACTGGCTACACGCTGTTTCAAGTAAGTCCCGCATTCCGCCTTGAGAACTATTATGATTCCATCTGGTTGGTATTCAGTATTAATATGAGCCTTCTGTGTGCTGGTCGCCTATTGTCTGCAGTCACACCCAACACGACAGAAAAACAAAACACGAGGATGCGATCTCTGGAGCAAGAAGTATATTGGCCTGATGTTTCTGATTTTTGCTCTAACACGTCATCAGAGAGACAATAAACTTATTTTTCCAGTGATTGCATCTTCTCCTACTTCCTGCCATTTTGTCCAATCCGCTTGGAGAATAAAGGAATAGAAGGGCTGAGTAACTTATCGCGGATATGGACCAATCAGGTTATTAGGAAGCATTATGACAGCAGCGCCCAACCGGGAGGCTTGCATGTGTGCTCCAGTGAGATTGACAGGCTTTGTGACAAGGACCTAATACGCCACTCCACTGAGGAAACCAAGCATAGGTTGGCGTGCAATAGCTGACTGTAGTACATGCCAACCTAAACCTAGCTCTATCTATTGTCTATTCGTTACCGGGTTAGTAGGAGGACCGATTTATCGGGCGAACTGGCAACTTTCCAAGCGGCGACTATGAAGGACGCTGTCGCAATAATTTAAAAACGCGTCAGTCTTACTGAAAGAGGGCACAGAACCCACCTCATTCTTGCTTCTGTCAATGGGCCATAACGTAAAGCCAACGGCTCGCGAATGCCACGGACAAGTTTCAGGCTGAAAAACTAATGCGCGACCCTATTAACCCAGCAACCCTGTCAATCCCCCACCCATAAAACCCCTATTGCCGCCGGTCCGTATTCCACACTGAACTATCCTTTTTTACCTGAGTGAGCTCGCATATTGCGTCCTTGCCGAATCTTCCTAGGAAAGTAGACATTCCCAACGCAATCGGCGCTTTTCACTCTTTCATCCTCCGTAAAAATCCATCTCGGCCACACTGGGGTTGGGTATCTCTAGCCGATGACACCTAACAAGGCAGAAAAGGCCTTCCTAGTGTTCCCTGTCGTTGCTGGTAATGTCCTTCTGCCTATATCCTAGCCGCCTTGTGGTGGAGGCTCGAGAGAGAGAGCTCTAATGGCAATATGGGGGGATGAGTGGGTCCTCTGACAGATCGGTGTACGCGTCTGTGCCACTGTATATTTCCGATCTAATACCAGCTAGACCGTGAGCTCGTAGCTCAACTGTTAGGACTTTCGCCCTGACGGGAGAGATCGCGAGTTCAAATCTCGGTGTGGCAGCAATTCCAGCGGCCACACTGGGGTAGGATATCACTAGCCGATGACGCCTAACAAGGCAGAAAAGGCCTCCCTGTCTTTGCTGGTAATGTCTTTCTGCCTATATCGCAGGTTATCTTCTCTGGAATAGCCGACTTTTAAACCTTTTTTCTTTAAGTTCGCATCCTCTCTCGTCGATCTCCTGACGTCGAGTTTTCTGCACAGGTTTTGCTGATGACCAGTCATAATTAGGCTTACCATCTTTTTGTCGGTTTTATTCGACCTTTTACGGTTTTGGAATCACCCCCCCCCCCCTCCCTTTTGCCCCCCGTTTCCAGACTCACGATAACCGGGAGCACCTGGCCATGATGGAACGCACTTTAGGACATATCCCCTATCGTATGACCAGAAAGTCGCGGTACGTTGAACCCTCCTCCCTCCGTCTCCTTTTGGCCAAATTTTTATTTCCTCCGTCCCCTCTATATTTGAGAAATATCGCTCACAAAAAGGAGAACAGTTGATTACGCCCAATTCTCACTTCGAACGCTCAAATTACCAATCCGGGTTGGGCTAGCTGTTGCGCCCGATGCCCCTTCGGTTGAGTTACATCCAACTGGCTGCATTTGCCAGCGTAAAGTCTTGTCAGATTTACACTCATCGATCTGGCCATCTGATTGGCCAGACAACCGATAGGCGTTTCGTTTTGTTTCTAGAGCTGGCGATGCCATAGATCAACACTTTCAAGGCGAACCAGATTGCTCGCATTCCTTATATGCATCCGTAAATGGAACGCTAACGCAAGACGCCTCACCGTTGTACAGGCTGTCTCCCTGAGCGTTAGTAGTATGCCTTTTGTGCGAGATAGACGGGTTTCGTTTCTTATCACCTCACCTTTTTGTAGGCACCCTCCCGTATTCAGTTTTCCAGGCAGGTATTAATTAATGGTACCAGGAAGTCCTTAATGTGGCCACCTACATGCGTTGAGAGTGCGTTTGCCTTGCAAATTGAATTTCACCTCCACTCTCTTTCTTCTCACCTATCGCGCGAAATCCACCGATGCAGCACTGGGTTTTTCTATCACGGACGACTGGACTGGGACTTTTATAGCCAAGAGGGCCGTTATGTTCGCGAGAACTGTCGTCCGCTTCTTGTGAGTGTAAGATGCGCCTGGCGCAAGCGCATGAGAGTCACTTTTTGGACTGTGTTGCCCGAGCCCACCCCCCAAGTGATCTTGATCTCGTCCTATTTTCTGCTGTTTTTTGTCTATGCTGCAACTGCATGTTTTGCTCTCTCTCTCTATCTCTTTTCTCCCCCTATGCATGTCAGACGCTCCAACTACTTTTCGGAATCCTCTGGCTCCGTAGTTTGCCCTGTCAAGTCGAAGGAAGCCATTTCTGCATGCAAGCCCCTACGGGTATGACAACCTATATACACCACCTACTTAATTTTACTTAGTAGGTGTAGCAATTTCATTTTATCGATTTTGCTTAATCACCTCTAGTAACGCCGCCCCCCCCCCCCATTCTGCTTTCTCTAGCGATACTGCAAAGAGGAGAGCCAAGACACACTGGACATGTTCGACCTGATCTCCAAGATGTTGGAGTATGACCCCGCAGATCGTATACCCCTCGCCGCAGCAATGACCCACCCCTTCTTTTTGCGAATACCAGCGCATCAACGGTTACCCTATCGCTTTCGTCCCCACCACAACGTCGATGGGCTTGCCGTGCCCCAGCAGGCTCTCGACGGCTCCTCGGGCAATTCCACCACTTCCAATTCCTCCTCTGATGGTGGTGGTAATGCCAGGCGCAAGCATTCAGACGTCCGATAGAGCCTACTTTGTAGTCTCCCCCGCCTCCCCCTCTTATCCCCATGTATATACTGCTAACGCGTAAAGTTTGCCAGGACTCTTCCCCTTCTCTCATCCTTCAACTACAATATATATATATATATATATATACGTACCTACCTACCCGCGACTTGACCTGTGTTTCCGCTTGTGACATCTCCTTTTTCCATGTGAACCCTGGCAAAAATGGTACAGCCTTGTATTTTGATGGGTTTCTGTTCTTTGGGAGCTTGTCCAAATCATGGAGATTCTCCTCTATCCTCCGCCTCTGCCTTCCAATCCTGTTCAGAAACCAGACCTCCACCTCCTCCTCACATGTTTGCAATGCACACTCTTTTTTGACTGCCTTTCTGCGATTTTAAGTCTGCGCCTGTGCTACTGTTGTTGCTGCTGCTATCATGTTTTTATTTTTTTGTCTTTCTGTCGCTAGGACCTGATCTGTTTTCAATCCGACCCTCTGTCAGCATCTTGATGACTCAGGTCTCTTTTTCGCGTGCCTACGATGGGTGCTCCACTTTACCTTGCTCACCCCGTCCTCTCCCCTTTCAACCCTCCTCCCCACACCCACTCCCAGTGTGTCTTCATGTGTAGACTTATCGTCCTGGCAGCGGGTCTCTCCTCATGGATAAAAAACTTTCGGTCTCTGCTGCTGTTCACTTCGAAGAAGTGATCTGGCCTCTTTTACCTTGACCCCCCCCTTACCCCATTTCCATCGTGTTTTCATTTCCGCCGGTCCGCCCCCTCCTTAACTGACTGTTATTTCCTATGCTCTCCGCCCCCACCCTCACAATGGAATGCTCACGTATGAAGAAGTAACATTTTCTACATCTTCCTCTTTTTGTCCTTTCACCGCGTGCTCCTTGTGGTTCGATGTATGGGCCTCGTAATCTCACTGGTTATGCGGGAGGAACTGGGTAGAACCTGCCCCTTTCGCCTTTGTTCTACCGAGGGAGACTTGTGTGGTCATTTCTGGCTTAATTGCCGTCATCAGACAGCCATGCCCAACCCCAGGGGTGGAGATCTCTGAGGCGCGAACCCGCAATCTGTTGATCAGAAGTCCGCTGTTGAGCCACGGGCTCGTTGTCTTGCCGATTCAGATCGGGGGATATTGACACTCGTTGATGAACGTTCATTGATGTCTTACGGAACTTCCTCGTCCAGTTTTGCCTTTAAGCTCATTCTTGAGTTTCGCAAGAAGCCCCACAGTGGCTTATAGTGGAGGCGGGCGAATGTTGCCGGCTAAAACAAGGGAGTCTGGAATGATCACTTCCGGTTCATTAGCTGTCATCCCCAGACCCAATTCCCGTCCCACCGGAACCTTGATCTCGCGACCTTTATGGTCCGAGTCTTATGCCCTAGGCATTGAGCCACGAGCTCGTTGTCTTACTCATTTAGATCGGAAGATATTGACACTCGTTCATGAATTTTCACCGATCTCTAACGGAAGTCACCCGTCTGGCTCTGCTTTGAGGCTCATTCTCGCCGGCGAAGACGTGGGAACTTGGAATGGTCATTTCTGGCTCAGTAGTCGTCATCAGGCAGTCACACCCAACCGCAGGTGCTGCACCACCCGAGAGTCGAACCTGCAAGCTGTTGATATTCGGTCCAATTCTCTAACCATTGACCCACAGGCTCGCGCTGTCTTGTCTGTTTAGATCGGGAGATATTGACGCTCATTAATGAACGTTTGTCGATATGTAATGGAACTCATTCGTTCAGCTCTGCCTTGAGGCTCATTCTAGAGCCTGGAATGACCGTTTCTGGCTCATTCGCCGTTGTTGCGGTCAAGAATGAGCTATCTACTACAACCACAAACACTGACAATGTTCACTCTGTTGGAACAGGGCAATCAGATGTTGGAAGCGATGTATTCGGTACACAAGAAAAGTTGCCGTAAGTTGATTATTTGCTCGTGTTTAGTATACGCGTCCGTCTGGGAGCGTGTGAGCAGCGGTGTCTGGACGATACGACCGTTCGGGAGCGTGCTAGCGCTTCGGTCTGTTCGTTTGAGAGTGACTCCCTGGCTGTGGGGCGCGTGTTTGTTTGGGTTAAAGGTCGAGTCTAGGATCTGATAACAAGGTCGCCTTGGCGCCAAATAGGCAGCATAACGCGGCTAGCCTGAAGTGCACACGCAGCCACGATGCAGCTCAACCTAAGACTGCGGGTGCCGCTGTGGATTGGCGGTGATCACTGTCAGTCAGCCGGCTTGCCGCGGGAATCAAAAGGCCAGGGAAGGAGGGCGTTGGAGCAGCTGTTGCATAGTCATCAGCCAGCCACAACCAACCCCAAGTGGTGCCCCATCCGAGACTCGAACTCATGACCCGTTGATCCGGAGTCCAAGGCTGCTACCATCGAGCCACGGGCTCGTTGTCTCGTCTGCTTCGAGCGGGAATATTGACTTTACTTTTGCTGCTCGAGGTTGCTCCCAGTTACATAACAACGTTTGCACTTGGGAAGGACGGCAAACTTCAACCAATCTGCCTATTTCTTGTGGGTGACCCTGGCAAAGTAAAATCGTCAGAAATCTGGGGGATACAGAACAACCCCATTGAGAGAGGTTGCGGCCTCAGTAGAATCCATAAGGGGAATTTTGGGAAGCAATAACGGAAGGGTGATCGTCGAAAGGTCGACACTGTAGGAATGACGCTACCACGAAGCCCGGACTACCATTAGTAGCACAGGAAAAGACCTGGAGTTATGCAAGAATTCGCAATCAAATGTCAAATGACCCGAACAAAAAATAAGCGCGTGAACAGGGGTATTTCAGTAAAACAAGCGGAACAGTTAACGAAGGGGAGTACACAGATAGTTCACGTCAGGATAGTCTGACACCCCGGCACAACTCTTGCCCACGCGTGATGATAGCGCTGAGGCCTGCTGGTCACTTGACCGACAGAGACCGGGGAGGAATTTTGGTGACCGTTTTTGGTCCAGCGAAGGTTCAACTTGGTCCTTTGCTTTTGGTGGGGATATTTTTGATCACCGAATTGCATACTGTGTCGTGGAATTTTAACCGCAAGTCTGAGATGTGCTTTTGCTCAAATGAAAATCGCTCAGATAGCGTTGGAATCTTAATCCTCGGGCAGCATGAATCCAAATTATTGCAGCCCCCCTCAGAATGACCTGCTCTCTCCAGAAAATACTACTTCTACTGATTTGCCAGGGAGATTCTTCGTCAGAGACGTCAGCAGAAAACAGTAATAGAAACGGGTGATGCGCGCACAGGAAGTTGCAGAATTTTAAGGACACATTAATTACTGTACACCTAGGACAAACAACGACAGTTAACGCTGATTCCTCTCTTGTGAGTGGATTTTCATGATTTTTTTAATCACTGCATTACACCACTGCGTCCTATAATTTTAAATGGAATTCTGAGAGGTGCTTTTGCTTAAACAAAAATCACTTAAATGGCCCTGGAGTCATAATCCTCGTGCAGCATAAATCCAACTTATTGCAGTCCCCCTCAGAATAGCTTGCTCTTTCTAACAATACATCTTAAGGAGCATGAATTCTACTGATTTATCACGCCCTTAAAAATGCAAAATTTTTTTAAAAGCGAAAAAAAGGTTTTTTTCTTGTAGCCATCTGGTAGCGACTTACGTCTTTATCTCTTGTATCTCAGATAACTCTGAAAAATGATTAAAACTATGAAGTCAATCAGCCAGCCAGACAGCAGTTATGCAAGCATTGGCAGTCAAATGTCAAACGACCTGAACGGCCAATAAGCACACGGATGGTTGACGTCAGGATAGTCTGGCACCCCGACACAACTGTTGCCTCGCCAAGTTCCGCCTACGCGCGCTGACAGCACTGTGGCATGCCGGGTGCATTACCGTGACAGATAGACGGAGGTGGGCGAAGGATTGCGGCGACTTTTTTTGATCCAGCCAAGGCTCTTATTGGTCCTTTGTGTCTAGCGGTGACATTCTTGCCCACCACATTACGCCATGAAATTTTAACTTCAATTCTGAAATAAACTTTTGCTTTAAAAAAGGTCACTCAGGGAAGGTTGGAATCATAATCCTCGCGCAGTTATTTCAGTGACGTCAGAATGCCGGCGTTTGAATGGCCAGCTATCTGCAACAAAGACTACTTAAGGAGCGTGACTTCTATTGATTTGCCATGCCCCTATAAATGCAAGAGTTTTTTATCGATAAAAATCAATAAATAAATATTCTTTCCTGTAGTACATGAGTGTACTCCGATCTCGCCCAGGGTTCACCAATCCTGGCTTGTTTCGTCTGGCGAATTTGTGGACACTTCCACTTTTTTACTCAACGAAACAATTATGTTACTCGCCAACTTTAAGTAACCAATTTTTATTACTGGTAAACGGTAGGACTCTGAGATACGCGTATTTCTGGGTCATTACCCTTCATCGGTCAGAGTTACCTGATTCAAGTATAGCCGTGGAAACTGCCGCGACATTCAAGTTTTGAA
>JAYGXS010000008.1:22504413-22523385 GCA_036362985.1 Ligula intestinalis
ATTCGATTTCGCTGACTCAGCCCCCTGTTCTTCTGCAGTTTGTGAGTTCTGAAGTACGATGGAGAGGTGTGCACTACGGGGCATTGCGTGAACAGCATTTATGTTCTTGTCTTCTTCATATGCCATCCTTCCTGTGTGAGAATTTTAATATCATCGGTTTCGCTTGATTTTGCATTTGTATTACGTAGAAATGGGGTGAAAATAAGCAAATACGCGGAAAGGAAGCAGCTCCTGATATGTGATCTAGAGAAGTAGCAACGATAGGGAAATTGAATTGCAGAATTGGATCTTGCTGCAAACCTCCAGGACAGTTTATTTATAAGAGCAAGGGAGAGATTCACCTTCTTTGAAATCCTGGTTTTATAATAATACTATCTGCACCAGGTATGTGACCTGTAACATAGAGTTTAATAAACGTGCTGACAATATTTCCTCAGGAGAACTCACATCAGCTTTATTTCGCGCGCAACGCTTGACTTCTCTTGGCTGTTGGTAAGTGTGCAGGCACCAGTGTCTACCTATCCCAGTCCGGTCTGGCCAATTACCTTCAAGGCTGATTCACACAGGACCTCACCAAGATGACTGCTGTGCCTTCACACTTCGGCCAACTCCCCTTTAGTGGGTGGCCGTGCACTCGGCCGACTGTCAACTTCTTCAAACTTACTCTCCACTACCCCGGTACAGAATACACTATTCCTCCCATTTGGTCTCTCATTTCTTACCTTTCCACGAGGGACTAGGGGCCGAAGATCGCAGCGGCCAGAATTGTATCCATTAACTTAACCCTCTGCGATAAATAAATACAAAGTCAGTTTATGATGGCTGCTTATTAAACTAAAAACGATCGGCTAGGAATCTAGTGAATTGTGCACGTTTCGATGTCTTCATCATCCCGACCCATGCCCCGTAGGAGTAAGAGACCAGAACGCTCTGGAGTCAGCGTCAGTGGGTGTGTGGGATGAGCAGGTTATTTACTATGAGGGAAATAAACGTGTATCTGTTGTCTCTTTATAAGGCAGCGAATGCTGCGGTGCAGGAGATGGTCCAACTTATAACTGCCATGATATCGGTGACCGGTCTGATTTCTGCCCTCCTCGTATTCACTAGCCTCATCAATGCGGGGGTCTTTCCGGCATCAGGACTTCAAAGCGTCTTGCAAGAAGGTGGAAGGAGTCAAAACTATCTCCTAGGATTAGGAAACGTGCTGTTTGAGTGTCTCGTGACCCAGTATTCAGTCATAATGCGTACGTAAATTTGCAATGATCAAAACAAACGTTATAGTAGAGTATTATTGAATAAACAACATACAAACCTCAGGCGTGGATACACGTAGTCAATAACAAAGAAGTCGGCCAATTGCCGCCTGATTTCAGACAAAAGAACGACGTGCATTACACCGGAACGGTTTGCTCCCAACTGTATGGGATGCACATATCTCTGTAAAAAGCAGCGACTGCAGCAGTGCAGGAAACCGTCCCACAATCCAGCTTATTACTGCCATGACATCCGTGGCCGGACTGATTTCTGCCCTCCTAGTATTCACTAGCCTCGTCGATGCGGAGGTGTATCCAGCATCAGGCTGTGGGATACGATGTGGTCCGCCGATATAATAGATGATCGAACGTATCCTGACATGTATAAGCTAGTGGCTGGTATAAGGCGTGAAAGGCCGGATTAGTAGGAAGAATGCATTGGGAACACAAAGGAAAGGAGAGTAGATGAGAGTAGACTGACTTGGGAGAGACACGTCCCCTTAGTAGGTTGACCGGGTCCCAAGTGAGGTCTGAGAGTAGTCAGGCCAGAGGACAGAGAGAGAGCTTTCATTGGCTAGGTCGGACTGTGATTGGTTGGATGACGTGTTGTTTGACACAGTTGATGGACAACGTGGGTGGCCTGTGTCACGCACCAGGAAGTCTAGCGACCACAACAACCTTGAGCTCCAGACAGATTGAGGCCAATACCCGGAAAGCCAGACATCTGGACGTGCA
The DNA here is from genome assembly GCA_036362985.1 of Ligula intestinalis. NCBI lineage: Eukaryota > Metazoa > Platyhelminthes > Cestoda > Diphyllobothriidea > Diphyllobothriidae > Ligula > Ligula intestinalis. Next base: position 22,506,402 of record JAYGXS010000008.1, read on the forward strand.
CCTTTAGATTACGAGGTCGCTACAAGGTCATCAAAGTGTCATACAAGAAGGTGATGAGATTGTCAATAGAATTGAATATGCGTGTTCCAGGCAGCACTTCAGAAGAAGAAGCGATCATTGGAACAACGGTTTTATTGTCCTAGCGTTTTGAATTTCGTCGGGAATCATAGGTTATCGTAGAAAAGTCTGAGATATGCGAATGTCTCAGACTTTTATACAATTACCAATGATTCCCGATGGAATCCAAAACGTCAGGAAAATGAAACTGTTGTTCCAGTGATCGCTTCTTCTGAAGGTGAAGAGAGTCAAAACCATCTCGGAGATGTCTTAACAGACCTTGGAAAGCAGGACGCACAGTCGAAAAGCATAGTGGAGCTTATCAGCTCGACTAATATCCATCCTACATCTTCCTCGCCGACTGTCTCGTCTCATTCCTGGACCATACTCCTTGTACCCAGATCACTGAGCGTTAGCGTCTCAGACAGCAGTGGCCACTGGCGAAGCCAGGGCTAGTGTGTTGCCTGCGTCCAATCCTGCCCGAGGGAGTGTCTGATTGTGTATGAGAGAGAGAGATGGCAGTCGCAGCAGATTTTACGTGATTGTGGAGCCAGTTAAAGTGGTGTGTGATTGGTTTTCTGCAGTGTGCGTGGGGGTGTCGCGTCTCGAGGCACCTGCTGTATCATTCGAGGGGCGGTGTGTTCAAGCGACCCTTTGGCAGCCGCGACTCTTTAGACGCACGTGTGTGTGCGAATGAAAGTCAGTCAAGAGTTTTGACGTCGGCGAGTCGGACATCAGAAACAGGATTCTCAGGATGCCAAGGGCACGTCTGCCGTCCATATCCTTAATCTGTAGACGTATAAAAAGTGGTTGCTCTTGGAGGGCTACAATAATCAGATGTTTCATATTTTGCAGCGTCTGAAGGGGTATCGCGTATCGAGGCGCCTGCTGCATCGGCCGAGGGGTGGCATGTTCCAGTAGTCCTTTAGCAGCCGCGGCTATTAGGACGCACGCGTGTGATCCAACGTCCATTGTTCTCACCTTGGATAGGTCCGTTCCGGATAACCACACAGGGGAGGATTGAGCCCAATCGAAAAACATACAGAGGCAGAACGAAGGGGAAAAACATTTGGTTATTTACAACAACAAAGTGATCCAGCGTCCACTGTTCTCTCCCAGGAAAGATCCTCCCCGGGTGACCGCACAGTCGACCCGGTAAGGGGCGGGGAGAGCCTGACTGTAACCACTTCTCGAGCAAACAGAAAGTTAACTTTCATGTACACAAATGCGCAGAGTATGCTTTCAAAGTTAGACGACCTGAAGATTCACGCCTTTGAATTATCACCAGATATTGTTTCAATAACGGAAACTTGGCTGTCTGAACAGGTAGCCGATGGCGAGGTATCCATGCCTGGCTATCAACTGCTCAGAAAAGACAGAGAAGCTCGTCAAGGCGGTGGCGTAGCGACATACATGAAAAATGGACTCACAGTTTTAAACAAAACGGATAAACTGGCGTGTATTTCCAAGGCCATCTGACTGTCCAATATAGTACCAGGTGCACCCACCTCGATGTACTGACACTCTACCGACCACCGAGAAGAGAGCCCGTAATGGATGCCTCCTTGCTAGAGGAACTGGAACAGATTACTGCACGATCGGACATCCTGATTGTGGGGGACTTTAATGCGCCTCACGTCGACTGGGGTGCGGCCTGCGCACATAGCTCCGATCTAACCTTCGACAGCTGCCTTCTGAGCATGACTCTAAAGTTATTTCTCACGCAATACGTCACTTTTCCGACAAGGATGCGCGATGGCCAACAGTCCAACTGTTTGGACCTCGTCCTCACGAAATCACAGGACAGTATCGACGAATTGTCATGTCTCCCACCACTAGGTAAAAGCGACCATGTTGTACTGCTATGGGAGTACTCGTTATTCTCAATACCGGAGAGACCCTCAACAGCCAGAAGAAATATTTGGCGAGGTGATTTCGATCGAACGAAGACCGAACTCACGCGCGCCGAGTGGGAACCTCTTTTTTCTGGAAACATAAATGCGGACTGGGAAGCACAGACTCCTCGACAACCACTGTCCAATTTCGCAAAAAAAGGTGACCACTAGACCGCGATGGCTTACACAGGCCTTAAAAATAGAACAAAAAGCGGAAGCTGTGGAGAAAAATGCTAGCAGACAGGACTCCTGCATTTGTCAGTGCCTACAAAACTCAGGGAAACCGGGTCAAGGGTCTTATTCTCAAAACAAGACGGGCCTTCGAAGCAAATTTGCTAAACCGGGCCACATTGAACCCCAAACTGCTTTACAGTTACCTCAGGTTAAGTAACAAAAACAAGAACCCGATACCCCTGCTGAGGACCGCTGAGGGAATAGACTTGATAGATGATGAAGCAAAGGCTGATCGTCTTTCGAAATTTTTCCGATCAGTCTTCACAAAGGAAACGGCATACGATCACCCCACCGACGATACCGAAGCGGATATAATAGTTGAGACTGTCCAATTCCCCGAGGCTGTTGTTCTGAAGGAACTCTTATGGTTAAAAGAATCTAAGTCACCAGGTCCCGACGACGTACCAGCCAAGATTTTGAAGGAGCTCGCCAATGAGTTGGCCAAACCACTGTCTATGCTCTTCCAAACCTCCTTCGAGACCGGATGCCTACCAGTAGATTGAAAATCCGCGAGGATTACGCCGCTATACAAGGGGGGAAGCCGGGTCTCAGCGAATAACTACCGACCGGTCAGCCTTACTGCAATCTGTTGCAAAATCATGGAAAATTTATCAAGCAACAACTTATGCAGTTCCTGAAACAAAACTATCTGCTTTCGGATGCTTAGCATGGTTTTCGTAGAGGTAAGTCCTGCGTAACAAACTTGCTTTACTGTTTAGAACGGTGGACTGAGACAGTCGATAGTGGAAACTCAGTGCACGCTGTCTATATTGACTTCAAAAAGGCTTTCGATAGCGTGCCGCACCATCGCCTCCTTTATAAACTCAGCCGCATAGGAGCAAGGGGTAGGCTCCTTACGTGGATAAGAAGCTTCCTAATCGGTCGCTCGCAAATTGTCCACATCAGTGACAAACAGTCAGCCAAGGTTGAGGTTGAGAGTGGTGTTCTCCAAGGCCCCGTTCTTGGCCCTATCTTGTTTGTTATCTACATCAACGACTGTGTCCGCGAACTGGATTGCGGTACCGCCATGTTTGCCGATGAGAGAAAACTTTGGAGCGTTATTCAAACTGCGGCTGATGAAGTGCACTTGCAGGAAAATTTAAATAGACTTCAAAAATGGTCAGCGGACTGGCTCTTACCGTTCAATGAGAGCAAGTGCACCACCATTCGAGTTGGCAAATCCGGTTCTTCAAACGGCACGCCTTACCGACTGAACGACATACCATTGAAGGAAGTGAATACCCAGAAAGACTTGGGAGTCTCGATCACGCCTTCGCTTAAACCCTCCCTGCATTGCACCAAGGTAGCCAAGTCCGCGATGTCGATCCTATACCTCGTCAGACGAGCTTTTTTCTACCTTCAATGAAGAATGCTTCACAAAAGTCTTCGGAACCTTCGTACGACCGCACCTAGAATCCGCTATCCAAGCTTGGAGACCCTGGGCCACGAAAGACATCAACAGCCTGGAAAAGGTACAACGGTGCGCAACAAAACTTGTTATGGGGCAGGGCTCGCAGCCTTATAAAACACGGCTGTCGAATCTCAGCCTCTTCCCTTTGCGCTACAGGCAGCTTCGGGGGGACCTGATACTAGCATTCCGCGTATGACGTCTTCAAGACTGCTGTCTTATATCAGGGGATTTTCTCAAATTAGCAACGACCACGAATCTGAGGGGTCATCCTCTCAAATTGAAGGTGACAGGGGCCAGGCTGGACGCTCAGAAACAGTTCTTTTCAAAAAGGGTGGTTGGAGCGTGGAATGCGCTTTCTCAGGACGTTGTTATGTCGGAATCGCTAGAGGGTATTAAGCGAAAACTGCATCGATGTAGCAGTGCACGGTGGATCGGAACTGACAATGTACAATAATAATAATGATAATACTTTCAATTTTTCAGTAGTATTAGTTTATATATCAATTCACGTTTGCCATGTATAACGCCCTCCCACGCATACCCTCATGCGAAGGTCTCCGCGGTATACCCTACTTGGCTATCAGCGTACCGTGATTACCCCGCTAGAGATCTTATCAGCCTGACTTGACGGCCTAAACATTCACCCTTTATTCGACCCAAAGCGGACTGTCGTAGATCTGGACGGATGCCTCTGTGTTTCCAGTTCCGTTAGCGGACTCTGCAATCAGCAAGGAAGAATCAGGACGCGGCTTCCACACGGTGATGATCCTGGGAATCTTTGCAATGCCCCCCCCCCCAGTTGGAACCCCCTTTTTTCTTCTAAATCCCACGCATTACCTCCAGAAGGGCGACAGTTTTTCTCCTAAAAATTCCTGAGGAGTTTTTTCACTGTCTGCTCCTATTTTCATCCTATGACACAGGACAAGTGGCCTCGCCAACAGTCTAAGCAACAATTTTTTTGCTACCACTGCGCATGTGTACACATAGGGCACTCAAAGGAACTTTTCCTACATATCCCTCAATATACTGATACTGATCCACAACAGCTAGTCTACCTCAGTGAATATTGCGTGAGGTTATGTAGAGCGGTCGGATGTTTCCCTATCTAGAATGATCAACTACTCACAAATTTTCAGTAGGTTGAATTGTCTATAATCTCTCGGTTTTCTACACGCCACCCATCGTTCCAGCTGGGATCTGCTGATGGCATTGAACTGATATTAAAGCTCATTCAGTGTCTTCTCCCAAGGTTAGAGTACGCGACCCAACTTGCCCTCGTAACTTTTTTATTTACCAAAACCTTTGGAATCTAATTTGTCCCTTGCCATGCACCGGCTGTCCCCTCTCCGAAAATCAGGTGAAAGTTAGCCGCCGGGGCGTGCTTCACACTTTGTCCATACGACCTCACGATATAATCTTACCAAATATTGAAAGTCTGAACTGTGCTTTTTTACGAATAGATTGCCTGAGTGGGGCTTTTACAGCGATTAGCGTGCAAATTAATTCCAAGACATTTCAGTTAGGGCAGACTGTCGGCTTTTAAGCGAACTTCTCTAGGAGTCTGCCACCCAGCGCAATTGCGCTGACTCATCCTACCCTCGCTTTCGACTGACTCGCCCCTTGATAAGCGTGTAAGCTTGAAGTCAATCTATACTTCCGCTTTGTTTGATTGGTTACAGGTGAGAGAGCATACGTCATGGCAGGCAAGGCAGTACACATTTTCGCCGACCCAACCGGTCTTTGTATGCGGCGCTTGCAGCAGACTACTTTCGCACAGTTAGGCTGTTCCGGTTCATTCCGTTTTCCCTGACTTGTGATTTGGGGATCCTTCTGTTGCCGATATAACAACTAGCTTTCGATGCTTCATTTTGATCTTCTTCTAACTTCGACTAGAAATGGCTGCTTAAGTAGCATAGGTTTTCACATTGCTTTTCCATTCTCTTATAAATTTAAAAATATTTTCTGTAAAACTTCTACAGCATATACCCATCGCAGGGAGTTAAGTGAATTAAACCCAGCAACTGCGATCTTAAGACCATGGTTACTTAGTGCAGAAGAGAGAAGTCTTTAAAGGCCAGAGTAGATGGAAGAGTTTATTGTGTACACAACGGAAGAGGAGAATAGATTGACTTGGGAGAGATACGTCCGATCAGTAGGTTGACCGTGCCCAAGTGAGGTCTTAGAGTAGTCGGGCCAGAAGACAGAGAGAGGGAGATCTTTCATTGGCTAGGTCGGCCTGGAGATTTTGGGCAGAGAGGCAACTTGCGTCGGGCACGCGTGTAAGCTCATCATTCGTCGCCTCATAGATGCGAGAACTATGACTGGCTGATCGAGACGTCGAGAAAGCACACCGGTGAGCGTTTGGGAAAGTGCACTTCGACGTGAGCTAGTCATGCAGGCACGACCCGCTACATACCTTCCTGTACTCATTTGCTCCCAAACGACGTCATCTGATACGTTGGTTCATCATCTTTCCGATACAAATCAGCTTTGAAATGCCAACTCTGCCCAATAAAACAGGGCTGCCCTCAAGGGCACAGTTTAGACCCTTTCATTTCAGTGTAGACCCTGGATAGTGCACAACGGGTGTGGCCGACTGTTTACGCGTGTATGCGCACTCACAAGCATTCGGCGCCGTTGCAATGACAACTAGGTGCCCTTGGCTGTGCGCACATGCACGATCATGACATCCTGCCTGCCTGCCTGCCTTCGTTCTCTAGGTGGACTGCATTAGCGACGCCTCACCCAAATGTCAGCCATCATAACACACGATCAGCGCACTGCATCACATGACGGTGTTTGTTTTCGTCGCACTGGCAGCCATGCGCCGCATTCATCTCTGCCTTTGTGCACACAAGGGCCATTTTTGGTGGGTGGAGAGGGGGGGGGTAAATGGTGACAGTTGCGCCTTTGTGGAAGTCTCAGCATGAAAACGCGCACCTTTTTGTGACAAAACGCTACGACAGCCGGCTCCAGTGGCCTATTGGCGGACTAACTTCAAACCTTTCCTGTTGGTTTGTGGGTCAATGTGGTTCTTAGTGGGAGTAAGGGGAAGGGGAGGGCGACAGAGTGCTTGTGATTAATCGCACGGAGTATTTGACTGAATTCTAAAACGCATATGGAAACTGAGTGCCCCAGCACTGTTTAATTTGCAAACAGGACTTCTGAAGTGCCGCTGGAAGAAGTTGAGACACTTGCGTAGCTCCTCTTTGATAAGACTGCGTGAGTCTGTAGCGCCGTCCGCCACCGGCGTTAAGACAGCAAGCCTTCGCATGATTGCACTCCTCTACATACCTATGGGACAGCCAATCACAGGAGCCGTAGACGGCTTCTGGCCACGCAATTGATCAAACAGCCAGCAACGCACTCTCACATGACGTTTTTGGCGGACGGCCACAATGCCTGTCCCCCCCCTCGTTCTCCAAGGCTCGCTGCCCCAAAGTCGTGTCGTTACAAAAACTGTTCCAATGCTTTCTTTCACTGGCGCCCCCACACCACCCCCACCCTTCCCCCCCCCCGAAGTCTAACATCGCCGCTGCTTCTGTCTAACCGATAACAGCTACGTCAACGTCCTCTGGTCTTCGGCGTACCGGCGGACACGACAGTTGACCTCAGCTTATTCAGCCACACACTCACGTGAGCACACACCCGCGTATACACGTGCGTCCAAATAAGTGCGCTTGCCTGAGGGCCGCTAGAATAAGACACCCCTTAGCCGATGCAGCCAAGACCTTTGCAGGTGACATTGTCTCAGGTAACTTGCAACACACCAATAGCAAACCACTTGAAATTGCCCCGCAATCCTACTAAAAGCAGCCGTCATCATCGCACACAACACACAGTCGACTCTCGCAGGTCTGGCTGGACGCAGTCAACACTAGCCCTGGCTTCGCCAGTGGCTACTGCTGCCTGGTACAGCGATTGGGAGTTCTGTACACAATAAACCACCCCTTCTGGCGACTTCGACCTTTTACCTTTCAACCTGGAATTTGGCCTGATGATTGAAGTGATCCGAGTACACCCACTACTTAGACCGCTACACGTTTACACATTCATGTCCACAACACGCTAGCAGACAGACGTGCGTGCAAGGCCTGGGCCTGTCGCGCGTCGGGGCCTCAGACCAGAGACGCGTTTTGCCGGTATTATGCAGCTGCCTGTCACAGCTGCAAGGGGTTCGGCTCATCAGTGGTTCCCCAGCATTCCCCCTGTGTGCTTGCTTTCTGGTAGATACGCCAATTTTATTAACTTGTAGCTTTTTAATTTCCCCAGTTATTAATCTCTAACTTGGAGCGAAGCCGTGTGTTGGAAAGCACGAAGGAAAAGGTTAGCAGCTAGTAATCACACAAGCGCCGCGCTGCAAGGACCGGTGTCCCAAACGCGAATGAACCAGGCGCGCCACAGCGATTTCAGCCGCGAGAGCGCGCCTGCATCGGCCTTGACGTTGATTGGCGGCCGGTTCGCAAAGTCGTGATTGGTCGAGAACCAGACGGTACGCGTACGCCGCGCTCACGAAAGTCGCAGCGTAGGAACGGGTGCTCGGCGTAGGACCACGAAATATGCACTTAACAGATGTATCACGTGACATCTCCATGTTTATGCGATGTTGGTCGCATAAATGTCTACCAGACTAAGCGCAGTGGGTCACGTGAGCGGGAATATTTACGGTTGTTTTCAGACGAGAAGGCCTAACCGGCAGTTGAGCCTTACATCTGTTCGCAGGCGATATCTCACTAAAAGTTCCCGCCTTATTGGTGAGTTCTAGTTCGGTGGATTTCAATTAAAGAGATTGCAAGTATGCTATGAGGCTTCGGGAGGAGGCGTAAAGCAACTACGAGTACGCCACCTAGCGGCAGAATATGAGCCTACGATTCCTGCGTCTCCGGAGGTTTATCAGCCGAGGTGATGTGCGAACCACATGCCTCAAACGGAGGGGGGGAGGTGTTGTTTTGGGCCAAAGGATTCCTGTGGATTACAAATACAGTGGAGTCCGGTTAATGTGGACACCTCCGTTCCAGGCCAACTGTCCATATTAACCGGTTGTCCACATTAAGCGAACTGACACCAAACCAGTCGTTTCTACGTATAAAAAACAGAATTTTGCATCTGAATGAAGTTTTATTGAAAGAACATGCTCAGTTTTGATTGCTTTGGTGGAAACTTTTCTCTTAAAGCTCCCCTAAAGTTCTTTATCACAGTGTCAAAATTCTCCACATCTAAACCTTGTTGTCGATGCCCCGTTTCGAGTACGGCCAATGCCGCCCTCATTTCTTTTGATGAGACTGGGGGCTCGACATCTTCGTCTTCCTCTTCAGACTCTTCTTCCTGCTCGTCTGGTACCTTCTTGGCATCTGCAACTGCTTCGGCGAGTTCGCTTGTCACCTCCTCCAGTGTTGCCTCCTCGGCGACTTCGGCATCGTCGTCGATTGAAACCCACTCTAGAAAACTCTCGATCCTGTCCTCTGTCACGTCTTCTGGGATCGCAATCGCGACTTCATTCTCTGCAACTTCCTCTTCAGTGGTGACGAAGCCCCCTTTCCTCCAGCAATTTACGATTGTCTCCAACTTCACCTTTTTTTACGAAGTGCTCAACATCTCCATGGCCTGAAGAACGTCAATCTTCTTCACAACGTTGTGAGCCAAACGCATGCCAGTCTCATCGTCTTCCACTAGGTCTTGGATGATCTGCAAAATCTCTCGCCGGATTGCGGTCCGAAAGAGGGCTTTAAGAGATCGAATGATGCCCTGATCACAGGGTTGCAGAACTGAAGTTGTGTTGGGTGGCAAAAATCGAAGTGTGAAGTTCCTCAGTCCTTCGAAAAAATCTGTGGGAAAGCAGATAAGGGAGACAAGGGTGAGGATATGGGGGCAGATGGAGTGGGAATAGCCTAGATGACGTATTGGCGGCCTCCTTCGACAATTGCACTTCCCAACTGTGGCGAACAGGACGCGGGAATTCCCCGCCGCGGGCGATTATGACTGGATTTTTGACAAAATCTGTGGGTCGACCGGCCGGTTGACAGCTTGGCGCTGTCCACATTAAGCGGTGGCTGCCCAGATTAACCGGAGGATTTTACTATGGAGAAATTCCGTTCTTGGCCAACTGTCCACATTAAGCGGTTGTCCACATTAACCATGTCCACATTAACCGGACTCCACTGTACTAAGTTTAGCAAACAGGCCGGATGATGCTGGCTTGAAGGTTACGAATACTATCGTCGATGTGGAGGGCAATTAATCCAATCTACTCAAATGCGATTTTGAATTAAAAAGGCCAGCTAACCAAACCACTCCCGGAGCCACTCTACGAAATGTAAGACTGGCCTAAACAAATGGCAGTCGCCTGGAAGCACGAAAGCAACTCAAAAGTAGTAACTCGTGGCTGGAGTAGCATGCCTGGGTCGCATTCGTCCTGATGTCCATTTTGTGGAAGACCCTGGGGCTGTAATGAGCCATGCGGTGTTTAAATTAGCGGAGAAAGCTAATTTGGTTCACGGGTGAAATGCAGACGCTCTAGGCGATAAGCATGGGAAACTGTGTTGCCAACTCACACCACCGAGGACGGTTCCCGCAAGTTATTCTCCGATATTCGTGATTGAAAACAGGCAAAAACAGCAAAATTAATTGATACAGTAGTCGCCGGCTATTAAGCCCACGGCTAATAAGCCCAGCCGCGTATTAAGCCCACATCAGCTTGGGACGGAATTTTACACAGCAAAATCCGCCGGCTAATAAGCGCAATCGCCGGCTAATAAGCCCAGTCGCCGGCTACAAAGCCCAATTTGCCGGATGTGATTTTTTTTCATTTTTCAAGTTAAATTTTGTGACACACTGTTCGGACGGCAGCACACATGAGGGGTCAGGAGGACGAATCCCCAACAGGAGAAAGCTGCACGCGCAAAAGGCTAACGCACCCGAACTGCAGCGCTGAGGACACACACACCAAAAGGGAACAACGCGTTCAGGCTCACGCTAGACGATGCCGACAGGCGTGACCCCAAAGCATACGAAGGTCGTCTGGCTAGCCTCCCTAGGTCTCGAAAACACAGACAAACAGCATTCTTTTCTTGGACATAACCAAACATTACATATAATACAGTACGTATGTAATTTATAATGCCTATCATGCGTTTGCTAATCAAGAGCTAGGAGTCTCCGGTTAATGCGCCCGCCGCTTATTAAGCCCAATTTGGTCTGGGCCCGGGGTGGGCTTAATAGCTGGCGACTACTGTATCAGCTCATCAGCTGCTTCTTGTCGTTGCATAAGAATGTTAACGAAGACACATGCAGGAGTGGTGTTTCTCACAGAATTACTGGTAACAGCAAGGAACCTGAGTCAGTTTAAAAATTAATCGATAAAGGACGGGAACGTTCAGTCAACATATGGGGAGTAGTGGATGAGGGAAGTTAACGAAAAACACCTGGGAAATTAAATTAAATGGCCAATCACCAGGGCAGTTTGAGGTTGATGACATGAGCAAGCTGCTTGCATTGATCAGGTTTTTCCCACCGTATGTATGCAGCTTCTAAATAGCGCAGGATTCGGTTTGTTCAGGCCCGAACAAGTACGCGAATTGCTGTTTTTACGTCGACAAAATGACCGCTATCTAATAGATGCTTGGTAATGGAGGACCGTAGTTTTCTGTCTTCTTGCTTCAAAAGCCAATTGGGCAAGTGCTCAGCGGCCCTGGCTGCGAGTTGCCTTTGCGTGCGCACAATGTATTTGCATCCGCAATTGCATGTGAATTCGTAAACACAATTGGAGGTGGCGTGCAATGGCAGAGCATACTTTGCCCGTTTTACTGGAATACTTTTGGTTGAACTTAAGATGACTAATTTTGCTGCGTTGTAGGTCCTTTCTATCGTACAGCGTAATCGTCGCTTGATTGTGTTGGAAATGTCGTCACCTTTGAATGATAAGGATATCATGACGGGCTTTTTTGGAAGTGACTTTTCCAGATATTTTGGCCGTAGGGGATTGCTGTACTTTTTAATAAAGCGTTCTGGGTAGTCACAGTTGAGTAGGGCTGAGTTAAGACGAGAAAGCTCTTCTGGTGAAGTCTCACTAGAGCAAATGTTCCTTGCTCGTTGAAAGAGGTTATGTACCAGATTACGGTTCCAATGAATTGGCACGAAGCTCATGAAGTGTAGATATTGCCCTTTCCAGGTCTTTTTGTGGAAAACCGAGCGCCCTATGGAACCATAATCTTCTAAAAACATGGGGACGTCTAGGAAGGGGAGCTTGTTATGCTGCTATATTTCCATTGTAAATTTAATTTTAGTATGTAAAGTGTTCATAAATTTGAGGCGGTCATCAGCCCCTTCATTGGAATCAACAATTATAAAATATGTCATCCACATGTCTTCTGCATAAGATTGTCTTGTGCAAAGACAAGAAGCAGCTGATGAGCTGTCTCGAAATTTGTTGATCTCAATGAATTCTGCTGTTTTTGCCTGTTTTCAATTTGCATCGGGGAAAAACACCTTCAAATTTCTCGATATTCGTGATGTTTTTTCTCCCACCGACTGGATTCGTCTTATCAGCCACTTGCTCATAACATCCCATAAAACGAACAATATTTGTACCTCTCTGCATCTCTCCTATTACGGATGGTCGTTTCCTATCTTTATCCAAACTGCCAAGTAGGTAGCATGTTTGTCCAATCAATTGGACCGACCTCTTTACAGAATTACTGGAGTGATAAGACTGTCGCGCAACCAAACTTGTTATGGGGCAGGGCTCGCAGCCTTATGAAGCACGGCTGTCGAATCTCAACCTCTTCCCTTTGCGCTACAGGCAGCTTCGGGGGGACCTGATACTAGCATTCCGCGTATTACGTCTTCAAGACTGCTGTCTTAGATCAGGGGATTTTTTCGAATTAGCAACGACCACGAATCTGAGTTGTCCTCCCCTCAAATTAAAGGTGACAGGGGCCAGGCTGGACGCTCGGAAACACTTCTTTTCAAAAAGGGTGGTCGGAGCGTGGAATGCGCTTCCTCAGGACGTTGTTATGTCGGAATCGCTAGAGGGTTTTAAGCAAAAAACTGGATCGAAATAGCAGTGCACGATGGATCGTAACAGACAATTTGCAATAATAATAATACTACTTCCAATTTTTCAGTAGTATTAGTTTTTATATCCATTCACGTTTGCTATTTATAACGCCCTCCCACGCATAGCCTCATGCGAAGGTCTCCGCGGTTTACCCTACTTGGCTATCTGCGTACCGTGATTACCCGCTAGCGATCTTATCATCCTGACTTGAAGGCCTAAACGTTCACCCTTTTTTCGAACCAAAGCGGACTGTCGACGATCTGGACGGCTGCCTCTGTTTTTCCAGTTCCGTTGGCGGACTCTGCAATCAGCAAGGAAGAATCAGGACGTGGCTTCCACATGGTGATGATCCTGGGAAGCTTTGCAATGCCCCCCCTCCAGTTGGAACCCCTTTTTCTTCTCCTAAATCCCACGCATTACCCTCACAAGGGCGACAGTTTTTCTCCTAAAAATCCCTGAGGAGTTTTTTCACTGTCTGCTCCTATTTTCATCCTATGACACAGGACAACTGGCCTCGCCAACAGTCTAAACAACAAATTTTTTGTTACCACTGCACATATGTACAAATAGGGCACTCAAAGGAATTTTTCCTACATACCCTCAATATACTGATACTGATACTGTCAGCCTCGGTACCTTTCTGAATGTTTCATAAATGGGACTTTATGGTACCAAGTTCGATTTTCGGCGATGAACGCTCACCGACCTGTTACGGTACTTCCTTGTCCCGTTCTGCCTCAAAGTTCAATCTAGGGCCCCGCCAGCAGCCACACAGCGGCTAGTATTATACATAGATCAACACAGCCGAAAGACTGGAATGGCCATTTCTGGTACACTAGCCGTCATCAGCCAGCTCTACCCAACCAATTGTGGGACGCATTTATCCCGTTCCTCAGTGGGATAGAGCGTTAGACTTCTAATCAACAAAAGTTCGCGCATCAGTTGGTGCAAAAACTGGGGCTGAGGATGGCGGGCTCATTAGCTTGCTTGAATATAAAAATTCCCGTTAGAAGACATGGTAGATGGCCTTCGAGCTCAACCTTTGCTAAAGGAAAATGTTTACGTTTTAACCTCCTTTGTCGTAGCGAATATGATCTCGTCAAACATTCATTATATATCCACAGCTTCAAGTGTCCAGGCCTGCATTCCAGCCCATAGGCTTTTCTTGGTTTCGATTCAGAAACACGCAGGAAAGCAGGATAAGGCCGTGCGAAATAAGCAGTTTTATGACAAAAAAGCGAGGTATAAAAGTACAAAGGACAAGATTAGTAGCTTGAGAGTTGCCCTGCGGTCACAATTTCACTCGGCTTGGGTGGTCACAGTGACATCGGTCCTCCAGGGGAATTCCGTCTTCATTCGGGTTTCCCAGAGGTAAATCATTGCCTAAATTGAGACAGATGAAGGTGTGAAGACCCTGCCTGCCTACTTACCTGCCCAAACAAGCTTGTTGCAGTTGGAGCACGTAAACCGTTTGCACATTGAAGCAGCTTTCATGAGGTAACCACATACACTTCGGGTGACTCCCACCATTTGTATATGCTCGCCGACGATGTACTTTTGGGCTGTTTGCATGCTAAACGCAACGTGCACACAAAATAAGTTCGCTTAGGTTCGGCGACCGACTGTTTTCATACGTCGAGAGCCAACGGACTTTTGACCTCTCTTATCAGACGCGGCGTCTAGGCTTATAACGCTAAAGTAGCAAGGCTGGTCTTCACTGAGCACGCTGACAGCCTGCAGGCCAAGTGGACCTGCAGTTTCACATAAAAGCCACTAAAATACTGGCCCGACGTTTCGGAGTCTTGCTTGAACCCAGCGTCAGCAAAAGTGGCAGCAAGCAGTGCTAGAGGCACCTAGTGCGAAGTATTTGTAGTCGGTAGTGACTACGCGACCACATGCATAATACATCTCTCGTTATCACTGCTGGAGGATCGTAAACTACAGAAAGAGGGGCTTGTGAAATCATGTAGGGGACTCCAAAAGTAATAACAAACCACAACTACGTGTTAAGGCCCAGCTACCTATGGGCTTGGAGGAGGTGGTAAGCATATGCACATGGCAGAAGTTAAAGCAACTGGTAGATCTTAGCCACTAGAACTTTTAAGCCCGATCTCGAACAGAAAAAGGGGTATTTTAGGGGATATTGTGTGATGTGCAGTTAGCAGATCCAAAGAAGTTGGCAGCCGGGTAAGGACACATGTTCCGTGCCACAAGAGCCAGTGTCCTGAATGTGAGTGAAGCATACGTCACAGCGACTTCCGCCACGAGAGTATGTCTGAATCGACCTTGATTTTGATTGGCGGCCGGTTTACAAAGCCGTGCTTGGCCTAGACCCAGACTGTACGCGTACGTGCGTGAGAATCCAAGAGTTGCAACGGGTGCCCGATGTAGTACCGACAGTTCGACCATCGCTCTCGATGATGTCCACCATGAGTTTCAGCAAGCCGAAGACAGACGCAGTGACTCACGCTGGATTATAGTGAAAGTAGACCCACCGGATCTACCCCACTCTCTCACCAGTCCCAGACCGGGACCCGATATTAAGACAAAAGTCGAGAAGACCAGAGATGGGGGAGTACGCAGATGGCTGGCGTGACCAACATTCAAGATGCGTACCAACGGCACACCTTGCTAGGTAGGCTCCCACGTGCGCGGGAGCACCATAACAGTCACATTAAGAAGGAGCCATTACAGCCTGACGCTTAGCCCGCCAGTAAAAACACCACACAACAAGATACACACTGGGCCTATTGCAGGGGGTTAAGTGAGTCAAACCCAGCAACTACGATCTTCAGACCATGGTTACTTAGTTGAGAAGAAAGTATATTGCGTACACAGAGGAAGGAGTCTGACATGGGAGAACACAACCAGCCAGGATGCCAGCCGTGGTCCAAGTGCAGATTTGACAGCAGTAGGCCAGTAGACTGAGAGAGAGCGTTCCTTGGCTAGGTCGGCCTGTGATTGGTTGGACAGCGTGTGAGTGGACATCGAAGTGGGTGTTCCACGTCACGCGCGACAGTAAGTCTGGCGGATGCCACAACCTTGAGCTCTAGACGGACTGAGGTCACGACAGGAAGGCCAGGTATCTGGTAGGCAACGATCACTACAGGCCGACTGCGGTGTCCGAGTTATCCTGTCAGTTGGCAACCCTCCAAGCCACGGCTTTTAGCGTACCGTGATAGCTTCAAGCACGTCAGATTGATCATAGTGAGGAAAGAAATGCAATGAAGATCGACATCGCTCTCTCCCTCACCGCCGGCAACGAGCCACAGCTTAGCTGAAAGGTCGCCTTAGTTGGGATGGGCACATTAGAAATAGAAACCCATCACAAGAACACCAACTAGCCTACTATTAATGCACCTCCGGAGGTTTTTCAGCCCAGAAAATGTGCCGGCCACATTTTTCAAACAGAAGGGGGGCAATGATAATGCCCTCGTCAACCATTCACTATGTCCGCAGATCTCAGTATCCAAGTCTGCGTTCCAGCTCATGGTGGATTCCTTGTTTTGACTCCCCGCTAGGAGACTGCGCCTTAGGGGACACCCATGAAAGCAGAAGAATGCCGTATGAAATAAATGCTTTCATGACAAAAAAGGAAGAAATAAAAGTACAAAGGCATTTGCGAGTTGCCCTGCGTTCACAATTTCACTCGGCCTGGATGGTCACAGTGACATCGGTCCTCTAGAGGGATACTGTCTTCAGCCGGGTTCCCCAGGGTTAAATTGTTACCTAAAGTCAGACGGATGCAGCTCTAAAACCCTAATTACAGTAGGTGAGGTAATTCATGCATAGGCATGATCGAACTTGAACTTGGTAATTAAGCAAACATTTGGCCACGTTATTTTATTATATAATGAGTGGATTTTATCCTGAGCAAGCCCTTTTGTAAGGAAAACTATGTGTTTATTTCATTATATTTAAAATTAACAGGCAGAACTTTGGCGAAATTTGCGGTTGCCTGATATCGAACAAATTTTTTATGCTATTTAGTAGGAGAGACCCCAAACTTTTATGTTTATACTTTGTACTATGAGAGAACCGCAAAGTAGTTAAGAAATGTTTCAAATGTAGCCCATCCAGAACCGGAAAGTCTAGTACTTAGTTGATGCAAATCAGGTGAAACAACTAATACTTTTTATCTTTCCTTTGAGTAAAAAGTCGTCTAAGGTCGTTCATAATTAGCTCAAAAATGTTCTTACATGCACTAGTGCCGCTTTTGTGTGCGTGCTTATCCATCTCTCGGCATGCTGCATGACTTTCATCTCGCACCGTACTTACCTGCCCAGACAAACTTGTGGCAGATGGAGCACGTAAAACGTTTGCACATTGACG
>JAYGXS010000008.1:22533939-22553801 GCA_036362985.1 Ligula intestinalis
AACTCTGCCTGTGTACTCTCGATATTCTGGCAGTAAAGCTTCTGTCCTTCTACAACGTCTTGCTTGGCTTGTGATTTGGGGGAACCTTGTGTTTGTCGACATCACAACTTGCGACAACGGTGTTGGCATAAGATGATGTGGTGGCCTGTCTGTTCCCCGAACGGCAATTTGCTTTGGCCACCTTTAGCCTCAGCACCGAATATGGATTGGGCAAAACGTTGCACCTGTTAACGGATTGGGGGCTCGTCAACCATGACTCGAGTAATTCTCGGCTCACCCGATTGTCCCCTCTTGCGAGAATTTCGGCCTCATCAAATATAAATGTGTGGCCGGGTCTCGTCGAATGAGCTGCTACTTGAGAATTGGCATAATTTCGCTGCACTGCTGCCGCGTGTTCGGCAATTCGCGTTTTGAGAAGCCTGTCAGTTTTTCTGACAAAGTTGCTTTATCCGCAATTGCACCAGATCCTGTAGATGACTTCAGATGTTTCTTGCCGTGGCAGTGGATCTTTCGATTTCATGAGCTCACGCCTTATGGTTGCTTCTGGCCTTGGTGTGAATCCAACTAAAAGTGGTGTGAGAAGGCGGCCGACAGCCGACGCACGCGATCGCTCGCCAAATTCTGGGGTCCATTCAACTTGGTTGGCCATCTCGTTTGCGCAAGCACCGGTCGACGAAGTTGCGCGGGTAGAAATTTTATCTGAACACCCGTCGAAGTAGTGCACCTCGACAACTTTATCTTCTGGTTCGCTGCAATGCGTCTCAACACGCCGATAGAGCGTCCTTCCGCAACTGTGTTTGTGGCTGATTGGGTGGTTGCTGTTGTAATTCAGTATTTGCATCGTGTTTTTCGCTTTCCTGAAAACTTTAGTTTTTAGGCCACCACAATTTTTTACGAAGTTTAAATTTTACGGCGGAACCCTGTGCACACACAAACTGTTTCTGCTACTGTTCTGTAAGTATGTCTCTGAAGATGAATCTGCGCCAGATTTCGAAATGTCAGGCGAATAAACATATCGTCCCAGCGATCGAGTCGTCTTCTCCTTCTCAATTACTTTCTAAGACTAGCATGTTCGCTTGCATTAGCAGTTCTACAGATACTTTTCGGCTTATCGTGCTACAACAGATGTCCAGATTCGGTTAGCCCATTTACCTTACTACTTCGACATACGTCATTGCACTCCTCACACGGAAATCTTTAGCGACATGGCTTATCGTACTACAATATCTGTCCAAATGCATTGGAAACTACCGTGAACTTTAAAAATGAGGTAAAAGCCAGCCTTTCATGGTTTTATTTTAAGCTATAAAATTATGGATAAAATCGACATACGATTGTGGCCAATTTGCGGGTAATATTTGCGCAGTTCTTGTTTCCTATTGGTTTTATTGCTCATCGTCATAGACCACGTTTTCGCTCACCAGAAAGAATTTGTTGGTTTGCTGACGTTGCGAACAGCTGGGCCGGCTGTCCTTTGTCGAAGCGTATACGAAATTGATCGATCAGCAAATTTAAAGTTGCGGCTGTACTTTTTGGCCATGGGCTGATCGGTTTTTCTCCTTTCGCTACCCGGCCCTCCGTGTGGATTTGGGCATGGCTTGACGGCAATTGGTGTTTTGCTTCGTCCCCAGGGTAGAGGATGCTGGTAATCCTGCCCCTGCCTGTAGCCAACACCTACAGCCGCAACTATGACTTTGCTGATCGATAAAGTCAGTAAACGCTTTGACAAAGGACGGCCGGTCTGGTTGTCCAAAACGTTAGCTGAAAAATAAATTCATTCCGGTGACCAAAACATGATCTATGATTCTTATCCCGGAATTCTGAATTTTGAAAATGTGATTTCTCATTGTAATTATCGCGCGCTTTTTTTGCCAACCACTAGGCCCGGCGTCGGCAACCTATGGCTCGCGAGCCATATATGGCTCTTTTGATGATTGCGTATGGGTCCCCCAGAAACTTAAGATTTTGTGATTTAGGCTACTTTTTAGGTGTCTCAGTAGTGGGTTGTACTCGGATCACTACAATCACCAGGCCAAATCCCGGGTTGAAAGTTAAAAGACGCAAGTCACCAGACGGAGTGATTTATTATGTACAGAACTCCCACTTGCTGTCCCATGTGGCAGTGACCACTGGCGAAGCCAGAACTAGTGTTGATTGCGTCCAGCCAGACCTGAGAGAACTGGGAGACAGCGGTGACAGCTGCTTCAGTACGATTGCGGAGCAGGTTCAAGTATGATGTTATTGGTGTCTTGCAATTGCCCGAAGGGATGTCGCCTAGCTAATATATGGCTCTCACTGAAATACATTTCCAAATATTTGCTTTCTTGGCTCTCTGAGTTAAAAAGGTTGCCAACCCCTGCACTAGGCTATTTAAATGAATGTGCGTATTATTTACTTCTTTTATACACGACGTCTCAATTATTTTTTTCTTTCCTCTGATACGCTCTACCCCGTGTAAATCTTACTACCACTGCTCCCGTATTACACAAACGCGTTTAGTTGTTGCTGTAGTGATTTTTATAAAGAATCCCTAAGTATAATTATTTCAATCACAGCCGGTAAAATCGCAACTATCAAGCACTTAAACATGACTGACGAGGAGCTCCGTGAGTTAACCACAGGCACCCGGAATGGAAATATTTACAATGCACAAAAATGTCACAATTTGACGGCATAAAAAGTGTTTTTCTCTTACGTGATGGAAGAACGCAAGAAGCGAATGCTTATTTATTAAGTCTGTCGCAAGTTATCGCGTCGGCTATATAAGGCTTTCCCAAATCAAGGCAGGTAAGACAGTGTTAATGAACAGAAATTAACTGCCAAAAAATAGACAGTACAGAGGCAACTGCCAGTTGTGTGTGCACATCAGATGTTTCCGCGAAGTTGTGCGTTCGCTGCAGCCAAGCCTTGCCTGCTGGGCCGTGGAAGAGTAATCAAACATCTGTCGCCAATAAGACGAGGCGGAATTATCGATTGCCTATGAGTGTAGGCGCCAGCGGGTCGATAATACACGGAGTAGATGACTAATCACCGGTGTAAGCTCTGGCAGGGTGAAATCAAAGTCAGTGCGGCAAGTTCCCTTAATTCAACGCAAATATTTGCAAATATAAAATCCCAAACAGTGAGAGTTGCAGATTAATTATCATTGGACAGTTCGACCGTCGATTTCGACGATGTCTACCACGTCTTCAACGAGTTGAAGCAATGCGGTGACTCCCGTGGTATATAAAGCGAAAGAAGACTCGCGGAGAATCTCACCCACTCCCTCACCACTTCCACACCGGGACCCGGTTGTCAAGACAAATTTAAGAACTCCGGAGATGGAGGAGGGCGCAGACCGCTGGTGTGAACAACACTCAGCACGCCTTCCAACAGCACGTCTCGCTAGGTAGGCTCCCGCCTGGGAGCGCCATGAAGGCCACATTAAGAAGGAGCCATTGAGCCTGAATCTCAGCCCGCAGTTAGCCACTCCACACAACAAGACACACTGGACCGGCTGCGGTGTCCAGATTATCCTGTCAGTTGGTAACCCATGTCAAGAGCGAAGGGATTCGGCCAAATTGCCTGACTTTATACAAGGGAACAACACAAGTTCAATAATAACTCCACGCAGAGTGAGACTTATATTGGGAGCATTCGATGGAAGAAGGGGACAGCCCTGCTAAGAGGGAAACAACTGAATGTAGGTTGGGAAGGAGTTTTGCTGGAGAAGGGAAATGGAGGATTTCAAATTTGTTCAGCCGGAAATAATACCAATCACGTCGAATCTGATACTTTACCTATATTCAGCCCATCCGAATTACCTAGCCACTAACTAATGCAAAATATTTCTTCATCCTCTCCTGTCATTAGCCCCAGCTACACTACTTCCCCTTTACTGACTACCCTCTAGCATATCTTACAACTATCCATCACCCATAGCAGCCATGTTCTAAGAAAAATTCTTCGAATGTCTCTTTTTGGCTCCTATAATATTGCTTAATTTAATCGTCAGTGCCAGGCAAACCCCCAGTCCTTTAGCTTCCTTTGGTGTAAATGGGGTTATTCGAGCTCTTCAACCCGAACTTGCGTCAACAATGGTTGCACCCTGGCACCTTGTTTCAAAGACCAGTCCCGTTGCTGGGCAGACGAAAAGGTATTCGAAAAATTCGGAGTTGGACTTTGGACGGTCGTGCCTATGTCTGACTAGATACCAAAAGCTTCATCGCGTTTGCAAAGTGACCTGGTCGGTGTGACACTTTCGGCCTCCTTTTTGTGCACAGCAGATGAACGCGCAATAGCCAGTGCACGTTCATTTGCTAACGAGTGACCCTGGATCGTTTCCGAAGTGTCCGAGAACTTGCAGTCGTATAACGGTTTAATGTACTCTTTCCCGCCCCTCTCGCCATTGGCAACACCGTGATCGACAGCGTGTTGCTTTAGTCTATCACGTCCCACCTATCTATATCGACTTAACGCTTGTAAACTTTTGGGTCCTTCAGCTTAGCTCTGGCGATCTCTACTTTACGCTCAGTGTCGAGAATTAACAGTGTTAGCGCCGCTTACTGTCTATCTAGCTCCACTTCCTGTCTATTTACTTCCACTTAGCGCTTATGTTCCTCCAAATTGCACGCCGGACCCTTCGCGTTAACTCTAGGGAGTTATCTTTCAAACTCTGAATAAATAGTCAAAAGTCAGCTCGTTTCAGGTCTACTTATCTCTTTTTTGCGTTTAGGAGATTTTGCATGGATCTCAGCAATTGTAAAGGTTCTTGAAGCTTCATTATTCTTACGACTAGAAAAGCTACCGGAGCTTGAATTACCGGAGCCGACGTGGATGTCCACGAATTTGGCCTCTCCGTGACCAGAATGGATTGAGTCTTCTTCCTAGGGCGTTTTGTCCAAATGTGTCTCTCCCCTGAAACGTGTAAACAAAAACGTTTGCCGATCCAGCGAATGTTGCAGCTCTTTAGTATGGCGAATCTCGACAACGTACTCTGTATCTTGTTCAGCACTATCGACTCGGCAGTATCACACCTGTGTTCTATTACGGTCAAGTACTTTAAATTCAGACGAATGCGAGACTCCTGTTGGGCACCGACTTGTCCAACGAAATGCTCGTATCGATGTTGTGTACTGCTTCGTCTTTTTGACTTATCTGTCTCTATATCCAACAGTCACGCGTACGTAGAACCCAATTGCAACAACTATAAGGGCAGTACGGTAATATTAAGCTAAAGTAGTAAAAGATAAACCATGTACAAACCTCAACAATTGATTCACCAAATCAAAAGCGAAAGAAGTCGGCCAAATCGCCTGACTTTGTGCAAGTTAACAACACAAGTTAAACATTAATGCCACGCAGAGCGTAACTTATCTTGAGATAGCGTTGGAGAGAGGGGCGTGGCTCTGATTTTATGAGGCCATTCATGTGGCCTCAGGGTCGGTCTGAAACACCACTGCGGGAAAGAGAAGGGGTTCGTTAACATGGGCAACGTGAAAGTTCCAGCGGCACCCTTCGATGGCTACGTCTATCACGCGTGCAGGGTGCCCACGGAGGGTGGTGGACGAACGGTTCATGGAGAAACCACAAAAAATAGCCGGCTCCTCATCACAACGTCATTTCACGGAAGGCCATCTCTGGTAGTCAAGGCAACTGTCACTGGAGTCAGCGGGGAGGTGACCGCATTGTAGGAAAAAGTGATTACAGGCAAGTGAGCCGAAACGGGGTCCTGGGGGCAGTATTAAGTCATGTGCAATCAAGTAAAAGTGGAATATGGGAGGGCGGCCAGCATTCGAGGGAGGAAGGGGACAGCATTCATTAAAGGGAAACAATCATCTGTAAGATAGACAGGAGTTTCGCTGGAGAAGGGACATGGAGAATTTAAAATTTGTTCAACCGGAAGTTACATTTACTGTCTCCTCTTTGTTTGGACTCTGACAGTGTGGCGGCCAACCAACAATTATATCTCCTACCCTTGTTCAATGTCAACAGCTTAAACGTCAAGTGTCTTTGTAGGCGACTGTTTCGGATTTCCTAACCTGAAGACCCTGGTTGAATATAATCACGCGCACACACACGCGTGTCCAAATAATCGTAACTGCCTCAGAGCAACTTGAACACGCCCCCACTCGGTTAAAGCAGTAGAGGCCTCGATACGCGACACCCCCTCGGGCAAGGCAACTATCCAGTCGCACATTACTAAAAGTGGCCTCATAATACGTTAAAAGCAGCTGCCGCCTCTCAGACACGGACACGCTCATCTCTGTCTGGACGCGATCAGCATTGACCCTGGTCTCGCTAATGGTCACTGCTGCCTGTGACAGCAAATTCGGATACTGTGCACAAGAAAGCCCTTTTTCTGGTAACTTATGCCTTTAACCAATAACCCGGGATTCGATCGGATGATTGTAGCTTTAAGTAAAACTACTAATTCGACGCTACAAACGTACTAATGATGCCTGCGATTGGCTTCCCATCTAGCCTCCTTGATGTTTGCTTCTGTATGCAGCCTTACAGTTATGCCACGGTGAAATGTAAAATCTCCTGTTTTATGAATTCACTATATCTACACTTAATCTTTTAGCAAAGCAGTTTTTACACCTACAGTTTTTAGAAATCAGGGTTCCGCTAAATAGAGCCCCCAGTCTCATCGAAGGGATATTTCCACGGCTTATTTCTTAGTTCAATCTGCCTTCCAGGGACAGTAAACAATTATTTTGAGAAGAAAAATCGCTGGTAGATGTCAAATACCCTACTAACCATCCTATTCATATGTGCCGTTAATGTGGCTGCTCGAAGAGTGTAACATTGTCCCTGCTGCCATTTACTAAATGCACCGGTAAATTTGTTTCGAAATTTCCAACTGGGTTGAAATATAAATAAAGCATTATTTATTCAAGCCCCAATCGCACAGCCGTTACACGTAGAATTCTTCAGGAGCGAATAGGCGAGATCCGGGAGGATATTAGGAACGATAAGACGCAATTAGTACAAAAAAAGACTAATTGGCTTGCCATTTTAGATACTCACTTTAATTTATCATCGTTTATTATCTGTGACCGTCTCGGGTGATAAATTATGATGGTGAGCTTCCGAAAATTCAGGCTCATAAACACATTGTTCCTGTGTTCACATTCAGTTAAACAAATAATCTTCATGCAACCTTGATAAAAGTTAGGAGAGTTTTAGACTAGGAGGCAGTTGGGGCACATAATGGTACAGAACATCGCACTATATTCAGTTAAGTTGTTTACTAAGATGGAAAAATGTATTCTCACCCTCTGATGCCGTACATATTGCTGGAGTCTCTGCCCATTCACGGGCAGTACCTGGAAAAATACACTGGCATTCTGGACGGATTTGCGGAGTGACATACCATTTAGATTTTTCTGAATATGCATGATCGAAATAAACAAATCTGATTGAGAAGCAAAACCTGAAATTTATGCTCGTGCAACAGAGCTAAAACATACTCCATCACTAGGTAACACAAATACACGAAAAGCCATGAATTCTGCAAAGAAGCAATGCCACGGAAATACAAAAATAGTATACCTGGGCGTGTATCTTAATTGTGACCAAAATCCTATTTTTTGTTTATTGTGCATCCAGCTCATGTTTAACCTGATAATGTAAACAACCGCCAAATTAAATTATCGACGAGCTGGTTGCTGCCAGGCCCAACTATGTTCATTATTAACACGCCATAATTTGGCATTTTGCTCCGAAAATTCCGGAAACATAAACTTAAGACAGGCTTATCCCACTGTATTTTTTATTTCAGTTAAGGTAATGTTCAGCGTCGCTTGGGCCTAAGTAACTGTATAGTCAGACCTATACGTCTGTGCTTCATGTATATTAAGTCGTCAGGCCCATGAACTTTTCGATTTCCTTTTTCTGCATTTTACTTGCACTGTCCTGTATCAGCGGTAAGTTGATCATTGAAGCTTATATGAATAAAGCCCTTGAATGCTATGAATGCAACCAAGTCGATGGTAATACAGGCGCATGTACCAGTACACGCCGGACTTGCCGAGTTTCGCAAGATGCATGCGTCTCCTTCGTCCAGTATAGAAGTAATTTTTTAAAAATTCACATATTTTAATTTCTAGCTGCGGACTTTTGGACAGTTTTAGCGGAAAGACGGCATTTTATCAGTAAAGGTTGCACTACTAAAATGGCATGTGCAAGTCAAGTTGATTTCTTCCGAGACCGTTGCAATGTAAACCTTCTTCGTGATTGGACTTGTGCGAACTGCTGTTTTACGGACAACTGCAATTATAACGTACCAGTAAGTATTTGAAGCGAGTGCATGTAATATGCACCGTTGAGTTTGGTTAATTATCCGTGTAGTAATGTGTAGTAATTTTGTTTGCGACCGGAATACTGTATCGATATCGATACAGTAGTCCGGTCGCAAACAAAATTGCTACAAATTTAATATAAACCCTTTTGGGTACTGTTAATGTGCTCCACCGGTAAAGCAAATCGCCTTTTCATAACTACCAGCGTCTGAGTTTCAAAATAGGTTTTTGAGAATTTTTGAATTGTTGTTGCCAAAATATGCCTTTAAATTAATAGAGCAGTCTATCCAATAGAGGTCGATTATTTTTAATCGCAAAGGTTACTGATTTCACCTATTCACAGAGTCGTCGTATCGTCCCAAACACGCAACCTCGCTCACTACTGTTTGTTCCCAAGTAAATTACACTGACACGAGCATTCTAAAATTGTTTTTCGGGTTGATTCTGGGTTAACTAAAGTATCACAGTAATGTTGCCGGGAATTTTATTAAACATGAATAAACTCACACAAGAATTGAGTACGTTTGCATACAGCAACTGAATTATAGAGGATCAGTCCTAAGAACGTATTGAAATCTGTTTAAGCTGAAATATACGTGCCCCACTAAGCACTGTCTAGGTAGCTATTTTTACAAGTGCATTGCAGATTACGCAGATATTATTATTTTACTTGTGTTTTTCATTTCAGAATCATGCTGGATGCAATCGTCGGACATTCATTCTGCCAATATTCCTGACTCTTCTCCTGACCCGTTTGGTGACCTAATTGAAAATAAAAATATCATGAATGCCGTAGCCTTGATTTACCTATTGGCAAAGTCCACGCATTTTTTTTCATTTTGGTTTGCAAAATGCATCTGAAATGAACATCTATTTTCTCGGAAGCTGTAGAAAGAGCAGCGATGTATTTTTTACCTGCTTGTCCACAATTTGAACAGACACACTTCTAGACACCGTAGATCGTGGATATTAACATTTCTTGATGAACGCTCACCGAGCGATTGTGGAACTCATTCGTCCTGTTCTGCTTTGGGGCATGTTCTGGAGCCCCGCCACCTCCTTTGCTGTCATCAGCTATTCATACGCAAAGATAGGTGATACACCATCGAGGCTTGAAACAGCTACCAGATTGTCGGAATTTCAACGCTCTAACCATTAAGGTACAGACTCATTTTCTTTATTTTCCGCCGTTGGTGTAGATGTTGGTGTTACAGCACGGCCTTGCAAAGGGGTTTTGAGACCAGCAAGCCGAAATTTACACTTTCAGGCACTCTTATACGAGTAAAATGCGATTCGCAGGTGATAGGTCATTCGATGAAGAAGTTTGTGCTGCGTCTGAAGCTTCGCGTAGCTGTTTCGTCTACCTAGATTCCGAGTCTGGAAATCCCACCCACTTTTCGATATATGTAGCCGCTGCTCCGGTTTTGCACCTTTGGTACATGTCAAAATGTTTTGTTTCAACCCCGCACTCGTTGGCCGTGGAGATAATTGGCGGTCCCGATTGTTTCACGCCGATACTCTCTTGATAAGAAGGTTCGTAAAACCAGATAGGTGGCAGGAAAATTGAGGTGGCTCTTTACGAAGCAGTCGGTTAACACCCAAGCTTCTGCGATATATCGTTCTGTGGTCGCCAACCTAACCTACCATTTCAACGGTGTCGAAGATGAAGGCTTACCCGTCTTTGCAGCATGCGTTGCTACCACTGACATTGGGTGCAATGAATGGTGCTCTTGTCTTCACGTTTGTAACTGTCCGACAGGCGTTAGACAGTTGAATCCAAACGTCCTAAGGCCAATCGCCGCTTATGCATCCCGTAATTCCACTGCACGATAGATAACGACTGATAAATTCTAATTAGGGCTAGTATCTTTTGGCCGCACTATTTGTTGGCGAAATTTTGCGGTAGTCTGTGAGCAGCGAGGGATCCAGTCAAGCTTTCGGAAACCCTTATGATCTTCAGAATGCGCCCAACTGTCTTTGGCCGGCAGTGTTTTTCTTTCCAACTGGATAGCCATTGGCTCTGAAACGTTCCCGTTGCCAGCTGGCATGCTGCCCTAAGTTTTAAGCCATACCTATAACGTGCTCACAAAACTTTCTTTGTTGCTGTTGCAATTAAACATCAACAACGTGCTCGTAGAATTCGCCATTTTTCCGTCCGGTTGGTGGTTGATGAGAACTTCCATGATCGGGGGCCTTATTTTAACGTTTTCTCTATCCTGAAACGAAGATCAGTCGAAATCGATTTGAGCTTATTCTATTTGAGTCGACAGGGTGGCAGCTGCGGCAACGCAAGTAAAAGTGGCTTTCATATTGCAATACAAATATCAAAATATCTTATACAGATGCAAAAAACTATTCTTAAGCCATATTCAGCTTGTTAAACTGTTACGATATAAAAGTTTGTTTATGCGCACTGATTCGAGGTCCATTAAAATCAAAAAGGAAGAAAGCAGTCAATCATCGTCCCTCCTAATACATGGGTGCTGTTCGTCGATTAAATGTCCAATGTTCAAGAAAAGCATCCATTGGGAAACTGAGCAATTAAGTTGCTCGGGATGCCTGCCTTTCAGTTCATACGAATGTCCCATTTATATTTTAAGACTGTCGACCTTCTCATTTTATGTAAAAAGCAATCTGCTTATTGATATCAGAAACTGGGAGTGGCACAAACCCAACTCAACATCTAGTAAGATACGATCCTTCTGATACTGTACCAATAAATAGTTTCCAAAATTGACCAGAACAGCATAATATGGGCAATGTTTTCTTTCGATCTAAGTTTACAGTTCTGAGCTATTTCCATACCAGATAGACTGCATACTTTTGTGATTGAAAACGTACGCAACTGTAATTTTCACGTCATGGCAGGTAGAAAGAATTGAGAGATGGGCAATAAATGAGCCTGTTTATGTCATATAAAGGAAATGGTGATAATGCATGCTTGTTCAAAGCGTCTGGCAAAGGTTCATTGCTTACTAGTTACTAGTAACAACTATGTTTGTGCAGCAATAGCATGTTCATATTACTATTTTGGAATAATCAGTTCTGTTTTGGTAATATCTTTTTTGAAACTTAATGCAACAGGAGCGGTTTCCCTTATTCATCCAACGGTGCAAGTTATTGATGTTCAGGTAGGCGTTAGAGCTCAGAACTCACTAGTAATATGATAGTTCACTGTGATGACTAGCCTCGATATGTAGGAGTCGGTGGCATCGCTGCTACGTAAATGGTTGCAGAAAATGTTGACGCCACTTCCTGACAATTCGTGCAATTTCTTAGAGTGTGTTGCTTTTATAGCCTAGGACTCCGTAGCTCACTGGAAACAGACCACTTTGAACTTATGCAATGTCCAAACTTCAGTGAAGGTCGTTTTTTCTCCCTGCATAACTTTTTTCAGTGGGCTTTCACTTGGATAATGACTTTTCGCGACTATTAAGATTTTTGCACCGATGTTCCATGTATCTTTCAAAAGGCTCAGTTTACGCGAAACTAGACTGACAAGACAACCTAGCACATCGAAATTATAGCAAGCGAGCGCGTGTAATAGATTGGACAGTGAGATTGTGTTCTCTAGTAAGGCGCGACTTCATTGGCTTTGTGGCTCATGCAGTTTGCGTGTCAGAGTTCTGAGTTTGGGCATAGCTAAGCGCGTCATCGCGTGCACTTTTTGTGGGCGGACCGGTGGTCTGACGTGCGTACGACTCGTCAGAGTGGCGTGCACTCGCAGTTAAGCTGGGCCCTAACACCGACAACACGCGAGGTGAGGGAGGAAAGGACAGATTACCAGAACAATGCTTAACAAAGTGCATCCTGCCAACAGAACACTAGCATTCGCAAGAAGCAGCTAAAAAATGTCGGCAAAGACAAGGAAGAATGGAATGGCCGGCAATGCAATCTGCCTACGACCAGCTTTTAAGGCTGTCAGGGCCTCTGTCGAGGCCCAAGGCAGAGGGAGACAAATGAGTTCCGTTAGCTGTCAGGTAAACGCTCATCAACGATGGTCAATAGTCCCTGACATAAACCGGTGGGACAACGAGCTCGTAGCTCAATGTTTAGGGCACTAGGCTCTGATCAAAAGGTCGCGAATTCGAGCCTCGAGTGGAGCATCACTTGGGGCTGGGTATGACTGACTGACGACGGCTTATAAACCAGCAGTGGCTATTCCAGTCTCCCTTGTCTTTGCTAGCAATACTATCTGCCCATACAACCAGCTGTTACAGCCTACGGCAAAGGCGAAGCGGGACAAGTGAGTTTCGTTAGCGGTGGCTTAACGTTTATCAACTAATAACAGAGTACTGTTGCCGAAACAATCATAGACATTGAGGCATTCTTGGCGAAAAAACAATTTGCACAACATTTCGAATCAATAGATGATAACTCGAGATGTAAGGATATACCCCACTGTGAACTAGAAAAAGAAAGAGCGGTCTATAGTCCTAGTTCAAGATCCTGAGTCACAGTTTTAGAATGCTAGATCGCGAAAGTAAGTTCATGAAGGTAGAAAAGCAGGGCGAGTATGAACGAGGGGGCATAAAGCCCTAAATAGCATGCTGAGCAATTTACCTGGTGCCTATGTGGGGACTTAAAATTGGTGGCACGTGTGCGGAAGCATTTTACCATCCTGCCGCAGGGCTGCATTGGCAGGAGGACTTTCAGTGAATGTACAAATTCTTAGGCGAAGGTTTCAGACAGTCAGCTCGACCTTTTTATCAAGGATCACCGTGTGCCCCACGAAGGGGTGGGTGGAGCAACGGTGATTTGCGCGTGACTTAAGTTGGTGTGTTAGCAGACTTGCACACTATCTACCCTACTCTTTTTCCTCAGATTCCCCAGCTCGATGTCATGACAGAGATAATAAGACCGGAGGTGGGTGTGGCCGCGGGTAGCTGGTGCGGCGTGAGATCGCACGTAGGCGTGCCAGCAGTGTCTCCTATTCACGCGCAGGGTGGGCTAGAATCTATCCAATCAACGAAGGAGGGAGCAGCCGCTTCGACATCAGTTTAGTGGGAAACACAAAGAGGGCCGATTGATCCTGACTTTCCGTCCTTAAAAGCGGAATTAGTTATCCTCAATACAAGCGAACATGTGAGTCCCAGGAAGTAATTGAGAAAAAGACAACTAGATCTCTGGAACAAAACTTCTATTCGTCTTAGGTTTCAAGATCCGTCGCGGATTCGCCTTCAGAGACATAGGCAGAGAGCAGTAGCAGATACGGGTAGCGTATGCACAGAACGTTTCAGTTTTCATAAGATACAGTCACTATAGTAAACATACAAAGACAATTAACAGTAATTGCTTTCTTGCGTGTTCATAGTTTGTTGAACAGCATGCAGACTTTGACCTGTCGAACTTTCATCATGCGGGATAGACTCGGTCAGGATGATTGCTCGGCCATCTGGCCCTCCGGTTTTGGCGTAGGATGACGCGGTGGCCTGTCTGTTCCTCAAGTGGTGACTTCCTTTGGGCAAATTGAGTCTAAGCACCGAATATGGATTAGACAAAGCGTTGCACTTTGCTATGGATTGTGCGGCCCATGAACCATAACTCACGTAATCCTCGGCTCACCCGATTGCCATCGCTTGCGATTTGGCATCATCAAATTTGAATGTGTGGCCGGGTATCGTCGAATAAGCCGCAACTTAAGAATTGGCACCATTTTGCCGCACTGCTGCCGCGTGTTCGGCAATTAGCGACTGGAGAAGTCTGCTAGTTTCTCCGACATAGTTGCTTTGCCCGCAACTGCGCCAGATCCTATAGACGACTCCAGATGTTTATGCCTTAGCAGTGGGTCTTTCGGTTTCATTATCTGAAGCCTTATAGTTGCCTCCGGCCTGTGTGCGACTCTAACTCTAAGTGGTGCGAGAAGGTGGCCGACAGCCTCCGAGACGTTTTTGACGTACGTAATCACTCGCCAAATTTCGAGGTCTGTGTGACGTTGTTGGCCATCGGTTGACGAAGTTGCGCGGGTATCCATTTACTCTGAACACCCGTCGAAGGTATTCTACCTCGGAAACTTTATCTTCTGGTTCGCTGCAGTATGTCTCAACACGCTGATATAGCGCTCTTACGCAATGGCGCTTGTAGTTGATTGGGTGGTTGTTGTTGCTGTTATTAAGTATTTGCTTCGTATTTGTCGCTTGCCTGAATAGTTTGGCCTGTAGACCACCCCAATCTTTGCGACAGACAATGACATCAAAGATGGCCAGCTGGCTTTTCTCTCCCTCCTCTATCGTAAATTCAATGTCCGGGAAGATGTCGTTGAGGCGTTCCTTGAACTTGAGCACCTGATCCCTTTCGATGACGATGAAGTAGTCATCCACATACCATGCCCAGAATTTCGGTTTTTGGTGTTGGAAAACCAGCGACTCCAGCCGCTGCAGGACCGCCTCGACTACGAGTCGGTGCATACTCAACCTTTCTGCTACTCATGTCTCTGATGACGAATCCACGACGGATATCGAAACGTCAGGCGAATAAACATATTTTCCCAGCGATCGAGTCTTCTTCTTCTTCTTCTCAAAGACAAGAGGGACTAGGAGTGGCCATTTCTGGCTTATTTGTCGTCATCAGCCAGTCCTTCCCAGGCCAAGTGGTGTTCCACTCGAGGCCCGAACACTTGTCCTATTTGATCTCAGTCAACCGCCCTTACCATTGAGCTACGAGCTCGTTGTCTTACCCGGTCTAGGTCAGGGGATATTTAAACTCACTTGCCTACCCAGAAATGGCCATTTTAGTCTTCCGTGTCTTTGGCGGCAAAATTATCTACCTATACTAGCAGAACAAACCTTAGTTGATACTACCTTTTGCCTCATGACTCAGGATAGGCGAATGAACATGCACCTGATCCCTTTCGATGACGATGAAGGTGTCCTCCACATACCACGCCCAGAATTGCGTTCTGTGGCATTGAAAGATCAGCGACTCCCGTCGCTGTAGGATTGCCCTGGCTATGAGTCCCTTCAATTAGGGACCTTGTGAGCCACGGCTTTTAGTACACCGTCGCTCCCATTCTACGAGGATCCGAGCTAGGTGCGGCAGCGGGCTTGGGGACGGATCTGGCCGGATCAGCCACCTGCGCCTTCGTCTGCCTCCGTTTAACTTGACTCTGTATTAACACTGAGTTCAGTTGGGGGAGGAGACAGAGAAAGTGTGGTAGATGCGGCGCAAGTCTCCTGTCCCACAAGCCTAAATCACACGCCAGTCAGGGATTTTTCCTTCAGGTTGCCGAAACAGGCAGTGGACCACGTTTAAATCGATGGCCGAACTGTCGCCTGTTTCCAAGTCAGGCCTGTAGTTGCAGCAGGAGCGGCTATTACTCAACAATTCCATCCCCTTATGACAGTTGGGGACAATCAGCAGGTCTCGCGTCCTCATTATCCTTTTGACGGCCAGCTGATATCAGCTTCGGAGGCACTGGAGGACTTTTGTTGGGATTGCACACAAGTAAGCGTGGTTTATGTCTACTCAAAACCCATTGGTGCTCACTCAGAGCATACTGAATTCAAGAACACTGAGCCCTTGGGGGAGGAGAGAAACTGGAAGAAGAAGAAAATGAGTCGTTGGAACCGTTAACTTTGTCGACCTAACATTTCATCCTTCTTAAGTCGTAAATACTCAACAATTAAATCCAATTAAAACTTATTAACAAATTTTGAAGGCACTTGGTTAGAGGAGCATGAATACCTAGAACATGCGAACCAAGGCTAATTGATGCACCTAGACGTGATCCAAATAACCAAGAGGGCGGCCACTCCGACAGCAGCTTAATGAGATGCCCATAGAGGACCGATTGAGCCTAACACTTCGTCCTCAAAGGCGGAACGAGTGATTCCCGCCAGTTAGCATCCGTTTTAGCCATGACTTTTAGTGCCCCGGCGTGTCTATTTTAGTGACGGCCGACGTCCATCTGGCTCTCTATTCGGTTGTCCAGGCCAGCCAATCAACTGATGTTTCCGACGGATGCGGCCTGTGCTTGCCACACACACAGAATTTCATACAAGGAGTGTGCAGTTAGGAAGTCTCATGTTTATGAGTAAGTGGTGACTCAATCCACGCAGGCAAGCAGGTGCCAAGGTTCACCATCTCCAGCGAGTACACATGCGCTGACCGCCTACGCCCGTCTGTCTAGCCAATCTGTCTGACCAACCACCTATCAAGCCCGACCCACACAAAGGGCACTCTATACGCTGTGGTGATTCCCGTGGTCACCTCATGTCAGATGTGGCATTATAGACAGCGGTTGCTCATTCGTCCGAAAGTCAAATTCCTTGCGCCTATACTCCACTTCCTTCTGAGGAGAATAGACTGTTCCTACCACTCTGGCCTCCCATGACTTCTTCTTCTGCTAATGATCCGGGCCTGACGATCGCAGTTGCTAGGGTTTAACTGACTTACCACCCTGCGATAAGAGTACCACAGACACCAATTGAAAAACGAGCCACAGGACACTTCACATGAGTGGTGCCGATTTTGTGCATGTAGAGTGTGAGGATGGACGTCGATTAAACTTTTGGGTGCGCTATTTTTCTGCCTAAATATTCGAAATTTTCCAATTTTTAGAGTAAGCTGAGTTTGCCAGTGGTGTATGTGTGGCGACTGGCCAACAATGCTGTCTCTGCTTCGTCCTGTACGGCCCGCTTCCCCAAAGGCATGCATCGTCACAGGCAGCTTCTTCAGACTCGCTGACCTTAAAAGGCTCGACAGTTTCCCCGTGGATTTCGACGATGGGCAACATGCGCTCCAACAGCCACAGCAAACGCAGAAGCAAGCCGCAACATACACAGAGGCAAGCTGGGCAATCAACACGAAAGCGACAGCAAGCAGGAGCAACGCAGAGAACTCGTGCGAGAGAGAACAGGAGTTTAGGCAGACTCGCACAGAATCTACCCACTCGCTCGCCACTCCCTCCTCCTTAAAAGGCTTACACACATACACACACACGCGTGCCCAACTCGTCGCGATTTCTCAAGAGCCACTTGAACGCGCCATCCCGCGGCTAACGCAGCAGGGAGCCGCTATACGCGACACGCCTTCGGGCAATGCAATACAGCAACCATGCACCACTCGAACTTGCTTTGCAATCCTGTACAAGCAACTGCGTTCATCATCTCTGACGCGCTGACATACCACAGACAATCAGACTGGACCCAGAAAACCTCAGCCCTGGCTTCGCCAGTGGCCACTGCTGTCTGAGACAGCGGTACAGAGTTCTGTGCACAATAAGACCCTCACCCGTGTGAATTCAGTCTTTGACATTCAACCTGGTGTCCGGTCTGATGTAATGTTCGAGTACAAACACTATTTATACGCTACATGTGCAACGTTGGGTGACGGCTAATGCAGGTCAAATACTGCAATCGTCTCTGAATGCTCTCGTCAACTGCCAGTTCTTCTTTTGCTTTTTTAACTGATATTATAATACACTTTAGACTTGTCAAGTAGTCTGCTGATCACATTTTTGATGATGTTGCCCGTCTACTCTACTCTGAAGCAATAACTGAGAAGCCTTCCCGTGCTATGTGTCGAGGTTTTAGACATATGCCCTGCCGTACATCGGCATATAACCACTCTGTACTCCGATTCCTAGCACGTTACCTCACACGTAAAGGAATGGAAATCCAGAACTTGAAATTAGACCTGTCACCATAAGAGACGTGGATTGTATTTCAAACTCTAGATTTTCGAGTATTTTATTAACTGCCCCATTGCTCCCAATGAATGGAGCCATTTTTTGCTGAAAGTTTAAGCGTAGTTTGCCCTTTCTCCCTCTCTCATAAATCTTGCAGATACTTAGCTGTCAA
This sequence comes from Ligula intestinalis, assembly GCA_036362985.1. NCBI lineage: Eukaryota > Metazoa > Platyhelminthes > Cestoda > Diphyllobothriidea > Diphyllobothriidae > Ligula > Ligula intestinalis. The sequence goes on from JAYGXS010000008.1 coordinate 22,552,025, forward strand.
AACTTCGTAAATTGGTAGGTACTTTTCCCTTCACAAACATGTCACAATTTTCCAGTTCCATGACTAGAAACGATAAGATATTAGATTTAATGGTAACAAGCTATTATAGGGTCACCATGCCCCTGTTCAATATGCATATCTGCCTACTTATTTCGTAATAGTAAGCATGTTTTATTTTAATACATTGCTACGGCTGTGTTACTCACCACTACCGTGAGATACAGTCTGTACACATATTAGATTGAGGGAAACTTCCTCTTATGGCCACCTCCAGAGCTTCAGTAATAAAAGCCTACTCCTGCCTATACAAACAAACAATCGATAACATTACCTAATAGGAGTTGATCTAATAGTTTTCTTGGTCTACAGGCTTCATATTGAGTCATTTTGTCCGATTCGCACCCTTTTCACCCACATTTAAGTCCAGTATAATGAATACAAACGGCTTTTATTTCTTATGGCGCAATTATGACAGATCTATAAGGCCCCTGGTGTACCTCACCTTTCAATCTCGTAAGTCATTTGGGCGGGGGACGTTTGCCTTAAATTATATCTCCCATGGATATCTTTAACGAAACAAAGGCAGAAATGCATAAAAACAAAATATATTTTTCTAGCATAATACAGCGAGGTTTAATCACAATTTAACGGTCACGTGCTACAGATTTAAAAGGTTTTTGCTTTACGTGCTGACCTCTGTTATAGATTATTACTGATTTAATTTTTACGAATGACGTCCAAGCTCTCTTCATGAAGCTCCATCATGACCTTTTGATAAGTGATCACACAAGGCCTCCACTTACATGCACCTACGTCGACCCTGCTCACGCCAAAAAATGAATTAGGAGATAATTTCACAAGCGCTGTAGATTCGCACAACATACAGGGTGTCCCAAAACACTTATATGCATTTTGAATGACTTTAAAATTACGAAAACACAAAAATATTTACAAGTATCATTTTATAGTTTTTTTCATTGCATTTTGACTCTATTCAGCAGTCGCTGAACTAAGAGAAGCCACTGAAAATTAATATGCACAAATAACATAGAATTTTTTTCATTGTGTGTGCGATTCCATCGTTTCACGTTGTCAGCAGTGTCTAGATCAAAATCTACTTCAGTATGAGAACATACAGTAAAAAAACAGTAAAATGGTATTCGTAAATATTTTTGCATTTTTGATATGATATAAATATGATGAACACCAAGTTAACAATTATTTTAAATGTGCATGCATTTCTTGGGACATCCTGTATTTCCAACTAATGATTCAAGATTCTTCTACGACCTATTGCAAAGCCTAGCAGAAAGACCTCTCTATTTTTTTCTACTGTTGCACGTTACCTCAAAGCCGACTTAAAAACTTACGAAGGCAACTTGGAGATCCTTCCAAAAGCTTATTGTCAGTGCGCTCAAGGATCGTGCAAATATCTGAATTAGCGTCAAAACGAGCTCACGCGAGATAAGTATAAATAGTCTCTAGCAATTAGCTATGCTAATTATTCCGGATCTGTTGCTTTATTTTTCCGTCTCCGGTCTTCCACCTGGTTCTAGAAAGTCCTTCGTTCCTTGCTCGATTGTTGCAATAATTTAATCACAGAAGATTTGGGCAAAGCAGAATTGTTACATTCATTCTTTGCCAAACATTTTACTCTTGACACTAGCCAATTCCTCTGTCTCCCGATTCGTCCGTTACCACCATTAATTCCTCGTGTTAAAATATTAAAAAAGAAAATAGTAGTCCTTCTAAGTCGCATTCATTTGGAACTGATAAT
>JAYGXS010000008.1:22563801-22577177 GCA_036362985.1 Ligula intestinalis
CCCCCTAACGCGGAGCAAAATTTTGACCCCGTTTTGACCCCCCATTCTCCCTCCCCTGACAACCGTTCTTCCTTTTTTCTACTAACCCGCATAGTCAATTTACTTAATTACCCTATAAATGTAAAGGCCTGATGAGAATTATCGAAAACAAACGTATGTTCGCCAATTCATCTTCTGCATTTTTCAATGGGAATTTTCGCAAATTCTGAAATCAAATTAGGGATTTATCGTATGTGTGCCCTTCCCATTCTTGATTATTTGTGCCTAAATTTTGGTTAAATGAATGAGTTTAACCATTTATGAAATGAAAATGAAAATGAAAGACATTATAATAGAAGTCTCTTATATCCGACACTCTTACAAATAGCTGCTAGTTAACAAAGCTCAAATACCTTTCGGCTCGGAGAATGTCTCTATGTTTTAGTCGTCCGTATATCCTATATAATCCCGCACTGATTACACTTCCTCCTGCATCCTCCAATTCTAAACGTTCTTTATTCTGTACCTCCAGATATGGCTTTCTTTGGAACGGCCTGCAAATCGAAATTAGGTGGTCAACTAGCCCATCTGCTTTCAAGCGAAGACTGCTCACTTATCTTTTGCGCGCTTCGAATAAGACCTCCATCGCCGACCTCCAAGGGTTTTAATATTTCTTTGAGATCAGAGCTATTCGACGATTATATAGCCTGTGAAGACTAAGAATTTACTTTGACTGATCAATATCATCCACATTGGAAATCTCTGATAGGACTCAGCTGACTCCAGCAAAATTTCGGATTCGTTAGATATTATCCTTCTCCGTTTCTACTGCTTATTCGTCTCAGAAGACTATTCCACCACCGAAAGATACAGCTTGAACTATTAACAGGGATGAGTCTGTGGGCTCTTGGCTCAACTTGTGCGTTGTTTAAACTTATCAATAACCAATTTTGTTTAAGCTCGAATATAACAAACAAGCACACTTTCAGTTTTGACGCGTGCCAGCAACTGTCTTGCTAAACACTCTCCACGGCTCAATTCTCTCCTCACCTGCCGCTGTTTATTTTGCCCTTCAGCGACACCTCTCTGGTGATAATTCGCGGGCTCAAGAGAATCCAGCAACAATTTGCAAACGATATTTTCCTCAATTTTCCCACGCGCGGCCCAACGAACTTGGATCCCAATCTTCACAGAGTCATCCTTTGGCAAGTCGACTGCTTGACTACTGCCGACTAGGACCATGAAGGATCTAAGTGAGTTGTAGCATTTCTAAATTTCATCTTCATCCTCATATACCGGTTTTGATCATTTTTCCAATGCAATAGTCTAGTAAATCACATACTAGCAGTTAGCTTACCTTAGAGAGTTTTCTATTGTGCATTTTCCAAGACGTTTTGTATATTTGTAGTGATATAGTCTCTGCAAATTTGGTGACACTGTTTCTATTGTCATCCACGTCTTATTATTTATTCCATTCACCTGTTTTTGCCGTTTGCCTCTGCCGTCCATACGTTTTTCAACATGGGCGACGAATACCACCAATTTCACGACTGTGACGAAGATGATGCTGGTTCTAACAACTCGTTTGTACCACCTGATCAGGACGAGCCTCAGGCTTTTCAGATATCCATTAAGCTTCCCCGTACGAAGTGCGTAACCTGACGGTCTGGTTAAAACAGATCGAGGCTGTTTTTGCCTCACGTCAGATTACTGGCGAACGTACGCGCTACGCGTACGTCGTGCAGTACTAACCGTTCGACACCGCCTTCGCCGTTCAGGATCTCCTTGATCCTATCCCCAAAGTCAAGCCCTACTCAAGCTTAAAAAGGCTATTCTCGAGCGTTCGGCACAATCTGCCGACAGCAAGCTTCGCCAACTCCTGAACAACGTCGAGCTTGGCGACCAAACCCCCTCTGCTTTAATGTGCCACATACGTCACTTGCTTGCTGGTCGCACCTCAGATTATTCTATTTTCCGTCGCATTTGGATGGATAAATTACCCCATCCAATGCAACAGGTACTCGCCCTGTTTGACGACGATGTTCCGCTGATCAAATTCACGGATCACGCAGACCGCACCCATCAATGTTACCCCGGTACTAGTTCGTACGCTATAAATCAAGCCTTGAACTCAGTACCTCAGCATGCCGTCTCCCATGTTTCGGCCTCACGATCCGACCGTAAACCTGACAGCCGTACACAGCGAAAGTTCACTAAATCGCTTGATACCTCATCCCCGCGGTCTACTTCACCCTCTCAACCGATTCGAGACTTTACAGACAACAGAGATGACGATCTGCAGGAACTTAAAGATACTGTCAGGTTATTGTGCTCTCGAGTGAGCACGATGTGTTTCACACTCAACCGGCTTCAAACCGGTCGTCCCTCTGCAAGCCGCAATCGTTCTTACCCAAAAGAGCGTGCAGACGACAAGGTCTGCTGGTACCACCGAACATTCGGCCCGGATGCTATTAAATGCGTCCCACCTTGTTCTCATGCTAGACGTTCACGTTCGGGAAACGGCGCCACCAGCCAGTAATGGCGACGACTGGTGTTGGCCACTCGCGACACAGTCGCCTGTTAAACGTGACCGTAAAGTCCACAGGGTTCCGTTTCTTGATCGATACAGACGCAGAGGTTAGCATTTTACCGCCCCCTCGTCGTCATCATCTCCAGCCATCGCAGTTTACACTGCAGGCTGCGAACAACACTTCTATCGCCACGTTCGGTCAACGGTCCCTGACGTTAGACCTCGGGCTTTGTCGCCGCTTCCAATGGGTCTTCATCCAGGCCGACGTCCAGTCGCCTATCATTGGAGCGGATTTCCTGTCACACTTCGGCCTCACAGTTGACCTTAAACATCAGAAGTTTCTAGATCCTACCACTCAGCTGTTTACTGTCGGGGAAGTTTCGCGCGAGCCTTCCGCTGGCATCCACTTGGTCATGCCAAGCCCGCCATCTTCTGACATCTTGAGGGGTTATCCTTCCCTTTCTAAGCCCTGTCAGTTCGCGGAGCAGGTTAAACACGTTGCTCGCCATCATATCACTACCACCGGCAGAGCGGTCCATGCTCATCCGCGTAGGCTTCATCCTGAGAAGCTGCAAATCGCGAAGAATGAATTCGAGCACATGCTGAATTTGGAGATTATCCGTCCTTCGTCCAGTCCATGGGCTTCACCACTGCAAATGGTTCCGAAAAAGTCATCCGATGATTTGCGGCCATGCGGTGATTATCGCGCTCTCAATCGAGCTACAGTCCTGGACTGGTACCCGATTCCACATATGCGCGAGTTTTCCCACAGGTTGGCTGGAAAGACGATTTTTTCCAAGATTGACCTCGTGCGAGCATATCACCAAATGCCGGTCGCGGAGGAGGATATCCCTTAAACCGCCGTCACGACCCCATTCGGCCTGTTTGAATTCCTTCGCATGCCTTTCGGTTTGCGGAACGCGGCCCAAACGTTTCAGCGTTTTGTCGATGACATTTGACGTGGTCTCTCCTTCACGTTCGTGTTCATTGACGACATCCTTGTCGCAAGCTCGTCACCCGAGGAACACGTAGAACACTTACGCCAAGTTTTCGATCGTTTTCAACAAAATGGTCTACAGCTAAACGTCGATAAGTGTCTTTTTGGCGTCACTTCTCTGGATTTTCTTGGCCATCAGCTTGACCAACATGGGATCATACCCTTCCCAGAGAAGGTGCTAAGCGTGTTGTCTTTTCCAGCCCCGAAGTCCATAACTCAGCTCCGCCGTTTCATCGGCCTAATCAACTACTACCGGCGTTTCATACCAAATTGCGCCGCCAGCCCGGCACCTTTGATGGATATTTTGAAGTCAAAAACCAAGTCGCTTCAACTTACACCCAGTGCTATTGAAGCATTCGAGGCAGCCAAGAAAGCACTCGCGGATGTCACGCTGCTTCATCATCTGAGCACCGATGCTAATACACAGCTTATTCTGACCACCGATGCCTCAAACATTGCAATCAGAGCAGTTCTGCAGCAAAAGGTCCACAGACAATTGCAGCCGCTAGCCTTCTTCTCCCAAATCTTCAGCCGGCGCAAACTCGCTATAGTACTTTCTCGCGTGAACTTCTCGCCATTTACCTAGCCATCCGATATTTTCGCCACCTGCTCGAGGGGAGAGATTTCCAGGTCCACACGGATCACAAACCTCTCACTTACGCCCTCAAAGCTAAGCCAGATCGATATTTGCCACTTGAAGTACGTCACCTTGACTATATCTCTCAACTCACCTCAGGCATACGCTGTGTCCGCGGTAATAAGAAGGTCATTGCTGATGCCTTGTCCCGTCCAGAGGTCAACGCTCTTATCACCACGTTAAACCTGGCGAAGCTTGCGGAAGCGCAGGCGCTTGATGACTCCATCACTGAAATGCTTGCGTCATCTGTACTTCAGCTGCGTGAGGTTCCCCTCCCCGCCACACCAGGCTCTATCGTGTGTAATTTGTCTGCAGGAACCCCTCGTCCTGTAGTACCCAATCCTATCGGAAGGTTGTTTTCGACCACTTTTTTTCGCTATCCCACCCCGGTGTTCGTGCCGGCCGCAAACTCATCACAGCCCGTTTCGTCTGGCCAAAGATGAACACCAACATTGATACCTGGACCAGGCAGTGCTTAGCCTGTCAAAAGAATAAGGTCCAACGACACACCGTCTCACCTCCCAGCACGTTCGCGATTCCCGACGCTCGTTTTCAACACGTCCACATGGATTTAGTCGGACCGTTACCCACATCTCACGGTTTCACGCACATTCTGACAGCTGTTGATCGTTTCACACGATGGCCCATCGCCGTTCCCATCTCGGATACCTCGGCAGAGAATATTGCCATGGTTTTCCTTACTCACTGAATAGCCAACTTCGGTGTTCCAGCTACACGCACCACTGACCGCGGAAGTCAGTTTAAAACTGCACTCTTCCGTGAGTTCACCAAACTGCTCGGGTGCTCGCAAATCACCACCACTGCCTATCATCCAGCATCAAACGGCCTCGTGGAACGCCTTCACCGTCAGTTGAAGTCCGCGCTGATGTCTCAACCTGCCCCGCACAACTGGAGCGATAACCTGCCGTTCGTCTTCCTCGGCATTCGCTCAGCTGTTAAGGAAGACCTTCAATGCACTGCTGCCGATCTTGTCTACGGCACATCCCTCCGCTTACCTGGTGAGCTCGTGCAGTCTTCCTCCGTCACCCCTGACGCCACGAACAACTTCGTGCAACAGCTGCAGCAACACACGGCCGCACTGCGCCCAACCCCCACACGCGCGACACTTCGACGCGTTTTCGTGCACGACGACTTGCACACAACCCCATTCGTGTTTGTCCGGCACGACGCAGATCGCAGGCCCCTTTGCCCACCATACGATGGTCCCTTCAAAGTGCTTGAACGGAAGGACAAATATTTCGTCATTCAAAAGGCTGATGCTAATGATACGGTCTCCATCGACAGACTGAAGGTGGCCTACGTTGAATGCACGACACCATCACCTGGTCCGTCCACTTCCACGGCACCTTCACCCTGCACTCCACCTGCTGCCCCCAGCCCACCGCCACCCTCCCCACCCGAACCTACCCCCATCCCTCTCACCCCCCTCCCACTCCTTCCCCACCTTCCACTCGTTCTGGTAGACATGTTCGTTTTCCTACCAACTTGCGAAACTTTGTCGTTTAACCTTTTTGTACATCCTCTTTTGTCGAGCGTTTGTAACCCACCAACGCTCTGGTGGGGAGTTATGTGGGCTCTTGGCTCAACTTGTGCGTTGTTTAAACTTATCAATAACCAATTTTGTTTAAACTCGAAATCTAACACACCAGCACACTTTCAGTTTTGACGCGTGCCAGCAACTGTCTTGCTAAACACTCTCCACGGCTCAATTCTCTCCTCACCTGCAGCTGTTTATTTTGCCCTTCAACGACACCCCTCTGGTGATAATTCTCGGGCTTAGGAGAATCCAGCAACAATTTGCAAACGATATTTTCCTCAATTTTCACACGCGCGGCCCAACGAACTTGGATCGCGATCTTCACAGAGTCATCCTTTGGCAAGTCGACTGCTTGACTTCTGCCGGCTATGACCGTGAAGGATCTTAGTGAGTTATAGCATTTCTAATCTTCATCGTCATATACCGGTTTTGACCATTTTTTCATAAGAATAATCTAGTAAATCACATACTAGCAGTTAGCTTACCTTTGAAAGTTTTCTATTGTGCATTTGCCAAGAAGTTTTGTATATTTGTAGTGATATAGCCTATACAGTCGTTCTTGTTAACATAGATATTCCTTGCACTATCATTTCAGAGTTATCGTCTATTTTTTTGTTTTTGGGAAGTTTCTCAACTATCGTTGTAGTCTGTCGGTTTCAGTGCAGACTTAAATCTAACTATCTTCACATATAGTCACCAGAAGCATGAGAAATGTAAGCTTTTACGATCCCGCTGTACAGGAGGGACAGCAGTGTTCACCGTCGCCTGGAGTTGAACTCCCGACTTCATCCCATCAGGGTAAAAATCTCTTCGAATTCCAGACCTCTCTCCAGGAAGTCGGATGCCTTACCGGCTGGGCTACGAAGGTACACAATCAGCATAATCAACCTAGTTCATCAATTAAATGCATTTTCCTCTCCACTATATGCAATACAGAGGAGATATGATCATGGGGTTTAAAATTGTCAGGGGAGTAGACTGTGCTCTTCAGATGGCCAACTTCTTTGAATTCGCACAAACAATGCATCTATGCGGTCATCCGTACAAACTCGAGAAACACCTTGCTAAACTAGAAGTGCGGGCCAGCTTCTTCTCCCAACGGATCATTGAAGAATAGAATAAACTTCTTTCTTCGATTGTTCTTGCTGAAAGCGTCGACGCATTCAAAAGAAGGCTTGATCTTACTTTGCTTGCTGGTCATAAATTTGGTAGACAACAACGATTTATGTAACGTTTATCCGGCTTTGAATGACATGCATGATCTGACAGCATCTATCTGTAAATAAGGTTTTGAAAGGCTCTGCCTATCTCCCTTATATATACTGAATTATAGAAGAGCACTCGACATTGATATTTGATACATCAACAGTCTGCTGTGAAAAGATGGCGACAGGATCCTTGCAAAAGTAAACTAAGTCCAGTTTACTGGCACCAGACACTGACAAACGTCGGTGCGTAGGTTGTGCCGAGCATAGCAAACGAGTAACTGCATTGGAAAAGAAAACAAGTCAGCTAAGTGATCTCATTGCGGTCCTTGTTGGGCACAGCCAAGTCGAATCATGTGGGAACGAAGGATTTATCAAACAGGTAAATAACAGACTGTCATTTAAGGGAAATTCCCGCGTTAAAATTCCAAAGTGGCCCAGGAAAAGGAAAATAATTAGTCCACCAGAACAAACTCTAGATGTCTCACAGTTCGGCAAAATTGCTGGCAAGCCGCGAAACTGGCACTTAATAATCCAACGCACCTAACGAGTTGACCAAATAAACGACCCATCATACATCATGAGCAAGACTTATCTCTAATTCTGGAAAGTAATTGTGCAAATCCGCTTCATAATAGAGTCAGCTCAGGTAGGGTGCTCGAGGAAAAATACAGAAGTGAATATGGTTGTTGGCGACGATCATCAACCGGAATTAAGCAGTGACGGCCACGAACTAAATGTCCCAGGAGTTATCAAGGATTTGTGCATATCCTACTCTAATAGTCTCAATTTGTCAGAGCACTGTGCCCTGATAGTCTCGAAAGCACGCCGAACCACCGGATTTATCCTTAGAAATTTTAAGACTATCAAGGTTAGAACTAGCCTTTATAATATGTACGTGAGACCTAGTCTTGAATACTGCTCGCCCCTATTCAGTCTTCTGCACACTAGTGAACGGAAGAAAATAGAATCGGTGCAGCATTTCTTCACTTGAAGAGTTTTCACTACAGAACACCGTAACTTAACCTACCAACAAAGGTGCGAACTTATAAAGCTGGATCCCCTATGGCTTCGTCGATTGCAGAAGGGTCTTTTTTTACTGTTTAAACTTTTGAATGGTTAAACCTTTAATCCTCTTAGTACAATAAGGCAGCTTGAGCACTCTCGACGCGCCAGTCATCGAGACGTATTTTTATTTCTTCCTATGGCACGTGCAGTTAAGTACCGGCAATTCTTTTCAGTAAATGCCATATCAATCTGGAATAAGCTGCCCAAAAGTATTAAAACCCAGCAAAACTACCCTATGTTTAAGAGAGCTATGACTAGTTTTCTACATTCAGGACAACTTTCACGAATTTTGGATGCTGACTCGGTGGAATCTCTCTTTCACTCTGATGGCGGTCGTGGACTTTGAACCCGGCCAGGCTTCATGCTGAAGATGATGCTGCTGAAGTAGCAGCCCGCAGTCTGCTAACCCTTCAGCCGATAGCGCGCAACTTTTGCCGACAACCATTGAAGGAAGAATGAGAACACTGTGTTCTTGTGCCAACCCTCTCCGTCTGGAACTAATGTTTTTAAACGATATAAAACATTTCTCCTACTGATGAGTCAACTCAGCTTACAACTGTACATTTATTCCGTTTGTATCATACCTTTGAAGGCAGGTTTTTTTCACTTGAAACAAACTCCCTATCTCGCCCAGTATTGACAAAACAAAAAACCTGAAACAAAACCAATACTGGCTGCAACAAAGGGAGTTTGTTGTAGGTCTTTTCCGGCCTTCGAGGTGTTGGAAGGCGCCCAAGAGGTGCATTACCAATTCTTTACAATTGCCTGTAAACTGGCACAATAAACATATTATTATTATTAATATATATGAATGCTTCGTATATGTCATTAAAACAGAGCAAAAATTCAGAAGTGGGCCAGTACGAAGCCATATACAAACGTGGGCTTCACAAATCCTTGCCCTGAAGAAAGCAATCGTAAAGTCACTAACAAGCCTCCTTTTAGCAGCATTCTTATGGAAACAAACCGCAATTGCGCGGACGAGGAACTATAAAATTCACCCATTTTAATAAAAAGGTCTTCCTGAGTCCACAGCTAACACTTCAACGCAACGTTGGACGCATGACATGAAACTTATTCATGATTACGTCGAAAGTGTCCTGCGGGATAGGGGAAATCAGTACAGTATAGAGAGCTTTCCAACTTGGAACAGCAGAACTAAGTCGTGTTATAGCTTATCACCTGGGCCCCTTAAAGTACTTTTGCAGACTGATGCCCAGGCAGCGTATTTACTAGGACGCAGAATGGCCTTAAGGAACTCGTAAAAACAAATCATTTTTCAGCCGGATTACGAACCGAGAGAGAAAATGAATATGCCTGAACTGAGGAGGGATATGAAGGATAAAATGGACAGAGGGGAAATCGGACTTAAAATCAAGGATTGGATAATTCAGATTAGGAAGTCATATTTGTGGGAAACACCCGTCACAATGAAGGCCAGTTCTCGCCAACGTGACCAACAATGAAGATGACCAAGGTGAGATAAAGTCGAGCCAAAAAGTGACGATAGTTTGCACAAATGCACGGAGTCCAGTCAACAAATTGGATGAACTCAAACAGACCATCGAGCATCTGCCACCCGGCGTGTTAGATCTAACTGAAAAATTGTTAACTTCGGAATTCGGAAGTTATATAGACGTAGAAAGTCTTAATAATGTCAACAGAAATCGTCCTTTTGCAGATAGCAGATGCAGGAGTCAATCTGGAATCATTTAAGCTTTTCTGCATGGACCGAAATGGAGGAAAGGATGGAGGAATCGCAATGTTCATAAGAGATGACACAAACTACATCCCAGATAGTTCATAATCAGGCAGGAACTTTCCTTGCGAAATGCTATATTGTAAACTGAGAGTACTAAGCCGAGCAGACCTCCTTACTGCTCTAGTATACAGACACCCAGGACAACGTGCGGAAGCAGACTATGCACGTATCACTGAGATAAAGTTAAGTTGCCATAGTAAAACTGTCTTAATACTTCGAGCTTTTAATTCACTAGACATTGATTGGGAGTAAATGCACAGCTCGCGATCAGAAAACTCATTGGAACAAAAAGGTCAGCTTTTGATATATGCTGAATTTCATGCCCAAAAAGTCACAATGGACACGCGGTGCCGAATTGACGAAGAGTCTAGCCGTTTGGATCTTGTAATTAGTAAAGATGAAAACTGTATCCTTGGATTGAGTTCTCAGACCTCTTTTGGCCGAAGTGACAATTGCGCCTTTGTTTGGGGATACAGCTCCTTTCTTAGCAAAGAATTATTTCCTATTCATGGCTAACTCGCGTTGTTAATGTATAAAACACCAGTGGATGTGAAAAACTCTGCTTCAACATGACTTAATTTTTCCGTTTATCTCACCGCGCACTTAGAGCACCAATGTACACACTGCACATATTTTAACCCACCACTAAGCCCGTTTAGAGAGTACCCAATGGGCGCTTAAATATAAAAAAATATTTGTTTAGTGTGAGGACGGCCCAACACACGAGTCATCTATCGAGCCATCCTGAGGTCACGAGAACAAACTAAATTCATAGGCCAGTGGGCGCATGTAGAAGGAGCAAAGAGCATGAACTTCAAGAGTCGACACCAGGCGCGGACACAAGGTACTACGAATGCGTAACAAGGCCACCTGATTGTCACGCTGAGGACACCGCAGCTGCTCGCATGGGCCACTCGTGAGGGGGCCATTAGGGAACAAAGACTGTCGGTTCTTAAGTATGCTGCCACATTTGGAAGCGGCATACTGCTGCTAGCGACAAGAAACTCTTTTGTCCTAGACAAGAGTCTGCTCCCGAGACGAGACCGACGACAGAACATATGGTGCTGAAGAACACAGAACAAGTTGCTGAATACACAGAAGACAGAGCTGATGTACAAGCAGAGACATTTATAGTAAACAATATTCTCTGCTATCCTGTCTGTCTTCCTTTCCTAATAAACGAAAAAATGCTCACACAAGCTTATACCAAGTGGCAACGCAGGTAGTTACTGAACATCCCCATGAGGAGGGTGCAGGTGTTTACAGTAGAAGGTGCACATCTAAACATTACGTAATCGGCTAAGATATCGTTTGCCCAATTTTTACTGATCCCTGCACAATGGGCATGCAATTCTGTGACTAAGGCTTTCTATTCACCTTTATTTGTGGGTGGCTTTAAAAGAAGGAAAACCAGATGCGAATCATACAAATATAGACTACTTATAGAACACTTTCTAACCGATTTTGACTTGCCGTTTTACAGGAACCAATAACTCCTTGGGATCTTTAGCATAGTTTTGCCATTTTTCTTACTTATTTCTCTCAGAAGATCATGACAGACCCATATTTTGTTATTACAGAACTCGAAGGTCTGAACTAAGCAATAACACATCCGAGTCCATAATTGCGTTCCTCTTTTACTAAGCTGGAATAAATACGAATAACACAAATAAAAATGCGCGAATTAGAGTCGGAACTGGAATTTGACCAACTCCTCGGACATTGTGCCACAACATCTTCATTCTTAGTTGTTGATTTTTTTGCGACATGGTGTCCACCTTGTCGAAGGATTGCACCGTATTTTGAGGATCTCGCAAGCACATTTTCACCGCAAGACGTAGTATTCGTAAAAGTAGACTGTGATAAATGCCGCGACTTAGCTACAAGAGAGCAGATAAGATCACTCCCAACTTTTAAGCTTTATTACAATAAGGCGTGCTTAAATAGCGTTTCAGGTTGTTTTCAATTTTCCCTTACTAATCAAACGTCTAGGAGGACCGATAACAAGGGTCGAAAAAATGATCGAAGATTACTGGCTGTACGAATCATCCAAAGAGATATTTTCCTGTGAACGAGTTCCAACCTTCTCTTATGCGTTGGCGCACTTAATTCGCATCGCCAAATCTGCGAAGATTGCTGCGTTGAATCATCAAAAATATGAACTTCCACTGAGCGACGAAGTCTTCGAAAATTACTTCCTTATTCTGCCGGGCTTCATGCAGTTTCTATTCGACCTCGGTTTTGAGGTATGTCCTCAAAATTTAAAATTTAGGAAATCTTGATCACCAATTGTTGAGCAAAAGCTTCGAAAAGCTTCCTTCTTTATAATTTTCACTTTATCACAAACATTAAAAGCGTAGGTATTTACTTTACTTAAGAATCTCAACATTGCAACATTTGTTTCACGCCCCGTTTAACGGGCTATTTGCCAGATATTTCCACTGATGTCTTTTGGGCCGAGAGGAGAATGCGCCACGTACTGTTTGTCAGTTGAACTTTAGGACCGCTCATCTTGTAAGATTTGCATTGCAAACCAAGGATGCCCTTGTTGAGAGCTTCTTAGCTGTCATCATAAGGCCTACCAGGTAAGGCTTAATGCAGACTAGTGCAGACTTAGGCCATTTAAATTAAACAGTTTCGGTGAAGCAGTCATTTTCTCCTGGCCGTCTGAGCTGCAACTTTTTCTGATTGCGAGTGAGTTTTTGATTTTTCCGATGGTTCTGTTAATTCCGCTAGCTCATTCCTCCATTGCAAGTCTTTTGTGGAAATTGTCTTTCCTCTTTTATTAGAGGAATCTAAGCCAGCCCAGGTCCGGTTCATCGTCAAAATTCCATACCAAATGTTGGCTCACATTGAGTTCCAGTATATCATTTTCCGTCGGAGGTAAAAGCTGACAGTGGTCTACCGGTAAGGCTGATGGACAAAAAAACAGGTAGTTTTTGGCATCAGGGAAAGCAAATGAGTCAATAAAGTTGACATAGTTTGATCTTGGTCGCACCTTATTCAGTCATAGTTTATTTATCACAAAAACCCAAGTGAGTGCTCAGGTATGGGGACTACTTTCCTTCTCTTGAATTTTCGTGAATTATGATGCAAAGCTTTGTATTCATTAATCAGCAAAAAATTCTGCTACTTCAGACAGTAGCCACTAAGACATCGTTCCGGCTTGATGCTGGCCGCACCATAGTTCGTAGTTTATTTGACTGGTTTGATTTCTAGCCGACATACCACTGAAGGCGTGTTTTTTAGAACATTGATATTACCGTGAGGACCAGGTGCATATGTCGAGCTAATAATTGAAGAGCAAAGTGGCCACACCACATCAATAATGGTTCATTAAACCAACTTACCTCATCAATCACTAACCGTGTATTGTCAGAGCACTCAAGAGACTTTCGTTTGAGTAAAACACAGAGAAATTTAACCAAAAGAACTTTTGTTCTGCGGCATAGACCAGTTTTATTGATCCATATCGAGGTACGCAGGTACGAAAAATGTGGCAAACTTTGTTCCTCATTAGTTTTCAGTCTGACTTCTATGTACTTACACTATCCTTCATTAAATTATAGGAGCAGGGTGTTTCGCTGGTTTTGACGGACAGACCCGACATACCCAAGATAACTCGCCTGATATCTCAGAT
>JAYGXS010000008.1:22577187-22833841 GCA_036362985.1 Ligula intestinalis
GCATCTGCGAACTTCTACTAATGTGGCATATTCACTGCGTCCCATTTGTAGGTCCGATCCCGACGGAAGGAGATTGGAGAACGTAGGCTGGCTGTGTACCTTGCACAGCAGCACTCTGGCGCGGCAACTGCCTGGGCCGAGGCCAGTCTTACCTGCGCTCCATTCACTCTCTCCGCTGTGATGGCTGAGCTTTGCGAACTGATGCAGCCGTCTAAGCTGGATCCCGTGGCACACCCGGAGGTCTTGCGGGGCAGACAGAGTGGCGCTTTGGAATGGCGCAAGCTTCGGGGTGAAACAAGCGGTGCTTGTGATACGACGGGGGCAGCAGCTAGCTCAGGAGCTGCCCCGGCTTCGGCCAGTCTCTGGGAGGGGTAGGCATTTTTAACTTTGCCCCCACCTTCTGGCACCTTACATCCGACCAACGCTCATTACTTTAGTTGCTTAACAGTGGCTACTAAAATCACCTAAGTAGACATTATTGCTAGGTAACTTTTAGTCGTTGTTGTTGACAGGCCTTCCACACCGCTTCGGCCCACGCCGTTTGAACTGGAGAAAGGTTGTATCTATCTGCGTTACAACTGTGCTCTGGACGCCTATGCTCGTCCTTTTGCTCAACCCGACTCGGAGACGGATCAATCTCCCAAAGAACCGTCTGCCTCAGAGGAGCCGCCCCGACGAGCAAGCTGTGGACCCGCAGCTTATGCGACTATAAATTCGCGGGGTTGGCAGTCATTGGCAAGCAGGTGGAAGAACATTGCGCGTAAGGTAGGATATATTTGTGACACCGAATGTTTTTTATTTAGTTCCAGTTATTTTAACGCTCCATTTCCCTGCTTTTTGGTTACAGCACGAAAAAGACTGGAAAATGGTGTACTTGGCCCGAAAGGAAAATTTCCCAAGACCCAGAGAGGAGGGTGTTGTGGAATGGTCGGTGGATCTGAACGGCACTGATTACTCAATCTCAGAGGTATCGCACAACAATACACCTACTCAAATGTTTTGAGTAGCAATTTATTCAATCTAATTGTTGAAAACTCAGTGGTCATACCGGCATCTTTACCGGTGACTCTAAGGCCATGGCTTTGGTACAACCAATGAGTTGTCACGGGACATTGCGATAGAGTTTTCTCAAAAATCGCCGTTGATATTATTGCCACTCTGCTTTGTATTTGTTATTGTAGAACTTAATCTAGAAGTAACCAAATATGCTGAAAACTGTACCGTTTTAGATGAAAAAATTTAGTTCTTTCATTTATAACAGAATACACTGGCCGAAATTTCCCATTCTGACCTTGACTTTGTCATGAAAAAATTAAAGTACGCAGACATAAGACGCCAAAATATATAAGTAAAGCTTTTTTCAAGAGGTTACTTTGTCGGAGAATTTTTCTAAATCAATCTTGAGCATGTTCATTCGCGACTTTTGTAGTGGACGTTCATTTTTCTCAGCAATGAGTTCACATGGTTGGGTAGTTCTGAATTTATGACACACAAAGACAGCTGCATAGGAAAAAATGTTTAAAAGCTGGTTATTTATGTAAAAGCTTTCAAGATTTATCTTATTTTGTAGGTTTTGGTGAGCACATAGAATATACTCATTATTTATGGTCAATTGCCTAAAGCCATTGAAAATTGTAAAGTGAATGCCTTTCTTAGTACTGTGAATGAAGCACATCCCTCCATCAAGTTCAACTTGGAAGTGGAGACGGCAGGTTCGCTTCCCTTCTTGGATGTCCTCCTAAGTCGAAGACCCGACGGTAGCATCCAAAGGAGTGTTTATCGTAAGAAAACCTGGTCCGGACAGTACACAAACTTTAACAGTTTTGTAATTATCCAACCGAAACATAATCTGATCCGATGTTTAACGCAAAGAGCCATGAAAATCTGTTCGGCAGACACTATTGAAATGGAGCTCCAAAACTCCAGGACCTGCTTCGGGAGAACGGGTATCCGGACAGATTTATCATAAGAATATGATGGAGAAAGAACCGAAGCCTATTACACCAACTGTAGAAGGGAAGACCTTGTTCCTCAAAGTTCCCTTACAATGGGACGCAGCAAGGGAGCTTCTCAGCAGACGTCTTAACCAAGCTGTAGCACGAACCTTCTCAGCAGCGAACGTTCGGGTGTTATTCTCAATGAACCCGGTCCTGCACGGCGAAGGTAAAGATAGGCTGCCAACTCAGACCACCTCCATGTGCATATACTCATTCACTTGTTCCTGTGGATCAAGTTATATCGGTCGCACGAGTCGGCGCTTATCAAAAAGAATACGGGAGCACCTCCCGGCATGGCTGGCCAAAGGCAAAGTCAGAAGCATCAATAGCTCTATCCTTGCCCACACTGTTGACTCCGGACATCGTGTAGACCCCAGCGAAGCCTTTAAGGTAATTTACAAGGTCTCGCCAAATTACCCAAAGCCCCTGGGTCAGTGTAAACTGGCAACAGCAGAAGCAACCGCGATCCGGTTGAGGAAGCCGGTCCTGTGCGCGCAGAAGAACCTCCTGCATGTCCCGAGCTTGACTTGACCAACGGTTACGTAACTACCTGCATCTTTTCGCGCTTGCTACCGCTTCACCCCACCCGACCCTCCTTCCCCACCATCCTCTGTCCGTACTCAAAAAAACCTTCATCAGCTGATTACTATCAACCCCACACCCCCTCCCTCATCCCCATGAATAATTTGCGTTTTGTGATAACTTAATTACCCCTCCCTATATAGTTGTAACGGTCCGAAGGGAATTTATCGAAAGCTACATTAACTCGCCAAATACTCTTCTGAATTACTTAATCTACTCAGAAAATTTTAATATTTTTAAACGAACTTCAGGTGACGCTGTTTGGAACCATAATTGAAATTAACGAGTCCAACAAGGCTGCCCTTCAACTCTGTACGGAAGGCGCCGGTGGCGCTGGCGGAACTTGTCGCCGTATTACGCGCGCATCTCCCCCTCTCGTCGCCTGCACTGACTTTGCCGGTGTGAAAAAAATAACCTTGAGCGCCCACCTCTGGACGGATGAGGCCTCTACGGATGCCAAGTCGGAAGCGCACTTGAATTGGCAAAAGTCTCAGCTTTTTAGACAGAAGGTGAGCATGAAAGCATGATGTCTTCTGTCCTTTGATTAACGGTCTCCTACCTACACCCGACATTGTTCAATGTCCAAACTTACCTACTTAAAGCTTATCAGTAGATATTATTACAAGAACTTGTTACCGTTATTACCACCGTTGTTTCCTAAATTACTGAATCCACCTGCCTTGCTTGTTTACCTCAGGATTCCGACAGTCAGTCCTGGCCCCTAGAATGGAAACTGACGCTCAAAAAGGACGAAAACAGCCAAAGCGCCTAGCGCCTTCGTGTGCTAATCTCAAAAGTAATTTATTTTTTCCGGTTCTACTTTCCATTTTCCTCCACCGAGTGCCGACTGCCCCATTTTCTCCTCTACCTCTATTGGAGTTTCACCCTACTATTGCTGACTTGATTTGCTGTGACATTATATGCATTTTATCTGGTGTTGGCTTGCCTTTCGGTTGTATTTTGCGTGTCCGCTCGGGTAGGAGCCCACTTGAACACCTGATACTCTGTTCCTACACCGAAAGCTTTTGTCAAATTTATAAAAAAATGATATGATATGACAGTGATGTTTACCGAATATCTATGTCGCGATGCAAGAACTGACAAAACAATGGGCATTCCGCATTTTTCAGGCCCGGTTCAATGTGGGAGATGAAGTGAGACACCTAATGGAAGGAATGGTGTATTCTGTACAGAGTTAGTGAAGAATGATTTGGGGAAATTTAGAGGTTGGACGGGCGCGCTTATGTACGCGAAAGGGGCGGCGTCCGAAGTGCGAGAGCGTGGTTTTCGTCATGGTGATGTCATGCGTGAGTCACCTTTGAAGGTGATCGGCCAGACTGGACTGCGCAGGTGCTTACATACGCTAGCGGTAGAGCGTTGAACATGGAGTTGAGTGACGGCGGGCTCCTGGTCGGTGTTTGAATCTGAAGTGATCCCCACCTGGGGTTCCGTGTACCTTCCTGATGACGGCTAATAAGCCGTTGGGGGAGTGGGAGGTAGATCTTATGAAATTCTTTCTCACGGCTAACCGTTCATGCAAAATTTCTCCTTTAGGTCTTGCAGGTAGTGATAGTCCCAACTGTGCGTTTCAGCGGCCTTTATCACCCGTATGTTTTCGTATGACAACCTAGAAAAATGGACTCACTGTAAGATCAATGGCTCGAAGAATGGTATTCGAAAGGTTGTACAATATGAGTGTAAAACCATTTTACAGGTTTAAAAATGGCAAGTAAAATGATTGCCTCCCGCATCAATTATCGGCAACTGTTGAAACTAATGGGTTAAATTCGTGAATTTAGAAGCAGGTTTATTCCAATTCCGAAAGTTATCATAGCCCGTGTCATGAAAGTGTCTAAGTCAAATGAGTGAACGACTCCAAGCGGCGACATTTTTCACATGATCTGTTTGTTTCTATGCTCTCTCGAGCCGCGGCGCGGTTAAGTGACCGGAAGGTGAATGCATATAATAGGATACAAAAGTCTCCATGTTTCCTATTTATTTACCGGGTCCTTATAAGAGCGGCTTCAATCTAGTATAGGTGAGGACGTAGCAAACTGCACGAAATGTCAGATGAAATTCCGAAGTGTACTTTAAATTCGTGCAGAGTAATCCTAACAAATTACGTCCTCCATAACGTTTATCTTTGTGTTTAAAAGTCTCGAAATATGAATTTTTAAAATGCTGAACATTCATTCATACTACATCGTATGGAGTGTTTAACTAATTGAGAAGATGTGATCACTGGGACAATACTTTTATTCGCCCGACCTTTCGAGGTCCGTCGCGGTTTTATCCTCAAATAAATTAGCAGAAACAGGTAATTAATGACCATGGAGTGTTGGCATTTATAGGGTGCAGGCACTATGATGCTGCACACTTATAACAATTAACTACTCCTGTAACCA
The DNA here is from genome assembly GCA_036362985.1 of Ligula intestinalis. Classification (NCBI taxonomy): domain Eukaryota; kingdom Metazoa; phylum Platyhelminthes; class Cestoda; order Diphyllobothriidea; family Diphyllobothriidae; genus Ligula; species Ligula intestinalis. Next base: position 22,582,172 of record JAYGXS010000008.1, read on the forward strand.
GGATACTTGTCCACTTGTGCGTTAATTACTTGCTAGTCGATGTGTAGGTCGTGACCTGCTGCACTTGGACTTGGGCGTGATGACTGCTCGGACACCGGGCGCTGGTGTTAGGAGTTGCACCATAGGTATGTAGTAGCATAGCGACTACGCCGTTTGAATACGGAAAGTCCCTGTGTGTGAATTTCCCGTTTCATGGAAGCCTGGGGGACGTGGTAAAAGGGATGTGGGCAGAGGGCAGGGTAGCAGTCAGTCCTAAGGGGGAGGGTCGAGGAGGTGTTAATAAATATTAAAGACAGCGAACTCGATGGATCAATGGTTAGGACGTCAAGCCCTGACCGGCGAGGCGCGAGTTCGAAACTCGGGTGTGGTGGCAATTTCAGCGGCCACATTAGAGTTGGCTGCACGTACCTGATGAGGACCAACAGCTCGAAATATCTATACTACGTTGCCTGTCTCTGCCGGATACTAAAACATAAAAAAATGTGTTACTGACACTTAGCTAGTAACATATCAATTATTGGTATCTTTGCGAGACACAATGGGTTGGACCGAATCGCAAAAGCACAAATTCAGGATGGGCACATCAGTGTACAGCAAATACTGATGTATATTATTCTATGAAAGAATTCCAAAATAAGATAAAAAGGTAAACATGTCCCTTCAAGAACCGATAAAAAATTGTCCGAAATTGTCCAGATGCAAATAAGGTCGAGTTTAAAGAATTGCAAGTATTTTCAGAAACAAGGAACGATTTATGTTTTAAGAATTATTTTGGCTTAACTGTTTTTTTCACCTTTTGTTTTACGGCTCCGCCTGCATGGCGAATAAGCAAGGTGTCCATATATGTTACCGTATAGCAAAATTTAAAGCAGGCCTTATTTACTGTAAGTCATGTCAAAGTGTACCTCCTTGTACACTATACTTTCCGCTAATGCGTTATTTGGAAGCGGAACTGACAGAAATATGGGAATTGTGGAAGTAGCTTATTATAGATACGGCCGCACTTTTTTGCATTTGCAAGCTTAGAACAGAGCCTGAAAGTTATCCACTATGGCGAAAAATAATCCAATATAAGGAGAAACGTAAGTTCTTTCATTTTCGGGCAAATTGAATCATTCATCTTCAGGTAATTAAAAAAATTATCAAAAATCTTTATTTTCATTTTGACATTACATTGGGCGAAGTTAATACACAGCTGGATGTCTAATTAAAACCCTTTTTTAGAGAGGTAACCTATTATAGCAAGGCTATTTTATTAATAGTAGGAATAAAAATATCAGCGTTATTTTTGCTTGATTACGTGGTTTGCTGTTTGGAGGAATTTCTAAATATAGTGCGCATAGCCGTCTTTATACGAACTTATATCCAAGAGCTCATTTTTTCGCTAAATGCTCTTGATGTGAACATCGAATGCAAGCTCAGTTGATGGACAAACACACTGAAAACGCTCGAACATATGCCAGAATTTAAAGGACCATATTCAATACATAATAATCTATTAATAGTAACATTTGTAAAAGCAATTGGCGGAAGAAAATGTTGTCTTTTATATAAAGAAATTGGTTAAGTTATGTTTTCAAAGTAAGAGAAGGCTTACATGTATTGCTCTAAATTATAGCAATTTTTCATCTCCGGCACCCGGGCATTATCGAGAAAAATTTTATTTTGCTAAACAAACTTTGAGTACTTCTTGTACTTCTTTTAAACTTAGTTTTCATGCAGCACTCGCCATACTGCTCATATGCAAACGCAAGAGCGAGAAAGAAACGTGTACAACAAACGCTCAGTATGTGATCTTGTTGACACAGCTACCGTTTGAGGCTACACTGTGTAGCGGCGAATCGTAGTGTTATTAGTCATATTGCCATGCCAAAACTAGAATGCTCATACCTAGCCCTACATTTGGGCGAAGGCGGTAAGCACGACTTTCACAGCACTAGAACGTCATCGTTAAAAGACTACAAGCTCAGGTGTTGCAGATCGCAGTGAAAATACAGGTGAGGTACACTGCATTACTGCAGAATAGAAAAAAACAAACGAGATCAGCAATTTGAGTGGACAAGGGGGCCGTTGGTTGTTCGGTATCAGTATCCGTTCGGTGAAGGAAAGGTAGGTGAATGCCTTTGAACTCCATACTGGTAACAACATGATAGGTAAGAAATGGATACAAAGAGAATTTAAAAAGTACGTCAATTACATGTTCTGGGAAGACACCGCAGGTGTTAGGTCGTTAAAATAGTAACAAACTACGACAAAAATATTACTACTTGCTAATAATGAGTAGTATGATGTGATGCAGTGGTTTTTAAGTGGTTGGATGACAGGTCCAGCGCGTTGATCAGAAATCTATACCATTAACTGCGCTGAACAGAAATACTCGTGGGGGTTGGCGCACGCGTCTGGCCAAGTGTTGGATTGAATCGGAGGTGCAATAAAACAACTAGCAGTACCACGGCAACGCATCATTAGATGTCACCTCCGGGAAGCCAGTTACAAGTCAGGCGTTATGAGAAGAGGAGTGCGGTTAAATGGAGCTTCTGCTATTCCGATAAAAGCAATTCTTCAACGCGCCTTCATTAAGGTGGTAAAAAGCCACCCTTATCTGCCGTAATTTGTGTGACATTAGAGAAGTTATTTGGATTACTACTTATATTTGCACCAATAGCCATGAAAGCCTTGTTTGCGCACCAGGAAGGCTGCATGTTAATCAGCCTTACAAACCTGCTCAAGTAATTTGTTCAAACAGAAGCACATTTCTTAATTTCATGTGATATTTCATTGATTAGGCTATCTATCCTATCTCATTACCAATGGTGGCCAGTTCCCTGCTCCCAGCTGTAAAGTTGGTGCCCCAGGCTAACCTTATCAACTTGAACTCAGCTGTCTCGTAGTGAAAGAAAATCACCGTTAATCACACAATGATTTATCTATAAAAGCAGCAACAGATACTAGGCTTGTAAAGTCTATTTCTTTTTCGTTAAACTGTCAGAAATTTAAGTTGTTTACACAGGGTGTTGGCCAAAACGCCATTTGCTACAAGACCCCCCCCCCGCGGCTTTATGTCAGCCTGAATGGAGAATATTCAATTTATACTACTAATTGTGATATGTAGGCACAGTCGGTAATAAATGTAGAGACATTTTCGAGGAAAAAGAACGTCTGCAACAAATGTCAGACATTGTTATTCCTAAGATGAACAAAAAAGCACTTACATTCGGCTTCCTCTTTAAAAAGCAGTTTAATGAGCTATTCAGCTGACGAATTTTAAAAACATGACAACATCATCACAAAATTATCAACAGGAGCGCGGAGTGTTGGAAATTGGGGCAATACCTCAATTTAAGCAGGAGGCCGTCTGCCGGCTAAGAGTTCCTGGATTACTAATGAATACTACTAACTGTGATAAACAGGAATAGTTGATGCAGAAAGCCTACACAAGTGCTTATTTTAAGCGGATCGCACGGAAACAGATAGCAGTTCCATGGTAACGCGTTATGAGAGAGCGCATCCAAGAGACCAGTTATAAATCAAAAGAGATGAGAAGGAGAGCGCAGCTAAATCGAACTTCCACTGTATGCCATCTTCCTACGCACGTTAATCGAGGCAGTGAAATTTCATCTTCAAGTATCCCATTTTGCATGTCAATAATCAGAGTAGTTTGATGTCCTTTCCTTATTGCGTAAATTGACGTGAAACCCCGGCTTGTGCAACCGGGTATTTTGCATGTTTATCACCCTATCAAGTCTGTTTAAGATATGTTTTCGAATCAAAAGCACATTCAATGGTTTTGTGTGAAATTTCATGTGCTAGGCTATGTACCGTATCTAGCCCATTACCGATGGCTGCCAGAGTTTATTTTCCTGAACTGGTCCTGATCCTACTGGTGAATTTTGTCTCACAGGCTAACTGAATTAACGTGCAATCTCTTAGTCGTCTCATTGTGAATGACAAAAGCCATTAATCACGCATGGGTTTGCGAGCAGAAGCAAGGCCTACGAAAATGATAAAGTCCTCGTTTATTGGGCTAGGCACGAGTGTTAATTAGCGTAGTATTAAGTATACGATACTCGTAGTTCTTAGTCATCCAAGATAAAGAACACAAATTCTGACAACTGTGTCGATAACAGCTGTTTCGACTGTAGGGGTACCGTTAGTCAAATCGAATTTGACAAGGACGATGAACCACTTCCACAAGTGCAGTACTCTACAAAAGAGGTAAAATTAAATAAATTGCATTCTCATGGCAATACGCTACCAGTAGTTGCGCTCAAGAAACCAGTAGTAAGATATATCAGCAAGAGCACACGAAAGCCATTTTTCAAAGCGCGCTCATTGCAGAGGTCAAAATCTATCCTTAGCTGTCGCAATTGGCATAAAATCAATGAATTTAGTTTGATCTTTTACACCTTATTTATAGCAAATTATAAAAGACTACGCAAAGTAATGACAACAATAACTCATGGATAATGCAAAAAGAGTCTTACGCTTTGAAATGTTTTACCTTTTAATTGCAACAAACTATGCAGATAACTTCAGAAAACTATTCTTAAAATAATAACTGATTAGTGGAAGTAAGGAGAGCAAAGCACGCATCGTGGATGGAATACCGTAGAAGATAGGAATACTCAAAATTAATTGCATTATAATAAGAGGCCTAGGCTCGGCGAATTTTAAATCAATAATGATAGCATAGCCGAATAATATTCCTTCAGGATTCGTTATGATAACTGAGGTATTAGGTGAATAAGTTTATGAAACTATGCAAAGTTTGCTCTGCAAATGAGGAGTATGTGTGATTTACTGCGGCAAACTTGTTTTTGCAGGGATTTCGATGCAGGAAATGGTAAAATGGAAAACGGCAACTATTATTACCGTAAGCAGCGAGAAGTAGAGGTGGGTTACTACACATGATCTTAGCTCAGAGAGCCGAGATCATGTGCAGAGACGATCTAGCGCGTTGCAGAGCTGATAGGTAGTGGCATTAAACAAGTCTAGGTTAAAAGAAAGAGGAGGGTTCACTAGGAGTGGTTCATTTTTAGCCTTACCTTTTGGGTAGTTGTCCTTTTTACCTATTTTCAGGCTTAAGTGCAGCTGCTGGACGTGAAATTATAAGGGACAAACCGACCGACAACTAAAAATGCGAATGCAGGAGAATAAGCGGGTTTTAAGAAGGTTGGACTCCAATTCAAATGAAGCAACACATGCTGCAGAGATGGGGCGGTTGGATTGTGGTCCGAGGTAATGATCACTTCTCAAGGCAGATTATAGGAGCCTGGATGTCAGACGACTGTTCAGTCAACCGCCACATACATTTACCGGTCCCCTATCCCCTAAGAACCTTCTTATCCGGGACAAATATAGCATGGAAGAACCGGGGCTGTCAACCAGCACCGCGACTAACGTGTGTATGCCGGACGCAAACTTGACCAATGGAACGAATGCAAATTAGGGAAACACAAACACACGCGGCACGGTGACAGACAGGGTGATAAAGTAGGCCGAAGGTGAGGTGCGAGACACACAAAGTGACTTAGCCATTGTTGATAGAAAACGTACACAGAAGAAAGAGCAACATAAAGACGAGGACCAATAGCCAGAGTGTCCGTTCTCTTAAGTTGGGTACACGATATACATTTCCGAAACGTCAGGATTGTAATAAACCTCTCCCAGTGAACACTCCTCTTTCTTCCTATTTATCACCTGGGGATCAAATTTTTAACACTTAGTGTGGGGCACCTAAACTATTATCTGAACTTGGTTTAATTTGCTGAAAAATAGTCTCAAATTGTTGTTATGTTTAGGGAAAGACCGCTGACAGCTGCTTCTCTTTGTATCGCGATGGATTCTTGACTTGCATGAAAAGGTAGCAATTTTGATTTATTGCTTCATAAAATTTAGGTGGACTGATCTATTGATTTTCTGCGTCATGAAAATTGTTCTCAAAACTTGCTTATCAAATATATGGTCAATTGAATGCAGTTGAATTACACGAGGCGTAGTGGAAAGAAAAAGTGATTTCTCCAAACTCTTCCAGTTTTTTAAAGACAATGAGCATGTGACCATTGCAAGGGTACAACTGTTCGGTTGCATTTTTAGGTTCGTGCCAGAATACATTCCTAAAAAATATGAAGAAACAAAATCTATTGTCACGGTTACTAAGAATTTTACAATAATTTAGGCGCATTCCGTTAATCTCGTTAGGCGTTTGGGGACCGATTGTACTAGTGACCACAATAGGCGCCAGGTTTTCTCCGTTTGGGAAAAAATGTGCACCCAACTTCTACCAACTTTTAAATAAATCTTCTCCATCGACCTTTCTACAAATTCAGAATGCCTCAAGTGCCTACATACGCCTGTTAGTAAATTCTTCAGTTTTCTTAACAAAATGCTTTCTAAGTAAAAATAACTTAATGGCATGATTTGACTTTGTCTCACTATCCACACATGTTTGCATTGAACCTGGCATGCAACTTAGCAGGAAGACCGGCTAGGGAGAAGTATGAGGAAGTGACTTTCCCCCTCAGTCTCTCACACTCTGTCGACGTAGTAATCTTAGGGTCAGCGGATGTATAGTATAGGAGAGCCGTTGGTGGAATCACTGTTGACGCAGTTGGAAAAAGTGTGCCGTCGGGAGCCAATACGTACACAACTTGGTTCGCTAGCCGTTTAACCAGTAGGTAGGGGTCGCATAGCATATAATGATATCAGAAGAAGAATATGTGGTCATTGAAATAAGCATTCTATTTTCCTGAAATTTCGCATTCTGCCGAGAATTAGGTTGTTAGCACTCATTCATACAAAGAGGGGGGGGGGAGGAAAAAGGGGTGATACAAGTGTGATCAGAGAAACCGTGAATTATCTGTATTCTGTATACTTAATAAAATCGATGACTGTCTCTGTGTGTGTCTGCGTTATCATTGGTCGCCAGAGTCAGGTTGACATGCCTTGTGCGCCTTCGACGCGCGCATGTTAGTACCACGATCACTTCGTCGGCACGCGTTCTCGGTCGCCTGTGCGTGTCGGTCTCTACGTCGCTCCCTCATTCTACCGCGCGCGCAAGGATTCAAGTGACGCCAGACGTGAAATGCGGATGTGAATGCGCAACGAGGGGGTGGGCGGGGGTGGGGAAGGGGTCGTCGCTTCCAGGTCGTCGCGGCCGCTTGAAAAGTCACCCCCCGCCAATGTAGCAAGGGCTATAACCGTGTTTGCACAGCTGCTTCAAATTCACTCACCGTAAACCAAGCATCCAAACGCCACCGACACCGTCTCAAGAGGTCGACACCTTGCGTTCTCACACCGCCAAACAAAACTTGAGACGATGACCACGGGACGACATTAATGGCCGGACTCATTCCCCTCGCACCCCCTCCCCCCACCCCGATTTTGCTGGTCCCCAATTATGAATAGAATTTGATGCCCATGATCCCTTTACACATATCTCTCCCTCTTACGCCCTTGTTACTACTGCATGGGTTGAGCGTAAACCCCTTGACCTATTATCACTTGGACCTCCCCCTTTACTTACGCGTAAGTTGTCACGGCCGGTTGAAAGATCGCCACCCCCCTCCCTCCACAGCGATGCGGCTAGCTCTTAGATTAGGTTGAATGGCCTACCACATAAATCCCTTCTCTTTCAATCAAACCCTTACAAACTATCAGTATGGACAACAGTGATGACGTCAGGCATGTTGTGAACACAAAAAAACTCGACAAACGATGATGGGCTGGTGATTGAAGGTAACGTTGTAAACTTACTTCTTTTCTACCTGATGTTATTCTGTTCAAAATAATAACCTATTTGTAGGTTCTACTTCATTAGGTAGAAAAGGAATTAGAGCAGCCGCGAGAACATAATTTCAAACGATGGAACAGAAGAGACTTGCCAATGTCAAAAAATTTTCGCAAGAAACACAGGCAGAGAGGCGGCTTCGCCTGGAGACTAATACCATACGTCAGCGATATCGATGCTCCCAAGAAACCAAAGATCAAATGCTGCAAAGAAGACGCAAAGACGCGATTCACCATCAAATTAACTTCTCCCGAGAAACCGAGGTCCAAACCCTGCAAAGGAGAGAGCTAGGTAGGTTAAGAGATTCGCAACATCGGCAAAACGAAGTGCACGTCTGACTATGCAAGCAGCACAGAGAGCGGATCAACGCCCAAACGATGCTGGAAACTCCAGTTTGCAACCAATTCCCATATGGTTTGGCGACTGTGGCCCGTCGGTTGCTACCGCAAATGCTCAAGTGTGGGAAAAAGTCTCACTCAATTACAACCCAAGTCTTGGTTATGCGGAAGATGTAAATGCTTCCATTGGGAACATGGTAGAAGGTTGCGGACATTGTCAGGCGAAAAAATGGACTGGTGAGACGATCGGCATGTGCTGTTCCAGCGGCAAAGTTCTACGGAATAACTTTCCCCCACCACCACCAGAAATGCTGGTAATACTGACGACTCGAATAATTTTCTTTCTAATATTAGAAAATACAATGGTGCGTTTCAAATGACCTCCTTTGGTGCCAACGTTGTTCGTGAGGTTGGATTTATGCCTACCTTTAAGGTGGAAGGCCAGGTTTGCCCCCGGATTGGATCGTTACTACCTCCTCCTGATAGCGAACCGAAATTTCTACCAATATATTTCGTAGAAGACATAAACCTACAGGCTCAAATCCGATCCCGAGTATACCCAGGCGTAAAGCATCATATAATACTGTCCCTTCAAGACATGCTACACCAGCGCAACAGCTAAGTTACCAGTTTGAAGTCCGCCTTGGAGATGCACGCTTCCATTGACTCAACTATTGTCATAGATTCTAATAAACGTCCTCGTGGAGAACACCAACGAAGATTCTATGCTCCCGCATGCAACGAGGTGGCCGGCATTATGTCAGAAACACAGCACCGCAACAGGGATATTGTCTTGAGAAGGACGGACGATGGGTTGCAAAGGATATACGAGACACACCGTTCATACGATGCCTTACAATTCCCTCGCATGCATGTTAATGGTGAAGACGGTTATCGTTTCGGTATACCTCAAATTGGCACCCATAAAGCAGTAATTTGTAAAGCCTTCTACTCAAATGACTTTATGATTCGGGAACGAACTTTCAACTTACTTTGTCGATTCAAAACGTTGTTCCTGCAATTTGCAGTTGATATGTTAGCCAAAATGGAAACAGAACGCCTTTGCTATTTCCGCACACACCAGAAAGAACTTCGCCTGGACAACTACATCCACCTTAGAGACAATATCCTTTCTGATAGTGGTAAGGGTGCTGGTCGTGGTCAACTTTTCATCTTGCCATCAAGTCACACTGGGTCTCCTCGCTACATGCATGAGAAAAACCAAGATGCGTTGGTTTACGTTAGGCATTATGGTCACCCGGACCTATTCATTACGTTTACCTGCAACCCATCGTGGCCTGAAATTACTAATGAGTTGTTCACAGGTAGCAAGCCACAGGATCACCATGATTTGTCCGCGCGGGTATTCCAGCTTAAGTTGAAAACCATGATGAGACTCATCAAAAAATTCAAAATTTTCGGTGATGTTCAGTGTCACATGTACACTGTTGAGTGGCAAAAGAGAGGATTGCTCCACGCTCACATCTTGGTCTGACTGAAGGAAAAATTTCACTCTCCCGATGTTGACAAATTTATATGCACAGAGTTGCCAGACCGATCCGTTGAACCTGTCCTGTTTGAAACGATCAAAACTCAAATGGTGCATGGTCCATGCGGTCAGATAAATCCTAACTGCCCTTGCATGAAGGATGGGAAATTTACCAAGAGATATCCCAAGCGATTTCCAGATGCAACTCAGACTGATGGGGATGGCCACCCTCTCTATAGAAGGCGACAACCTGAGATTGGCGGATTCGAAGCAGTTATCAATGAAAGGCGAAACGGTGGTGTGGTAATTCATAACCGTTGGATTGTGCCGCATTGCCCCTTACTGTCAAAAGTATTCAACGCCCACATCATCGCTGAATTTTGCAACTCAGCGAAGTCCATCAAGTACGCCTGCAAGTTCATCAAAAAAGGATCCAATGCTGCCATGTACTATCTCAACCACCGTAACAACAATGATGAGATTACCCAGTATGAAATAGGCAGATAAATCAGCAGCAATAATGCATTCTGGAGAATCTTTGGTTTCGATATCCACAACCGTTTTCCGGCCATTGAACACTTAAGCGTCCACCTGGAAAATGGCCAACGGATTTACTTTACGGAAGGATTCCTCCTGGATCAGTTGCAGTATCCTAAAGACACAACTTTGACTGCTTTCTTCACAATAGCCAGCAAGATTCGTTTGCCCAGACACTTTTGCATATTCAGGTCCCCTCATAATACACATGGAATCGAAACAAGTAAGCTCGACGAAAGGTAGGTATTCCAGTTGACGGACATCCGGGCACAAAGTATGATATGAAAATGGGCAGAATTTACACTGTTTACCCCTCTCAACCAGAATGCTTCTACTTAAGAATGATACTCCATGAAGTTAAAGGTCCAACATTTTTTGAAGATCTAAGGACGATTGACGGTTTTCTGTGTTCTACCTACAGAGAAGCCTGTGTGAGGCGTGGTCTGCTTCAAGATGATAATCAGTGGGAGAACACCATTGCTGAAGCTGTCGTTGCTAACACTCCTTTTCAATTACGATGACTGCTTACGTTGTTGATCAGAAGTTGTGAGTTGAACTGCCCCCATGATCTATGGTTAAAGTACAGAAATGATATATCGGAAGACTACTGACATCAATTACAGTTGCAAAATGCCCATCTTCCCGTAGACTTCAATGCCGCCATCTACAACATAGCACTCATTCACATTGAAAACCCTTGGTTGAAATGGGTGGAGAGCAACTTAAAAGGTATGGATTTCCTCCTTTAGATAGGAGCATTGGGAATCAGCTTCCAACTGAAATTCAGCGGGAACTTTGCTACAATGTTACTAAGCTGGCAGCATACGTGACTCTTCAAAAACCAAGGATGCTGGTCAATCAACTTCATGCATTCAACACTATTATTGACAGTGTCCATAACCGCAGTAATGGCGACCACGTTTTCTTTTTGGTTGCGCCCGGTGGAACTGGCAAAGTGTTCGTCATTCAGCTGTTTTTGGCTGAGCTGCGCAAAGAAAGCAAAATTGTTTTAGCTGTTGCATCGGCTGGTATAGCAGCGACGTAACTTCCCGGTGGCCGAACTGCTCACAGTACTTTCAAGCTTCCTCTAAGGTTTCCTGATGATGGCACCGCAAAACGCCACATAAGCAGAGGTAGGGGATCATCTGAATTGTTTAAACGGTGCTCAGCTATAATTTGGGACGAGTTTACCATGGCCAACAGAATTTCACTGGAAGCGGTAGACAGAACGCTGCGTGATGCCACAGGAAAAAAACATTTCGTTTGGTGGCATCACAATGGTTTTATCTGGTGATTTCCGCCAGACACTACCGGTGATTCAAAGGGGTACCAGGGGTGACCAGGTGAAATTCTGCCTAAAATATTCACCGCTATGGTCAACGGTGAAGACATTTAAACTCACGACCAATATGAGAGTTCTCCTGCACAATGTCCATGAAAACGACGGATTCTCCACCAACATCTTGAAGATTGGCGGAGGAAAAATTGACATCAATGCTACCGGAAATATCCCTATTAGTTTTGCTGCAAATTTGCTGAACAGTGAAGAAGATCTTAGAGACAAAGTTTTCCCTGATCTCCAAAATCACTTTACCGACGTAGAATGGCTATGCAAACGAAAACTTCTTGCTCCAACCAACAAATTCGTCAATTCCATTAACGACAGAATTAGCTGTCTTCTTCCAGGTGAGGAAAAACTGTACAAATCATTCGATACGATGGTTGATCCTTCCAACTGTGTTAATTATCCAGTTCAATTCCTGAACAGCTTGAAAATATCTGGCGTTCGATCGCCTATACTGGTTCTGAAAGTTGGCGCGCCAATTATGCTGATGAGAAATAGTAATGCACCGTGGCTATGCAATGGCACTAGGCTAATGGCCAAGCGACTGATGTCATACCTGATAGAGGCCATAATTATGACCGGTTTTGCAAAAGGGGAGACTGCTTATATCCCCCGCATTCCTATCATGTCATCTGACACTCCATTTAATTTCCGACGACCTCAATTTCCCGTGAAGGTTTGCTTCGCCATGTCCATCAACAAGTCCCAAGGTCAAACCTTCAGGGTGGCTGGAATTCACCTGGAAGAATCGTGCTTTTCCCACGGTCAGCTCTATGTTGCGGTATCTCGAGTTGGCTCGAAAACCAATTTGTACGTATTGGCACCCAACGGCTTTACGAGAAATGTCGTTTACCCAGAAGCGTTAGTCTGACGAATCTACCCTCCATCTCCTTACGGTGCGTATTGATCCTTATTTCGTGCCTACTCATGATCCCGTATTTCTCATTTTTGTTTAATTTCAAAATTCTGCTCTCTTTATGCCCACATTTACCACTTTCCGCCGCATACATACTTATTTACTCACTCATATTTTAATGCACCTGTGGACACTTTTGTGATGCAGTTGGACAAGCATGAAAAAAGGTATTCTTTGTAATGATGCTAGACCAATTACATTGCCGCTCGGCAGCAAGTAAGGTTTGCCACCAAACCTCTTTGGCAGAAATTTCCTTTACAAACCATGCGGCCCCCTACTTTTCAGTACTTTGTTTGCTTAGAATAACTGTTGACGATCATTGGGCTCCCGTGCTTCGATATCTGGTCGGCAGACCCGGTAACCAGCGAGGGTGTACGATGGGCTCAACTCCGGTACTCGGTGATGTTCTCGTGCTCATTGCGATCTACCCCTCATGTGACCATTAGGGTATCAATCAACTGCGATGGACTCCTCCTGATCTGAATCCAACACTTTCAGCTGCAGGACATCCGTTTTACATATACCCGTCACCCCCCCTCCCAGCCCCAGCCCAACACTCATTAAAATCCCGCAAAATTGCATTCGAAACTTGACTTATGGAAAATGCCCCCTACCCAACACTGATCCGTTTCTGACAGCGCCACAAATTTTGCATCATAACTATGTACAAACTATGAATGTAACTATTTACAGTAGATTAAAAAACAGGGATCCCGTCGCACTACTTAAGAATGATGATGGCAGAGAAGTCGTTGAGAATGACGAGAAAGCCGAGTGCTGTAGCCGATTCTTTGCCTCGGCATCAAAGACTTATCCGCGATACTTGCTTGACGAAGAAGAATGCACTATCGTCCGTGAATTGGGACTGCCTGCTCAAGGGGGATCCGAAGGAGGATTGGAGATCATTCAAAAAAGTTGCATTAGATCTGATTAAGCGCTTTTGTCCGGTCAAGGTACACAAGATGACTAGTCATCCTGCCTGGTTGCAGGAAGACCTTAACAGGCAACTGAAGAAGAAGAATAGGAAAAGGAAGTTATTCAGGAAAACTGGGTCGCCAGTACACCTCGAGGAATTCCGACGCTAAAGAAATGCAGTAAAAAATCAATTCGCCAGGCCAGGAAAAACTATGAATCAAGAATCCTCCAACAGGCCGAAGAAAAGCCCAAAATTCTATTCCGATAAATTAACAGCAGATTAAAAAACAAGGATCCTGTCGCAGTACTTAAGAATGATGATGGCGGAGAAGTCGTTGAGAATGATGAGAAAGCCAAGAACTGTAGCCGGTTCTTTGCCTCGGCATTTACTAGGGAAACCAAGCTTCATTTTGATAATGCCAACAGTGCTGTTGTAAACGCCGTCCGGCACTTCATTCTCTACTTATTCTAGCACCTGTACTTGAAAGGGAGCTACAGGGCCTCAAAGAAGCAAAGTTGTCCGGTCCAGGCAATATACCAGCCAAGTTTTTTAAAGAATTGGCAAGCGAACTCTCAGAACCCCTAGCACCTATCTTTTGTTCTTCATTTGAATTAGGAAAACTGCCATCCGAATGGAAAAGGGCAAATATTTACCCGATATACAAGGGCGGAGCCCGAACGAAGGTTAACAATTACCGGCCCGTCAGCCTAACTTGCATTTGCTGTAAGATGATGGAAGCGATAATTAAGAATACGACAATGGAGTTCTTGGAGGAGAAAAACCTTCTGTCAGGGCTCCAACACGGCTTCAGAAAGAACCATTATTGCCTTTCCAGCCTTCTACTCTCCACTGAGCAGTGGCCTCGCGCACTGGATGAAGATGGTAAGGTTGACGTCATCTATACGGACTTCAAGAAGGCATTCGACAGCGTCCCACATAAGCGTCTAATGTATAAATTGTCAGAAATGGGCATGCAAGGAAACCTGCTGGCATAGATCACAGATTTTTTCACAGAGCGATCGCAAACTGTGTGCATCGGTGACTCAAAGTCAAACCCTACATCTGTGCTGAGTGGCGTCCACCAAGGCTCTGTATTAGGGCCACTGCTCTTCCTTACCTATATCAACGACTGTGTCAACGACCTGGATTGCAGCGCTATCATGTTTGCCGACGACGTCAAACTCTGGAGAGCCATCAGGTCTGACGCCGATAGGAAAGCGCTTCAAGAGAGTCTCAATCGACTTAGCTGCTGGTCTGCTCGTTGGCTCTTAAACTTCAACATAAGTAAGTGTGTAGTTTTAAGACTGCGTACCAGAAGGACTGATGAGGGGAACGATTCCTTCCAATACCTCCTCGATGGGCACCCACTTTTAAATGTGAACGAACAAAAGGACCTCGGTGTTCTAATAAATTCCTCACTTAAACCATCTACTCAGTCTGTAAGGGCAGCTAAACGCGCGATACAGGTGCTGTTTGCGATAAGGTGGGGATTCGTCAACATTGACAAGGAGCTCTTCAGGAAAACCTACGGAGCGTTTGTTTGGTCCCACTTGGAGTATTCTGTCCAGGCCTGGCGTCCGTGGTTCAAGAAGGATTACCTGCACCTGGAACGAGTGCAGGCGAGGGCTACAAAGATGGTCAAGAATCTTGGTCATCTGCCTTATGAAGACAGAATGACCGAGCTTCATCTTTTTCCTTTCAAGTATAGGCAACTCCGCGGGGACCTCATACGAACCTACCGTATTGTTAGAAACTGAGACTTTGCCCTAGAATATGACGATTTCTTCGAATTGGCTTGGACTGACCATCGGTGAGGTCATCCCTTTAAACTGCAGAGGAAACCGACCGATATCGACGTTCGACGAAACGCCTTCTCTCAGAGGGTCGTTGGAGCGTGGAACGGACTCTCGGAAGATGTGGTCCTCTCAGATACTATTGAAATTTTTGAACACAAACTTGATTCTCATTTGCTAAGAAACTGTGGCAGATATAATGAACAAAGTGTCAGTAGCAGCACCTTGCAACTGGCTCACGCTTATCACTGATGTAAAGCCTACATTTGTATTATGTAGTATTGTTACGGTGGACCTATTATGTGATTTCGGTTATGAATAGAGAGCTCAAGGGTGAAAGCCTTCTTCCCTTAATAAAGTGACTTAAAAAGACTATAAGAGGAAGTTCAAAGGTATTTACCTATGAATTTCCCAAACAAATATGAAACTAACTGGACATAATCATTTTAAGAAGTTCTCATATGCGGTTTGCCCACCTAAGGATCAACAACATGTAAGGAAGCCCAAGGGGGATAAGAAAAAGGGGTCATAAAAGTGCGATCAGAGTAACCGTGAAGTATATTTATATAATTAAAGAGAAGAGGCGTAGAAAAGTGATGGTTTACAGCAAATGATGTTAAGATTGCAGCAATGTGGACCTTTGCAGGGAGGATACTATGGCAGATACTGACGTAGTAAGAAGAGAGAGTTGTGGTGCTGACTGCTTTAATCTACACTGTGTTACTGTTTCGGGTCACTACATTCAATTAATTCCTTCAATGTGTAGTACTCGATCCTCAACCGTATCAATTTGACTTCATATATGTCCTCATTTTTACAGAAGTTCATGTCAGCATACCACAATAATACGTGGAAAGGGTTATATATATGTTGTGGTAATTCAGTGGAAAATATATCTGATACATCGTCTTTTCTTAAAGAGCGAGAAATATTTGACGAATTGAGCCAAATGCTCGCATCCCAGGTACGTGTGTAGATAGAGTAGTAGAAGGCGTTGCGTTCACCGGAACCATAAGTTTACTTGTCTGAGCTTTCGGGCTGATCAAAGGAACTCCGATGGGGTCTCCGATGTCAGGTTTAATAGCAGAATGTGTCCTACAAGATCTGTAAAAGATTGCCTTCAGCCAACAGCCCCCGATCTTTTGGTGCCGTTACCTTCATGACACGTTTTTTATCGTAAAAATAACTATGCTGCAGAATTTTTGTGCACTTCTCAACTCCATCTTCCCAGACATACAATTCACGAGGGAAGAAGAAAGTGATCAGCAACTACCCTTTCTCGATGTACTCGTCATGCCAACTTCCGACGGCAAGATCGAAACAACGGTCTACAGGAAGGTGAAGAACACAACACAGCTCCTCAAGTTTCACAGCAAACATCCGGCGGCTTACAAAAGAAGCTGCGTAGAAACACTCTTCAAGAGAATCCAGACTCATTGCAGTAATCTGGAAGGAAAGGCACGTGAGGCCCGACATCTTGGGGACCAGTTTATGACAAATGACTATCCGAAGGCTTTCATAAGCCGATGCCTACGTGCTCGCCCTCCGAGGACCCAACCAGGACCAACGCGTCCGATATGGCATGCGCTGCCATACATCAAGTATTTGTCAGAAGCGACCGAGCGCATTGCTGCGCGACATGGCGTCGGAATTGTAAACCGTTTCAAGGCTACCATGCGCAGCCGAATTATGCGAATCATGGACCGGTTAAATCCTTGTGAGCAGTCAGGCGTCGTGCATCGCATACCATGTCTAAATTGTCCCCGAAAGAACACAGGACAGGCAGGGCATTCCGGCATTACACAGTAATATATTGAAAGGGTAAATCTATATTTTTGTGCTTATCCAGTATAAAATATGTCTAGTACACAGTCATTTTTTAAAGAGCGACAAATATTTGGTCTTGTAAGAACCTCGCTGCAGACATGTTCCGCGTCTAAGCAGCCCTATTTACGTGTGGCTGCCCAACAAGCTTCATTCAAAAATGCAGCAACTGTTTATGGCTTAATGCGACGGAATATTTAGTTCCGAAAAAAAACTTTATTTTAACATATTAAGGGCGAAAATTCTTCGAACACAAGCGAGCGACAGTTTCGCTGTGTTATAGGAAGGACATACAATATGGCTGTTCTCTTCGTCCTTAGTCTCCCCTTTAGCTTTCCAATAAACTGGACAATGAAAGTCAGTAAGGAAGTATTGTTGGGCCCTCGTAGTGCGCGTAAGGCGCGCTTCACTCCGAGATAGTTCAGTATGGTTAAGTATATTTAAGTATCGAACAATGCTTTTGAAGACCCTATTGAAAACAGTACACATGGTCAGGTCAGGTCAGGTTTTATTGAGGGAAATATAGGTAAATACCTTTGAACTCCCTATTGGTACAGTTATTTCAATGCATTTGATCTGCAGAACATTTCAGATCAGTGGCGTTGCCAAAAATTTGAGGGCCGACAGTGAAAAAACTCCTTAGGCATTGTTCAGAAGTCTAGGGGTTTGAATGCCATTTGAGAGATTTAAGGAGAAAAACTGTCGCCTGGGGGAGGGGGAGGGTGCAGAGTATATTCGAAGCGGATGGCCTGTGCTAAGAGTGTTTGAAGCATGTCAGGGAGAGTCCATCGCGGTTTTCGCCATAATACCAAGGGTCCCACGAAGAGAAGGTTGCGGAGGTCACGCGAACCTCATCGAGTGTCGGCGATGCGCCCATCGTGCACCCTTGTTGGCTTAACGAGTCTGCCTGCTAATTGACAGAAGAAATATAATCGGTAGTTTTCTAAACAAACATATTACTGAAAATTAGCGATTAGAATGTTTTTTATATTGTGATTATTCCACTATTTGCATTTGGCAACTGGCAGTTTATTTTCGGGGGCTCAGTGGCTATTTGTTATAACTTAATAGTGTCGTAAACATGCCTACAGATGCGTTTGACGTGTGCTCAGATGGCGACATAACAATGTCCGCGGGTAGAACATTCCAGGCCTGAATTGAAAAAGGTTTTACAAATCCGTGTAGCCTCGGATCACAACGTTTGGTGGACTCGAAGCTTGCAATTCTTGTTAGTTCTTAACTAACAAATTACTGAAAATCAGTGAGTAATATGTTTATATACATATATATAATTTCATTCTCGCCATATCCAATTTTAGTGGGCATTTCGGGTATGAAAATCTAAATTTCTCTTGAATGCATCCACAGATGGGGACATAACAATTTCCTCGGGGAGGGCATTCCAATCTTCAACTACTCTATTACCAAAGGAGAACTTGCGTGTGTCTAGTCTGGCCCCTGTTATGCGTAGTTTGAAGAGATGCCCTCTTAAGTTGGTCGTTGTTGCTAACTCGAAGAAGTTGCCAGGTAGAAGACAGCAGTCCTGCCCGCGCATTATACGAAATGCTTGTATCAGATCGCCACGTAGCTGTCTGTAACCTAACGGAAATAGATCGAGATTAGCTAAACGTCTTTCGTAGGGTAAAAAGCTCTGACCGGTAACCAGTTTGGTCACGCGCCTTTGGACCTTTTCGAGGGAATTTAGGTCTTTCGCGGTCCAGGGTTTCCATGCTTGCATTGCGAACTCCAACTTCGGCCGCACAAATGTTCCAAAGACCTTAGCAAAGCAGTCTTTATCGAAGGCACAGAAAGCCCTTTTGACAAGATAGAGGACGGACATCGCAGACTTGGCTACTTTTGCGCAGTGCAGCGAGGGCTTAAAAGACGTAGAGATCCATACTCCCAAATCTTTCTGTGCGTCCACTTTTTGCAGTTGGATGCCATTTAGGCTGTAAACCATGGGGTTCTGAGAGCTGGGTCGGCCAACTCCTAGGATACTGCATTTATTCTCGTTAAACGGCAAAAGCCAGTCTTGAGACCAAGTTTGAAGACGATTTAGGTTGAGCTGCAAATGTTCTTCGTCAGCTGAATTTCTGATGACGTTCCAAATCTTAATGTCATCGGCAAACATAGCCACATCGCAGTCCCGTTCACAGATGGAGTCATTGACGTATATAATGAACAGTATAGGGCCAAGGACAGAGCCTTGGGGGACACCGCTCTCGACTGCAACGTCTGCCGACAACATAAAATATGTCACTTTAAACAGTGAGTAACATATATACATGTACAAATTTTTACGTGTGCGTGAGAGCAGTCAGAATAGTCTCTTGTGTACATAATATATCCAACATAAATTGTGTTGCTGTAAAATAGTGCACCTATTTTTCGGGACAGAATGGGTGAGCATATTGGGAACGAGGTCAGAACGCAATAATCATGTTAATTAAGAAAGTTACACATATGAGTTGGTAGGGTGTTCACCGACCTTGGACGAGATCATCAAGGTATGTTTAAATATCATCACTAATACCAACGGAAGATTTTGGAACTTCGCCCTTCGTTAAATTGATGAGTAAGTGGTAATTTCCATGGTTATTTAAAACTTTATTTGACCTAATAAACTGACTTAAGCTGTTATTGTTTATGTTGACCTTCTGAGGGCCCCTATATTTCAATATCATTACCAACCCCCACTAAACCAACCAACGGCGCGCGAAAATTTATAAGATAATGGAATATTCACCCTACTATACATTTTCAGCAAGCGTTTATTGTTAATGTTGGCCTTCAAAAAATTTTCTACATGTTTTTGCGTGGATGCCTTGTTTTCCATGCCAGTCCCAGGTATGTTTAAGAATTCGCGTCCACTCGCGGCTGTAAATACATTAGAGTAGAGGAATTCAAACACGCAAAGGAATAAACTTTAATAAATGCTCAATATATTTTTATTTTACTGTATCTAGAAGTGTTTTTAATTACTATCTGCAGATTTTACTTATCTGTTTTATCGTGTAATTTTTTCCGGATTAAAAATGATTATCAAATTGCAGGCTTCTTGAATTTCCTGAAAAATTGAAATGGTGTTTGGAGATCCTGTACTTCAACTTACCTGAGCTCCAACTTTCTGTTATTAGATCGGTGAATTCTGTTTAGTTATATCTTATTGTAAAAGCTTTGATGTAAACGTAGAAATGATGGGCAATTAATCAACTTATCAATGAAGACAATGAAAACTAGCAAAATGAAGGGAGACTTTATTCCATGATATTCAATAACTACGTATCCATTTATTACCATACGTACAAAATACGTTGATTAAAGTTCTTTTTATATAAAGAAGCTGGTTGCTGTAAGTTTCATGCTTTACAAAATATTTTAATTTATTGTTTGAATTTAGAACTATTTTTGACGTCTCCCTAACCTGGAAATTATCGAGAAAATTTAATTTTTTTAACAATCACTAAGTACTTCGTACATTTTTTTAAGTACTTAATATGCCTTATGCTGCTGATTATTGTTTATAAGTTTTTGTAAATGCTTTCTGGCTGGTATGGAAGAAATTATCAAAATTTGCAAACTTTGGCAAGTTACTTGCAGGACTCCTATGGCTTCACCCCCCAAAACTCTATAACCACCGTTTTGCAGGACAAAATGCTGGAGCAGCATACACGCGGCACGAGAAACCCGACGAACGCAAACCACTAGACCACATGGTTGGTCTACAACTTTCCAGATAATCGGGTGTTTAAATGTTGCTTTGACTTTGATTTATTGAAAATTTCTTCTTTTTTCTCTTTCCTCTATCCTCGCGTAAGGCAATGTGCTGAACCTGATGCCTAGTTGCAGAATACTATGCCACCTGCTTTTATGCGTTGACCTTCTGTAAAAAATTCAAATGGTTATACATTTCTGTTTGTTGTCTTCACCCTGCCAAGGTGGGAGGCAATAAATCCAACTGTCTGTTTTAAATTCGTACTGAAAGAAGGAATGATTTCAAATTTACGGAAAGAAGCATAGGCCAGGCACTAAAAATGCGTATATGAGCAGTTTTGTGTCGCCCAGCGCGGTGTGGGGGCCATGGGTTATTTTCCAGCATATGAAGTCACGCGGCTTAACCACCGACCGCGATCTCACGGTTTCGTGACTTTTTGCATCCTTTTTGCCGTGGCGTGATCCGGCCGCATGAGCACAACGCAGCAGAAGCACCACAGTGTTTCGCTAGGTTTTACTTTCCGTTAGCAAAAAAACCACACGACATGAATCAGCTTTTAACCGTTCCGAGCAACAGTAGATTCGATATCTTATAAAATGTCACCCGAAATTCTGAAATGCATTTTTGATTCGAACATATTAATTATATATCGTTTTGAAAATGACGATCGTAAAGCTTCATCTCAATATATTTAGGTCACGGAAGGAGGCCGGCTTCTTAATGAGCTTCTTTCTGACTGCTGAGTAAAAGTGTGCAGTACAAAAAGAGGCTACTTACGTAGCATGACTTTTTGTCATTGATTTTGACTGCCTCTATAAATTCAAATGTATTTTACAAAAAACATGAACAAAAAATTACTTGTTGTACTCGTTTGGTAGAAATTGACCTTTTTTTTAAATTGTATACTTAAAGAAAGGGTATATTTAAATTTTAAACAATTTTTAAGGTATCAATTACAGAACATAGTTTTCGTTAATTTGTTAATGCAGCCTTTATTGCATAAAACCTGCTCCATATATATTGCAACATTTTATGAGAACTATTTTAAAGCTTCTTCAAGCTGTAGGCGAAAAAGTCCATTCCCTTAAACAGTATGTTCACAGTGCGCAGGTTGTTAACCTTGAATTCCAGTATAGCAGTCACTAGGTTTCAAAATTATTCGGCAATTTAGAAACTTTTTTAAAACCGAAAGAAATATTTAGTTAAGTATACAGCTTAAAGGCGTAATTTTCTACCAAAAGAGTACAAGAAATAATATTTTCGTCTTTGTTTTCCATAAAGGCAGTCAAATCAATGACAAAAAAGCATACCACTTAAGTAATTACTTTTTATAGTTCATACTTTTTCTTAACCATCAAAAGAAAGCTTATTAAAAAGTCGTCATCCTGAAGAGTCCAAAATATATTGAGATGAAGCTGTACGAACGTCATTTTTTAAAACCATACGTAATTTATATGTTTAAATCGAAAACGGATTTCAGAATTCCAGCTGACATTGCATGAGATAGGGAATCCACTGTAAGACCCCACGTGCCCGCAAGGTCCACTTCCTCCTCAAGGCAGAGAGCATTGATAGCAACGACCAAGGATCTTGGAATGAGTCTGTATGTCTCATTAGCCACCATCAGCTAGCTTAACCTAAGTGATGCTCAACCCCTTGTTTGGCTGTTAGCGAGGCTCTCGAATGAGACCCAAGGCAGAGCGAGACTGTTGAGATCTGTTCACGAGTGGGGAGCGCTAGGTAATGCTGATTCATTATCTCCTACCAGGGAGCGGATGGTGACCTTGGACAGCGGGTTTCCATATATCTTCGCCATCAATGCGCACTTCCGCTTTCACTGTTTTACTGGCAAGAGACGACAGCATTAACTTTAGAATCAGGGTAAATATGCTAACACTTTCATCGTTTATTAAAAGAAGGGTAATTCCAGCCATTGACGGCTAATAAGCCAGAAAAGGCCTTCCTGGAAGTCCGTGTCTTGACGGTAAAATAAAGTGTTCAGGAAAACGACCAACTCTATAAAAGTTCTGCGCTTCAACATCAACCGCTCAATCATTGAAAAAAATGCAGCTGCGTAAGAGCACCATTCGGTTTAATGAGACGATGGCATCAAAGTGGAAGACAACGTTGCTAACTTACAATATATTTGAGGAGTATCAAAAAGCAGTATCAAAAGCAGCCAGCCGCCTATTCACCTCACTTCTATCATACATGCTTGCCCGGTGCCCATGAAAGATCTTAGAAGACAAAAAACGAGTTAAGCGGCCGAAAACACGCGAAATCTTGAAACATGCATTAGCTGCAGAAAAATCACCCAAATTACCACCAACTACATCATTTGATTTATGTTAATTCAACCGCAATCTAAAAATTTGAGTTCGCTTACAATGCAGAAGCCTCAAAATGTAGTATAATTTCAATCAGGGCATGATATTTGCTGTTGAACACAGACTGTAAAACAGTTTCCGAACATGCAACTTGCTTACGTTTACTGGACATTCCTCAAATGATTGTCTGTGCCCTCATATGGCTAACATATGCTTAAGATGATGCATTGAAAAATATCCTCCACTGGGTCATAATATAGCATGTCGCGTAATCCTGAATTTACGTATCTGAACAAATTATATATTAATATATTGAAAATATTTATAACTGTGAAGTATCTTGACACCATAACAGGTCAATTTATATATTAACCTGTGTAGTACGTACTAATAAATTTGATGAACTGGTCCGTTTTTATTGTAAAAAGTACATGTCCGATACTCAGTCCTCTTTTACTCGAGAAAAGGCATATGCTTTTCTTGCACGAAAAATAATCCGCGTATATTTGTGAAACTATTGGCGCATACACGTTGCGGGTCAAAATAATAACTTGCTAGAGAATTACAATGTTTACTTAAACCCAATAAGTGCTTTTAATATTAAAGAGATTTGATATAATTTCGATAAAACTTTTCTGACAGCCTAAATGGCATCCAACTGCAAGAAGTGGATGCGCTAAAAGATCTGGGAGTATGGATCTCTACGTCTCTCAAGCTCTCGCGGCACTGCGCAAAAGTAGCCAAGTCTGCGATGTCCGTCCGGTATCTTGTCAAAAGGGCTTTATGTGCCTTCAATAAAGACTGCTTTGCTAAGGTCTTTTGAACATGTGTGCGGCCGAAGTTGGAGTTCGCAATCCAAGCATGGAAACCCTGGACCGCGAAAGACCTAAATTCCCTCGAGAATGTCCAAAGGCGCGCGACCAACCTGGTTACCAGTCAGAGCTTTTTACCCTACGAAAGGCGTTTAGCTAATCTCGATCTATTTCCGCTCAGTTAGAGACAGCTACGTAGCGATCTGATACAAGCATTTCGTATAATGCGCGGGCAGGACTGCTGTCTTCTACCTGGCGACTTCTTCGAGTTAGCAACAACGAAGAACTTAAGAGGGCATCTCGTCAAACTACGCATAAAAGGGGCCAGACTAGACACACGCAAGTTCTCCTTTGGTAATAGAGTAGTTGAAGCTTGGAATGCTCTCCCCGAGGAAATTGTAAGGTCCCCATCTGTGTATGCATTCAAGAGAAATTTAGCTTTCATACCCGAAATACCCACTAAAATTAGACCTGGCGAGGTTGAAATTATATATATGTATATAAACATACTTCTCACTGATTTCCAGTAATAATTTAGGTAAGAATAACAAGAATTGCAAGCGCCGAGTCCACCAAACATTGTGATCAAAGGCTACGCGGATTCGTAAAACTTTTCCCAATTCAGGCCAGGAATGCTCTGCCCGCGGACATTGTTATGTCGCCATCTGAGCACACGTTTACGATTAAGTCAGACGCATCTGTAGGCATGTTTACGACACTATTAAGTAAAAACAAATTGCCACTGAGCCCCCGAAAATAAACTGCCAGTTGCCGAATGCAAATTGTGTAATAATCACATTATAAAACACATATTACTCGCTAATTTTGAGTAATATGTTTGTTTAGAAAACTACCGATTACATTTATTCTGTCAATTAGTAAGCAGGCTCGTTAAACCAACAAAGGTGCACGATGGGCGCATCGCCAACACTCGATGAGGTTCGCGTGACTTCCGCAACCTTCTCTTCGTGGGAACCTTGGTATTAAGGCGAAAACCGCGATGGACTCTCCCTGACATGCTTCAAACACGCTTAGCACAGGCCATCAGCTTCGACTACACTCTGCACCCCCCCATTCCCCGGGCGACAGTTTTTCTCCTTAAATCTCTCAAATGGCATTCAAACTCCTAGACTTCTGAACAATGCCTAAGGAGTTTTCTCACTGTCAGCCCTCAAATTTCTTGCAACGCCACTGTTCTGAAATGTTCTGCAGATCAAATACATTGAAAAAACTGTACCAATAGGGAGTTCAAAGGTATTTACCTATATTTCCCTCAATTAAAACCTGACCTGACCTGACCTGAATAAAAGGTGAGCCTAGTGGTCAGTCTGGTGGATTCTAGATGCTTTTTTAGGAAGTCCTGCTTGGGAGGTCAGCTTGCTGTTCCGTATTGGTGAATTTCACACAAGTGGTGCATTTGGGCAGGTAAAATCTGTCCAAGTGTGATTAAATTAACGGCGCAAAGCAGGCATTTATAGCTTAGCTGGTAGACTATTTCTTCGCGTTAAAGCTTTTCCTACTCTGCCGGTTCAAATTCCATCAAAAGCCGCAAGGATGTTCACAACTGTGTGAACTGAAACGATTTTAAAGTTATTTTTACAAAATATGGCGCAGTCTGCTACCAAAAGATAGCAAGAAGGACTACTTTTGGTATGTGCTTTTCCTTAAAAATTTTGTAACGAACGAAGGCATTAAAAATCCGTATAAAATGGCCACTTCTTAATAACTTTCTAATTTTACCCCATCTTATACTTTTAATCGAACGGAATTTATTTCACTAGAACGGTGACAACCTCTCATGGGCCCTTGAAAAAGTATTGCTTACGTATATGCTATCATTTAAAGATAGGAATTTCTCTGAATCCATTGCCTTCTTAACCAGTTAAAAACTTTCTTCGTGAACTAACAGGGTTACGACAGTAGTTATTCTGATCCGCACGTATGTCCTGCCGTGTCCACAGAGCTGTAATACAAAGTTGAACTCATCACATCATAGTGGAACAAAAATATGTTAGCTGCAAATACGGACCAAATAAAAGTGGTTAATTACCTAACGTAGAATGTTCAGCAAAAAAGGCTTTCTTACAATTCAAAATGATGTAGGGAGTATAACATCTTCCATCAAGTCTCGCCAAAACCTAATTACGGCTATTTGCGTTGCAAACGCCTAAATTACGGGGGTTTAAATACCGCCCAACTGCTCTCTCCCTCTCTATTATATGCGTTCCCTTCTGGGCAGCAACAAAAAAGAATCAAGAGAAGTTAATCCCACAGCTGTTGGCGTTTCGCGGCTGTCAGTTTTTATTATCCCCGGTAATGTTGGCCTAATGGCCTGTGTTGTAGGTGAGACGACTGCTGTGGAAACAGTTAAGTTGCCATAAATGGGGAGGGCAAATGACTTTGCGTTTGCGTGAGGGTCTCATAACTGAAACAAACATAGTTGCAATGCACGCATATGTAAACTGCGGCAAGCCTCGCTGGTGGTGAATTTCTGGCTTCGGTCTGCAGTGAAGCTAATTTGTTGAAATGTTTTTCAAATACAGCAAGTTAGGTTTTTCAACGAATCTGGCAATGCCGTTGCATTTTACGCAAAAACAGTCTTTTTTGGCGAAGTAAGAGCATGGCTTGCCAATAAATTAAATGGTTTGTAGATGTAATATTATACATTATTTTGTAGATTCTGACAACTGTAGTTCTATGAACACGTGCCTTAAAGTATTGCTCAAATTCCAACTAAAAGGAACAGTTTACATGATTTATGA
Source organism: Ligula intestinalis (assembly GCA_036362985.1). NCBI lineage: Eukaryota > Metazoa > Platyhelminthes > Cestoda > Diphyllobothriidea > Diphyllobothriidae > Ligula > Ligula intestinalis. Next base: position 22,608,735 of record JAYGXS010000008.1, read on the forward strand.
TGCTGGCCAAAGAGTTAAGCCTATAAAAGCAGATGTGGCAAAATGATTATCAATTAAACACATACAAAAATAAAGTTTCGCATAAACAGCCTCCTTATCGAACAAAAAGGCGTAGCAGAAAATTGTGCAAATTAAAAACACTTCATTTGATGAGAAATTATCTTTACAGATTCCTGTAAGAGTTCGAAAGCTCAGGACAATAAATCAATTGACCTAGTACTCGACTGGTCTTCTTCCTTATCCATGCTAACTTTACAATGTCATTGTGTTCTATGCAGGTTTATTAAAATTGTAAATTAGTTGACAAATAAGCTGTCGTTTGTATTTGTTTTTGTTTCACGGTAGACATTACTTTTTCCAGTTGAATTACTATAAACGACAAAAGAAAAGTATACGATGTTTTATCCTGGACTTTACATTTTTTCACAAAAATGCACACTGTTCTAAAAGTCGTCACATAACGTGTGTCGATCCATGGCTATTTAGCCGTTTTTTATCAAAGTTACACTTAATACTATGTATATAGAGTGGATCCGACAAAGACAACGGAAACTGAAATGAACATTTCTGGCTTGTTAGCCGTCATCAGCCAGTCATACCCAATCTCAATGGTTGAAACCCTAAAAATTGGAAACCGGGACCCTTGAGCATCGAGTTTAATACTCTTTCTCGGAACCACGGGCTTGTTCTTTTGTCAGTTGTGATCGTGGGTATGATGGAACTGGGGTGTTCATCTGACCTTTCTGCTTAGGGCACCCACTTGTCCCGGAAGTGCGTTGTGGTTCGTACTTAATCGATGTCAGGCCCTCGCTCAGCGACCTCAGACACATGATGGACTGGATCCAACAAAAATAAGGGAGACCGGAATGGCCATTCCTGGCTTGTTAGTCAAATTACGAGTTCACATGGTTGCTAGGGGTCCCGAAACGGATGGCCACCGGCCAGGTCTATACCGGCCAAGTCATCGTAGCGGAGAGTAATGACAGCGTTTGGGAATTACTTGATAAGGATCTGTTTTGGGCTTAGTTGCCCTCATTAAGTTAGGCATAACCCTGACCACCAACTTGTCCGGAAACACAAACATGCCGGACAAACTCCTTAGATAGCCAATGGATGAGCACGCTCTAGCCATAAAGCGAAAAAACGTGCTATTGCATGACACTCTGCATGCCTCGAAAATAACCACCAATTTGTCTTTTTCAGTGCACAGGTAGCGAACAGATAGAAGAAAAAAATGGTGAGGGGGGCAATCGAAGCCTGGTCATCCGATGCCAATTCGATCAGCAAAAGGATCGACCTGACAGCGCTGTAAGAGGCCGTCAGGCACCTATTGGACAAGGCCTCAGGACCAATGAATTTACGGAAAATGGACCAATGCACAGTGAACCAGAAAGGCCTGTTTAAATTACTTATTTAGCATTTTTTTCTATCTCCGATGATGTGCGCAGTTAAAAGTGTGTGACTTAAGATGAATAAACTATCCTACCCAGACAACGCGTTCGCTTCTCATTTCATATATTTATATATAGTGAAAGATAGGCGTACACTGATCAGTTAAAGGACACAGTCGTTACTCCATGATGCCATTGGAGCTCACAGTTGAGACTTCGTCGCAAAGCGGCTAATGATATATCGTCAAAGTGTCCCTTGTCTTTCTCGGTAACGCAAATGCATATAGCTGGGGTCGAAAAACATTTTATTTCAAAGAACATTTGACAAAATTTGTGAGGTCTTGTGGCTTTTGTAATATTTTGTGTACCTGAATAAACCACTGTTTAATTGCAAATCAGGCTTAACTATCAGGTTCACGCTCGTCTGTAGCATAATGCTTTGTGTTATATATCTATTATAGTAGTGGTATCGTGCGGTCTAGCATTTTTTCAAGTACAATGGCCTGTTCATGCTTTGTAATACTGTTGCTGGTAGTAGTTAAAATAGATCGCCTGCAAACAATTGCTCGATGTTCTGAAAAACGAAAGATCCCTGAATAAGAGACGTTAGATATAAAAAAATATAGCTGGTAAAGACGATGGAGACTAGAATAGCCACTTCTGGCTAATTAGCTGTCCTCAGCCAGTCATACTCGGATCCAAGTAGCTTTCCAGCGAAGCCTCGAACTCGCGACCCCTTTGATCAGAGTCAAACACCCTTACTGTTGAGCCACGAGCTATTTGTCTTGCCGCGTTAGGTGAAGGAATATTGAAACTCGTTTATGAACACTCACCCAACCGCTAACGGAACTCAATTGTCCCACTCTGCTGTGGCCAAACGGAAATTTCCTGCTCCATACCCATCCAGGAGCACCACCTAGCAGTGAGGGGTCGTGACCATTTATCGGAAACTGCTATGCAAAGCCTCCATTTGGGACGCATATTCGCATAGGAAATAGTATGCATCGCCGAAGATTGCCTCTGCAAAGAATTGTCTGAGGCCATACACTACGATTATTCATGCATTAACAACATCTCGAGTTGGATGGAATGTATGAACAACGCAAAGACATTTGTAAGAGACGAGAGCTGATCGATAAAGATTGACGCAAATGGCAGCTACCAATTAGCACTCACACAAAAGAACATTGTTCTTTAGCCCCAAATTGAACGCCACAAACAGAAGTAAAGTCCGAGGTTAATGTCTAGGCAACGAGCAAAAAATGTGGGTTAAAATCGCTTGTAATTTTTCTGTCATTTTCCAGTAGGCTTCGGGTTGTGACTGATAAACAATCGAAAACCAAATTTTTAGCGCAAAATTTGACGCATCGATTTGGCTTTATTTCACAAGCGGAATATCACTATGAGATGTATGGCATTGCAATAACACATTTTCGTGCAAACTATCGGCTGCGTCATAGAATGCAGGTTTCAATAGAACCTGTTTAAGGTCCCTGGGAAAAGCAAAGAAATTCCATTCGTCATCGAAATGCTTATACTTCGCCATAAAAAAGCGTTGGCTGGAGGTGAACAGAGACGTTTCGTCTGTCGTTTTATATTAAAAAGGCAGCTAAAAAGGAATAGAAAAAGATTGCCAAATTATCCACCCGATTGTTTAAATAACACCGCTGATTGGATCAATTTTAAACCTACGCACAGCTTGTGACCACCGAGCGACGAAATTCCTCCCACTTCTACATGTTCTTCCTTTTGTGTGGAGGAGAATTCACAAGCTTTTCTTCCATAAAAAGAGCGAAAGAGAAAAGACAGCGTACCAAAGAAGGAAAGAGAACGTGACGATGCAAGTGATTAGTCGGAAGTAGACTGCGGCTATGGGACCTTTTAAATTTTAAACAGCACTCGTTTGGTGTCCCATGGGACGCCCTCAACTCAGCTGTCGGAATGGACAGTTTTGGGGCAACCCCTGGCCCAAGAACTGGCGGCTTAAGTCAAGCGGTCAAGCGGGCACAAATAAAAAGTGCCCCGCGAAGTAGAAAGAATATGGCGTATTCACTTTTATGACCAAATGCCCAACGTTTACGACGTAACGCGTGTTTCCGTTAGCACACCTGAGCGACCGAGTTTAAGGTGATGTGTGTATAACGGTTCAGCGTACTCAGACACTGGCTTCGGTAGACTTGTCAGCAATTCATTTTACTGCTGCAAATTGCGCTGTACGCTTAAAGTGGTAATATGAAGAATACTGAAAATCTAGACCTTTAAATACTGTTCTCAAAGGATATGCGTTAGCATTGACAATAATGTTTTACTTGCAATTGAAAATTCGTGCTGGTAAACAGCCGTTTTTGATCATTCATCATCAGTCCTTTACAGTGATATGGACAAATTACTAGACGAGTTGCCACTATATCAACTGGGGCTAGCACCCGTTTACGCAGGCCTTTAGAGTAGTGTTTTGGTGCCTGGTATGTGGCCCGAACGGCCTCTCGCGAATCAACTTGGTAGTTCGTATTGATTAAGTTTGTGAGGATCGAATGTGAAAGCAATTGATCTTTAACATTCCCTTACCATGCTGGTATGTGTTCACGCACTCTCTTCTCCAGACGTCTCGATGTTTAGCCAATACATACCGCTCCATAGAAGCAGGTGAAGGACAGAGATGGCCTGTTACGATAATCTGTATTTCCCCCCCATCCACAGAAGGGAAGATTTTGAGGCATATAATCGGCCAGTGATTGAGTTCAACTCCAAATTGTGCAAAAAGGCGGCCTGCGGCCTCTGAGACGGTAAAGGCGCACTGAATCCGTAAAAGAAGCTGGAGGTTGGAGCAGTATTTTCGCTCACCTTTCTGAAAATGCTGCAGTTGAAGAAATTCTGTGGGTTGTTATTGTTTCTGAATACCCGTCGGGGTATCTTTCGGTTTTTAATGAGTTTCTAAATTGCCAAATAATATTGAAACGTAAAAACTGCTATGCTTGCATTCAAGGTGCACAAGCTGCCTACTGTGTACATTCCGTTTAAAGGAAAAGTACGCAGTCGCCTACGATTTGAGGAAGGTGTCACAGATAATATTGCGACAGATGTGGAACACGATGTTTACATTATAGGCAGCATTAATATATTGACGGATACGACGTTTTATGAATAAACACCTCGAATTGAAAGAAAAGCTCATCAGCTTTTTTGAAATTCGAAGATACGCTTTCTTTATCCATAAAGTTTAAGGGAGGCATAATTTTTTTACCGGACGAGTACAAAAACGTTTCGTGCTTGCTTTCCATAAAATATATTCGAATTAATAAGGGCAACCATAATCAATGGTATCAGTACATTGTTAATGTATTTACGTTTCGGAAGTCCGCAAAAGGGAGCTCGCTAGAAAGCCGGCATCCTATCATGACGGACATGATTCAGAATAAACTACACGATAGTCAGTATTAAAAGTTTGGTCAATGCAGATTAGTGTGAGAGAATCAATCTTTGGCATATTTTGGCATGTTAATCAAACTCTGGGCCGCATTGTTTACTATTATAATTGACGAAAATGCAATTTGCGACAGTCCTTTGATAAATAAAGCAAATGCAAAAATATTCAGACATCACGTGTAGGATAAATTCCTAAATTATTCTACGCTACTTTATAAAATGTAACCACTTAACTTAACACTTCGACTGTGGCTCCCAAAATAGCCTGTATGCCCGAAGTGCAACGCATGCACATACTCGGTGCACGTTGCAGTCAAAGTGTTAAGTAATAACAACATTGCTAGTTAAAAAACAAGAATATTGTTTGCTTTTGTTTCTTCAGTTTAACCACCAATGTGGTAAATAGTGAAGGGATAAAGGACGACACATGGTTATGAAGGCAATTATAAAACGACGAACAACATATCGCTGGCGGGATAGGCTTCTATAAACATTTATAAGTCTAAAACTTGAAATATGACATTGTTCTTGATAGGGATTATACTTTTTGCATAAGAATATTAAATATCTGAGATATTTTTGTATAAATCCAATTTTAAAGAAAAGATTTAAAGCTTTTGAAAACAGATGTCACTTTTATGTTGAGTAAACGTTCACCCAAAAGTCGAATTTATTCGATGCTTGATATTTGTAAAGAAATATAAGCAAACATACACGATTTGCGTACCGACAGTGTAAACACAAGAGCCTTAGGGAAATAAATGCTTCCTGCAAAGTAAAATCAAACTGGACGGCCAATAACTATACAATGCTTACAAAAAATCTCCATTCTTGTCATCGTAGTTTTGTAAACAAATGCTCAATTACCTTCCAGATTTGACAATCCACAGGGAATCAGCCTAAAATTTATTTTATAGTGGACATCAATCAATTTATCTGGCAGGTAAGTTGACAAATGCAGTTGCCCTTTTTGAGCTTTTAAGGCCAAAATATTTTTCAGAAAATCACATATATACATTTATTGCACAGTATGTAACCAAATGCTTGACAACTACAATGTATTGGGTTCTACCTAGAACAAGAGATGGACACAATGAGATTTGTAAAACATATTTCCCGTGTGGTAAACGCTACGCACCAAACCAAATAGGCCTTTGCCCACGAAGCAGGTTCATAGAATTGTTCGTCCACCTGAGAGATAGTTGTCTGGACAGCGGAACCCATATTAAAAGTTAACGTGCTTTTTCGATGATGTTTTATTCTGGATGACAAATTAAGAAAGATAAAATGGTGGTCATTCAAAATAAGTCAACATCTTCGCTGTTCTCTATGAAAATTTAGACAAAAGTAGCACACAGGATACCATTTGCTGCTAGAGGTATTTTATACTTTATAAAATTGAAGCTGGTAGGCGTGGGTGTTGGCATTGCGGAAATATGCATAGCTTCCCTAATTCCGAAGCTAAACATGACTAACGTTAGTCGCGATAATTGATCTGTGCTAGGCGCAGACCAGGCAAACAAAAAATTAGCCAGTTCGACAAACGCTATTGCATATGGCGTTTAACCCAGCATAGGCGCCCCCTTGCCGAGGCTGCTATTGCGTATATTTTATGACCGTTTTTTGCTGCTTCCGGGAGCTGTTTGATTGCACTCCTCCTCTACGCACGCACAACACGTGCAGCAAAACCCTGATCATTTTTAGAGGCAGCACTCGTCGCCTACCTAAGCAGTTTATCTGTTAATTACCACCTCGTCTTCTAAACTCAGCCAAAGGCGTAAATGTGATACTATCTGTGAAAATATTCCTAAAGGGGCTGTTGCTCATATATTTTGTCGAGGTTTTTGCCCAGCATGCAGCGCTTCCAGGCATAGCGCACGATCCTAAATGAGTATTTATGTAACGGCCATGCGAGTGGCTGAGTGGACTGCCAGTATGAACACAGCCATAACCAAGCGCAAAAAGACTGCGGTTTAATTGTCTGGGAAGCGGACCGGGCGCGCAGATAGGTGAGTAATAGCCGCAATCTCTTTGAGTGGAAGGTGTTGCCCGACAGCTTAAGGGAAATAGATAAAATTTATTTCTGTCTGGTGGGACTATGCAAACATCAAACCTAGAATGCATTGTGGGTTTCACAGGCAGTAATCAATTCAAAATGTTCACCTTTGGCCCTAACGCATGCATAATGCCCCAATTTGTTAAAGATGGGTAATCACACGAAACCTGGCACTAGCACATATGCAAAAACTTGGGACCAAAGTTAATAATCTAAACAAAATGAATAATCTCAGGGGGATCTCTAACTTAAAAATACTATAAATATTACTACTTGTCTTTTTAGGAACGCTCACAATTTTCAAAAACCTCAAGTTTTGAACACGCAAACAATATCCGCATCTTTGAACCACAAATGCAAACGGCGCATGTGGTGAAATCATAACTACATCATATCCTTTGTGGCAAAATATATTTTCTTGAAAATATTTCTGTGTAGATATTTCAGATACTTGATGACAATAAGCTTCCAATCCTCCTTTAAATTTCGAAGAGTTCGGCACGCTTTTTAGTCTGTACAAACTTTCTGCCAAATATATAGATGACGTTTGACACGCTTACCGAAAACTTTTAAGAGAATTAACAGAGAACGTAAACTTTTAGATATGATTCCTTATAAAGCTAGCCATCTAGCCATTTCATCATATCTTATTATCTAGCAAGCAGAACGCCAGCAACAGGGTTCTGTTATTATTATGCTCAAGCTTAATAAATATACTTTTATGCTAAGTTGAATCTTAAAGAAGAAATTTAATTAAATATTCGTTTGACGAATATTTCTTAAGTCAAAGAAAATGGAAAAATTTGATGAGCTTTTTGAGCTTTCTGAAAATAAATGATACATCTTTGGCTTGGAATAAACGAAGTCATATTTCCTGTTACATTTAAACTTTAAACGACATAGATAGTTTCATAATATTGTCTTGGTGGAATTTGAAAAGCAAACCAAGTGAATGTATGCAAATTAAAAGTTTTTATCTTAAGGTATTCAGATAATATATTTAAAGAGCCTTAAAAAATATGTGCAAAAAATTTGCTAACAATTTAAAAAAATGCACCAATGTAAGTAGCAGAAAATCGTCAACACAGCTTTAAGTCTTGGCTTGTGGAGGTAATGTTTTGATGCCTTTATTTCTAGTTTTTTTCGGAAAGCCAAATTACGCTGTTCTTTATTTCTATTTGGCATAGGTAGTAATTGCTCAGGTCTTAATCCAATGCGAAATTTCTATGTTTCAAAGAATTTTATAAAAACCAACTGTTAGCTGGAATAATGTGAATCTTACACTGTTGTTTTAAGCATGCAAATTGTCAAGCAGCTACAAGAACAGCCGTTTCCGATGCAAATCTAGTCCTCAAATCATGCGACTGACATTCTTACTATCGAGCATAGGTAGCCTAATTCAAACTAATGTTGAAATGCGCTTTATATATTAGTTTAATTATGAGAGTTTAAATACCAATTCAGACGATAGAATAGAGCACAGGTGTTAGCATGCTCGTTATATTCAACAGTTGGTTGCGCTCAAACTCCATACAAAACTCAGTAAACATGATAAACTGAATTCAGGCAATTTGGTACGCCTTTTGCAAATATGATCCTGATCACGTAGGTCATTGAACATTCAGCAGCGGTCTTTAGGCACGCTCTTTTAACCCCAATGATTCTTAAACACAAGTTAAAGGACATCGTCTGATTTTAATGTAAATGACTGAATAAAAAAAAACGTTTCTGGACGTATTTTGTCAAAAATTAGTCATGTTACACAGAGGCAGATGCAAGACAAAAAACAAATTTAGGGAAATCGCAAAGCACCTCACTTGACTGATTTAGTCTTGTGTGATCAAGAGAGATACATTATTTATTTCAGTGCAGGTAATTTTAAAAGCCGCAAGACTCGTAGGTTCAATATTAAAAGGAAACAACCTAGTTAAGTGAAGTCGTTTTCAGATGGATGTGTATAGTATGGTAAGCGCTGCATGCAAAATGCCGAAGGTTGTAAAAGTTTGATTATTACTCGCATACTAGCATGAACGCATTTAAGAACAATTAGATATATTAATCAACAGTTTTAGGCACATTGAATACTTTAACGCATAGAAAGTACTACGTGTTTTATGGAAAATACAGTCTTTCCGATAATCATCAAGTTTTGGGGATGTAAAAAAGGCTTATAAATAAGAGCAATGATTTTAATTATTTCCTAAGTTAAAAACTAAATCTTACCGCCTAATTTATCTAACAAATATTTCTTTGGTCAATTTGTTGCCTATTACCATAAATGGATAACTATTTAAGTAATATCGTCCTTTTAATTCTCATAAAATGTTTTTGTCCATCAAAAGAGTTATTTTTGACATTAAAATCAAAACTTTTAAAATAAGATACACTTCAAGAGCATTTACCAAAAAATAGTTTTTGATATATGTGTTTTTAAAGATGGCCATTCGAATTATATTTCGAAATGCAAGCAGCAAACTCTATTGTCGAGCATAAAGAATGTCAGCAACATAACTCTGAGGTTGTAATTGCTAAGATAAACAAAAAACTTTCTATAATCAGCTGCGTCCTCTAAAGTGATTTTATTAGATATTAATAACTGTTTCCATGTATATAAGGTTTAGGCAAGGCAATGTCAAAATGCAGTTGGAGACTTTTGAAAGGTTTTTAAAATCTACCTGAAATTTAAAGACCTTAATTTGACTAAGAATGAAAGATCTTACATTTCTTGTCATTGCAAACTTCTTCCATGCTCTGCTCTAAGCTTTCGGATTCAAAAACCTGCAGCCTTATCGAAAATAAAATATACAACACAATATTACTCTTCTCTCAGTTCTATTTCTAAATAACGCACAAACGGAACGTATCTGTCAAAAATGCGATAAAGTTTTCATGACTTACGTTAAATAAGACCTGCTTTATATAACCTTCATGGTACTATATATGAACACTTTACTTATTCGACATTGAAGCAATGGGAATTTTAGGTTTTGTTATTGCATTTTATAGAAAAACCGTTCACAGGCTAACTAAATATATTTTTAAAGCATTAATCGTTCATTTTTTCTAAAATTGGTATCACTTGGATGTGAACAGCTTCGGAAAAAATATTTCGGTTCTGGAAGTGATATATTTTAAACTGCTCTCACTTATTTTGGAGATCCTCTATAGCACAATACACGTTACTAAAAATGTCTACTCTGTCATACTTAATAGCATAAGAAATTTCTTTAATGTAAAAGCACTGTACAGTTCACCTGAGTAAACTTAACTAAAAGAGTCATTTTCTTAACTGAAAGGTTTTTAAGGAATTAAATCAAATCAGATGATCCAAATAATGTGACCAATTTTATGTTTAACTACTAAGTAAATTTTTCGTGATTAATTTCACACGCAGCACTCTCCATTCTGTACATGAGTTGAGCATTACTTTATTTATTTTGGAAAAAATGAAAAACTTCAGACACCGAACAGGTTTGATGGAGAGCCATTTTGCATCTTTTAAGAATCATTTAAAAAGAAATTTGATTTTTAGTCCAGGAAAGTTTTTGGAGAAGATGCGATTTTGTAGAGAATTAACAATTTAAGAAGTAATCTGGTTACAAACTGACGTTTCCACAGAGTTAGTGTGGACCGCATCTATTCTTCATCGTTTTTACCAGAAATTTAATTAACCTCTATGACTTGTACCAACTGAGGCAAGGAAAAATTCATAAATTAATAAAGTGCAGGTGAAATGCCTATTTTATAGCACCTGCCAAAGACATTCATAGATTTTGTCACGATTTATATTCAGTGTTTGGTTTGAACTAAATTTTGAATCTTTCGTTAATAAAGGCATCTCTACTTCTTTACAATAAACTGCTAACTTTTCATGGTGAATATTATGAAGTCTAGAAAGGCGTTTTATAAAAATAAAACAGCACTTTAAATTTTGGACAGTAAGAATATAGAAAAAAATATACATGCTTAACAAAATTCATGACGGTTAACCCCAACGTGCTTAGACAGTTACCAATGGTCGCTGTCGGACTGTTATGCAAAGTATTTTAAACAGAGATTGAACAAAGAAACAAGTTAAAATATTAACTTCAAATTTCGGTAGCTTTTGGGCTTATTTAGTTTCGACTACTTCATAATGGCGAGGTCAACCTGAACATATCAAACGGGGTTATTAACTTACGCGTAGCTAACTTGCTGCAATCATGCAATTTCAACATTTTCAAATATAGCAGACTTCCTTTTGATGAAAAATTAAGCAAAATTCTGTACTATTTTTCGAAATGGAACATACAAGTTAACGAGGCTTGTCATACTAATTATTGTACAGGCTTTCACCAGACATTTCACTTACCTCAGGATGTCGGCTTTTGATTGGGTTTTCCTGTGTTATATTAAATATGACTACTTAAGCATTTGTATTTTTCATTGATTTTCATGGCCCATGTGCACCTAAGTACATTTTTGCGGTAATAATACAACGAAATATTAACAGTTACGCACTGAGCAGACAATTAAACATTCTGCGCATTTTATATCTATATTTTTAGGGATTCATATAAAATATGGTACAATACATAAGGGAACTACGAACCAGTGAGCAAAATACATATTACTTAAGAAGCCATGCTGCACATAAAATATTTCTAACAGGTGGTTTGAAAAGAGTTATTAAAATAGCCGGCATCTCTGTGCGATTTCAACAATAATTCTAACAACCCAAATTATTTGTCTCTTTAAATCAAACATATATTTCAGAGTTTCTGTTAACATCGAAGTGAGGCTGATTGGTCTATAAAGGTTTCTGCAAACAGTTATAAACCAATCAGCCTCACCTTGATCTGTTGCAAGATTATGGAAAAAGTAGTAAAGCGAGAGCTGATGCGTTTCTTAGAGCAACATAACCTTCTATCGGATGCGCAACATGGGTTCCGCAAGGGCAGGTCCTGCGTGACAAACCTGCTCCATTGTTTGGAACGCTGGATTCGGGCCGTTGATGGAGGAAATCCACTTCATGTAAGCTAAATCGACTTCAAGAAGGCTTTTGATAGCGTCCCACATCAACGACTTCTGCACAAACTCAGCCAAATAAGTGTTCGAAGAAATCTGTTGAAATGGATTAAAAGCTTCTTACTTGGCCGCTCCCAAACTGTCCATTCTGGTGACCAGCAGTCGGTAGACGTTGCAGTCAAGAGCGGTGTCCCCCAAGGCTCTGTTTTTGGCCCTATACTGTTCATTATAGACGTCAATGACTCCGTTCGTGCACTGGACTGCGATGTGGCTTTTTACCCTACGAAAGGCCTTTAGCTAATGTCGATCTATTTCCGTTAAGTTACAGACAGCTACGTAGCGATCTTATACAAGCATTTCGTATAATGTGCGGGCAGGACTGTTGTCTTTTCACATTCAGGCATGAAATGCTCTGCCCACGAACATCGTCGTGTCGCCATCTGAACACACGTTTACGATTAAGTCAGACACATCTGTAGACATGTTTAAGACACGATTAATTTAGAACAAATAGCCACTGAGCCCCCAAAAATAAACGGCCAGTTGCCGAATGCAAATTGCGGAATAACTACATTATAAAATAACATACTACTCGCTAATTTTCAGTAATATGTTTGTTAATAAAACTACCGATTACATTTCTTCTGTCAATTAGTAGGCAAACTCGTTAAACCAACAAGGGTGCACGATGGGCGCATCGCCGACACTCGATGAGGTTCGCATGACCTCCGCAAACTTCTCTTAGTGGAATATTTGGTATTATGGCGAAAACGCCATGGACTCTCCCTGACATGCTTCAAACACCCTTAGCACAGGCCATCCGCTTCGACTATACTCTGCACCCCCCCTCCACTCCCACCGTCACCCCCCCGGGTGACAGTTTGTCTCCTTAAACCTCTCAAATGGCATTCAAACCCCTAGACTTCTGAACAATGCCTCAGGAGTTTTTTTTCACTGTCAGCCCTTAAATTTCTGGTAACGCCACTGTTCTGAAATGTTCTGCAGATCAAATGCATTGAAAAACCAGTACCAATATGGAGTGTAAAGGTATTTACCTATATTTCCCTCAAAAAAACCTGACCTGACCTGAACATTTCATAAAGAAGAGATGCTAATGTACCCTGTGAACAAAAACGCTTTATTTTCAAATTTAATGAATGCACACAACTAAAAGAACGGCATTTCAAGTTTGATATGTGGGCTTGGAATATTTTTGCAGATTAATTTACTGAAATATAATGTTTAACTGAAGATCCTAACAGTATCCAAATTGTTGTTACATACCTAACGCCAAGCAACGGCAGAAAAAAGGGTGCTTAATTAAAAGTCATGCTTCTCTGTTCAATTAGAAAAAAACATAAGGTTTAGATTAAGACAGGCTTTGTGGCTAAACTCTACTTTTCTGAAAGTGTATGTCCACGTTTTTGTACGAGGCTTCTATCGAAAGAAAACAAGAGGGTATAGTATGTGAATCGAGTAAACTAAAGTATACTGGAATTTGGCGCAAAGCAACACATTTTACTGACACAATACTGAGGAGGACAGGTGACTTTTAATTTATGAGACAACCATTGACGGAGGTAGAATGGGTGTGCTTTTAAAGACTGGGATTTCCTGAGACAATTATTTTACTATGTATAGTTAACGCTAGTTAGAAAGATGGCATATATACGCAGATGATTTGGATACATTAAGCAACTAAAAGCACTGCTGTCGGTGTGCACATAAACAGTGGCTAAAAGTTTATTTATGCTATTCATCAACAAACTAATTGCTTGTCAAAAGCTAAAATTGTGTTACCTTTTGTTCCAAGAACAGTACTTTTTGCTTAAATTACAGAAGTTGCTAAAAACCCTGCAAATTTCATAACCGTAAAAGTTTGATCCTTATTCGAATACCAGTGTAAATAAAGTTAGGATGTACTAAGTGTTAAGATAAATAAAAAAAATATTTCCATAAAAGTTTACCTCTTTAAGAAGTGCTTAAATGGGATATTAATCTGTGAAATTTCTGGGTACATTGTCTTTTCAAGGTAATGTCAAATTAAAATTGGACACGTTTGACAAAAATTTTAAATTCAAATAAAGATACTTGATTCATTTTAACTGGAAATCAATTAACTTACTAATGTCTTTAAAGTGGAGTTCTTCCAGAATCTGTTGAATGCTTGCTAATACAATAAAAATTGGCTACATATAGCATATTTAAAAAAACTATTGTTATCATTATCTCTGTACCGTTTTTAAGCAGAACGTGTAGTTTACGAAAAACAATACTTCTACATGATTTACATTCAGTAAGGCCTTTTCTCCATTCAATTTGCAGTACCGTATGTGACACTTTGCCTATTCACAAGGACGGTGGTTTAGTAGTACAAAATTTCAGAATAAAAATCTTTGCTGTATTTTATACTCAACCACTTTACAGGTTAGCTGAACATAATTTGTATAACTTAAATGGTAGCTTGTTTCTGAAAATAAATTGGATTCCTTTAACTTTGTTTTACTTCCATTTAAGCAAATTCGGAAAAATTTTGGCAGTTTTGGAAGGGATATCTTCTATACGTATTTTTATTATTTTGAATTCCTGCATAGTATAATAAAAAAACATAAAAAAGCTTGTTTCTGTTTTTCATAGTTGCATAGGAAATTCCTTCTAATAAACCTTACTTAAATGATGAATTTCCTTACTAAAAGCCTTTCACAGAATTGAATCCGCTCAAAGCATGAAAATATATGCTGAAGTTTCAAGTCAAATTTCATCATGAAAGTTGCGCGGTCTTAAGCGACTGCTGCAAAATAAAAAAATACAAATCTGAAAGGATGGGTTAAAAAGAGGCAAGTTAGCCTGATTCATGATCAACAATAACGCTGTTATTCATGTTACTGGCCATAAAGATATTAATTGTGCTGCAAGGGAGGAGGAAAAAGAGCTGAGTTTTGTAGAAAAACAAAAAAACAAATCCTTAGCACCATTGCAGCCGTTTTAGGGTCAGTAAAAGTCATCCGCCACAGCTAATTCAGCCTCTTCAAGGGTATTTCAAAAATCATTGCAGACAGCAATCCTATCTTCCACTGAACAGACTCGTGCAGAAGGTTCGAAATTAGTGTTTTAGAGAAGAACTGGGATAATAATTTCTTGGGGTGTAGTCTAAACAAGT
Source organism: Ligula intestinalis (assembly GCA_036362985.1). Taxonomy (NCBI): domain Eukaryota; kingdom Metazoa; phylum Platyhelminthes; class Cestoda; order Diphyllobothriidea; family Diphyllobothriidae; genus Ligula; species Ligula intestinalis. Next base: position 22,623,775 of record JAYGXS010000008.1, read on the forward strand.
CAGCTTATAAATGTTCATCTTCTGCTCACCGGAATAAATTTTCAGATTTTCTGAAGTTTTGGACAGCTGAAAGATTGACGCTTAGAGCATGGTACTCAGACGCCAACTCTGTCAACAGACATAGAGGCCTCCCTGCCGCCTACACAGTCCTACACCATTACGTAAGTAAGGGAAAGGACACAGGCAAACGGAAGTCAAGACTTGCAGATGAAGATGGCACTTTGACTAAACCACCGAAAAAGACAGCAGGATAAACAGCATCCTCTACCGTGGGAACGAAAAAGAACACCAACTGCCGTCACGCCAAGCCTAAATCCACGTGCATGGCCAAACATCGACCGGAGAAAATTTGATCAGCCGCAAATTTTAACTAGCTCATCGATAAAATCAGTATTCGCTTCGACAAAGGACAGCCGGTCCAGCTGTCCTTAACGTCAGTAAAATTATTGTTGAGCAGTAAATGATGCTCATACCTATCCCGGACATCTCACTTTTTTTAAAATTTGACAACGTTAGCTTATGGGAGGGGAGTGGGTAACAGTGAAACCACAGTTAACGAGTTAAATTCGTTCAGGAACCGAGCTCTTCATGTGGTAAAACGTTCGTCCTGCGAAAAGTACCCGAGTAAAGAGCCTCAATTAGCCTCAATAGCCACGCCCTGGGAGCAAAACTCAACGGTGACACGGATACACGCACCCACCGATAACTCGTTAACGAAGCGTAAGCTCGTGAATCACAACAAGTGTTCTGCGAGTTGCTTGCTTGTCAACTGAGGCTCCATGGTGCCTCAAATGCTTCGTTATTCGTTTTTGTGTATCACTTAAATGTTTCGTCCTCTAGTGATTTAGCAAACGATTCTGGAGTAATTGAAACAACGGTTTGAAATAAAATTTACTTCACCATAAAATCGTGCAGTTTCAAAGTTACTCTATTAAGTGATGTTGCTATATTGAATCATGGTAAGATATATGGTAACAAAACAGTTTGCGCGTAACTGAAAGTAAGTAAAATTATGTTAACTAGCAAACTGTTTTTCTAAAAAGCTATTTCCGAGTCATTCAGCAAAAAGGCTATCTTAAAATTCCTAAGAGAACTATTCACCTTCATATTTAAAAAAAGGTTGACGGAAAAGGAGATCGCTGCACCCACAACTATTAAATTAAGAAGCCAAAAAGAACACAGAGAAGAGAATTAATGTACAAAACATTCTTCTTAACAGTTGAAATGAAAGTGCCTTTCGAACTAGACAAATATAGGCGTGCCTTCAAAAATGGGTTAACCGTGAAGGTAATCTCAGTTGACGTTATGATAAGTGATGCGTTTTTTAAATATTTTGTCATCGTGCGTACCATCGGATTAAATCAAGGTTTTGGTGATTTATAAGCAGCTTTGAAATTTCGAAATTGACAAGCGGTTTTTATTTGCATAAAACACCCAAACTTCGGCAATTTATTGCGCTGCCTTGTGGGAAAGTTTTACCGAAAATTTATCTTTAAGCCAGGTGATACCTTAGGTTTTAACGTATAATGTCCACTAGAACGTTTGACTCATGTCAGGATATAGTTGGAAATACCCATATTACGATGTTTCGGTGGTATCAAAGTTAATTATGTGATGTGCAGTGGTGTGAAAAAACATTTTAGGGTGAATTATAGCCGTATATTTTCCAGCTCACAATCAATCAACATGAGTCTGTTCATTCCTCTTTTTTTTGTAATCCAGCAATTCAAGTATTTTTGCACAAAAAGAAATATACCCCTTTCTTCCTTACTCCTCACAGCAGACTGTCGCAGGCGCAGCCATAAACGGTAGCGACCGTAGAAATGATTCAATGATAAAGTCTGGAGTTTCGTTTTTAAACAAGACAGAGTGAGTCTTCAAAGGGAATTTCTGATCTAACCAATCTTTTTAATGGCTGTCCTTTTTCTAAGAATGTCTTTTCCTACAAGACTTGCAATGAATGTGTGAAATGATTCTTCAATTATGCAGATGGGAAAAGTTATGGATTCGATGTGACTGGTTATGTAAAAGAAATATACTCTGATGGAGAGGATAGGTCTGCTGATGCATCGGCAACTTTGGGTTCTTTCGATTAACCGTGCATTAGTTCGTGGTATCATTTGCGTCATTATTAAAATGCTGCGTCATTAGGTCGACAATAAATACGACAACTGCCACTGAACTGCAAGAGTCGTGCAGCCATTTCGCCTAAGTCACCTATAGCTTTGGCTGACATTTTGATACGTCAAAGCTTAAAAACAAATGATTTAACCACAAACTTATTGAGTAAATGTAAATTCAAAGAGGTTGACTGGCCGACTGTATAATTTGTCTCTCGCACTTTGAGCGCTTAAATAAGACAGAATACTTAGAACGTACATTAACCGAAAAGACACGTATGCGGAAGTTCTTCTTAACTATGAGATCAAAAATCCCATCTGCCACGTAAGAAGTGCCGTTAACAGTCTGCTACGCCAAGCTAAACTACACTGCTCTAACAAAAAAACCTACTGAAAATGGCTTTATTATCTGTTTGAATTGTTTTCGCGCAATGGTTACTCCAGAGACTTTGTACGCCGATCCATGCGGCAACAAGAAAATCCAATTTCTGGATGCTCTCGTGCAGCGGAAGGCTGACGGAAAATTAAAAACGTCCGTTTACCGCAAATACATGCATGCAGACCTTATCCTTAACTATGAGAGCAACAACCCATCTCTCACAAAGAGAGTGCCGTTAACAGTCTGCTACGCCAAGCGATGACACCCCACTTGCACGAAGGAACCTACCGAAAAGAGCCCAATTAGCTGTTTGATTTGTTTTTCCGCAATTTTTACTTCAGAGTCTTTGTACGCTGATGCATGAAGCAACAACAACCGAAAAAAATGGAACCAGGTTTTTTACACTCAGGCGCCCAAAATAAGCATATGGTGAATCCTTTCTGATATAAGGGACGTGTCTGAACTCGTTGAAAGACACTTGCGCAAACACCAAAAAAAGTGGCGCAGAAACCGACTGTAACTTTACCCGCCCAGTTGGCTACGTTAAGAAGAAAGATGCCATCTAAAAAATCCCATCTGAAGCTTGCGACTATAGAACGTAATCCACAGAATCGTCGAATACCAAACCCAACTGCATATTCCTTGGCAGAACAAAACACACATTTAATTAATTGTTCCAAGTAGTCCTCTGATGGATTCCAAATTGATTGATAAGAAGATACTGCTTGGGCACTTAACTTAATCAACCTATGTTATAATTTGCAGTAGGCTCCGCTGGGGGGCTAAATGTAATTTAACTTACAACTATCGGCGGACTCTCGTTAAATAATTGGTCTGGGCGTTGACCCTTATTAAGCATTCCCCTTTTCTGCAGTTTTATTCAAATCCCATGGAAGCCACCAAGTTTTTCACGAGGAAGTCGGCTGAATATGTCAAATCTGCTATTTATTCAAGATTTGTATATCACATATCCACTCTTCCTCATAAAATGATGGAAGGCCGATATACACGTTAACTCGTTAGGGCTATTAGTCCCAACTGCAGAGGATTCTTACTTAATCTAACTCGCTGATGGTAACCGCAGCGGTTTGAACGTCCCACCCTGACCTTTTTCCATGAACCTCGTTCGAATAAAAGTTTACGGTCACAACAGAAAACATTAAATTCCTCACTTTTTGCGGTGACATCGCTTGGTAGTGGTAGATGTTCAAACTTGAAAATATGGCTGGTTCCCATCGAGTGAGCTGCAACCTGGGAGTTGGCGGCTTTCATTCTGACCGCCACTGCACGCTTTGCCATTCGCTTCCAGAGTAATATCCCGGTTTCTCTGATGTTGTTGCTTTGTCCACAACTGCACCAGATTAGGTTAACGACTCCAGCCGTTCTTTGCCGTGGCAGTGGGTCTTTCGGACGCACAACCCGACGCCTGATGATTGCTTCTGGCCTGTGTGATATTAAATAACGTACAGGCTTGATGACAATCCGCGTGGAATGAAATAGTTTTAATTGGGGAGGTCAGCTCTGAAATTTTAGTTGTGAGATAAATTCTGTGTGGTGAAAAGAAAAGCGATTGAGACTCGGACCGTGAAACTCGCGTAGATTATCATCGGCAGCTTCATAAACGAGCAAGCTGCAGTCATAGGACCCACTAACTGCCCACCGATCGATGTTTTTTCTTATAAAAGGACAGTTACCCCAGCAGCCACCGCCATTAACCCCTAACTGCGTTTGAGATCGTGGATATCCACATATAATATTGCCTCACCCTTTTGTCTTAAGCTTCATATTGCCAAGAAGGATTTTAGGATAACACTGGTTTAGGTAGTGTGCCTTATATATCCCTAGTCACAGCATGTTGTCCAATGAAAACGGTGGTTATAAGGATTTTGTGGGTGAGGAATTAGGATAGGTAACGGAATATACTTTGCTATACTCATTTTATTTTGTTGTATTTAGAAATAATGTTGATTTATATCTGTAAATCTTCCCAATCTGGATATTTTTTACCTATTGCAAAAATGCAGGTTTCTCAAACGTCCAGAAAAATAGAATAAAATGGTGGTAAGAAGGTCGTCGTCTTCGAATTAACTGAGGTCCAACTCACCGTTGCGGAGTTAGATTAGTATAGTCCACGGTGCGCACATTTTCAATTTACACGCGGAACTACTCTCTCCCAGCAGCCGCGAGAAAGTAATTCAACTATCTTTTTTTCCCTTAACACGTACGTCTAAGAATTTTCTTCCCTGCATATCCTATTACCCCAGGCCCCAAAACCCATATAGCTGCCGCTTCCGTAGAATAAAATGTTGGAGATACCAGTATATGAGGTGCACTATGCATACAACCTTTGCCGATTTTAGAAAATAGCTATTAACGTTTTTCGCACTGCTTGCGTGCTTGTGCCTATTGATCTATCATTGAACGATCTTATGAAGAAAGAAAAAAATAACGCACTTTGCTAGTATTCTATGTATATACTTTGTAAATCAACCTGTTCTTGAGTTGAAAACCAAGATTAGGTTGTCGCTCTTTTCTAGGCACTCAGCCCTATTTATCCGCTGACTCTAGCTCCAAAAATAATAAAATGCAATCTAAAAATACTATCCTTCATTAATTAGCAATCTGCAGTACGAATTATGCAAAATAGGCCAATCCGTTCAACGTGCACAGGCTTTTAGCAAACAAGGATGACTCGTCACTTTGTATCAGATATTAATCGCGTTCTGCTATACTCATCCTCATCATAATTTGTGGCCCACGTAACAGCAACATCAAAACCATGTCGCATACGTTTCTCACACCTGTTAAAGTGGTTATGTTTGCCCCGGGGTGGATAAATTGTCATCATTCAATGAGCATGCTCTGTCGCTTGTGCGAAAAAAGAGAGATCAAAATCATTAGGGGAGGGAGGTCATTTTCCCGTTGGGGTGTTTCAGTGAGGTTGGGAATGGGAAGATACACACAGTAGTAAGGGCCTGTCTGTATATATATAGGCTTTAAGTCCCCCAGCGTCACAACATCTTTTCAGTTGACAAGGCCGATGGATGGTGGCCAATAAAGTGCGGAGTCAGGGCACATTTCTGTCCAGTAGTTACAATAGGCGTAGCTAGGGGCTAACTTTAATCAAATGTGATTTAAACTCACGACTCAAGTTTGAACTCGCAGTTCAGTTGGCCAGTGCGTTGACTGTACTGACGCCTTCCCCCATCTGGTGCAGGTTCAAATCCCACCGAATTCGCCGAGTGTTTCGCAACTGGGTTGACTGAATAATTCATGTCTGCTAGAAATTCACAATCTGCATAGTGCATACTTTAAACTGTGCATAAACCATTCTTCATCGAAGAATGATGGATGACTGATAAGGATGAAAAATGTCAGTGCTATGAGTCCCAGCTTCACGGGACTGAAAGAAATCCAACCTGCTAATGGTGTACTGCACTTGTTGAAACCTCAAACTCTCGTTACTTTTCTTATAATCCCGTTGAAACTCATTTTACGGTCAGAACAGGAGCGATGTAAAGCTCACTTTCTGCAGTGGCCTCTGCGCAGGGTACTGTTGAGCACTCGAGATTTAAGCAACCTACATGCTACTCAAAAACACCACAAGGGGAAGTGGATACGTGGATGAAGTTCAATTCCGCCTACACATTTGATGGCAATTGTTAAGCTCCACTCTGAAATCTGTGCAATGTGTTTTAATCTGCGAAATAAGACCAGCAGCGTTTGCGCCTAAATAAATTAGCTTATTTGCCTTAAAACGTGGCACTCACGCTGTCATCGGCAACTTAGCAAAATGGCAAGCAACACTTATAATATCAATTGGTAAATCAGTGATCAACACAGTAGAACTGCACTTTGCATGTCGATGCCGTACCTTATTCGAGGACAGGCAATACTTCGACTTGGCATTTACCACAGCAGCCGCCTATACAAGCCACTGACGGTTTTTGAAGACATGAGTACCTTCAGACCACCCTCCGGGCTTCATATTGCCAACTAGGATTTTAGACATAATTATGAACATTTTTTACCCGTTTGTGTGAATAGGTTCTTATTTTACTTACAAAACAACACCTTTTCTTAGAAGAATAATCGTACGGAAAAACCCACAAAGCACCATGCCTTTATTTCAAATAAATACGCTCTAATTCATTGTAAATCAACCTTTCCTTGCCTTCAAATCCAATATTAAGTGGTCGTTAAATGTCCATACTCTTGTCATCCCTTGATTTTGGTTAAACATTGAAAAAGCGCAATATTCAGAATAAAAGCGTTTAATAATTATCAATTCGCAAAGTAGGCCTTTATGTTCAACCTGTGTATGCTTGTAGAAAAGGACGACTCCTCACTGTTTATCAGTCATCAATCGCGTTTTGCCTTCTCCCTTCTCCTCTTTCTCATCATCATCAACTGTGTTCCGCGTAATAGCAACATCAAGACCATGTCACATACGTTTCTCACACCTGTCAAGAGAGCAACTCTGGTCATCACCAAGGCTATAAATACACACGGGATAAAGCGATAATTGTCGCCCCGGCCAGGTGGAATGTCATATGCGCGAAAAAGATACAAAACCATTTCGGTGAGGGTGGGCATTTTCCCGTTGAGGTGTTTCAGCGATAGTGGGAATGAACAAGAACGCAGAAGAAAGCAGTGATCTATATATATGCTGTCATATCGCCTTTACTGCTATTATGACTTGGCCGGAATCGGCCTGGCAGGCGGTCACCCGTTGGGGACCTCTGACCAACACGCGAACTTTGTTTAGTTCGGAAGCCTATTCGGTCGGTGTTCGCACATTTCTGAGTGAATACATACATATTAACTTAGAAATGTGCGAACACCGATTTAATAGGCTTCCAAACTAAACAAAGCTCATGTGGTGGTCAGAGGTCCCCAACAGGTGACCGCCTGCCAGGCCGATGCTGGCCAAGTCATAATAGCAGTAAGTGGGGTATGACAGCATCTGGGGGTTACTTGATACAGAACTGTTTCGGGCTTATTAACTTTCATCAGCCAAGCATTACCCTGAAAACCAGCTGATCGGACAACACAAACAAACGCACTTACAGACGGCGGAGTTGGTCAACCACTGGAGTCTATCAGATGGGTCATAAGCACTTCATCGAACTGCAGTTCATCAGCGCCTCGCCACCTGCCATTTGCTGTCACGGCTGATCGGGTATATATTCACTTAGAAATGTGCGAACACCGATCGAATAGGCTTCCGAACTAAACAAAGCTCATGTGGTGGTCAGAGGTCCCCAACGGTTGACCGCCTGCCAGGCCGATGCCAGACAAGTCATAATAGCAGTAAGTGGGGTATGACATCATCTGGGGGTAACTTGATCCAGAACTGTTTCGGGCTTATTAGCCTTCATCAGCCAAGCATAACCCTGAACACCAGCTGGTCGGACAACACAAAACAAACGCACTCACAGACGGCGCAGTTGGTCCACCACTGGTGTCTATCAGATGGGTCATAAGCACTTCATCGAACTGCAGTTCATCAGCGCCTCGCCACCTGCCATTTGCTGTCACTGCTGATCGGGTATATATTCACTCAGGAATGTGCGAACACCGATCGAATAGGCTTCCGAACTAAACAAAGTTCGTGTGGTGGTCAGAGGTCCCCAACGGTTGACCGCCTGCCAGGCCGATGCCAGACAAGTCATAATAGCAGTAAGTGGGGTATGACATCATCTGGGGGTTACTTGATACATATATATATATATATATATATATATATATATACACACTTCCGTCAAAAGTGCTGCCTTGAGTAAATGCTTTACAGCTGGACCAACGAGGTCTACCACACATTATGCCAGAAAGGGGAATAAAGTTTGCGCCTAGATAAGTGGTAGTAGACTAGTCTTGCATCAAAGGCGATTACCCCGTCTCACTAGCAAGTTTACAAGCCCGAAAGTGGGAGAGAGCGCGGGTTGCTGGCGCGGCCATAGAATACCCTAGGTTTGCTGCCACACCTGGCCGGGATTTCAAAGAGTGGCAGAGTCTAAATGAATTGAGGCAAATGTTCGCATCTCAGGTATGTGTGTAGGTAGAGATGAAGAAGAAGACGTTGCAATCCTCGGAATAATACCTTTACTTCTCTGAGCTTTCCGGCTCCTTCTAGAGTCCATCATCAGAAATAAAAGGCGTAAACTAAAGACAAGCAACAGTTATAGGACGCAGAGACCAATCAACCGTTATGGAGGGAGGGGAATGAGGGGGATCAGTCAACCAACAGTGCCAACATTCCGGAGATGCCTGCGCAGCACGATGTATGCCAGTGCCAGATCGATAAATCGATTGACTGAGTTCTCATCCGAGGCCCAGGCTTCAAAAAATTCGCAGCCTGTTTTGTTGCCGGCGTGCGCGAATACCCTTGTAGCTGCAAAATTAAACTCGTGACCGGTCCCGTAGTTATGGGCGACCTTTTGCGATGATGCGTCACCTCGTTGTACTGCCCGCTTATGTTCTAAATGCCACAGTAAGGAGCAGCGATTACAGCGTGACCAACAGTCTTCTACTCAGTTACCTCAAACAACCTCGCTTTGAGCTTACAGTGCCACCTGAGTTAGCCCATCTGTTGAGGTCTCGTTAAGCCACTGCTTTCAGTGCCCGTGCTATGCCCAACCTCAGATCGCACATGCAGCAGATTTTTTACTTATTATGAACACTGATCGCAAAAAATCGAAACTGTTTTACGGCAGTCGATGTTAACCCACTTTCACCGCAACTGGTTCACTCAATTCTCCAAAACGGTCTCCAACTAAGCGGATTTTACTGCCCTCAAAATGTAAACTATAGTAGTTCGAAAGCAAATTCTTCAGATAGAAGATTGCATTAACGCGGATTAATCTTAACTTTTTCATTTTGCAGGCCTACTATTTTGCATGTGATCTTATGGTAAGTTGTATTCCTATGAAATTATATTCTAAGAAACAAGATGGAATCCTCTTTAAACACAGCGCATTGCTGGAAATAAAAAAATGATTCTTTTACCAATGTACTTTTAATTTATTGCGTAAGTTAGCTAGAGTTCATTAATTATTAAGAAAAATGTGTCTGATTAATTGTACCGGTTTCCAATTGAATATCGTTTCTCTTGTTTATTTAATTACATTTAATGAAAGTATTGCACGCTGTGGTTAAGCGTAGTTTACTGTGTAACATAAAATTTAATTTAGACCAGTATCAGGCGAAACAATTTATTCCGGACATCTTAGTAGTATTTCAATTTTCATGATTCAGTTGACGATGCGCTGAAGTTGACAATGGGTTTCTTGCGCTAGAAATGTTAAGTAATAAGTCAAGCATCTTCAGATATCATGAGAAGTGACAGTGCATGACTAACGCCAAAAAGTCCGAATCTAAATTGTGTTTGGCAGCCTAGCATGCAAATGATCGTGCTATTTTGATTGGTTGCATAAATAAAATGATGAGAAAGCATTTAGGTAATTAAACTTTGCATGGCAGATCATTTTATGCCAGCCAGAAACACACAGGCTTCTGGCTTAATTGACAGCGTTCGGATTCTCAAGAGGTCTTTTATGCTATTTAATGTAACAGGGACAAACCTCTTGCTTTTTGCACAGAACTACAGAAGAGCAAAAATATACGAGCGTACGCAGGCTTGCAATTAATGTACATGGGATCAGTTTTGTTAACCCCCTCTTTGAAAATGAAAGCTATGAATTATCTAGAAAAGATTTACTTGCGTTCTCGTGAATTTACCTTTAAACCTTGCAAACGCTTACTTTTCAGTTAGCATGAACCATGAGTCACAATACTTTTTGAATTTTTAAGTGGAGCTTTCTCCGCTGAGGGTTTTAGATTTAACTTTGGAGACAAAGCTGTTACAAAAGACATCGACTAGAGAGAGCACTTTGATTTATGATCTTACCTCCAAATTTTTCATAAATTTGAAAATGGTGATGCAAAAGTTTAATAGATCAATAGAATTTCATGAGCGCTCATCAGTTGCATCCACTCAGTGCGCTAAAGGTTAACGAACGAGAAAATTCCGACAATGATTTTGTACAGAAATGTCATAGGTCGAAAACACTAAGGCTAATTAAGGTTAATTAGTAAAGAGGGAAGGAAGGTCATTGGGACTTGTATTTTCTTCCAGATGGCCCATGAATATGTCTGCAAAGGTTGGTCCTAGCGGGCTTCCCATTGCGACTCCGTCAATTTGTCAATATAATTGGCCATCAAACATAAATTCGACATTCTTGGTACACAGTTGCAGTAATTTCCGTAGTAATATCCGGGACAGGCGTGTGTCAAATGAATAAGCACAAATAATTTCTATGGTTTCATCCAACGGCACGTTGGTAAACAAGGACTCAACGTGCAGGAATATCATACATTTGTCATGTTTGTTAAGCTGCCTGATCTTATCAATAAACTGGAAACTGTCTTTTAATGTGAATTTAGAAAATCTTTGGCAAATTGACTCCATTCCTTTACCAGCCAATGCGCTTTTTTATGAAAGGGTGAGTTTGACAGTGAAAGAATAGGTCTTAAAGGAATACCACTTTTATAGGGTTTCGGTAATCCATAGAACCGCGGGATGTGGAAACCACTGGGTTTTAGCGACGAAGCAGTTTGGATATCAATCAAATTATTGTCCAACATAAGCTTGATACTTTTCCAAGCTGAATCTTCTAATGCCTTTGTTTCATCTTTGTCTTTCTATTCTAGACGAAATTGCCTAGAATCATTAAAGATGGCTTTCATTTTACTGGCATAGTCCTTGCGATTGATAATAACTACTCCATGCCCTTTATCCGGTTTAGAAATAACTATTTGTTTGTGGTGTTTCAACTCGGATAGAGCAATTGTATGGTCTTTGGTTAAAATAGAGCGTTGTGCTATTGGAGCTCTGCGCTACTGATAGGCAATGTCCCAAAATTTTGCTTTCATCCATCCTTGATCATCAATGGATCTAGGTTTAAGGTCGGAGAGTTGAGAGTATAAATCTTCGAATTGAGCTTCAACGTTTATATGATTTCATCGATTGTTCGGCAAACTTAAATCAAGTCCCAGTGACCTCGCTTCCTTCCTTCTTGACTAATTAGCCTTAATTAGCCTCAGTGTTTATGACCTTTGACATTTATGTGCAAACACATTTTCGTAATTTTCTCGTTCATGAACCTTTAACGCACTGAGTGGATGCAACTGACGAGCACTCATGAAATTTTATGGACACATTGAAATTTTGCATCATTATTTTCAAGTTCTCACCGGGAAAACTATGCTTCAAATTTCATAAATGTATTTCAGATTGACCACATTTTTAAAGCTGTGTTGAATTTGGATCATATTTACTTACTTTTAACCGATCTATAAACGCATTTCTTCTTACCAGTCTTCCATAAAGGCTCATTTTCGAACCCCAGCAGCAAGCGAACAAGGTCTAGTAATTGTTGTAGTTTGTATTATTGCGACTCCTTAAGTTTAATGGTTTGACAGAAATTTACATTCCCAGCAACCAAATTTACGTTTTAACTGGTAGTTTAACGTCCAATTTTCAACAAGAATTTTCATATATTCTATCCATCCGTTGTATGATAAATTCTTTTTCTTATTAATAAAACTGCTCATGCGGAAATTCATCAGTTTAGACTTTTGTGTTTTGCGGAGGGGAGAGGCAAGCCGGACTTATTGTTCCTTCCTTTCAGCGATCCGGACCCTACCTACCAGCTACGAACTGAAACAACAGCATGTGTGTGTATTCTGTGACGCAGATGGCAGAGGGCCATAACAGCCTCAGCTAACTGCAATTTTTTTCAGTTCAGCTCCAGATCAGGAATGAGTCCACACTAATATATCGGTGTCTACCGTGCATCTGTGCGGTCCGGTCTCCTATACGGTTGCGAATGTTGGACTATGCGCCTGGAAGATGAGCGGAAGCTGAAAGTCTCGTCACAAATGAGACCGTTTGCACTGTCTGCAAAAAAATCACAAGGATATTCCAGGCCATTCAAAAAAGACGATTGAGGTGGTTTGGACACATTCTTTGTCGTCAACCTCAAGAGCTCAGTGCTACTGCCCTCGATTTGAAACCATTACCTAATGGGAAATGTCAAAAAGGGGGTCAACTCAAAACATGGCTCGACTCAGTTAATCAGGACATGTAAGTGGTTCTTGGACCTTCGGTATTCGGTCTCCAGCGCTGGAGAACAGACTGGGAAGAGCTCTCCAGATCCGCTGCCACCAATCGTCACGCATGGATAGGTAACGTCCGTGAGTTCATCGAGGCTGGCTAGAGAAGGCATGAACAAGCACAAGTACAAGATCTATCGGCTTAACAAAACGCACCGACTATTTATGTGAAGCAAAAGTGATTCTTGTATAACTGGCCCTGTTAGAGAATCTCAAACACATTTGCTACAGAAAGGCGTATTGTAAATTAAGGAAAAGCAATCATGTTTTCCCGGAAACTTTCGTTCTAAGGTGGATTATTTTTCTCCGTGATGTTATCAACGAAGAGGTTTATAGGCGTGTTTCACCATCGATTTGCCCTGTATTTGGACATTGCCCATGTTAATACATATGCAAGTCCAACATTTTGCATAGTTAGTTTTGTTCTGTTCATTAACGAAAACGGTAGAAATCCCCTTTTATTACCACTTACCACGCTTTAATTCATCTTTTCCACAGCACGTGTTGCCAAGCATGGCGCAAAAAGCATAAATGTGAAACAAGGAGTAATTTTTTTTTAAAAAAGAGTGCTTGATTGCCTATCTACAAAGCCAGTAATAACACCCAAAGTTAATGCTTTATTGTAACAATTGAAAGATTTCTAGGCATGTGGACCATTCCATACATTACCGAGGAAGTGGTCACTTTTACTTTGAGTATATGGTAAAAAAATACTTGTGGTCTAGTTGTAGGTAACATCTTTCATACCACAGAAACATATCAAAGTCAAATTTTTGAGCAATATATTGGATGGGGAAATAATTACACGGTGTTGTATTTATGAATGCGAAACAGACGCCAGGAGTCAACATATCTCCAGGATGAATATTATTTTGCCAATACAAGCAAACATGCCAGTTCCAGGAAGATATTGAGAAAAAGACCTCTCGATCGCTTGAAAAATCTTTTTAGTCGCCTGACGTAACAACATCCGTCGCAGATTCATCATCAAAGAAATAAGCAGAGTAACGGTTTCTGATGCAGTTTTTTGCTACCCATGTCTCTGATGACGAATTTACGACGGATCTCGAAACGTCAGGCGAACAAAACTATTGTCTCAGCTATCGAGTCGTCTTTTTTCCAAATATTTTTTGTCAGTGATTGAACTAAACCAGCATTCATGGGCAAAGTAGCAAGTTGGTGTGCATTTAACCGGGTAATTTCTTCACAAAGATACTTCTTTGATCAAAAACCTATAAACCTTTTGGGTTTACTTCGTCTCCTTTGTAGACTTCTTTTAAGATACACATGAGTCTGCAAATAATACGTTAACTTTTGTGGAGAAGCGCTGTTGAGTCAGATACGGGACCCATTCGTCCTGTTTTGCCCTAGACCTCCATCTTAGGGCCTGACCACTACCTGCAGGGAGGAAAAATATAAAGCCAGAATTCCATAACCAAAAGGAGCTATGCGGAATGGAAATACTACGTGTAAGTTCTAATTCATCATCACTCAGCCATACCTCAACCACAGGTACTGCGTCGGTAGTGGTTTCTGCTATCTGCACAAGGCAGAACGCGCAGGATCGCACCGAAAAGGTTGCTGTAAGTCTTTATTAAGGTTTTTAATAAACAAAACTATATAAAGGTTTAATGCCAGTAGTAAACGCTTTAGAAACTACAAAGCTTTCGCCAATATTTCAACCGCAGCCAATAATTCTGTGGATTTTACTGCCACCATGAACTTCACGATAGCATTTCCAAAGAAAAGTTTTCTGGACGCTCAGAACATTGCATACTTATGAACGCATCTGAAACTTTTATTTTTCAAGTCGACCTTTTGTCTTGTGACCTTATGGTAACTTGTACTCCTGGGGAATTACCCTCAAAGAAATCGGCTGGAATCCCCTTTACCATGGTGCTCTGGAAAAAGGCTAAAAAGTACTTTTTAAACCAGCGTAATTTTAATTTTGTACCTAATTTATTTGGAGCTCATTCATTATCAAATCACTTGCTTGCTTATGCGGACCACTTTCCAATTGCAAAGCGTCTTTTTCGCAATTTAATTTACTCGTAAATATCACATGCTCTGGTTCCGCGTTATTTTACGAGTAACAAAAACCTCAAATGAGAAGAAAAATACAGGGAACATTTTACTCTAGTCATCGAGGCAATATTGAAATTTTCTGCACTTTGGCCACATTTTTAATACACTTGAAGTCACTTAATTAGGTCAACGTTAATTAAATGGAGTGAAAAATGTCCAGTTATGGAGAAAAATCTGATTTTTTTCGCATAAAACAGTAATTGCATCAATTCTATTCAGAAGAATTTTAAAAAACGGTGGCTTTTTTCAAGTATTGCTATAATTTATCGTGAGGAATGGTAATTTACGTAGATATTCGTCAAGTGAATATATAATAAAAGCTTATGTAAAGCACGTGACTCACTATTTTAAGTTAATTTTTTGCTATTACTCATATTACAATCTGAATATGTCGAGGACGTTTATTTTTCTTGGAAATGAGCTTAAGTACTTTAGTGAGGCTACAATTGGAACCTTAATGGCCATCAAAATAAGAACCTACAGCCAAAAAAATGTATCTGTATAGGCATTTAAGAAGCACTTTTTTGCTTAATCTTAATAAACACGTGAAACAGAATTTACTCATTTGTATAATAGCTTTATAAGACCGAAATCTGTGAAATATTTGCGGGAATTACAACAATCAAATGAAGTACCGACCACGCAATTGGATGAAAGGACATTTTATAAAGTCAAAATATACAATATAAATGCATTATTAGTTGAGGCATTAACTACAATTAAGTATTAATGAAAACGCTTGGGTTCAGATGTAAATGTTGGGTTTGGTGAAAGTTCTTTTGAGAAAAATGTGAAAGTTGGAAAGTTGGGATTCAAATTTACTGCTTTTTCATGAAATGGGAAAATTAAAGTTTCACTGCGTCGGTTAAAACCTATTGAAGGCTATTTATTTCATTAAGTGAGTAGAATTGAGGCTTCAAATACTATTTACTGGAAAAGACTTAAGATAACATGAGTGTATTGAAAAAAAGGACCCAATTGGGCGAAATCCAATATAAATGATGATCTAATATTAAATGCGTTGACTAACCCTTTTTTTTTGTGTACGTTGTACCATAACACGACATTAATAAAGATCGGAAACGTCTTAGTTGTATTCTTTCAAAGAACGGAAAAGTTTGTTTAGCGTTCATGAAATTTAAGTAAGTGTAAGTAGGAGGTAGCACTCTTTTGTCGGTATAGAAAGAACTGATTATATTTAGAAAAATATATTGCGTGAAACTGCTACATTTTGTGCCATTAAAGTGAGTAAAAAACTTTAAAGGCTATAATATGTTTTACCACACCAGAAATTACGACCACTAATAAACATATAAAAACGCACGAGACTTTTCGCATATGAAAAGAAAATGTCGTTCATTTTATTAATAAAATTTATTTTCTATGCTCAGGAAAGTTCAAAACTTGATGACACTTTGTGATTTAATCTTGACTTGATTTTTGAAAAAACAATTTTTTCAAGCAGTTGACGTCCAATTTTCTAATTAAAGCGTTATTTTAAGGAGTTCGTCACTAATTCTTTGCTTGTTAATTAATTTTAGGCCCATCAGTGTTTGACGTTTGTTGTGGACGCTCATTTTTCCCCTAATGCATTGACATGTTTCCATGTCTCCAAGCCCACGACCGAAACAAACAGCTGCATAAAAAAGAATGTCTAAAGCGAAATTATTTAGGTGAATTCTTTTAAGTATAATCCTTATTTATGAACCATCGATTAAAACAGATTAAAATCCTTAATTCTTAATCAGCATTCAAAGAAAGATCTGAACCTCATCGTTATCTAAATCCCAAAATAATTGCAAAATCCGTGACGGAAGTAATTTTTTTATTTTTGCAAAAAGGGTATGCCTACAATTAAAACTCACAATTTCGGTTTAATTTTTCAGTCACTGGTTTGCATTTGCGCAAGTGAACCCACAGAATATCCTACCCACTCACCTATCAATTGGCTTAATAAAGCAAACTCGCATTGCCTTCGTCCATGTTGAAAGGAAGATCCGAACGTTGGGATGTTTGGTAGCAGCTATTTCTTACATTCTGCATGGTTATAATGAGCAACTTATAGAAAATGATTATTTTTCAACCAAATTCCACTTGTGCTGCTCCATTAAATCATTCCTTTGGCATCTGCAGCTTTCTCTTAATTTAAAACTTTAGTATACCTATCAGGTCCAATAGTTTTAAATTCTTCAAAATTTTCCTTTTTTCTAAAAAACGTAGATTCCAAAACTGCAATACGCCTTAATTATGAAGAACGAGCATGACGTTTTTGCTGTTAAACTTCAGAGGACATGCCTTGAACTGCGTTTGCACACTGTACTTTGATGGTTGATTTGAAACGGAGTCCTGCTAGCTGCCACTCAGTATACCTCAGACCTCTCATGTGATCCTTAATTAAACTGCACGTTATCTTTTCTGGGAACAGCCGCATTCTTATAGACTACGTTTAAAACAGCCGCAGACTTGAACGCACACCCTTGTCGGGAGTCTGGATTTTTTAAGCTTAAAAAGGTCACGCAAATGTCGGTGTCGTGATTTATTTGACGCGTATTTTGACTTCAAAGGAACTTATTTTACACCCAGACGTGATGTTAAATTCAGATAGTGCTGCGTCTGGTGCTCCGTAAAAGTCAACTGATTTTTTTTATCGAAGACGCGTACTTAAAGGCTTTGCGTCTGCTGAGTATTTTCGGTAATCGCCTGCAAATTACACGGCAGCAGAGAATACCAACATTTAACCGACAGAGAATGCTGAAAAATAGTCGGCTTCCTTCCTTTTGTCATGGCCTGTCGGAAATAAATTATAGATCTAGTCACAAGTGTGTATCATAAGAAATAGGGGCCCGGAGATAGTTATTAGAGGTCTGACATCTCGCGGTTCAGTTTTTCAAACCACGTCAGTGTAATTTGAATCCCATTTTCGATTGGTTGGCAGGTAAGGGAAGTTGAAGAAGCCGACGCAAGCAATATATGCTCACAAAAGATAATAGTTAGAAGCCCAGTCACGCATTTTGTCTATATCTTATCGCTACATGGCTCATCAGCAAATCACCCTTTATTACCTGTGTGCTTTTTGATAAAAAGTTCGCTCCAGAATTTGTGCGACGTGCCAATATATGTGATAGATTGAAAATCGCTAATCGGCGTTAACTCAGTCTGTGATACTGATTGTCATGCAGTATATTCTAAAGTTATTTCAGTCATGATAGGATTCTAGCTTTTTTTATCAGCTTTTTACTGACAAATAAAAAAAGTATTTACTCTTAAAAGTAACTACTTATTAGTATGCGTATTTGTCAATGATATTGACTGCCTTTAAAATTTCAAATATATTTTATGGAAAACGTGAACAAAAATAATATGTATTGTACTCGTTTGGTAGAAAATTACGCCAACTTCGAGTTAAATGCTAAAAATCATTATTCTTCGATTTGAAAAACATTTTTCTATAGTTCCGAGAAGGATCCCCTTTCTTCCAGTATAATTTTTGCTGTATTAACGGATATGATGTATAATGAACAAACACCTCAATATCATAAAAAAGGTCACAATTACACCTTTTTTAATACAGTTATATACATTTTCTTCAAGTCTAAACTTTAAGGAATGCGTACTTTCCTATCAAACGAGTGCAAAAATGTTTTTCAAACATGCTTTCCATAAAATACATTTGAATTTATACAGGCAGCTAAAATAAATTTTAAATGCGCATATTATTTGAGTAGTTACTTTTTACAGTATATACACTTTGCTATTCACCAACGTATCCATGGCAGAAACCATAAACTACCTCTGCGACGTTAGTTGGGACACGAACTACCAGATAGGTATGCCCGTGAAAAACTTCAAAGATCTCCTCACGCGATGCACACAAAATGTCCAATTTCTCCGCAATGGTTGGTTTAACAGACAAATTGATGGTGTGGCGATGGGCTCACCACTTGGACCGTTTTTTGCAAATGTCTTTATGAGCAAGATCGAGAAAACGAGTCTAGGGTACACCATCAATGATCTTGCATTCTACGGTCAATATGTAGATGATATCTTCTGTTTGACAGACTATAACGCTGACATTGACGCCTTGGTCACGAAGTTTAACAGCGCTCACCCATCGCTCAAGTTTTCTGCTGAGATTGAAGTGGACGATAAAATTGCGTTCCGTGATGTCCTTCTGCGAACGCAAGTGGATGGATCTATCCTACGCAGGGTTTTCTGAAAGAAAACCTGGACAGGACAATGCACTTACTTCCACAGTTTTGTCCCCCTCAATATAAAACGAAATTTGGTCCAGGGATTAGCAGCTAGAATACGACAGATCTGTTCTCCTGAAACTGTCGAAGCCGAACTCCAACAGCTGCAGCATACACTAATTGAAAATTAATACCCGGAAAGGTTCATCCTCAGAAATATTGGCGAACGTGCCAACAAGCCTGTCACCTAAACTGCAGAAAAGAAAGACGTGTTCATAAGATTGCCTTTCTTAGGTGATGCAACAAGCGAGCTGGCCACATCAATGTGCATTTACTCTTTTACTTGCTCCTGGGGAGCGGGATACATCGGCCGTACAATGAGTCGTCTCGAAAAGAGGGTACGTGAGCACATACTGACCTGGCTAAGTAAAGGTAAAACTAGATTGATCTCGAGTGCTATTCTCGCACATCTAGTCGATACGAACCATCGAGTCGATACTAACAAAACCTTTCAGGTGATCTACAGGACACCATCTAATTTTTCCAAAGGCCTACGCCAACGGATGCTTGCAACAGCCGAAGCAGTAGATATAAGGCTAGCAAATCCAGTGCTCTGTTGTCAGAAGACTCTGACACAAGCTCTGTCACTTCCATGTCCTAAACCGACACCAGGTGGCGATAGGATTTCGCCCCTACTAACAAGCGACAATCCCTTCACCAAAACGCTGACATGGCCTACATGCGCAAACTGACATAGTCCGCGTTGGCCAATCAGCGCACGTGTTAGATAGTCATTTATTTGTTATGTACAGCGTTTATTTCCTTTGCAAATATTTGGTCTGATGAGGAGTTGCTGAAAACAATTATATGCCATAAACTGACTTATAATATTAACCATGGGAATATTCTGATGTCATTTAAGTTATGCCCTAATGCTGTTTTTTTTTAAGCGAGCTTCATTCTGACCGCTAACAAAACGTATCTGCTGTGCAAAATGGCCACTTAAGTGGTATGCATTTTTGTTGTTGAGTGAAGGAACATTTATGTATTCAAAAATATTATCTTGAAAAAATAAAAGAAAAAAATATTCATTGTGTTTGTTTGGAAGCATATTACTCCTCTGTAAAGTTAATACTTTAAGAAACGGTATCTGTTGGTTTTCAAACATTTTCTGAATATGAGGTTTTTTTATTATTTTGAGGTGTTTATTCAAAATGCATCGCATTCATCAATTTTCAATCCTATTTCTAATAAATATAGTAAGAACCACATCTGTTGCAATAAGAACTATGCAAATTAATCCTTTAACCTAAGGCAAAAACGTACTTTTCCTTAAACAGAGTGTAGACAGAGTGGGCAGTTTGAAAGTCTTGAATTCCAGTAAAGCAGTCGGTATGCTTCAATCTTATATCTCAATTTAGGAACCTTTTAAATCTGACAGGTATTCTTCCTTTATGTAAAACTTATAGAGGCGTAATCCGCTATAAAACGAGCAAAAGAAATGTTTTTAGTCTCTACATTTTTTATAAAATATATTTAAATTTATAAAAGCAGTCAAAATCAAGGATAAATATGCATTATACATTTGTATGCATATTTTAAAATCTATACTTTTTAGTGATTAGACAGAAGTCGGTTAAATGCCAGCATCTCATAGGGATTGAAATGCCTTCAGAATAGCCTAAGCGATTATCAGTGTAACAATCTTAATGCCACTTAGGGAAAAAATTTCAATCTTCCGCATATGTCGGCATGTTACACGAATTCTAAGCCGTACTGTATATTGTAGCCGAAACTTCAATTTCAAAAATTATTACAAACTAGGAAGCAAAAAAAGAATGCTGATGAATCGAACACCTCAAAGCAGTGCCATGTAATGGCATAAGGTCGGCAAAATTAGTGTTGTTAACAACATGGTAAATAATTACATAGCGTTATAGTTGCCTAGTAAACAGATGACAAGTTTAACAGATGGGATGTTTCATTTACTCAAAATATTCATTAGGTGTGAATCAATATTTACAATAGGGGGCTTTGTTCAATGCAATAATTTGGTTATATTTTTAACAATTGTCCTATAAATATTCTTCTGCAAACTTTAGTAATCATATTATGATGATTATCCGTGAACGTCTAGTTGTTACTTATATTTCTCACGTGGAGTTGAAAAACGTGAAGTCCTTGATGGATATATATTTGAAAGTATTTGCTTAATGCAAAGCCTAAAGTTCCTTATTGAAAACTTACAACCTGTTGTACCTTGCGTTCCATACTATTTAGTCGGAGGCTGAACAATCAGATAGGCGTAACAGGACTCTTGTCAAACTGCGTGACATATTTTTTAACTGAATGTTTTCAGATCTTTGCAAGCATTCGCAACTATCTAGCAGCTGTACCAAATTGGTGTAGATCATATAGTTCCAAACTTCCTCTTGCTGCATTCCTGTAGGTTTCTTAATGTCTTATTTTTTAACAGGCTCTATAGGAGGCATGTAAAAATGTTCCATCTTTTTGATGAAAATGATTTGACGCTAAAGAAACTTCTACAGGACTCAGTCCTTGCCTTCTGAGGCTATCAGCGTCAGCTGTTAGCGTCCCCGACTTTTTAAAATGTACTTTTCAGGTTTTGACGTCAACTGTGAGCTATAAGTCTTTGTTACGGCGCAAATAAACGATTGCAGCTGAAGTTATATGTAAAGACAGAGTAAAATTATGATTAATGTGAAGTCAATCATGCGAAAATTATTTAAATAACCTGAGCCTTTTAATATTCTAAAAACTTAAAATTCAAATGGATATACACATTTTGCATGTCACTGTGCGTCACTGTCTAAATATTTTGGATAGACACCACTGTCGGATACTAGATCGCCACATAAGGTGGCTCAATTTAATAGCCAGGCATCAAGTGCCCCGTTGGCTTCTCGTAGGACTGTGCAGAAGGGGTCGTAAATTTTTCCGGAGTCTTCGCTCGACTGCTCAGCGAATTTGAGATTGGCGTTGCTCACAGGCCAAAGCAACACTCCGCAGATAAATAATGCGGTCGAAAGACCCAGTACCCGTTAACCAAATGTCCTGTGTCATTTATAGCATCAAATACCTTTATGGTCAAGCCAATTATGTTGGCGAAACCGGCAAACGGGTTCTCACGAGAATGCACCAGTATGAACTCACCGTGCGACGGAGTGCCAAGTTTTCTTTTGTAGTCACTCATGCATCCAAGCCAGGGCACAGCTTCAATTTTGAACACGTGCAAATACTAGGTCAGTCAGACAAACGAATCTCACGCCTCTTGCAAGAGGTGTGGCACTCGCACGCAGATTCAATTAACATGCGTATCGTTCTTCCTGAAACTTATCTCGCGCTGTGCAAAAAAATCGATAGCAGAGCTTAAGGTCAGTTTCGGCAGATTTAATTAAATACACAGTGTGCTGTACATTTTATTACCCCTTGACAATGGCCTCGATCGAGTGTCCGAAACGTCGGGCAAATAAAATATTGGTCCAGAGAACGCCTCTTTTCTTTCTAATGGATATAACAAAAGGAACCAACACTTATGTGCCCTTGAAGCCCCCATTTTCACCAATTTTCAACATTTGCAGCCAGATTCAGTTTTATATTTCATACGCACGATCTTGCTGCATATTGGGAAATTCGACTGGCGTGCAACATGGGTACGTCGGCTATAAATGAAACAATATGTTACCATCAACTATTCTTTTGGGATCCTTTACCGTCAATTTTTTCTCTATATCCGTCCAGGTGAATATCTGTTATTGCAAGCTGCTCTAATGATGGCTTACATTGCAGACCCAATCAAGTAGATAATGCATCTAGCGACTTCAAAATATGGTCCTTGGCGTTTAAATTGGCACCTAAACTATATATGCATTAGACTTGAAATAGCACAGATCTCCGATTTGCAACAGTCAGAATTCCGGAATAAGAATAAAAGACGATATTATGCTCAACAGACTGTGTTCGTTTGTTTACTGACGTTTCAGGCTGCAATTAATTTAGAGAAACGATTACACGAACGCAAAGCGGCGACGCGCAGACTCTACCCTACCTTACAGCCTGCAACACGTATTAGAAAGACTGGTCATAAAATCGGCATTCAAAGAGTGACCATGATTGTCCGAAGAACACTAAAAGCAAAAAGACTAATGCGTGAGGCATGGTACTCAGACACAAACTCAGAAAAAATTCATCTTGAACTCCCTGCATCTTACGAAATTCTACACGATTACGTAAGCAAAGTACAGGACAAGATAAAACTGAGCTAACAATTTTCAGACAAAGACGGCTTTGTCACGAAATCACCCAAAAAGGCAGAAGGATTACCAGCATCCTCTACTGTGGGGGACGAGGCAAAACGCTAACTGCCATCACGTTATGCTAAAATCACACATAGGGCACAGCAGCAAACTGAGAAAAATTGACCACCTCAGAGCCAGCACATACAGCCCCACCTTTCAATTGCCATTAGCTAAGGTCATTTTCTCCCAAAAGAGGACAGCCAGCACAACCGTCGGAAATGTCCGCAAACCCACAAATTCATTTCGGTGAGCAAAACATGATTTATGACTTTCAATTAAATTTTGTAAAATATATCAATGAAAATATTATATCGACTGCTTATTTTGTAGATACTTACCAATTCATAATGTGTGATACTTAATACAAGAGTATTTTTCTGTTTGAAAGTTCTCCGAATCGCAGAAGAATGTTTAACCTAAATGCTGTGTTCATTCTGTCGATAGACACAATCGTTCCCCAACGCAACTGTCAGAAATGCACATAGTGCCCATAACATTTTAGAATTATTTGTTTGTTTTACAATCACAGAATAAGATACTCCTTTGAAACCGAGAGATACAGGGCCTTTGAGTATATATAGGAAGAACGCATTATTCCTTACGAACTGCACATACGAAAACATAAAATTGATGCATCCCCTCATTCAAACTGAAGTTTTAATTTCACAGACTGCCAAAATCAGTTTTAAAATTATACGCTTTTTGTGTTGCCATTTGTTCCAGACGGCAGGTTTTGATGGCAACAACAAAAAGCTAAAAACACTGTTGACATTATTAAGTGACTGAAATTTCTTCCGATTATTCTGTTCGATATTTGATAAAATAAAACAATCAAGCACTTCTTTAGAAACGCCCAAGCATTACAAAATTTACGAAATATAAAATCTTTTTGAGCACAAATTGAAAAAAATGATGAAGCGTATAACATAGTGCATTGCATCAAAATTGCCGATTGCGTTTAAACAACTCTTTATCTGAATATATTTACTCTAGAACATGTTCTGTTTTGTGTCACCTTTAAACAACACACCCAAAGTCACTCAGTGGCATGCACTTATCCTCGCCCTGCATGGCTCCCGCTTGTTGAAAAAGACAATCGATCGATTGTTTAAATTTAACCATTCCATGTTAATGTATGCCCTGAGGAGAATTAACAGAACGTTTTCACTCACCACATGTAGTTGTAAGTTACTTGATGGAAAGTTTTGCAATTCTCAATAAAATATCTTCATTATTAAAATTATTTTTAGTTGAAATCAGTTTATGATTTAATTTAAGAAATCAAATGAAATGATTGTCATCAGCACAATCCCTGTTTAATTCCAACAACAAAAGTTTGGTCTCGAAACTTATCGCTAAGACACAAAGTTACCATGACATAATACACTAATGCGAGTGCTACTCCCGACGTTTCTATGTTTGTAAAAGTTCGATCATTATTCGCATACCGGCTTAAATGCATTTACAAATCTGAGAAATAATAATGAGCAGCATTTTTCATATCGAATAATTTTAGAAAACGAGCACACGTACAAACTTTTTTTGAATGAAATCGAAATTAACCGATAATCCCCATGTTCCGGAGACGTCAATAATAGCTTTAAACTAGAACCGTAAATTGAAATATTTTCAGTCAATTAAAAATGGAATGTATCGAATTTCTTTATATAGAAAGAACTTTTCTTAAGTCAAAATATTTTGTGTCTATTACCAGAGAATGGGTATTTATTGAATATCATCCAAAACTAGGTTGCATGATTTTCATGGTTTTCAGGGTACTCATGTGGTCATTCATAAGTTTCGCCTCTGTTTTACTTTAACATTAAAATCTGTAATAAAGATAAAAATAAAGAGCACTTACCGACGAACTGAGTTTCTGGATATTAATTCTTATAAATATGTCTACGAAGATCATATTTAAAAATGCCTCAGAAGAGTGATTAATATTTTCAAGAAAAAATCAAGCCCACAAGATAACTTGTATATTTTAAAGCATTCTATAACAGGTAACCTCATTAAAAAATATCCTAATTGGATATTCAGCTGACGAAATTGTGTATATTTTAACTTTTTTTCACGATGCTGCTTCAACGAAATTAGAGACTTTTACAATTTTTTAATTAACGATTTTATTGAAGTGGAGATGACAAAAATTAGTTTTCTTTTATTAGTGGATTAGTTGGCACATCAGTAGATTAATTTTAAGGTATTTGATAAGCGTGCGAATGCAAAAAAACTGGCTATGTATAATCATGTTTTATATGCTCATTATTCTTCTGTCTGATTCGTTCTAATTAACGCATATTTTAAAAGTTTGCTTAACAAAAAGTAATTTTTTCCATTACATTAATTTAGTTACGCCTTCTATGCATAAACATTGTGCTAACATTTGCGGACGCTTTCCCTATATGCGTAGCTGATTGGTGCGTTCAAATAAAATATGGGGAAAAAATATTTTATGGCAAAAAACTTAACATGCTAGCTAGGCTTAGGTTTTAAAATTGTAATTGTTGCTTGTTTCTGAAAATCAATGCGATTTCTTAAACTTGGCTTCACTACCATGTGAACAATACCAGGAGAAATTAAACACTTCTGGCGGATATAATTTTTCCACTGTTTTACTTATTCTGAAATTCTTCCATAGCGCAATGCATATTCGTAAACATGTTTGGTGTTGTCTTACCTCATGGCATAGAAAATTTCTTTGATTTAAACGTACCCACGAGTAAGCAAATATTCGTGCCTATTTTGCTCCATAATTTTAAATAAGATTGCAATTTTTCCAAAGTAAAGTCTTCCTAATTATTAAATCCAAACATAATCAAAATAATCTGTCCAAATAAAAGCCTATCTACCAAGTTAAATTTTTTCATGATAGTTGCATGCATGACTTGCCATACTGTATAACCTTAAACTTAAGGATATCCGTTCATGCGAGCTGCTGTGGTGGTGGCCAACACAGCCAACCCAATGAAGCAGATAAGGGGTCTTTTCATCCGGTAGGCCCCAGTTCATGCATTTGCTCGAAAAAACAGGCTTTTTCTTTGCAAATATTGGTAGCATAACAGCATCGTCCATGCTGCCTTGGCGTAGGTCTTAGCATGGCTCTTTTCGCGGTGCCATTGCAGCTTTTACTATCTGCCTCAGTTGTTCAATTCAGGAAACTTTTGACACTTCGTGAGAGGCATTCATGCATATAGGTGGCCAAGATAATAGTGAAAATTTTAAATGGAAGTCGGACAAATTGATTGCCTTACAATTGCATTTAACCACTCAGTGTACGTGGTTAAAGCAACCCGGTCACTTAAGTATAGTTTTCGTCGGACAAGATGCAGGAGGTGTAAAAGACATTTCGCCACATATAGGACGGAATTACAGGTGTGTGCCCTTTATCGTAGAGTGATAAGTTGCTTTTTAGCATGCATATTATCCTAGATAGTTTTCGGGAGTTACATTCAAAATGTGAACTAGAGACCATTTTCTACTTTAACGTCTCCTACCTCCAGGTTTAAAAAGGATTTTAACATTGTTTTGTCATAGTCCATGGGATTAATGTGGGCCCTTGCTTAAAAGAACCAAAATTCTTTTCGAAACTTTTTTAAAAACCACATACATTGAGGATCAAATTAAAATGGCCTTAAAAAATTAAAGTTGTCCATTGGGGTGTTAATTAAATGTCTTTTTGTGAACTGAAACTCCAATATATACTGAATGACAGTTTAAACAACAAATGGATATGCAGGGACAAATTTTGGGGGTTATGGAATAAGGACTAGGAGCTAACACTATAAACGCCCTTTGCATCTAGATGTGCACATTTGAAGGGTCACAGGCAACGAATACCCTAGAAGACCTTATTAATTTGAAGTTAACCATATGTTTGTACGAGTCAATATGAAGGTGTATTAATATGTGGAAAAATGACACACATTCAAGCGAGTTGTCGCGAAACAGTGCGAAACCGTATGAAAACAGACAAGAGCCAATGCTGGCAAACAGAAATCGTGTCATCATAATCCTCTTTTGTCAAATAAAATGTCATCAATTCTTTTTTAAAAATCAGCAATTGTGTCGACGGAAGCCATCTCTTTCAGAAGAAAGTTCTAAGGTCGTACAACTCATTGGCTGAAGAGAAACCTTCTGAAGTCCAAACGAGTGCGTTCGTTTGTGACCTTAGAAGGATGGCCACGCATGTAAGTTGTGTTGGCTTACTCGTTGAAATCTTCCAATCTCAGGGAAAAGCAGTGGTCCCGGACTATCCGAAATCTTCAGAGCAGGCTACACTGTAAGTGCCTGTGAGACAAAAGAAACATTTCAAGCTTTATCAATCCCTCCTGATATGGTAAGTTCCTAAGACCATCAACCGTCTTTGTCACCCCCCGTTGCACTTGTTCGAGAAGTCCACGTCTCGTTTCAACCACAGTGTCCAAACTGGCATTCCAAAGTCAAGATTTTGCCCTACAAAGACACGAAAATATTTTCCGAAATGTTGAGATGGGATGTGTATCTAGTTGTTTACTCTAGTATATGCAAAGAGCAGTGTGGCTACTGACACGCGTTCACTTGTTTACAAACGTCAAGGTCGGTTTTATATGAGAAAATGTTTTGCTATGGTTTACACGTAAGCCCACCAATATCCATTTTTGACACTGAAATAGCATTTTTTCTCAACCAGTGTCAGACCTGATGAGATGCACTGAAACCCCGTGAATGATTAAAACGGGAGACAGCTAAAAAAGGAGACTAGAATGGCTAACTCTGACGTATTAGCCGTCGTCAGCCAGTTATACCCCAGCCACAAGGCGATGCAGAACCCAGGGCATGAACCAGTGAAATTTGGATCAGACTTTCAAAGCTTTAACCATCTGTCTATGCTATTAGCTGCTTCGCGGCTGCTAGCGTAGCCCTAAAGGGTGAGCCCAAGCGTATAATGGAAGAACTTATTTCTGGTAGCGATTGCTGAGTGTTGATCAACAGCTGTCAATACGCACTATTTAAATCAACGAGATAATGGCCAGCTTTTTGCACAACCTGCAGCTTCCCTTAGATGACGATGGCCAATAAAGCCAGAAATGGCTATTATAGGGTGCTTGTGTCTGCCAGAATACTACTATAAAATAATGATATGTTTTTTTCACCTTCATTTTCCCCAGAAGAGGAAGAAGAAGTGGAGGCGATTCCTGGGACCTGGTTATACTTAAGCTGACGTTTTGGAAACTCTCTCGTCTCCATCGTCAGAGCCATGTCCGTTTCCTGCCGTTTGTCTTGAGAGAATGCGTCCTGTCTTCAGTCGGGTTTCATAACGGTGCCTCTTATACGCGTGTTAATCGATTGAACCGATCGATTGGAGCTGGTTGTTTGAATTTCCGTCTTCCTCGCGGGTGCCTTCACGGGAATGAGTGCCACACTCGGTTGGCCCGAGTTCGTGAGGAATCAACTAGGATGGGATAATCCTGAAAAAACAGTTTGGTTAACAATTATACACTATTATACGGTATACTACCGTCTGTGTCGATACACATTGATTGTGCTTTATCGTCGCTTTGGTACTGATTGAGCTCTTTTGTATTTTTTTCCTGAGGATTTTTATATGGCATTTAAAGAAAGTCCAATAACTTTAGGAAAGCGCAGCCGCATTTTATTTGGCATGCGTCCCCTGTTTATGTATTTCCTCATGCCTTTCTTTCCAGTTTGGGTAAAGTCATTTAAAAAAGACGGTCTTGCCCCATTTACATGCAAATAAATCCACATATATCCCAGTGTGGCCAAAGTAAATGACAGCGATTTTGTGTAAAACACCTTTTCTACCGCAGGATGTTTCACTTTCCGTAAGGTGAACAAACTGTGCGCGGAATACATTTGCAAGGTAGTTAGCTACTTGCCCCTGGAAAATGGTGACCAGTCTCAGATTATTACCCGGTAAAAAAGATGCTTTGTCAAGAACTGCTGACGACGTGGCGGGTTTCTCTGCTTTTGATGCAGCAAGGGCATATTATGGTCGCATTTCCGGTTCTTGGGGACGTTCTCATGACTCTGAGGTCTCCTCCTCGTCTGTCCCTTTGGATGTAGATATTACTCGCTATGGACGCCAAGGCTGCCGCCAACATTCATAGAAGCATCTTGCTCCTATCATTCACATACTTTTCCCCACGAGCGACAGATTTTCTCCTAAAAAACCATAAATTACATTCCATTTTACATTATGAGCCACGCTTAAGGAGTTTTTTCACTTTTTGCTATTCTTGCTCAGTTAAACTGCTGACTCGTGTTAACTGAGTGTGAGTGTAAAATTTGACACAAGTGAGTAGGTGTTTACAGTTGTCAACGACTTGTTTGGAAGGCTCGGCTGTGCCGATGCATTTCTTAAACACGATGTACCAAGAGCGAGTTCAAAGGCGTTTGCCTACATTTCCTTTAATAAAATTGACTCGACTTGACTAACTATTAACTCTTCCTAAGTAAATATATGAAAATAAGCAAATATTTTGCTCAAAACTTACACACGCTTCACCCAACTCTGGCAGTAAAAATTTGTTTCCTACCAAACCGCAAGTTTAGTAAATAGCAATGTAGATTTACAGGCCTGATAATAATTTCTAGAAAGCAAAAACGTAGGCTCACCAATTTATGTTATGCGTTTTTCAATAGGAATAAGCCCAATTTTATACTGCAACTTATATAGTATTTTCTGTTTTATTTTATATATTTTGCCAATCAAAGGAAAAACGTCCGGTATTGTGCCGCTTACTGTTAAATGTTTTGCAGTGCTCTGAACAATCGGTTTTTAACCATTGTACAGTTATTCCATTTTTAGTGTTTTCTTAAGGGTGCAAAATCTGAAAAAACAAGGTGCGTGCATAAAAACAAACTAAAAAACATGAAACTATAAAATGCTATTGAAAATATTATTGAGAAAGTATCCATATTTATGTCTTTGTAATGTATTAGCTGATTATGTAAACAGTTACTGTGCCCCTGAGTTTACAGATTGATGGGTCAGTTACTTCATGATTCCATACTTAATTAGCGCAAAAAAGTCGGAGAAAATTGTATAAAATTTTAGTCTATCTGTACCAAATGAAAAAAGTTTGAGCGATTTGTTGCATATCTGGCATTTGTTTCCAAAGCAGCAAGTGTTTTATAATGCCCTGTGCGTGCTTATTATTGTACATCGGACGATGGGAACTTAATGTCACTTCGCTTTTGTGACAAGTTAAAGTATCATCCCAGTGTGATTGTCTTTTATACATGTAAATGACAATGGATATGAACGTGATCCAAATCGCTGCTTGCGTGAGCAATAATGAAACATGAAAAGCCTCTTTTTGCCTAATGGCATATTTCTCATTCATTCATAATACTTGATAAGATCTTTTGTAACATAATTAACAAAAAAACCTTCTGTTTGACATAACGCAAACAAAATCGTTTTCACATTTGAAATTATCTGTTGTTTTGACAGCAATGGCTCCACCATACCTCACTGTCATTTGAACTTAACACACAATGCAAGCTAACATATACTCGAAGACGTTAAGGTGCAGGTGAGCAGAATCCTTTTATTAAAAAAATCGTAGAAGGCTTATGTTCATGATCTGTTAGGGAAACGTTTACGTTATAGAAACGCTGTGTTTTAGTGGGGCAATCTTGGTTGTATTGAAGCGATTATTTTTTAGATAAGACTTGTTTTTGTAATTCAACAGATAGGATTTTGGTGAAATTTAGTTTTTTGGTTGTTTGAAGGAAATTCGTAAACTCTAATTAATTGAAAAATATTTAACTAATGTGGATTTTAGATTTCCTGTTCGTTTAAAGATGTGACAAATGTAAAGGTGTTCTATAGTATAACATAGTCAGATAGACAACTATATACGTGCAGTCAGCAATGCTGACGTACAAAATATGTAATACGTTTTAAAACCTCAATATGTGCTCACAAAAGATTTTCCATTTCGTGAATCCTGAAATGTTTTGGAATTTAAAGGCAGTGCTTAATTGTATTATTTTATAACATTTTGCAAAGAATAAACACAAGATATTTCAGTCGCATAAGAATGTCAACAGTTTCACTGAGCTTATTGCTGGTGCCTTCAAAACCTTCCCTTTGCAAAAAATGGCAACACATAAACTGTATAATTTTCACACTAATTTTGGCGGCACGTGAAATTTCAACTTCAGTTTTTATCGGAGCAAACACCCACTCATGTTTTTGTGTACCTATTTAATAGGAAATAACGCGTTCTCTACAGTCATACTTGGTGGACCAGAAGCTTTCAGTTTCAAAGAAATTTCTTATTTGGCGAATGTAAAGTAAACAAAATAACTGCCGAAATGCTATATGCTCTCTTAAACACTGAGTTGAAGAAGGATTGTTTCCGTCAAAAATATGTATGCAAAATTTCGGTGAAAAAGCAGGTACTTTTTAGCATCTTTTTCCATACAAAAAACTTCAATACAGAAAAATACTCTTTCTTTAACTATCACATAATATACAACGGAAAGTATCTTAAAAATAAGCAGTTGATAAAATATTTACATTCATGCATTCTATAGAGTAAAATTGAAAGTCATAAATCATGTTATGCTCACAGGAATTAAACGTGTTGATTTGCCGACATTTTGCACAGCTGTGCCGGCTCTCCAAAAATAAGTTCAAGAAATCGCTCCTCTTCTTATTCCTCTTCTGCGGATGAAAAAGGTAAAATTATATCTGTAACTCAAATCTTCGTGCATGAAAATTGGAAGTATACTCAAAGCGAAAGTCGATTTAAAAATGCATAAAACTTATGCAGACATTCGTATTTAGAGGTTCTCATTTGACAGGTAATCGAAGAGTAGCTCGTTCAGAAACCAATATTATATTGCGGTTGAAATATTCCACAATGGCTCTACGCATTATTTAATATGATAAACTAAATTAAAACATATTTTCCCAACGTAAGCATTTTTAGCATTTTAAGACAGTGTGTACATTTTATGTGTTATTGAAATGCTTTTCTTCTACGGCTGAATTTAAAGGTTTGTTTTCAAAGCGTCATTTGATGGCTACCGTCTAAAATATTAATTTTTTTGAAAGCAGGCAAAAACAGCAGAATGTATTGATATCAAAAAAATTTTGAGACAGCTTATCAGCTGCTACTTGTCGCTGCATAAGTAAGATAACGAGGACACATAGAGCAGTAGTGCATTTCGTAGAATGACTGGCAAAGAGCAAGAAACGTGGGTCAGTATAAAAAATAATCGATAAAGGACAGGATGTTAATTCACCATATGGGAAGTAGTGGGTGAGGGAAGTTAGCAAAAAACGCTTGGGAATTAAAGTAAATGATTAATCACCAGAGCAATTGGAGGTTGATTACATGGTCAAGCTGCTTGCCTAGGTCAGGTTTCTCCCACCGTATGTATGCAACTTCCATAAGGTGCAGGATTCAGTTTGTTCGGGCCCGAACAAGTACTCGAAACGGTGTTTTGACCCCAACAGAATGGCTGCTGTCTAAAAGATGCTTGGTAATAGAGAGCCATGGTATTCTGTCTTCTTGGTGGAAAAGCCAGTTGGGCAAGTGCTCAGCGGCCCTGGCTGCCAGTTGCCTTCGCGAAAGCCTAACGAACTTGCATCCGCAAATACATGTGAATTCTTAAAACAAATTTGAGGTGGCAATGTACCGCTGGACGAAACAATAGACATTATTTGTGTCCACGCGTCAGATACTCGCCTGTCGCCTTCAATACTGTGCCAATCACTATTAATCTGTAGCAAATATGTTCAGTTTCTATATAAAGGACAAATGTGCAGACACATTGACTGAATCGCAATGGCTAGTCCACTAGGGCCCACATTTGCGGATTTTTTTATGGGTCATCTTATAGAAAAGGCATCATCAAGCCTTACCTAGATAAAACAATTTTCTTAATTGAGGCAAATGTTCGCATCCCAGGTAAAGATAAAGAAGAAGAAGGCGTTGCGATCACCGGACTCATAATTTTACTTGTCTAAGCTTTCAGGCTTCTTCTAGAGTCCTTTGTTAGAGATCAAAGGCGTACACGAAAGGCAAGCAACAGTTATAAGACGCATAGACCAATCAACCCTTATGGGGGAGGGGAGAGGGTAAGAGAGAGGGGGGAGGAGAGGGAACAGTCAACTAATAGTGCCATCATTCCGGAGATTACTGCGCTGCGCGATGCACGCCGGTGCCAGATCGATAAATCGATTGACTGAGTTCTCATCCGAGGCCCAAGCTTTAAAAAGATTCGCGGCCTGTTTTGTTGCCGGCGTGCTTGATTACCCTCGCAGCTGCAAAACTAAACCCGCGACCGGTCTCGTAGGTATGGGCGGCCACTTGCGATGATGCGTCACCCTGTTGGACCGCCCGCTTATGATCGCGTATACGCGAAACAAGCAAACGCTCTGTCTGTTTTGTGAAGTTTCGGGGACAATTTGACATGGTATGCGATACACGACGCCCGACTGCTCATTTGGATTTGAGCGGTCCTTGATTAGCATAATTCGGCTGCGCATGGTAGCCTTGGGACGGTTTACCATTCCGACGCCTTGTCCCGCAGCAATGCTTTCGGTCGCTTCTGACAAATCCTTGATGTATGGCAGCGTATGCCATATCGGACGCGTTGGTCCTGGTTGGGTCCTCGGAGGGCGAGCACGTAGGCATCGGCTTATGAAAGCCTTTGGATAGCCATTCCGCATAAACTGGTCACGGAGATGTCGGGCCTTACGCGTCTTTATTTCCAGATTACTGCAATGAGTCTGGTTTCTCTTGAAGAGTGTTTTGAAGCAGCTTCTATTCTAAACCACCGGATGTTTGTTGTGGAAATTGAGAAGCCGTGTGTGTTCTTCGCCTTCCTGTAGACCGTTGTTTTAATTTTGCCGTCGGAAGTTGGCATGACGCGTACATCAAGAAACTGTAGCTGATGATCATATTCTTCGTCCCTCATTAATTGTATGTCTGGGAAGATGGAGTTGAGAAGTTCATGAAGATTCTGCAGCATGTTCCTTCTGACGATAACAAACGTGTCGTTAACGTAACGGCACCAAAAGACCGAAGGCTGTTGGCTTAAGACAATCTTTTCCAGATATTGTAGGACAAATTTTGGTATTAAACCTGAGATTGGAGAGCCCATTGTAGTTGCTTTGATCTAATCATATGTCTCTTGCAAAGGTGAAGTATGTCTTTTGGCAGAATTCGAACAGCCTCGTGAGAAGTTCAATTTTGAGCGAACTCTGGGTTTCGTCCTACAACGCGTCAAGTTTCCTGCGTAAGACGTCTCGTGCCAAATCCGGTGGAATAGATGTAAATAGTGATGTCACGTCAAAGGAAACCATCCTTTCGTCCGATTGAATCCTTCGGCCATGAAGATCTGCCGGAAATTGGGAGGCTGAACGGACTGAGGCATCAAAGTTGTCTTTGAGAAATTTTAGTTTTGAATATCTCCATTTCGCCAAATTATAAGTGGGGCTGCCTTTTAGGACAACGACCGGCCGCAATAAAACGTTCGGTTTATGCTCCTTTGGCGGGCCATAGAAGCGAGCCAGGGCAGTATGTGTTGCTTTCATTAGGCGCTGATCGTTCTCAGTGATCACATTTTGGTGTTTGAATTCGCCAAGTAATTTATTCAACGATTTGCTACTGTCTTTGCTTCTGAGTTGTTTGCTGGTCTGTAAAAATCTCTGTCATCAAGTAAACTTTTGGCTTTCTCATTGTAATCTTCACGGTTGATCATCCCTTATCCCGTGGCAGAATGATTATATAATCATTCGTTCGCAGTTCTTTAATAGTTTGTGACTCGCTCTTCGAAACACATTAGGCTGGACGGTGTGTCATCAGCAAGGAGGTGACGCGCTGTCGAATGGAGTGTTTCTCGTCATCTGTTGTTTGAGTTCTCACAAGCATGGCTTCTAGGGCTGCAATGAAATCGACAAGGTCAGCATCGGTGGTGTTAAAACAAGCTTCATGCTGGAACACTCTTAGTTGTTGTTCCGTTAGTTGGTTAGAGGAGAGGTTCTGCATCAAGTTTGAGCTTCACGTGTGGGATGGTTGTAACTTATTCCGCTTCTGATCCAGGATTAATCACTTCTTGGCTTGTCTGAAATGTGCCAGTGCAGCGATTGTTTGAGCAAGGTCTTCAGTAATAGGATCACCAAGAACACGTGCACAGTCTTTTCTTCTGCTCAATCATAGCTTTGTATTTGTGCAGACGCCGGTGGTAGTCATCGATCAGGGCTCTCGTCATCTGCTTGGTTAATCTCTTTGCAAGTTCTCTGCCCATAGTCGTATTCACAGGAGACTTATACCTCAGGCATCATGGCGTCAGTCCGTCCTTCACGCATTGGTACAAAAAACGGTTACGCTGTACTATAGTAAGGACGTAAAACGCAGCCAAACGACTCTTCTTAAGTTCAACTAAAAGCATTCAAGTAAAATGGGCAAAAAATGCTTTGCCATTGCACGCCAACTCAAATTATATTTGCGGATGCAAGTACATTGGGCGTTCGCCAAAGCAACTGGCAGCCAGGGCCACTGAGCACTTGCTCAACTGGCTTTTCCACCAAGAAGACAGAATACCATG
The DNA here is from genome assembly GCA_036362985.1 of Ligula intestinalis. Classification (NCBI taxonomy): domain Eukaryota; kingdom Metazoa; phylum Platyhelminthes; class Cestoda; order Diphyllobothriidea; family Diphyllobothriidae; genus Ligula; species Ligula intestinalis. The sequence continues at coordinate 22,659,623 of JAYGXS010000008.1, forward strand.
GTTCTTTATTACTAAGCATCTATTAGACAGCAGCCATTCTGTTGGGGTCAAAACAACGTTTCGAGTACTTGTTCGGGCCCGAACAAACCAAAATCCTGCGCTTTATGGAAGTTTCATACATACTGTGGGGGAAACCTGACCTAGGCAAGCAGCTTGATCATGTAATCAACCTCCAATTACTCTGGTGATTAATCATTTACTTTAATTCCCAAGCGTTGTTCGTTAACTTCCCTCACCCACTACTTCCCATATGGTAAATAAACGTCCTGTCCTAGATCGATTATATTTGAGACTGACCCACGTTTCTTGCTCTTTGCCAGTCATTCTGCGAAATGCACTAGTGCTCTATGTGTCCTCGTTATCTTACTTATGCAGCGACAAGTAGCAGCTGATGAGCTGTCTCGAAATTTTTTAATATGAATAAATTTTGCTGTTTTTGCCTGCTTTCAATCCGTACCGGGAAAAAATGCTTCGAATAAATTTTGCAAGCTTATTACAATGTCACAGGTACCAACACATACCCAAGATTTGTAGAGGCAATGCGCCATTTTCGAGATTGCAGGCATTCGTTTTACGATGACTTGAGAGCGCCATACACCTTACAAGCATTCTATTTTGTTGTGATTCTGCAGTCTTTGATCTTGTAAAAATTGTACGTTTTCCCACAAAAAGGTTTATATGGCTATATTTGGAACACGGGTTATCAACGAAGAGTAAAGTTTTGATAAGTGTGCAGTGATCGGACCAAAAGGCTGAGCGATGGTCTAATGCTGCTGATTTTAATAAATTTCGGATTGAGTAGTAATCAGGCACTAATGTTTTTGGCTTTTGTGAATTGCATGCCTAAAATTGAACATGAAATATTTACTAGCTTAAGGTAACTTAAGCGCTAAACTAAAATGTTATTTATTTCCAGCAAGATGATTGTTCTCGGTTTGTCGTGTTCAAAGTCAGGAAACATGAACTTGAAGTCGCTACTACTTCACCATTACGTACGATTATGAGGTTTTTCATAGGCATATACTGCACGGGATGCCCTTTTTGCATCCAGGCAAACGCAGTTCCTCCCTGGTCTTCCTTGCGGTCTGTAAATAGTGTCTGGGAAGCGAGTGGCTGCGAGGCCACATTTTAATGCAGCCGTTGCAGCGGCCGATGCGTTTGGCAGACTTTCAAGTTCGAAAAAGAATAGCGCAGTGAGAAAAGTTGGTGGCTTATGTAAATTGACTCAACTTCGATCTCCAATTTTCCACCTGGGCAGTCTGGTTTTATGCTGCTTTGATAGATAGATAGTGAACTTTATTTTGAAGATAATATTAACATGTTTAGCAAAAAATGGATCCATTTACGGAGAGCAAAAAATGAGGTTAAATAGGGGGTCCAAAAAGCTCAAATGTGAACGATCAAAGATCATAAAATTACTCAAAGTAAGAAATTAACATGGTTACCACATCAGCTTTAGTGACAAGTCAGCCTTCAGCTTCTCAATTTCCGTTTCTTTACACGTGAGGAATCGTGCTAAGAATGGGAGTAAGGAGTTCTCGTAGGTTGATGTACGGCAGGACATATGACGGAAGCTTCGGCGCATAGAACGAGAAGACTGCGCAGCCATTAGTTCAGAGTGGAGAAGGTTAGCAACCTCACTAAGAATACAGTCCACAAAATCTTGATCGATTTGAAATGTCGCTGATTTACAAGGTCAGCTAAAAAGCAAAGGAATGATTGGCAGCTGAAGAGAGCATGCGGAGAATATTTTTAATAATAAGCAATTCTTTCTTAAATAATGCTTGAAAGGTAACTGAACAGCAGTAAAGAATGAGACGGAGGATACAGGCATTTATAAAACGCCAAATGAGGGCTTGCGGGGTGCGATATGAACGCAAGTGGCGGATATAATATAAACGTTTGCGGATTTTAATAAAAAGGTCTTCAATATGAATAGTAAATGAGAGGTTGATAGTGTTACACCAAGATATCGGAAGAAGGATAACTTATTAAACAGAAAGTTAATAATGTCAGGACTGGGAGAGGGTCGCAACAGAAAGATACACTGGACTAACTTCCGCTGATTAAGTAAACGGCCATTGTCTGACGACCATGCTGTGACATGGTCAAGTCCATCCTTCAGCATTTGGTGATAGGACTGGCTTTTGAGAGGATGGCCGACAACCATGCGTTTGGAGATCGTAGGTCATCAGTATGGAAGGAAAAAAAGATGAGGGGATAATATAGACCCCTGAAGAACTCCACAATTGTTGGGAAGGATCGTGGATTTTCGCTTCCCGCTCTGAACGAATTGGGTGCGGGTAGTAAAATAATCCCCAAACCAAGAAATGGCCCAGCCAGGAGAGCCGCATGCAGAGGTTTTATTAAAAAGAAAATGGCCCGGGATTGTGTTGAAGGCTGAGGAGTAGTCGAAAAAAGCACATGCGTATGCACGGCATCCCTTATCCAAGTCTTTAAGAGCAGAATGGAATACCAAAGCAACACCATCTAGTGTACTACGCCTAGCCTTATACGCAAACTGCAAGGGATCAGTATATTGGATAAAAACGGCTTAATGCTGTCCAAAGCAACTCGTTCTGTAAGTTTGAGAAGTGCAGAAAAGCAGGCAATTGAACGAAAAGATTTGGGACCCGCAGAAGTAGGGTTTTTTGGGATAGGAGTGATTTTGACCGAACGCCAACCATCAGGAATCTTGGACTCCATAAAAGATAAACTAATCAGAAGTGCCAAGACAGGAGCTAATTGAAAAGATCAAGAGTTAAGGAAACATCGGGAGATGCCATCTGGTCCGACAGCTGTTGTACCTTAAACCTTGTTTAGGTGTTTCATCACTGTTGCCACATACACAGGAGAAAAATCAGTTGGTGGTAAGAAAATATCATTTGTCGAGAGGTAGGAACCGGTGAGAGTCAGCATCAAAATGTGTCAGTGTGTTGCGTTGACCGGTGAGGCGTTGAAGAACTTTCCATATTTCGGATGAAGAGCGAGGTGACGAAGACGTAGAAGAAGTAAAAAAATGACTAAATAAGTTCATTTAGTCTTGTGATCTCGCGTTTGATGAGAAAATTAACGTCCTTCAATCTTTCGCGTTTTCCTAGTTTGTAGAACAGTTCATTATTTCTTCTCAAATTTTTTTAAAGTGGAGAGAAGATATTCGGTCTGATCTAACCATGATCATGTCAAAAGGACAACAAATATTAAAAATTCCGTTAAAAACTGTTGTAAGATCACTCGAACACGACTCAAAATTCGTGTTTTCGAGAAAGATGGGAATGCATTCAGATAAACAAGTCTAAAGCAACGAAATATAATGTAGGGGCGTGTCACGAATGTGTAGTTTCCTCTCGGGCGTTACTAATAGCCCTTTGTTAGCTTGAAAATAGATTTTTGGTTGACAGAGTAGTACACAATTGTCTGAGCCTGCCAAATAAGCTCTATTTCTTACAGCAAACAGCTTTGGATAATTAGTCAGAATATGATCGAGTGTGGCGTCATCTCGTGTATTGAAGTAAACTAAGTCGGCCGAACCTTACACTATGAGGGGACGTAGATTTACTCGATTGAAGTCCCCACATAAAATATTTACGTGCTCGAAAGACAGTGCCGCAGGTGTTTGGGGAAGAAAATCGAAAAAATGGGTAAGAGCACCTTGACACGTGGGAGGGGGTATGTAAATACTAACATAAATAATGCCTTTTGAGTTTTGTAGAAAGTTAGGCCTACAGACTACAGCCATAACGTCTATGTGGTCTTCGGAGTAAGAAAAAAGGGACTTGCAGTTTGTGCACCATTGCTGGTTTACAAAAACTTCTACTCCGCTCCCTCTGCTGATTCATCGGGATTTTCTGTCCGAACGAAAACAGCAATAAGCCGGAGGTGTGATGAGCTGCGACTCTATATCCCTTTTGAGCCAGGTCTCTTGAAGGCAGATTACATCGCACTTTCTGTGTTCCAGTTTCAAAATGAGTGCATCCAGTTTGAGACTTTTTATTGAAAATATACCTGCAATTAGTGGACGTAAAACCTGGATCAGACATGGAGGCTAATGGTTGACGCTTCGTGGCTCGTTTCCAACCGCATCGGGACTAACGGGATCATATTGCATTCCATTGGATAACATTTGATGTTGATGTACTGCAGTTTCGGAATGTTGGACGTTAATAACAAGAATGTTCGTTGTGAGTTTCCATCGATTAAATATTTGTCCTTCGTGCATTCAAAAAGGTACGAGTGTACAGCAGAGAAAACCTCATGACCAGAAATGCCAAAAAAACAAAGTACAGAAGTAGAAAGTCTTGTGTACAATAATAAATTCTCACGTTAATGTAGAGCAAAATAACCGGCAGCTTAAATTTGAAACCCACCAGCAGTAAGTAAAACGCCCTGCTTGTGTACTCTCCTTTGAAGGTGATTTGAAGATTTTAATTGTTTTTGTGCGGTTCTGTCTCCTGTTAGATTAGTAGAATTTTATAAAAAACGAGGGAGATACAAATGCATCTTTAATATATGTGAATAATATCGTAATTTGGTTAGATTGCGTGGCTCAGAGACCGGAAGCAACCAAACAGGAGACAGTGTGGGCCAAAGACCCATTACAATTGGCGAAACAATAAGGAGGGATGTACAACATGCCGTGCAAATACTGCAGCGCAAGGTATCTTAGTGAATCGGGCAGACCCCTTTGCAGTGGGTTGTATGATCATCATCTCGCAACCAACAGTAAAAATGAGCTGTCCATGGTCTATGACTACGAACAACAGACAAACTGAACTTTTGGCTTTGATAAAGCAAGGGTAGTAGGCCGATCCAATGAAATGATGGCCAGACTGCTGCTGGAAAGTTGGTCCTTGACTGGCACACTTAGCAGAGTCATAAACATTCATCCTATCTACCAGGCGGTCCGCACACGGCTCAAGTCAATAAATAAAAGGCTAAAAGGATGGCAACGCAAGCGAAAACGTTAAATTTAATCGAGGACACACAAAAATAGAAGCAGAGGATGCTAGGAAACACGTGAGTGGTATAGGATACCACCTCGCCGCCACACCCTCAAGGTTGACATGAACTCGTGCGAACCGCCATTACTTGACAAGCCGTCGGCCGACCAGGGGCAGGCCAGTTAGCACGCTGACTTGCCAACAATTACAACAACTGCAAAGGTCAGGCGAGCCCACCAGGGGTCAATCGCTCGGCCAGTCAGCATCGAACAGGCAGGGCACGAATGTAATACCAGGCATGCGACAAGACTGAAACAGTCATGGTAAACAGCAACCATGGAAATATGCGAGTGTCAGAAAGGTCAGTCTCAACATAATTCGGTCCACGTCGTCGTACCCCCTTCTTCGTCTTATTTGTGAGATGATAAAATTGATTAGACTGTATATATTTGGTCTCCATTATGTAACCCAATTTATGGTGCGTTATCAACTCATTCGGCAAGAGGATACCTTAAAGTACACGTAACTCGTAATTGCATTTTATCGTACTCCATGTTACTCCGTTCGTACATAAATAATACCTTAAAATGTGTTGCTAATGGCCACAGTGACAAGAAGTAAACTACTTTTCCGCTTAGAGCATCTTAAAAAATGGCAGCCAGTGAAGAAAGCTGGTATACCAAGCAGCCTATGTGATTTATGATGATTCTACATCTTTGTGTGGGAGGAGCATAATGGGTATCTGACTCCAGGGAAACTTTGCGGCCTACATAAACCTCTTAGAGGATACGCAGTCTAAAACCTATGAATCCAAGCGATTATTAACGCCCGAATCCGTTCTAAAGACCTGTGCGTAGAACGACCAGCAACAAAGTCTCCAGATTTTGTGAGGTTAATTGGGAGCCAGCCAAATAACAGACTGATCAGATGTGCTGTATGCGTAGTTATGGCCTTACAAATGAATACAAATAAGTACTTATCGTGGTCTTTCATCGCAGGTGGAAAAAGGGTTTTACTGTCAATCTCCTACTGAAAAAATCTTACTGATGTCATGGACGAAGTAGAAGGCAGCTCTAGAGATCAGATCATCTCTGAAGATGCACTCCCGAAAGAGTTCTAAAGTTTAGGCTAATAAAACAATTGATCCACTGCTCGATAAGTTTTCATCCCTGTCCACGCAAATACGTGGAACGCGAAAGTTTGCATCGATTCGGTTACTGATGTCACTCTTTCCACATATTGCCTGCAAAACATTTTGCACATAAGCACGTCTACTAATAAAAAATATGGAACTTATTCAATATTTAGTTGACCCAATTGTGAAAAATCTCGAGGCATTCAGCGGGATTTAGAACCCGCATAGAAGGGAAAAATGCCGCGAGATTTTCACAATTGGGTCAACTAAATTTACTAAATCTGTCGAACTCTCTTAATAATTCAGTTAGCCATGTAGTCATTCTGGTGAATTCTTGGTGATTGCTTAGGAAATCCTGCTTTGATAGTCAGCCTGCTTTTGCGTATTGATGGATTTCATACGAGCGGCAGAGTTGGATGGGTAATATCGATCCAAGTGTGATCAAACTCACGGTGTGAAGCATGGCATTTGTAGCGCAAGTGGGTAGAGCGTTGGCTTGCATAGAAGGCCTTCCCTCCTATGTGGGTGCGAATCGCGCCAAATAGCACGAGAGTTTTTGCAATTGGGTCAATTTAATTAACCAAATCTTCCAAACCTCCTAAATTATTCAATACTCACCAAATCGCGTATGATGAGGTGTAAGCATGCTTATCCCCGAGGCACTAACATTTCTGCTCCAGTCCCGATAAACATTTGTACTGCTCAATCCACTGTTTGGAAAGAAGTGCTTCGTCTCAAAGTTATTAGAGATTTACCGTTAATTTGAGCACTGTTCATGCGTCATTTCACACTGTCTAAATTTTTGGCGCGAGCTATTTAACCGCTACGCAGCTGAGACATTCCATTGGCCTAAAGAAATTTTTATTCCCATCAAATGCGCATCTCACCTCCTATTTCGGTCGAATGATTTTCACGAAATTCTACAAGATTCCGTTTATACCATTTTCACCCTTTGGACTAAATCACCATAATAAATTCAGCATTTCCACACATGAAGGCATCGGGTGGTGAAAACAGATGACACAAATGTCACGAGCGTAAAGTGCTTTTTTGAAGTTTTTACAATTATATTTTTTTGACGTCAAGCCTCCCGAAAAAAAAACACAAATAATTCCCTATTGACCAAAATGTGCTTCAAGGTTCTGCTTGTTGTAATATAGGGGAGAAATCATAATGTAGCCCTTTATAGAAATAGCTTGCTGTCTACAACAACAAATTACTGCTGACAAATGGAATGTTCATCTGCATCGCATGTTCCCAGTATTATGGTGTTCAGCGGCAGTTGCATGCCATGCACGGGGGCGTTACAACTTATGCCATCACCTCTTGGCATCTTACTGGCTAACCAAGTCCCCCTAGAGTAACTGTCTAGCGACTGTTTCCTATAAATACTACAATTTCTTCTCAGAATTCTGGGATAGGAATACGAGTTCATCTTCAGCTCACCGGAATACATTTTTAGAATTCATCACGTTTTGGAGAGCTGGGCTAGCTGTTCTCCGTCGAAGCAAATACGGACTTAATTGGTCAGCAAGTTTGAAGTTGCGGTTTTGAGTGTTGGCCTTGAGCTGACCGATTTTTCTCCGGTCGCTGCTTGGCCATGCGTGTGGATTTAGGTTTGGCAAGAGTGCAGTTGCATCTTGTTTCGTCGTCACTGAAGATGATGCAAATAATCCTGCTCCCTCTTCCGGTGGTAACCTCACAATTCCATCTTTGTCTTTAAATCATGACTTTGGTTTGACCGTGTCCTGTTCTTTATTGAAATAATTGCGTAGGACCTTGTAGGCCACAGGGAAGTCCAGATACCTTTTGAAAAAAATTGGCGTCTAAGTACCGTGCCTCAAGCGCCACTCTATAAGCTTTTGAGGCTCCTCGGTCTGCGATGGTCTTTCCTTGAAAATCGAAGTTGTGGTCAGTCTCTCCGATATGTGTTGCAAGCTGTGATTTATGGTCTAGTCTTTGGACCGACGTTTTGTGTTCCTATAGGCACGTCTGCAATTTGCATCCCCTTTCTCCAACGCAATTACAGTCTCCATCACTGCAACGTATTTTGTAGATAAACTGCGGAGGTTTCAGTAGGGGGCAGCCTGTCTTTAGGTTTCAACACTCGGTGGCGGATTGTAGCCTGAGGTCATTGGGCTATGCCTACTTCAGCGGGTTGTTACAGTCAAGAGACTTTGTGTTGTTGTTTTACTGCCCGTCGTCTGTTGACACGGCGCTTGTAAGTATCGTTGTTTCAAACTTTGTCAGCTTGTGTACTGCAGCATTACCACCATCCTCTACTGTGGGGCCGAAACAGAACACCAACTCTCGTGACGTCAAGCCTAAAGCTATACGCATGGCCAAACATCGACCGGGAAAAACTCGATCAGCCCAAGGCCACAGCGCACAGCAGTGTCTTTTAACTTGCTCATCGAGAAAATTAGTATTCACTTCAACTAAGGCCAGCGGGCCTAGCTGTTCGAAACGTCAGCAAATCTAAACATTTATTCTGGTGAGCAGAAGTTGAACTCTTACAACTTTCTGTGTTTGAATCACTTTATTGAATGCTGCCACCAAAGATGGGTTAGAACTGGAATTATAAACCTAAGGCGAATAAATTTATGGTGCCAGCGATTGCTTCGACATGTTCGTAGAGCAAAAAGTGTTTTGCAAACGCTGCGCTATTCCGCTGGATTATTCTTGGCAATCGCTGATCGGTGACTATACGGTCAGTGAATACAATTCTGTGTGTCTACAAAAAGTAAGTACAGGCGATCAGTGGTCAACGCCGCCTCCAGTCCCAACAACGTGAACCCCCTTATTAGAGTCTATAAAACTCCACATCCTGCACCTTAAAAGCCCTGCTTAAATTGACCTTGTCCTGTGGACGACTTGGGAATGGTCAAATAGAAATTTATTTTGTTCAAAACGAGTCGAAGGCCGCCTTCTCTCACCTCTTGTAGTTGACGCGCATAGAGACCAGAAACAACGGTAAGGCGTCAGATAACAAAGCTAGATGACGCACTGACACAGTAAGAAGTAGTTGGAGTCGGACACAGCAACTACGTTGGAGAAACGGCAAAACTCGGCAAGTTGCAAATTGTCAAACACGCAGCTGCAGCGCGGACAAATGACGTCAATTCTGATGAGACCTGTCTTAACATGCAAATTTAATGAGGCCGCAATTCTCATGAAAGTTGACAGTGCTGTAAGTTGCGAGTTATTTGACTCGTGTTTCCCATATTTGCTGCTCAGGTTGAATTTGTCTGAAGCGACTTTTCACTGGAGGAAGACACGGGCCTATGCATCATCTAACGCGAGTTTTAGGGAGCCACATGACCAAGCAACCGTCATGACCAAATCCAGCAGGGGGTAATGAAAGCTCAGCAAACCACGACCCGCGTGCCGGCAGTCAGGCAGTTATCGAGCAAGCGGGCACTTTTTTTCCATAGGGTGGGAGGAGCCTTTAATTGTCATGGGTATGCAGTGGCTTATTTACTAAATCCTACAAATACTTTAATTCCATGTATATGTATTACACGTTCCTGCTACTGCCTCTGAGGATGGATTCTTGACAAAGTCAAAAATGTCAGACGAATAAAGTTCTCCTCCCAGCGATCGCATCTGCTTCCCCAAATTTCTTCCTGAGGCTCCTTGCGTTGGCAAAATAACTATTTGCCATTGTTCACGGGATTTTTTTGCAGGGGTTAAATAAGCTTAACCCTAGCAGGCCCGTTTCCTTGAGGGAAGAGAAAACAAGGGAGGCCAGAATGGTAGAAAATGTTTATTCTGTACATAAGGAGCGGAGAGTAGGCGGAAGGAGTTTGACTGTCAGACAAGCGAGCAACTGCCAGCCACAGCGCCATGCCCGAAGTGACGAGAAAGTAGGGACTTACCGGAAGCCCAGCCTATGGTTTGTTCCTGCATTTAATCAGGAAATGTTGCACACTGGTTGGCCCGAGTTCTCACGGGGCTAATGTCTAGACTAGCGATAGGGGCCCAACGTTGCGGAGGGAGTCACAACAAACTTTTGAACAGAATGACGGGACTTATGCAACGTGTCATACAAAGTGGACATATTTCTATAAACGGCTCGAATTAGGCATACATTTGGCTCAAAGGAAATATATTGCGCAGGAAAATCAAACTCACGTTCCTGATTGGATAATAAGTAATAGACCACATTGGAAATCCGACACCCGTCTAAAATGTACTAACTTATCATATATTTGCATTTTTGATGATCGTAGCCTGCCTCTCACGGATATTTGGGTAATCGAAAGACAGTTGAGGGCGAGCACGTTAATTAATTAGTGCTTTTCTCTAGAGCATTACTTGCACACGCATTATAATAACTGACCTTGCAAAACAACAAGGCAACGCTGTAAGAATAAACCTGGACCTATACAGTTAATGAAGGTAAGTTTAGCTGATCCAAAGAAAATTGTAAAATCTTGTTCCTCGATGGCAAAATGTGATTTTCGGAAAGGAGGCATGATCCCTGCAACAAAACTTTTTGCAGTATTGAAATGCTAGTTTAAACAATAATCCCAATATTATAGCTTATTACTACCAGTGCTTGCAATATTCGTACAGTTATTGCGACAACAAGAACTTATTATGTTGCAAAAAAACACGTAAAAACTGCCAAGTAAAGTTTTTTTAAGTTATATTCTTTTGCCAAAGTCAAGCTTTATCGAAAACCTTTCCAGCAGCCAATGCCCATCCTTTACGGAGAGGTAAAGGATAAACTGCCAGCCCAGACCATATCTATGTGTATCTTCTCAGTCTCCTGCTCCTGTGGGGCAGAATATATTGGTCGCACGACCCGACGTCTATCCAAAAGAGTGCAAGACAACCTACCGACATGGTACGAGACGGGCCAAGTTAAGGGCGATAATAGTTTTATTTTTTATTCCAATTTCATTAACTTTTCAAGTTCTATTTTAACACAGATGCTAGCCTCAACCCATCACGTGGATGCCCGAGAGGCTTTCCAAGTGGTCTACGAGGAGCTTTTCAGCTGTTCAAATTTACTTGCACAGGGTCTGTTGGCTGCAACAAAAGCGGCTGCCATCAGGCTACGTAGACCCGGACTGTGCGCTCAAAGGAACTTTGTAAAGGCACCGCAGTTGCCGTGGGCGACATTCGCTAACACAACCTCACACGGCGTATCACTGATCTCGGAAAAGGGTCCGCCCACAGACGGACAAGATCGCAATTCAGCCGTGCACACCTTAGAAAAAAACACTGTATTTAGGATTGTGAAATCCTAAAATTTCACCATTTACGGAGAGGAAAGGATAAGGTAAATAAGGGGTCATGTTAGAAGGTCAAATTCAAAAGGTCATGCAATGCGCACAATTCAATTTTAATACGATATTCACATCAACTATGGAGACAGATTGGCTTTCAACTTCTCAATTTCCGCTTCTTCACAGGTGAGGTAGCGTGCTAGAAATGGGAGTACCGAGTACTGATAAGCTGATGTGCGGCAAGATATATGATGGAAACCTCGACGTATAGGACGGGAAGACTTCGCAGCCGTTAGTTCAGAGTAGAGAGGGTAAGTGATCTCATCAAGGATGCAATCAGCAAATTGCTTGACCGTTTTTAAATGGCGTTGCATTATAATGTCAGCTAAAAAAAAACATAGGAAATATTGGCCGCTGAAGAGAGCATTCGGAGGCTACGTTTCAAAATGACCTCGTGTTTTTTGAGTAAGGCTGGAAAAATAACCGGAGAGCAGTAAAAATAAGGAAGAGAATATAGGCATCTACAAAACGCCAGTTTAGGGCTTGCGTAGTGTGATATAAACGCAAGCGGCGGATGTAATATAAAAGTTTATATATTTTGATAAAGAGGCCTTTCTATATGAAGACAAATTATAAGGTTGGATGCTAGTGTAACACCAAGGTATCGGAAAGAGGATACTTCGGTTGGCAGAATATCGATAATGTCGGGACTAAGAGAGGGTCGCAGTCGAAAAATTCACAGGACTGACTTGCACTCGTTAAGTAGATGGCCATTTGCTGATGACTATGTTGAGACATGGTCTAGGCCATCCTTCAGTATTTGGAGATGTGACTGACTTTTAAGAGGATGGCCAACAACCATATCATCAACATATTCAACAAACAAGCATTCATTTGGTGATCTAAGGTCGTCAGTGTGGAGAGAAAAGAGATGAGGGATAATATAGCCCCTTAGCCGCCGGCACGCCTGGACGCTGAAATGTTGACCTCAATTCCCCCCATTCGCCCTCCCCCAACAATCCTGGCAACAGCAATACTATATTTTTCCACCAACCAGCATAGTCTGTTTATTTTATTACCATAAAATGTACAGGCCTGGAGAGAATTCACTAAAGGCCCGCCAATTTATCGTCTAAAATAAAATCATAAATATTACGGAGGTAGTCACTGCTGTAACTATGAATGCTGTTTTGTGTCGTACTAAAAATACATGGTTTACCTCATCTAATATAAATACTATTACTACTTCTTGTACTATTACTACTACTACTTCTACTACTACTACTACTACTACTACTACTTCTACTACTTCGTCTACTACAACTACTATTGCTACTACTACTACTTCTACTACTACTTATTCTACTGCTGCTATTGCTGCTTATCAAAACAACAATACTTTTATAATTTTGCCAACAAAAGCAAAAATGCGCATACCAAGAAGAATTCGCGAAAAAGGAGGCCTTACATTATGGATTCTCTTTCTAACCCACTCCTTAAAAATGCCAACGGGCGATATCAATGGGACGTTGTCGGTATTGGAGAACTCAGGTACACTACTTTCGATCAGTTGACGCATGGCGCGCATTTCAGACCATTGATTCTGTGTATAACCCAAGGTGTGTCCATGTCACCTACCATATCGCTCAACGGGCTTGCCATTTACGCGCTGGAAGATTTGCTGATTCGGTGTCTCAATATTCCGACACAGAGACTACAGTTAGTGCAACCGAATTCTTGGCAAAACTGAAAAGCGTAAGTCTCCTGCCAAATGGGGCCTTTACATAGTTTGATGTTACATATCTCTCTTTTCGATTTTCCTCGACCGTCTGTTGGTCAAGACCTCACTGTAACAATTGACGCACTTCGAACGCAAATATCTGGGCTGCTGTCGTTCAGTCGTCCCTCTCTTAACGTTCTCCAACCTATTCTCCACTAACTCTGTACAAAATAAATTATTCCTTCCACCTGAAGTCTGGTAAGGGGGTAGAATCAAATCAAAAGGATCGCGAGTTAAAGGTTTCGGTGGTGCACTTCTGGGTATGACTGTTGACTAAGTCAAGTTAAGCGACGCCAAAATCCTCGCAAGAGGTGACGAGTGTGTGAGCTGTGAGCTGCTCGAGTCATCGTTCTCAGCCTCCCAGTCCCTCAAGAAGCGCAACAATTTGGTGCTCTCATACTGCGCATTGAGATATTGCCTGAGGGAGAGAATCAGTCACGTGGGAAGGATTAGGCTCAGCAGTAACTCTGACGAAAGCGGGCATAATTGTAGCGTAATTTTCAAGCCTGCATTTAACGCGGACAACAAAATCGCAGCAATTAATGACTCAAAAGGGTACTGTCAAGTCATTACCATACCCATTACAACCTCGAGTGGTGGTAACAGTAGTGGATAATTATAGTTCGCATGCAGATAGCCTGTACGAATTATTTACAGCGCGCAATCTTTGCATGTATCACCCTAGTCTGCGCATGCCTCACACATTTCTGCAATTAGATATGACTAAGGATTGTCAACAGAATCCGAAACGTCAGGAAAATAAAGTTCTTGTTTCAGTAATGCCATCTAGTTATTCTTACGTCTAATAAGCCTGAAATGGCCATTCTAGTCGCTTTTGCCTTGGCCGGCAAAACTATCTTGTTATGAAAGCGAGAAGCGCTTGCCATCTGAGTCATGGCCGCAGGCCGTCCGCGCGCACCGTGAGCTCGCGTGATGCCCACCCCCGCGTGCACTTCAATGTTCCAGGCGTCCCGCAGCGTGGGAAGCCAGGTCAGAACTCCCCCTTGTGTCCGATAGGCCAGGAACAGTCTAGAAGGACCAGCGCCTTATCAAAGGATGTACTGAACATGCTAATTCATTCCGCTGTCACCGTACCGTCGTGAATAAAGGCTTGCTCTCTTGCCTTCTTCTGCCTACTAGTCGGGTCCAAATAAACTGGTCTATAACATATCTACCTAAACTAATAGCTGCTACAGCTGCTGTCAGGGCCTGAGCAATGAGGCTCATGGCAAAAACGGAACGGTACAAGTTGAATTTGTCAGCGGTCGGTGAACTTTTGTCACCGAGTGTCAATGACTTAAGCCACTGCCATATGCTCAACGTTTTAGGACTTCACAGCTGTGACGATGCGGCAGCTACAGAAGCAGTTGATATGCCCAACTCTTGGATTCGGTATGTGGATGATACCTTTGTCGTCATCAATAGAGATCACGTGGTTAGTTTTAGATGCATCTTTCCAAATATAAAGGAAGAGGAAATCATTGTTGGTTGGATGCTTACCGATTGGTTATGGAAGTCATTCGTTCAATTCTTTCAGTTCTATGCTTTCTTGGGATCCTTGTACGCCCCCAGTGATTGAGGTGATCTATAAAGTATTCAGCGAATAGACAAGTGCGTATGTGCACTAAATCAGTGTGTGGAAGCGTGCTGCATTGAACCAGAAAACAAATCGCTGAATTACAATGGTTTCAAAGGATGCTTAAAGAAATAGTTAATAGGCGTATATTCGGCAACCAGTGCGCAAACAAACACGACGAGGTAAAAAATCCAACTAAACTTAAATTTAGGCACTATCTTCCGTATATGCGGGATGCTTCAGCGATTTCAAGACAGCTTTTCTGAGCGTTGCAGTTTCATGCAGGCTGAAGGCAGTCATCAAGAGCTAGCTCTTGGGATCGAAAATCCCCATTTCATGATAAGAAACGTTTAGGAGCTTGCTGCCGGATCTGGTGCAGCTAGACAGAAAGCAACTAGGTCAGAGAAACTGCGAGGTTACTCTGGATGCGAATGACAAAGCACGCAGCATTATTCTGGTGCCTTTTTTCTCACCGACGCTGCATGCTCGGCCATTCGCATCAAGAATAAAACACACCGCCAGGGCAAGAAAGGGCTGGAGTCGTTTACCGGATCTGGTACAGTTTAGGACAGAGCAACCTTGTTGGAGAAACCGAGAGTGTACTCCTGACTCGAATAGCCGAGGTGAGAAAGAAAGACGCCAACTCCCAGGTAGGAGCTAACTGGACGGGACCCGGCCATATTTTCAATTTATACGAGGCCGAAATGCTCGCAAGAGGTAACAACTCTGTGAGCCGCAAGTTGCTCAAGTCGTTGTTCTCAGACCCCCAGTCCATCAACAAACGCAACGATTTGGCGTTTCCCTTCTGTGTACTGAGACATTGCCCAAGCAGGCAGGTCAGTCACATGGGAAGGGCCGGGCCCAACAACAACTCTGACAACAGTGCGCGTAACTGTCACGCAATTATCTAGCCCGGATTAATCACGGACGAGGAAATCGTGGCAATTAACGAGTCGAACACGAAGTTTTTAGCCATCACTGCACCAAATAAGACCCCAAGCGGTGGCCACAGGAGCTAATAAGTATAGTACGTATGTTGATGACCACTGCGTTCTACCGTGCAATATGTGCATATATCACCTCTGTCTACGCAAGTCTCAGACTATCCTACGACTACCAACAATTACGGATTCGTGGTCAAGGTGATGACTGATTGCCATCTCGGGCCAAAGTGATGCGCATTTGACCGTTTACTTTCTATTGAGGGCCGAGTACCTCAGTCGCGTATGCTGGTGTTTTTTTTTCTGATAAGAAAACCGGGCCGAAAAACCACGTCAACATTTTATATGGTACGCCTAGAACACCGTGTGTACGCTTAATAGAACTTCCGGGAGGTGAACAGCGTCCCTTGGACAACGTCCATTTGCCCCGGCAGATGGTGGTAACAAGAACTGGTCGTATGTGCACAAAGGAACTTCAAACCGTTTACATGGTTCTCAAGGTCAGATAACGCAAAGCAGGCCTCCCGCTTAAAGTTAAATGTTTTGAGTGGCTGTAATTTCAATTTGCGCTGCCTCGAACATCATTGTGAACCCCCCTTCTCCCACCCCACCCAAATCACAACACGACTTCGTATATGCAGGAATCTTTTAACTTTTAAAATACCCATATACGTGTACACGTCTACAGAAACTCCTCTGAATAGATCGAATACACTCTAACTAGCTTGTCCTAACACGTTAGCATGACAATGTTTGGAAGTATTTTAGTAAATGGCACGGAAAATGCCAACACCTTTGTCAAAATCGAGTGCAAATGTGAAATCTCTTGTGAATGTTTCTCGTTGGAAACACACCTCCACTTATTTTAATGTATTTTATTCGCGCTGAGGTTAAACTTGTTGCCATTAAGATTGAAATTTTCAGGGAGGGGCTCTGTTGACAGCGTTCAAACACGCTCCAAGTAAGATCTCTTTTTATATGAATTTGTAAACTTTTAGCGCAAAACTTCAAAGAAATAATAACTTTCAGTAACATGCACTTATTCAATTAATACCGGGCTCCACTTCCAAGTTATCTGACTAGATGAATTAAGATTATAAGTTTTTCATCGAGACAGTTCACGTCTCATATCCAATTTTCGCAGGGAACATAGTGAGGTAATGAAGAGTTGTCACCCTAAAAGGCAACCTACCACGGCGTTTAGTAATATCCAGATATAAATCTTATTTAAAGGCCGACCGCTATACGTTCTGACTAATAAAGATCACAAAGTTTAAGTGGTTTAGTAGAAAAGCATTTTTTTTAAAAGTGCATTCCAACATTTAAGACATTATGTTGCAGTGGCAGTTTGAGTTTATCCAAAAACCACCACAACACTTAGTTCGAGGTGATCTTTGCAGCAAGCAGAATATTTTGATTTCCAAATTGAATATTGACTTAACAAAATAATTCGCCAAATCCTTAAGCCACACAAAATGCTATGCTTCTGTAAATACTCAGCTAAATCTTGATCATGCAAATTGGTCACTTTGAAGTTCTTTGATTGGTTAAAGACGACAAATTACAGTTAGCGTAGATTTTAGCACTTTCTCTACATTTTGCTATCTGAATGTAAGGACGGATAAAGACGGCTGCAAATAATCAGAAAATTGTGATACATAAGTCTGAACTCAGGTTTCAAAGTATAGATCGAAGGCTTGGATGAATATTTGGGCCTTAATCGGTAACTTACAAAGGGGTAAGTGTGAATGGGCAATAGCGATTTCAGAACTGAAACGCATACGGTCGGGAAACACACAGCTAGATATTTAGGTTATGCCCTTGCTGACAGAATGGCGTATCTTGTACTCTACAACAATTTACCGAGTCAGCAAAACTCCCCGTGGTTAAATGCTCTCTCATAAGTTTCTAAAAAAAGTACACACATTGCTTTATTTTATGCAAAGTTCGCAGACTCTATTTTTTAAATTTAATTGTAGCCTGAAAATTCGCGTTCCCGTTCAGGTTCTTACTTTGTGCCATCATATAAGGAAGAAAGTCCTCCGAAATGAATATGTCAAGGGCTACCCATAATGAAGTTATTGCTCCAAGGATTGGTTAGGGACAACCCGAAGAGTGAAGTTCGCGATTGCGCGAATTGCAAGACAACAGTTATTTTCCCAAGGACTCCGCTGCCCTGCAGCCTTTTAAAGATCGTCCATGCGCCTCTTCGCCTTTAACAGCTCCTCTGAGGCCGGTCATTTTGGGCAAATGGCAAGGCACCTCTTCGAATTTGATTTGAAATGAAGATATGGCAATTTTCGTCTCTAGCGAAAGTGTTGCTCACTTGTCTAACAGCACTAACAACCTACGAGCAATGCAATCTAAGTTCCTACGTCGGCGGATAATCCCTATGGTTAGGGAACTATCTACGCCTGACGTGGACAATTGTACCAGTAACTGAGTAAGGGTTCTCGACGGAATCCGAAACGTCACGATAATAAATCTCTTGTTCCAATAGTCGTATCTCCTTCTACTAGAACATTAATATTCACCTGCATTACTTAGTTTACTTTAGTTAGAGTTTAGATTTATAACTGACTGCCAGGTGGTTTTAATTTTTATTTTTTACTTCACCTCACTTTAACCTCCGGAATTCGCAGTTCTTAGCGTCGTTTCGCAACCTCGAGCAGTTCTTGATCTTTGTTGCACAGCTGCACATTTTAATTATGGTGCATTTTTCGTTGCCTAACATTAAATTATTTCGTATGAATTTGAAAATCGGCATCGCGAGAAGTATTATTTGATAGCAGAGGTTTTTTGGGGAACAAGAATGAATGTATTGTGAATTGTTTGACACTGGCCCTTTAGGTCGTTTTCGGATGCGTCGGAATTGTGTGAAGAGCAGTTAACATTGTTAAACGTGTCAAAAAGTCAATAATGTTTCTTCATCCGTGGTCAATAAAATGCTTTAGCGGTGATATAACTTGACCGAGGTTGCCATGCAAAAATTTGAAATTGGACACCAATTTTCGTAGGATTAAACTTGCATCGTTGGCTCTTGCCTATAAACTCTGACGACTCGTGCATCAACAGGCAGGTTCAATTTGATTCAATGTACCCCAATCTTTAATAAAGCCAACTACTAAATGATGCTATTGACCACGAATGACACAGCATTATCGATTTTTAAAACGTTTAAAAATGTGAACTGCTCTTCACACAATCTCTTCCCGTTTGATGATGATCTGTTGCCCCAGTGTTGAAAATCTGCAATAAAGTTTATTCCTGTTTTCCGAAGAATCTCTTTTATCAAATTAGATTATTTAAATAGTCATTCCTATTATTCTCTACTTTCAAACAATTTACGTTTTAATTATTTTTTGTCTTTGTCTGATGTTTTTCACCTGATTAACCCTTATTACAGCCCTTCTCGTGTCAAAGAGGGCTGGGGTTTTCACTTGCTGCAGTGCAATCTAAATTGAATTTATACCCCCAAATTGTATTTTAACTCTCCATAAAGCCAATAAATAGCCTCTTTACCTACCCGTATCTTCTATGCACTTCGCTTCTATATCCTCGTTGGGTTTCAGTTTAAAACTTAATGAATTGTTCATTTTCATGGAAAACATTTTCATAGACAGTTACTACACACAAATACAGTACGCACCAGAATTTGAACAACATGCCGATTTATGCGTAAGATTGATACTCTTTCGCTAATGGGCATTGACTCCGGTTGTGATACCAATTACCTTGTAGTTTATTATGAAATTAGTTAAGTTTTGATTGGATGCGTAATTTAAAACGAGCTTCCTTTTGACCACTTAAAAGACGCTTGTACTTTAAAAAGCAACTACTTAAATATTATGCGTTTTTATTATTGATTGCAGCAGCCTTTATAAATTCAAATATATTTTATGGACGAGGTAAACGAAAACATTATTTATTGTACTCATTTGATAGCGAATATTATATTCAAAGAAAGGGTACCTTCCGGTTTTCGAAAAAAGGATAATCATGACCTTTTTAATGATCGTCAGGTTTTTATTTATAATACATCATATCCGTAGATTTATAAATGCTGCCAACACGGTAAAAAATATACCACAACTATCGCTATATTTTATGAGAACTAAGTGACTTCTTCCTCATATTGTAGGCTAAAACGTACTCTACATTTAACTGGATGTACACAGTGCGCAGTTTGTAAATCTTGAACACGAGTTTAACAGTCAGTAGGTTTCAAAATTAGTCAGCAATTTAGAGATTTGTTGAAACCGAAAGATTCCCTTTCTTTAAATCCAAAATTTGAAGAAGGCGTAATTTGCTACCAAACGAGTACAAAAAATAATTTTTGCGTGTATGTCTTTCATGAAAAATATAGTTTATTTGCTAAATGCAGTCAAAATCCATGATAAAAACCCCATACTATTTAAGTTGTTACATTTAACAGCACATAATTTTTTGCTAGCATTTAGAAGGATGGCCACTAAAAAGCCTGCGTCCTCTCATGACTGAAATAGCTTCAGAATAGACTACACAGTCATCATATGTACAACCTGAATCAATTTCGATGAGCTAAACTCTATCAATCATTCACATATATGGGCATGTTGCCCCAATTTTGGCGCTTACTGGAAAAACTCATTTAAGTGAGCAAATAGCTCAGCACCAGTCCCTGCAAAAATCAGCTGAAAATAGCAACACACAGCCCTGGTAGTTGTACAAATAGCCGGGTTTTGTTTAGAAACACAGAATGCCGTAATCAGATAAGTCAGCAAGCCAGAAAGAAAAGGTTGTTTGCTTCACTTTGCCCCAACTGATAAGATCGCAGGCAGCAACAGGAGCAGCCCCAGTTAAGCAAGTCGTGAACTGTTTAATCCATCAGATACGCCTGTTGCGTGTCCGGAACACTTCCACTTCCCTTCTGCGTCAACAAGCCAGACAGGTTAAATTTTATTGTAAAGAAAAGCACTAAATAACTTCCCAGAGATAGTTTATGCTCTTCTACATTTTAAGACGGGATTAAATTAACATGGACCTGGACAGACGCATTGAGGGCGAGCCAACAACTTTAATTGTAGCTTATCAGCCTCAATTCATCACCACCTAACACAGACATCGAGGTATGAAGCAGGAACACAGTGGGTTGAACTTGCGCAAAAAATCATTCATAACGCCAAAGTGATTATTCACACTGCAGAGGAGATAATAAATGAAAATGATAACTCAAGATCGCTATATGTCGCGAAAAGAAATGGGGACTATTAGCAAAAAAAAATGATCTGGGATGACCGCGTAGTCCCGCGGTTTGTACAGGCCGAGTTTCTCCAACTAGCGCAACTTCTGAGGTGGTCGTGCTTGAACAGGTCGCGAGAAGGCTGTTTTGGCACAAAAGAATGACGGCTTTCTGAAAGATGCTACGTGATCAAAGTGTGAGGGACCGCGCTTCCGGTTTTAAAAATCATTTGTGGAACTGCTCAATTATTCTGGCTGTTAAAAAAACGCTGGCCAAACTCTTCAAACCGTCAGCAGTAGGTCAAATGCGTTCCGACGACCAAACTCGCGACCATCACGTTACTCTCAATTTTAATGATTGAGCCTAAATTTAGGATTAAACGAGGTAATGCTACTTTCAACGAAGTCGTTTTTGGTCAAAGCAGCCATGTGTAGCTAGAAGGTGTTTCTGGAAAGGAAATGAAAGAACCCATCACCGTTCCGCTGGGAGGGGTCATGACATGCTTTTTTTAAGGCTTTCTCTTACGAAATCGCTTGTCGCACCCCTTGAAAGGGGACTTGTAATAAAAGTGTTTTTTATACATTAAATGTGTTGCGTTGTATTTGTCTCGCCACCATATTTATTGTGATGAACCTCTCAGAATGTGAGTTCTCACGAAGTGCCTCCTCATGTCTGTCTGCCAAGCAAAGTTTTCTAGCTCATTGATCTAAGCAGCGGACTAGACTGTGCTTCTATTTGGTGGGTACAAAACTGTTTAATTTCGTATGTTGCCCAGACCAGAACAATATCTTCAGCCTGCCATTTTCCACACAACGCAGAGGAAACTTAACTTATATACCTCGAATCGCTTGCACATAGATCTGGTTTTCTAATATTTTCGAACAAAAATGGTCGCAGTCAATAACGCTTATAGGCACCTCCCTATCCTGATCACAGGACCGTAAATAGATGTTCACTCTCCAATTTAGAGACTCTACATGGGATCACAGATTTCGGCGAATATTCCCATGATTAACCTAAAAAGTGTATTCGGCAAACATATGTTTTCAGCCATTCCTTCTCAGGTCAGTACAGTTGCAAGGATAATGAAAATAATACAGCTTAATGAAGTAAGTAAGTGTCTTATGAATTAAACTCATCATTTTCAGGCCGCTCGCCTGTCCATAACAGTGTGTAGAATTCCATGCGCTTGGAAGAGGAAATCAGAATAGGTTGTGAGCACTGGCCATGGTCGTGGAATGATAATAACTGTCATTTGCATGGAGTGAAGAACTGTCACTAGGGTGTGGGTCCAATATGCCATCACCTTGCAATTGTACTGGCCTGATGATATATTGCTTAAAAGTTATGTTTGCTGAATATACTGGTCACAAATTTTCAAAAACTCGTTAATGCCTCTCTATACGGACAAAACACGCACGCGGTTGAAGTAACATATTAGTTTGGTCGAAAGAAATTTACACTACAGAAGAAGGTCTATTTCGGTCATTTAGACTTTTCAACACAGCAAGATTTACCTGTTGCTCCTATGGTTATGCATATTCAGCAATTAACTTTCAATCGCCACGCAGTCCTAGAGGCCGGTTTATTAAATTGGAGATCTCTAACGTTAATTTAGCCTTCCTCTTAATTTGATAGGATATGTTGAGCAGAGGGCACTTAAGTCTGTAAAGGCCCGAGTCAACTGTGATAGCATGCCACCCTGATGAGTCGTTCGCACGCCAGACCACCGGTCTGTCCACACAAAGTGAACGTGATGACGCGCGCGGCTGCGGCCAAGCTCAGGACTGCAAGAGCCGCAAAGGTAATGGAGTCGCGTCTTACTTGAGACAGCAATCCCATTGGTCTAATCTGTATGCATTCGCTTACTTAAGTATGATGAAAAGGTTTGCACAAAGACTTCTATTTTGTTCATTGATTGTGGTTTTCTACCTCAGGGTCTCATACAAGGTGTATGGTAAGTGGCTATCGCAGCTTTGGTCTCATTTACAACAAACTGGCGAGGCAGTTTTCAAACTCCCGATGTCCATCTCAACAGAACAATTGCTGACCATAATGCAGCAATTCCACGTGTAAAATTGTGGATTAATCGCTGTCTATTATGCAGCAACGTCATGTGAAGCACCGTTGAACAATCGGTGACTATAATATAGCAGCAGCAAGAACAACAAGATCAACCCTCAAGAAGATCAGGCTGGAAAAAAACGCAAGTGGTTCCGTTTTAGTTAAGCCCACAGATTCAGCTCAAAGGGGGATGTTAGGGCCCAGCTTATGTGCGAGTGCACGCCGCTCTGCCGAGTCGTTCTCCCGCCAAACGACTGCTCCGCCCACACAAAGTGCACGCCGCTCCGATGTATCTTTCGCACGCCTGACAACCGGTCCGCCACGTATAGTGCGTGTGATGACGGGCGTAGCTGCGCCCAAGCTCAGAAATCTAACATGCCAAAAGCATCAGTCACAGGGCCATTGAATTTGCATCTTACTTGAGACCACAATCTGATATGTCCAATCTGTATGCATTCGCTTGCTTAAGTATAATGCACTAGGTTTGTACATAGTCTTCTACTTTGTCTTCCGCTTATCGTGTGCTTCCATTGGGGTGCACTCAATGCGTAACGTTGACGGCGATATTGCAGCTTTGGCTACATTTACAACAAAGGTGCGGGATTAATTCTCTGTAGTGAAGTTTAAAGAGGTTGTACCGTTCCCTTTGAAATATAATCCTTCGTAAGAAATGGCATGCCCATAAGGCAACTAAGAAGATTAATTGTGGAATGGGCTCCGCGTTCATAGCACAGAATCTCTCATCTTAATTTATTCCTTGATCAAATGCTCCCTAGTTCCGTTATGTGCCATGCGTCCTATAAAAGATCAGCTGAATTCCGCTCAGACTTTTACCAAGATTGCCAAGACCAAAATGGGTCAGTAGCGTTGACACATCCTGTACTGGGCCAAAATTCAGAACAAATGCAGGTTCGCCTGTTGTTGCCGTCGATATGTAACCTTGCTCAAAAGGAGCCTGATTCAGAGAGATGAAGGATAGGGACATCATTCAGGCCTCTACTTTCTTATCAAATATCAATAACCTACTCGAGCAAAAGTGGTATGCTTGAGGTTAATAAAACCGCAGACAGATTCGCGATCCAAATGACACCGGCAGTTACAGATGGGCGACAGACACATTATAGGTTCACATGAGGGATCAACTGAAGTATAAGGTGGTTTAAAGCACCTTTTTCCGGATGCAAATTTGAAGATTGAGTATGATGAGTTGGCTATTAAAGCGGAAGAAGAGAACTCATCGTTCTTCCATTACTGAAAACCTATTCGCTACAAGACATTCTGTAGACCCCAAAACATCCTTCCTTGAAATTGTTCGGGCACGAACAACTCGTACCTTGCGCGACCTGGAGGCAGCCTATTAACGGCGGTGAAAATCCGACCTCTGTAAACAGCTGGTGCATGGTGTGAACCTTGCTTTGCCTTGGTATCATCCGGCTGCCTGATTTCCACATTCCCCTACCCGCATGTTTGCCATAACGCTTTTGCTCCTATCTCACTGTCCACAATGCTTCATTTTCGTACGTTTCTAATTAGACTAATCATCCCAATTTATAAATAGCCCTTCCCTAACCTACTTCAGTATGTTTAAACGTTTCATATCGAGGTAGTTATGCACAGGTGCGTGGTAAAAAGACAAATGCGCAATCAGTGAGACGATAATTATATTAGTCTGAGCAGTCGGCTTCACACAAGAGGCCATCGTCTGATAAACTAAGAGAATAGTGTGCACTGGCATATATTTATAGTCCAAGTACGAGTAAATTTGGGTGGGGGAGTGGGAACCATTCGTGATTGGTCCACATTTAGTCCGTCTCACCTTGTAGTCTCTGCGCGCGCATCCTTGGCGTTATGGCGTGCGGCCTTGGCGTCAAGTCATGCGTAAGTGCCGTGGCATAGTGGTACATCCACATCCCCGTTGATGGAGTTATAGTCGGTCACACAGGTCCACAGTAGTCTTGGCCCTGTCTTACTAATGGCGTAGGCCATTATATGCGTGCCCCCGAAGTCGCATTCATTGCCTTTTTCCAAATTATGCGACGCAATCTGGGACAATTGGTCTGTTTGTAAAGGAGACATATGGTCGAACACTGGAACAAAATTTATTTTTGCCTGAGCATTCGTGAACAATTGGTCTGCTTTTCGCACTACACGCTTACGCCCCGTTATTCGTGAGCTAAGTCAAGGCCCTCGAATGTTTATTAGATGCATTTTCCTTCAGTGCAATTCAACAGAAATGAAACTGTTAGTATTTTATTTTTGTTCTTTTCATCTATAAAATTGCATGTAAATAGAAACGCATTTATAATGAAAATTTTAATTTTTACATTTTGTATTAGCGTCCAAACAGATGCAGGTATGAAGCCGTTCATTGAGCCGGGGCACATCTTGTGGAACTACAATATGTTGCATCACGCACGGGTAATTCCAAACTTAAGTTAGTCTTGTGTACTTAACTGTGTCAGTGGTTTCTTTTGGAGCGCGCGCACCTCAGTCAAAAATATGAAAGTGTCAGTTACGTTAACCATTCCATTGGACATATACATTTATATTCTGAGTTAACCTAACTGTAATAACCTGCGTCAACACTGGCTATTTCCTTCACTTGTATGTCAGGAAAGGATAGCAGACGGGATAGCAGAGAGCAGTGTTTACTTTAACCGTCTCTGCTGGTAGTACATCAGCTCTATAATCCGTGTCTTTCTGCAGCGTGTCTTCTGTAGTAAGTCTCGTCTCGGCAGCAGAGTTTCGCGTCTGCAACAACCGAGTGATGCCTCGTGTCGGTGGCAGCATATTGAAGAACCAACGGCCTTTGCTCCATATTTGGCAGATTTGCGTTTTTTAAGTTGACCCAATTGTGAAAAAAGCTGTCATTAATAATAAGTCAGCCAAGTATTCATCCTGGTGCCCATGACGTGGCGTCGTAGCTCAAACTGTTGAATCGTTGGCTGCGCAAAGGCCTTGCCTGCTATGACCGTTCAACTCCCGCTGACGCCGCGATTTTTCTCACAATTTGGTCAACTTAATATAATAGATCAATTGAAATGGAACCCAAACGTGTTGCACCTAAAAACAGCAAGTTTGTAGCGATAGACTTTTCCAGTAAAATAGGCACGGTCATTTGATTAAGAACACAAGATTAATGTGCATTTTCTGAACTGACAAATCCAGATGTTTACTATCAAACTGATATCCGCAAACTGTCACACAGAATATATGTTTTCCAAAGAGGAAAACATATTTTGAAAAACACCCGTGTGGAGCAAAAAGTATGATTTTCTGGAAATGTGTTATTCTTCAATGAGCTACTTCTGACATTTTCGGCAGAAGTTATCGTTGGATAGCGAAACACCACTTCACTCACATGTAATAACAGTTCACAGCCAGACAATTTTGTTTATCTCTCTAATTATATAATTTCTACTGGAAGCTTTCTTGACATAACTTTAACCTGCTTTATCTTTGCGTATCCCTGAATAACAAGCAACGAATTTCACTCTAACTCCAAGCTCAGAACCATGATATTCGATTTATTGATTGTTCTTTTCCACCAAGGGGTTAGTTGATGTGTCGACATGAGAAGGCTGTTCATATAAGGGAGATGGAGTAATCAGCTTTTGCATATTTTCTATCTTATAATACGTTTTCATTGCAGCTTTGTGGATATCCATATGCATTCGTTGCTAGTAATGGTATTACGGCTTCACGATCGTATCATTGTATGCTAAATATTTTCAGTGGTACTGTTTAAAGATGTGGAGCATTTTAAGTCACCGGCGATTCGATTAATGTCATACTTTTTACATCAGAAGGCAGTCCTTACCTTTAAAGTAGCCTAACTGGCCACAGGTTTTCAAATTTATTCTCTATAATTATTATTCTTATGAGAGAGCAGTCCTTTAAACTCCTCAGAATAATTAACAGTTTTCAATGCAATTTCAAAAAAAGAAGGCCTCCAATATTCCAACTAAACAGTCAATTTAACGTACATATTGGTTTCGATGTCATATGTGACCCTTCTGAAATCCGGTTGGTTTTCGTTCCATTGACAAAAACTAAAATTTCTGGGACATTTATAAAGCCCAGAAACCGGGAATCGTTGCCAAAACACATTTGAGTGAATCTCAAACAAGAGCTTTTAGATGCTGTCCGCGTACTTATGTAGCGCAAAGCAATGTTCTAGACCACCCACCGGCGTCCTATATCGAATGCGTGGGAAGGCCCTTGCTCCGGTCATGTTTGGTCATCTGAATATAAGCTGTCCACATTTGAAAGCGCAGAAAGTTGAAATTAAAAAGAAAAGCGTTTCCATTCGTTAATGTTTTTTAGAAGTGATAGGTTTTTCAACAAAATTGAGAGGTGACGATGATGACCATTGTTTGCGTTTTTTAGAGAAACCATTCTTTTGGACATTCTGGTTGCCTATATTTTACCTTAAATTTTTAAAAAGGTGTGCTCATACGTCATTAGTATTCCACCAGTCGTAGCTTATATCTATTACATACATCAATTATACTTACCTCCATGGATCTTTTAAGAATGCATATGATTTTTTGAGGAATCAAGGACAATAAATTCTCTATACAGGGTAGCGATATAAACGGTTTAATGGAAGTTTGGGACCTGGATCATATAAATGTCTTATAGTTCAAGAAAAACCTATATGAACATACACCAGTCAATGTGAATACTTTTGCTGCGGTGCAGGTACGCCAATATTTTGATAAACACATGCCACTTATGAGTTTTTTGCAGCACTGGCAAGGAGTAAATGATGGACTCAAATTAATAAAATGTTAAAATCCAATTTTTTATGTTTTACTATAAACAATTAAGTCAACATCACCCAACCTCAAACGATAATTAAAACTTAAACAACAGAAATAAGTCAAGAGAAAAAATCCAATAAAGCAATATAATAGGTGCTTTGTATCGATATTTAGCCTGTAACATGAAATTTTTGACAATTGTGCGGATTCTAATATGGATAATGAGGTGCTTTAATACCACAGTAGTTTGGTTATTCCAATAACATATTCTCTTCTTGTCGTTAAATAAAACTTACGTGTCATATATTTTATATTCTGTAGTTAACAAAAAGCACGCAAACAAATATTATCCGCTATGACCAGGTAAGTGACAAAATGCGGTTTTTTATTGCCATACCCAAAAAATGACAGCTTTTACGCCTGAAAAACCAACAACTCTCATTCAAAATTATATACTTTTCCAAAAAAACACCCAGCACATTCTGCACAGTCTGCTATTTTTGCTTTGGTTTACCCCATTGTCTGGTGTTATTGTGCATTGGCAAAACCCTGAGTTACTATTTCTAAGGAAGCAATCGTACAATTCCTTTCATTCCTTCTGAAATTTTGTGTACCAATTTCATTTTGATTGTTAAAAAAAACTTAAAAAACCCCTTTTAGAGTAAGTTTAGTTTTTAAAACCTTTGTACTCCAACGTGGATGTAAACAAATAGCATGTTCAAAGGCACAGACCCGAGTTTCTCCTAAATACTCTGAAACGATGGAAAAAACATTCTTTAAATGTCCAACGCGCAGATACATCTTTGTAACGTTTAACCGCTTCTTAGCGTTAACAAAATATCTTAAAGGTATAATAAAATTTGCGAAAATTTAGACCACATACGAAAAAATCGCAAATCGTCTAAAATTATGCTCTTCGAGTGCAAATGACGCTGTACTGTAATGTCCCATAAGTACAACATTTTTCTCAACTAAAACAAATATGTATTAGAGTAAGAAGATAAAGACAGCAAAATACGATATTTGATGACATCTGACATATAAGTTAAATTGAGGACATAAATGAAACTAAATATGAAAGCATAGACTTAATAATGGATCTCCCTTAACGTTTTGGGTTTACTTGCGTTAGTATAGAATCTTATTCACCCGCCGGCACGTAATTTGTACATCTGCATCTTGGCATGATGTAGCACAATACTTAATGCTGTACTGAAATCTTTAGTTTTTTGTCCGCTCGAAAACAAATATGCCAACCGATACACACGTCAGTTGATTATTTATTTTTCTAAAGTTTAAAAAAGTAACTTCTGTGTTCCACATTTTGTCAGGTCTGAGGACGAGCCTCAACTTTTCAACATTTCAACGAAGCCCATTTCTTCCAAATTAACCATCTTGGGATGTGCGTATTTCAATAATCAGCAGTGTTCAGTGCAGATGTTTTGTGGAGTACAGCCTGCACGAAAGTTGTGTGCCAGCATTCAGGGGAAAACTTTTGCGAACCGTTAAATTAGATTGCAAGTTTATTGCCCGCGCGTCCCTTGGGGTACTTACCAAAAGCGATTACATGAAACACTTGCGTTTGAAAACTACTACTGCTCTCAGAAAACATACCCTGGGAATCACAAATAAATTATTGATGTGCAAAAAAATTGTGTTTCCAAAATTACGTGGAAAAAATGCGAGAATTTTGAAAATTAATATATGTTAGCCACTCTCACTAACATTCATGCACCACACTTCATAAAGATAATACCGTTTTTATACATTAAGTTTAAGATGCCATGCTGACAGTAATACATAAACCAAGAAACTGCTGCTACAGAACAATTTTCCACCGCAAAATAATGTCTGTCCACTTTAAAGATACCGCTTTCACCATAGCACAAATGGCTTGAACCTTATCTGATTATTTCAGTGTAATTTTGATACTTGTTTGTACAAGACGAATTAATACAGAGATAGTTATTGCCGGGACCCGCTATTAAAAGAATGCTCTAAGAAATGGAAATGGAAAAAATTAGGTTTTTCGGAGGACAGTTTCCAAATTTTTCACTCGCTTGAAAAAGCGCATACAAAGTTTCACAAATTGCATCATAGGTGTGTACTTTTTTTCAGAATTCATGTAGATTATACTTCAAAGTAAATATTTAAATTCTATAAGCTCTTAACATGAAAAATAGAAAACGTGTTTTCCTTTTGTTCCATACCTTTTTCATCGGAAATGAGGGTCTACAATTGATTGTTGACATTTAAAGGTACATAAAAAAAATTGTGTTGGTAGTATTCTCATTGCTGCTGAATAAGTTAGTGAACAGTCCTACAATCTGGATAATGAATGTTTGGAAGTAGATACTGAAGGTGGATTATGGCTGTTTCAGAAAACTATCTGAAGCACTATTCCCACGGTATCCGACCAGAAGACGCCAAGTGAAGATCTCCATAAATTGATCTCAGATGATGTCCGTGAAAATTAGCAAGGTAAATGCTCATTGTGCGACACTCTAACAACGCACTTTTTCATAAATCATATTTCCTGGACGACACTGCATGATATCAGTTACCTTGGGATACGAATTTGTACAGTATTCTCCTTAGTACCCCGATCGGCCGTTGAAGAACCAAACACCATTACTAAGCGAAATTCTGAAGTAAACTAAGAGTGACGTTATGGTTATAAGCTAGAGTTTCCTGGCATCAAAGTCAGCGAATTTTTATCGAACAGACATCGTTGGCAAAAGTGCATTGTTGTTTACGCATCACACTTTCACCAATTTAATTCACTCGTAATGCGTGCGACTGCTAATTTGTGGTCAAATACGACGTGGCCTATTATGTGCGCAACTGCATGGTAGAGACATATCATACGCTCTTGAAAGTGAACATTTACGAGCACTTTCTCTAAATGAACATGCCAGAATTTCAGGAAATTTCTTAAGCAAATGGAAGAACTTAGTGAAAATCGACAAGCGTGACTTCTTGAGACACGTGTTATTCTAGCTACGCAATTTTTTGTGTGATACGAAGCAGTTTAAATATTATTCCGATCTTCCAATCTATAATAAAACACCTTGTAAGGCATGCGTAATTTTTTAAAGTAAAGCACTTTAGGAAAGGATATTTAGTTAAAAGCCAGTTGGTTTTTATTAAATCGTCATCCACGGTAAAGGTGCACATGTGTTCAGGGATCATACATTTTCTTTTTGTGCCCTTTATATTCAGTTTCTTTTTAGTAGTAACTGCTTGCCTTTGAAAACACTCAATTTATTATCGAAATACCTATGAAAAAAATCTACCGTGTAAAGCCGATTAGGGAAAGGTATTTCTACTTGACACACTGGCGCTTCTCGGACAATTCCTCTGAGTTATTCTTTCGGTGCACTTTTAGTAATTTTAATTATAAACACAAAATTAAATGCACTTTTTGGGATAGACAATGGATAAAAGTCAGTATTTTTACGTTGTCTCATAGTTGCATATGTTTTTTTCAAGTCGCTTTTTTAAAGACGGGAAACAATGTTTCCGAAAGAGTATTATCCTGAGTCATTTGAAATTTGGCCAGCACTGTAAAACATAAACGACGGTCATATTAAATAGCGTCCATAATTAACAGCGAAAAGCGGAACCTTCCGGGATATTAAAATAATGCTTATAAAAAAATACAGATCTGCTTACCAAGGGCGCAAAATCATGACAACCAAATTTCGAAGGACCTATTATCAAGCTTATCATATTCATTTTGTCAATCTTTCATAAAAAATTGAATCCATGTCTTTTTCAGTTAACAATATATGCAAATCACTAACGTGTTCTGCCGGCTTTTTGAATTTAGAAGGGGCACATTTTCTCGCGAAAATAAGCCTAGCAGAGCCCACTTTTTTCAACGTTCCAATGATCCTGTTATCCAAATTTAATATTTTTTGTAGGTTTTGTGGTTTTTGAAAATGAACCAGGACATCACGGCGAATGAAAAGATAAGGAGCAAGAAGTGTGCACATCTGTCTGGTCAAAAATCGTTGTATACGCCTTTTTTAGTAGAGAATATGCATCAATCAACGAATAAAGTTGGTGACGTAAATATATTTGACATTTAAGCTCAACGCAAATTTTCAGATTCTTCTTTACGGTACTTTATGCTTGCACTGTTGGCCTCAACAAATATTTTGTACCACTACGTCTGTCCAGCTCCACCTGCAGGCCAATGGGTTTCCTTATCAATATGCAGGTAACGAGACTAAATTGTATGCAATGCATATGACTATTTCTGAAAATAATTTGCTTTGACTTGATTGGATGAACATTCCTGTAAGAAAATGGCAGATGTGCTTTGAGAACTTTTTGCAATAACTTCTAGTTTGGCAAGCGTATGTTTTGACAATCGTGATCAGTCCTGTACAATTACTTTGATGATGTAAACATTAGAGTTGAATAGGGTTTAATGTCGATTGGTTGAAGAAAAACCTGTTTTTTGGTTGTATTCAGGTTTCAAAATAAATATTTGCTTATTTTGCAACGTATTTTGCCTAAGACAATTAAAACAAGACCGAAACTGTTGATCTTATATATAGATATATTCACTCAGGAATGTGCGAACACCGATCGAATAGGCTTACGAACTAAACAAAGTTCGTGTGGTGGTCAGAGGTCCCCAACGGGTGACCGCCTGCCAGGCCGATTCCGGCCAAGTCATAATAGCAGTAAGTGGGGTATGACAGCATCTGGGGGTAACTTGATACAGAACTGTTTCGGGCTTATTAGCCTTCATCAGCCAAGCATATATATATATATATATATTTATAAGTAAAAAAACTCATAAATGCAGAATTATTCGATGCCATTTAGCAAACTTAACAAAAACTATTCAGAGTATCCTAAGAAAAATGCAAGCGTTGCAACAAAGAACGCTCTTTCGAAAATTGGCCATACAATTCGCATATTTTGGCAAAAACCTTAAACAAATTTAAGACACAAATCCGGAAACGCAATACCCAGCAAAGGTTTGCCACCAGGATACCAAATCGTATGCATTTATTTGTAGAAACTATTGCTTTCTTAAGATTTAACCGTGTCATTCATGCCACTTATCCTCACTCGTTGTGCATGAAAATGATAGTTTGATCGTAGGTTTCGACGAAGCCCACCGTGTGTGCCACACCACGTTGGCATAATTGTGCTTAATTAAGTTTATATTGGTATTAGACTTGCGTGCATCTAACACACTTCCTCTTTCTACCCTCACTGAAGCCCAATATCATGCTTGAAGCAAGAAGTCTGAAGGCATTACTATGCGCGTGTAGCTGGCATGGACGGAGACACTCCAAGGTGTGCAGTCACACCTTACTCAGATTCCAACTGATTGGAAGAGCTATAGGGGCCACATTAGGAAGAAGCCATTTGGTGACCCGACACCGCTCGAACGCTCACTGCTGCAAACGACTGGACTTACACTTATGTCAACCTACGCCTGTGTGGTCAACCCTCTGCAGGGCTGAGTCACACGGCACCATTACTGCGATGACTGTTGGGTCCATCCACATCAGATTATGCCTGCTTGGGTGCAAACCTGTGTTCGACCGATAGTCAACTGTACAGATTAAACTATGTAGGAAAACAGGAGCGTTTCAGGTATTTGCATGAAGGATCAACACGTCGTATGGAACACCGGATCAGTTTGTTTATTGTCCTGAGCTTTTGGGCTCTTGCCAGTGTTCATCGTTAGACAAAAAACACGCACACACCGGGCTGACTGCGCTTTCTAAGCGATTGCAGTCGTCAAAGTCATGCTTCGATAGCCCAACTTTATTTTCTTTAGCTTGGCCCGAAAATCTACCGAATTTTAATAGAGCGCAAGCATAAACTTACCACTTAAGTGGGCGGTTTTAAAAGCTTATTCGCAATGCGTGCTACTCAGCGTGGGAAAATGTGTTGATGTGCGATGTTCTCTCGCAGGTGTTCTTAGGAGATACGTGTGACTGATCTGCGGTGACTAATGACATTTGGCCACTATGGGCAGTTAAATCGGGTTCAGTGAGAGCGTGGTCAGAAATACGTGTGAATTAAACCTACATTTGCAGTGAAAAAAGGTGGTATTTCATTCCCATTTCTGGTGATAGGTGGACATGTTGAAACAAGACGGTGGCCCAACCAAAACACGGCAAGGGATTTTGGTTTGCGATCCCAAAACGAATTCCAAAAACAGAGCACTTAACACTTAAGAGATAAGAACCTGTACGCCATCATGCTCCACTCTGAAAATCCCTGTGAATTTATAAAGATGCACGGTGTCATCCCGTCATGCATATGTATGGGTACAAAACATGTGAAGTTCAATACCATTTTTTCACAGCTAATCACAACCTACCGTTCCAACTGTTTTCGTCAGATGCAAGAATTTGGCATATGTGTAATTTTTCATTTCCTGGGATTTCTGTCATAGCAAATGGGCGACAAAGTTCACCTGAAGCATCAAAGGAAGCCTCATTGACCTCCCGGCAGCAGTGTCTGTTCTAAAGTTCCATTAAGCCAGCCCCAATAACCATACGGAAGAAGGTTTACCTGGCATTGATACATACTAACGGCTATATCAGTGATTTGAGTTGACCCAAATGTGAAAACCTCTAAGCATTTGGAAGGATTTGAACCCGCGCATCAGAGCAAGCCTTCGACGGAGGCGTAAGCTCTACCACTAAGCCACAAACGCCTGCTTCACGTTATGCGTTTCATCCCACTTGGATCGATATTACCCGCTCAACTTTTCGCTCATATGGAATCCCCCAATACGGGAGCAAGTTGACTGCCCAAGCAGGATTTCCTAAGCAATCATCTAGAATCAACCAGAATGACTACTAGGCTGAGTGGTAGAGCATTAGCCTCCAGCAAAGGCTTTCTCTGATGCGCGGATTCAAATCTCGCCAAACGCCTAGAGTTTTTTACACTTTGGTCAACTACAAACCATGCCGAAGACGGTTCGCTTGGCGTCGATACATACTTACCTTTAAGTCGGTGATTAATTCCACAGAGGAGTTACTTGAGTAAGCATGGACCGCATAAAAAGCTGTAGGGCACCTTCTTCATAAAGAGCAGAATTCTCGCTGTCCACTTTGCCTTATAGGCGGCGTTCAGCCTTAGAAAATCACACTAGAAAACCGAGTGCCAGGTTTTGTGCTTAAGGCTTAATCATCATCTGCAAGAGACAAACAATGCGGCCTACGAGAATTTCGATGTTAAATTCCAAACTGGAGAGCGCTTGCACTTAAACACATTCGTTTGCGTTTCCAGATTTGTATTTGATAGTAATCAGTCAACTGTGAAGTATTAATAATAGTCTAGAGAGTTGTCTATGGTATAAATCGCGCTGAGGTTCGCTTTCTTACCATAGTGTCGGATGGACTTAACACTATCTCAAATCCAAATTACTGAAGGAAACTACATACTGTCGGTCATATGCTACTGCTTCAGCTGGAAAGTGATCGGCTTGTTATTTACAAGCAACTTTTATTTTTATGTCAAATTAAAAAGGCCACATTTTTACATTGCGATTTTTGTGTTTATCTCAGTCGTCCGCATGATATCCCGTTGAAGTCCTATTGGGCATTTAACTTCGCCATAAGTTGACGTCGGAAGATTTTTTGATACTTTTTTCTTCACTGAATGCTTGCAAGAATGACCTACTCTTATACTATAGCTACTAACAAAAAAGAAGAGGTAACTGCGCAATTTTCTTTAACAAGATATGTATATATTTATATAGATTTACGTTTGCATTCCCTTTTGGTGAAAGAAGTTGAAGCTCCAGGTTGTAAACCATAAGTGACAATTGAGCAGTAGATTACCAAAACGTTTTGCAAATGTTAAACATAAAAATATGCATTTAAAAGAATTATTGTGCACATGGAATAGTTATAGATGTTTATTTACCTCACGGGCTGTTTTTTGGGAAATTAATAACGGCATCGCGTACAATAGAGCTGGCCAATATTTGTGATACACAAAAAATTAGCAAAACTATTGGGGGAGTAATATAAATAATAATAGATAATATAAAAATTATATTATTCCCATCCGATAATGCGTATTGACATTCAGACCTAAAATACCAAGGTAATCTAGTAAAACCTCACTTTTCTACGAAGCTATTTCTATAAAAAACAAAGAAGAAGTAATGCGTTTTGTTTAATATCTCTGATTGTCCCACTGATCTTGCATGCTTTTGGGATTTGTCTGTCGTTTGGCGTGATGTTAAGCGTTAAAAATGGACACTAGGACTTTGACGTCAACAGTCCTTACAAGCGCACATTGAATCATACCGAAAAATGGTAAGTGCCAAATTGACGCTAGGTATTACTATACGTCCACAAGTTAGCACTGAATAAGTTTAACTACTGACTAGCTTAACATGCTATCTGTCATACGCATCCACTTCGGCGGAGTGATGAAATGCTGTTCATTTTTTGCCTACTTGTTCCGTGAAATAAGAAATAAAGCGTTACCGATTTACAGAGCGATGGCGTCGTTTTTTGTTTCACCAACACGGTGTCCTGCAGGCCTCCAAAAACCGACGAAAAATTCCACCATAATTTGAGAGCGGAAGAATTTTGAATATATTTACTTCACTGAATGCTTGAACAAATGACTCCAATTATCTAGGTTCATAAGGAAACGAAAGATAAAGTGCGTATTTGACGTTTTTTAAAAACCATACTGCCTTCTTGTAGAACTTTCAGCTTGTGCACTTTATTAATTATAGATTGTTATTGAGCAGTGAATTGGCAAACCTATTTCGCAAATATTTAAAAATTCAACGTGCGATGAAAAAAATTGCTGAGCATCCTGAAAAATGGTCTTTAGAAAAGGGAATGTTTGTTTAAATGGATTGGTTGAGACGTTTTATTTAACCTCTTGAACAATTATCATGGGAGAAAAAATAAACTTTATCTAGGATATCTTGATGTGAGTGACGATTAGGCCATCGTTTTAAATGGCTATAGAATAAAAAAATGAACTGAAAAGATATTTCAAGCAATAAAACACGTTAATTTTTTTTTCTATTTGATGATGTTAATGGAAATTAAAGTTTAAAAAATGCAAAGGTCAACTAGCAGGGAAGATACATCTAAAAATTTAACTAAATTTAGGCAAGAACATGGCATTGCTGCATGTGAAAGTGATACCGTTACCATTTGAAAGGCAATACGCGAAGTTTGCTATTAATTAAACCGAATAATTAGCAGCCAAAAGTGAGATTTTTGGCAACAGTTTGCCTACGTTTACCTCTCGACGACTGTTTATCCCCATTTTTTTTTAGGTTAGCAAAAATCAGGATTTCAGGAATGGAACAGAGACCATATTATGGTTACCAAAATTTGTAAGTTTGTTCGCTGACTTCAGAAAAACCACCAGCACGAAGCAAAAAGTACACCTCAATGGCAATTACCCCGCGTCTCACCTACGTAGCTGCGTTCTTACTCTCTTCCCAAGAGTTGAAACACATTGCGGCACAACAACTGAAAAAAATGAGGGATAACAATACCTACATGACCATTTTAGAGCTAATAGATGCACTTATTCTGGTATCAATCAAAGCAAGTGCCAAATTAGTAACTAAACAGACACCTGAAGTCTGAGTCAGGAAGAAGTCTACCGATTGTTACAATCTGCTGGAGTAGGCATAGCCAAGGAACCTAAGGCATTGATGCGGCACCAAGTAATGCAACTTAAAAACAGACTGCTTCGCACTGCAACCTCCGCAGTTGTCTATTAAATAAACCGCATCGATTGAGACCGCAATAATTTAGGAAAAACACGGCGCAAATTGTAGACTCGCCTACATGAACACAAAAAGGCGGCCCGGAAAGTTGACCCAAACTTGCAGGTTGCAATCCACGTCGGAGAAACTGGCCAGAAATTTGAAATTCAAGGAGCGGCCATCGTAGGTCGGAAAACTCAAGAGAGGAAGGACTAAGGCCTGAGGCATGGTACTTCGAAGTCTATTCTGTCAGCAGGCATCTTAACCTTTTCGTGGCGTACAAAGTCCTACGCCAATACGTAAGCAGCGAACGGGCCAAGAGATTGCAAAAAAGACAAAAAAATCGATAACAAAGACGTATAGCTGCAACTTTGAATTTCTGATAAATAGACTTAGCTCACGCTTTTTTAAATGGACAGCCAGCCAAGCTGAAAGAAACCTAATCGAACAAATAAAATTCATCCGGCGAGCATAAGGTCACTTCTAATCATTTTATTTGTTGCGCCATGCACAGGCTTAATGTAATTGTTGATCATTAAAGTCTCCTTATCATATTTTCAACGCAAGAAGTAGAAGCCTATTAAAGTAATTTCTTTGGCACTAAATCCCAATTAATCATCTTCAGAAACTAGCCACATAATCACACTCACGCTTAAAATGATTTGAACACCCCCTGTAAGGGCATAAAATTAAATTTATGACTAGTGTATTTCATTAACTATAATAAAGATCTGAATTTTTGATCAACTTTGCGTATTTTTACCCATTACAAGGTAAGGCCAGTGTATGTTTGTTTCTGAAACTTGCGTCCTAAAATGCATCGCACTCTGATAAAATGCCCTTTCTTACGAACCATGCATGTTTTAAAAATACGGTAGGTTAGAAATCATCGTAATCCGTATGGGCTAATTTTTTAACCGCCCGAGGTGTGAAAAACCACAAGATGCCCTAAGTTATCTTAGCATTAGTCTGCTAATGTTTCTTTCACATGTTATAGAATACCAACACTAGTTTATATTTACAACATAGTCAACTCTGCACTTTATGCTGACTTCATGTTCCCACTCAATTGAGAAAATGTGTTTCGTCAAGGTACCTTCTTTATCATTGAGTAGTATCCGATAGGGAGAGGTGTAAATGTCATTGTTAAAGCGTAAGTATAAAAATTTGAGCAAAAGCTCAACAATTAACTGAAATAAAAATGGGGAGGCAGAACAAATAACAGCGAAAGATGAAAAACGGTGTATATTGACCTATTTTGCAACTGTAGACATCATGGTGAATAATGTTTTGCCATATTTAGGCCCAATTTGACTTCGCTCAATCCGGTGCTGGCGTCGTGTGCAGATTTCGTTATGGTAGTAGTTCAAATAAGGAAAGGATTAAAAGCAAGCATATAATGCAAACAAATAGGCCGAATAGCGGACATTTGCTGTGTGAATCGATAACGAAATAGTGACTCAATTTGATAAGCCGCCGCAACTTTTACTATCGAATAAATTTCATCCACAATAACAAACCGTATTTTTTTTACAAAAACTCTCTGCAGAATCCCCTTTATTTACTTATTAACTTTTTACTTCGCCCTGATTAAAAACATAGAAACGCGTGTGCCGCTTCTTCAAACGGCATTGGCACAGACCGTATACAACCGTTTCATGAAGAGGAGCGCAAAATTGGAGATGATTATTTCGGGCAACCTCAAACACCAATTAAATTTCTTTTAATAATTTGTGGGAATTCTGTTTGTTTTTACGTGTATCAGATAACGTAATTACACATTAAGGCAAAGGTAGCTTATGAAGCCTCGCTCACATACCCCAAGTCCCAGCATTTTTTTCCTGCAAAAACGGTTGTTATAGAATTTTGTGGAGTAAGAAAATAGGATAAACTAAGAGAGAAATGTTTAGAAGTAATGGTAAAGTGAAAAAAATAGTCGAAGTTGCTTCCCGTGGCTGCCGGGAGCAGGTTATTCCGCATGTAAATTATAAGTGTGAGAGGCGCTACGCGTCGTGATATATACTAATCTAATTTCAGAACGGTAAGTTGAACAACAGAGAAGTTCAAATAGCTCACTCCCTAAACACTAGCTCAATTTTTTAAAAAATTCAAGAACCCTGCCGTTTGATGCTCGGGTTTTTCTACAATAAGATAAATGATAATACAGATTAGGGAAACTACGGATATAATATACAAAACTTCTTAATACAGTAAAATAAAAGGAATTTAGTATTAATTAAAGTATATTCCACTGCTAGTCCTAATTTTCCGCCAATAAAATCAGTTAAACAACGTTTTTGTAGGAAAAAATCCATATTGTAGGGATTAATTAGTAGGGATTCATAAGCTACGGTTGCCCAAATTTTGTACTTACGTAAATCTTACACCAGATGACAACAACCGTTTATGTTTCAAGCTGTCTATTTAAGGCTTATAAATATCGTCAATAATTTGCTGATTTGGCAGAATCCATCCTCGCCAGGAACAGCTCAACATAAAATGGCATGCTTATAATTCCGTACGCTGGCCACTGTCCGATCATTCAGCATGCGATCGTGCAAACAATTGTATCCATTTCTGCTTCTCATGTGTCTGATGACGAATCCGCAATGGATATCGAAATGTCAGGCAAATAAACACATTGTCCCAGCGATCGAGTCTTTTTCTTCTTATTTGTCTCAATGTCATCCATGTTATGCACCTGGCAGAAAAATCATGCAAAATCCTCTTAGCTCTAACCTATCGCATCTTGGGCCATTAAAAGAGGAGAGATTTCCCATAAGAGTATTTAAAGCTTGCGGGCAACCATTAGAGGACTTTAGAAGCACAAACTTTAAAAAAAAACGTTTCTGAATTGTATTTTGTGCACCCACGTCATACTTGATGTTATTTCTAGGAATAAATTTGGTTCATTTATCAGGAAGTCATCTATTTAAGGCATTTTAATACGCATGTTATTAAAAAACCGACGAAGAGAAGTCTGCAAAAGGTTTTTACGTTGGAAACTAAATTGAAGTCGATTGTTAATGCATTTTGCGCTTTCTGTATTACATTTGGTTAAAGATGACCATTGCTATTTTATTAGAAGGAGCACATTGTGAAAACAAATCTTTGTTAGCAAATCCATGTGTTAAAGTACATCAATGTTTTCTTTCAGCTTCAAGTAACTCATGGGAGATTCCATTTAGCTAACAATATTCTAGTAAATTGATTTGGAAAATATTGTTATGGCTTTAGACGCATTGTAAATCTATTATAGGTATTTTCACGGTGTTTAAAATGTGTAAAGATGTAAGAAAAATATTTAAATTTAAAAGTAAACTAGTCACCTATTAATTTTTCTAGAAAATGATAATAATTAACTGTGATTATTCGATCGAAGTGACAATATATCGAATTTGTTTCTTGTTTTAAGATAAGAGGGTGATTATCTTCGTTAAAATATTACATAAAACTTTAAATATGTGCAGTGGTTATTGATGCATATGGAATACAACCAAACAATCAGAAATTTGAAAAAGGAAAAATGATACTGCAGTTTCAAATTTCAAACATGCGAAAAATACGTTCGACTATCAAGTGACTTTCTTTACAAGAAATCCCTACATGATTCCCTTATTTACTTTTTTCTGTTCATGATGCTTCCATTTGCAACACAAGGCACACAACACAATGCGTTTTTTTAAGTTTCTGGCACACACATTATTTGTTATTATTCATGAAGTAATGCCCAACATTAGCATTATTAATTTAGGCATCCCCAAAATAAAGTCAATTTATCTTTCAAAATCACAGAAATTCTTCTCATTAAATTTATCAGGCAACATGATGATGAATTAGCAATGAGGTCAAAGCTTTGTCTTACTTCAGCAGGTGTATATGTTAATAACTGTTCTAACATATGGTGGCGTTTCCACGAGGGCTTCTGCCATGTAACGTTGAACTTAGAAAAATCGTACTGAATAAATTACATGTTTTTGGATCAAAAGTGTTTTATTATGCTCATAAAGCTTATGTGAAATAAGGTGCCTTTAACACATTAATAGTAAAAAAACACTCCTCATATCGATTTTGAAGTCAGTTTGCTAGTAGACGTATTACGTTTTCCAAGAGAAGTCCTTATCTGAACAGGAAATCCCCACAATCCACAATTTCTGGCATAAACGTAGGCTTTACAGGAGATTATAAAATGGCCAAGTGTCAAGCAACAATGCGAATATTTCCAATAAGCTTTTAAGGTATATCCTTGACGTTTATTTTATTTTCAAGTGAAAGTTTAAAAACACTTAGCAGCAATATAAC
Organism: Ligula intestinalis; assembly: GCA_036362985.1. Classification (NCBI taxonomy): domain Eukaryota; kingdom Metazoa; phylum Platyhelminthes; class Cestoda; order Diphyllobothriidea; family Diphyllobothriidae; genus Ligula; species Ligula intestinalis. The sequence goes on from JAYGXS010000008.1 coordinate 22,701,330, forward strand.
ACTAATAAACCCTCAAAGTAAAGCATTTCACGTCGACAAACGGAGCCTTAGCATAATTTAAAAAAAAATGATTTAATTTAACGCATTCCGACTGAAAGGCAGATCAGAAGTCCAATATTTTTCAACATTTTAAGTTGAATATAGTTAACATTCTTCTGCAAAATACCCTTTTGAAAAACTGCTTGAAAATTTCTTCTGGAGCCATAATCGCTTAGCTAACCTTCATTTAGGATGTATATCAGGTGCTTTGATACTTTTGGCTATGCCTTATAAAACAACTTTCAAAAAGCACTCAATTAATGCAAGTTTTTTTATCTTCCTATCAAGGTTAAGTTTATATCTCCTGTTTTTAAACAACAGACTAACAAAATAAAAATTACAAATTATTCAGTCAATTCCTGAGAAGGCTCTACAAATTAGCATAGTTCAATTTTGCAAAAAAATGACACCTTGCTTACAGTCCTACAGCAAACAACTAATGATCGCTCTTCACAATCGAACATATTGCAATTTATCAAGAAATATTACGTTGTATAGAAATACCAGCGTTTCAGCAAGAGGAATATTCCGTAACAGTTAAAATCTAGCATTCTTGGTCCACATCAGTTTACATGAAGAAGAATCGTGTTCATGCAAAAAAAACAAAATAAATAAAACAGCACAAGTAGATTTACGCTGGAATGTATATTTTTTTTAATTTTTCCATACATAGTATTCCATATGACGTGCAATGTTATGTTTGGCTGTTATCGACCACCCAAAGTTTGATTTTGAATTCCAAAATGGTTTTAAGAAGACTGCTGATTGTCGAAGTCAGGCAACTAGAATAAAGCTTTATTTTGTCGACTAACAAGACATTGGAGCAAGATATATCATTTGCTAACCTGCTGTCATAATAACCAGTGAGTAAAAATTTCAGTGGTGCAATCTTAAACATATCATTTTTGTAAAACAAAATATCTATCCTTCCGCTACGTTTCTTTGTATGCACTTTGGAATTTACATTAGAATGAGTGTTTGTCGTTTCTTCAAATGGTAATTTATACTGTACGATTTCCACTGGCATTAGTTAATTTGCCATAAATATTCCACCAAACCTTCAAAATAAAATAGTAACTCAAACATTTTACCACAAAACGATGCTTCTAAACAGCCCTCTATGTGAGTCGTGGTTTAAAAATTCACCCAAAGGTGTCAATTTATTGCTGCGCAAACATAACGCCCACAAAAAGGACGCAAATGAACATGTCTTAGATAAATAAAAGTTTTTTAAAACAAATTGCCTCTTTAAATAGTGCTTTACTTTGATATTTCAGCGTCGAGTATCCCATTACTAAACTTTTTTTTGAACATTAAGTCAAGTTCAAGATGGAACATTATGGACAGTTTTCTGAATTCTTTAAAAATCAGGGATGCGCGCTTGCTAAAAGTTCAATAACCAACTTTTTCATGTATGCCGGAGCAGTTATCTTAATTTTTTAAAGCAAAACAAAATTATACTTTCTCTTAACAAGTATAATTAAAATGTTTCCGCATTGCTTAAAGTTCCTTTATCAAACAGCGCGCACAAACAAGAATTTTTGGTCCGCAGTATTAAGTAGCGCCGAAAGTTCGTTTTTAACCAAAAAAATGTTGGATGGGGCCCCATTTTGCTTCTTTTTGGCCCAATAAACGGATAAGAACTGAACTCTATTCTAGCAAGTTACGTTTTGCATCTAAAGTTAACTCAATGGAAAAAATACGCCACGTCAAAGGGCATTACATCCCCAATTTAAATCTTTATTTTCGAATGTTTCATTCACCAGAAATTCTAACGTTTCAAGGTTTGGTTTTTTCAGTTAAATGCGTACAATGCACATGTATGGTTTGCACTGCCTTCTACTATACACTCCGGTCGTTCTTTATTGTGTTATGACCTTTTTTGCAATAACAAGGGTTTTTGATTGATGGCTTCCATTTCTATAAAACGGCACACTGTAGAAAGATACCACTTTCCACGAAATCCTGTACAAAATGGCTTCTTTCTTTTCATTTAGTTTTAAATAATTCATTTAAGTTCCCCTGTGGCAAACAAACTTTATATTTGTTAGATGAAATAGATTCAAGTGTGACGTTGTAATTGGTATTTTGACAGCAACAAAACAAGAAAAGATTTGAGGAACGTTTGATGGTCAGTCAATAATGACTTAAATTCTTCAGTATTCTTTACCGCACTGAATACGCTAACTGCCTTGCAAACATTTAAATAGACAATAACATTAATCGATCCGTTGACTGTCAAGAAAATTATATTTAAAACCCAAATAAAAATATCTACTAACCAATCCTACCTTTCTGTTGAGTTAACGTGAAAAAATGTAAAAAATTCAACGCTTAAAGGTGTAGCAGACTATTTTTTTGGCATTCTGCTGACTAAAGGATGTTACATTTTAGGAATCTATATATTAAGTGGGATGCACTACTTTATTCTGGACAATTACGTGCGAATGATGTTGGAAGAAAACCTGCAAAACCCAACAGCATAATTATATTTGAAGCAGGTGGAAACGGCGAAATTCGTTTGTACAAATGAGTTTCGAGAGAGCTCATCAACAGTTATCTCTCTTTGCATGAATAAAGAACAATTGGAGAACACCTCATTTTAAATTTTTACAGAATTAATAATAGCAATGTCATGTTGACGTAGCGAATGGCCGGTAGTAATGCCTACTTTGAACTTAGGACGACACGTATGGAGGGTAATTAAAAAGAATTAAAGTGTGCCATGCATCTACCAGAGCAATTTAAGCTTAACCACATCGTCTGTTTGCGATCATAGGTTGACTTTCTCCTGCTGTGTGCAGGCAGCTTCCGTGTTACGCAAGGTCTGGTTTGTTCGTGCTGATCCGTAGATTTTGGTTCCGTAAAAGCCCGTTTATATATCTTAACCTCTTAAGGGAGACCATATCCCAAATACAATTCAGGGACAACTATGGTGTTCCATAGAGAAATCGTCCTCTGCAGCCAAAATTGTGTTCCCCAACTCCAACTAAATGCCTTCCAGATAACCGGTCAAATTATTTAGTAGAACAAATGTACAAGGGTGCTATCTTTCGACTTCTTTGGTTAAAAATTACCCTTACATTAAAACTGAGCTCTAAAAAGGAAGTATTGTTTGTTAAACAGCAGTTTAAAATGCATTTGTACTTATTTACTTATAACAAGTATGAGGTTTAAAATGTGCTAACCATCCAATGTGCACTCCTATTTATCGTCTTATTACACCTAAATAACTTTAAAATGATAACTTTTCTTCTATTGAAAGCAAACGAAATACATTTTGGAAGTTCTGCGCTAAGTTGACTGAACATCCGTGTTTGATATCAAACAATAAGTAAGAAGTAAGTCAAGTGCTACTTTTTAAGTTTATCTTTCCGCAAAGATTCCACTTACCACCAAATTTATACAATATAGGATGATGTTTCGTTAATATCTATTGACAATGCGTATTGACGTCTACACGCGTGTTATTAATCAATACTTAAATCCATGCTATGTAATAAGTTATCCTTAAGTACGTGGGCGACGTGTGCGGATGGCAAAATTCTCAATCCATATAATACGCGACTGAAATATCCTGAAATTATTCAACACACTTGTCTGTAAAGTCCCATTTAATCTAAACAGGCCCATCATCATATGGGCTGCCATTTCATGAACAAGACAGCTACTGTACACATAATTCATTTCACGGCAGTGAAACGTCACTTATCTTTCTTCAAATAGGGCCATATATATCCTGATCAGATATGAGAGTCAAGCAGTCTACGAATACTTTGCATGTTGTCATTTTACTAACGTCGGACTGGTCTTCATGTCATCAGGCACAGGCGAAACGTTTGCTTGACAACATGGATTATGGGTAAGAGCAGTTATTTTTTGAAAAGCAAGCAAAAATATAACCCAGTAGGAATAAGCTAGAAAAAAGTATCTTTGCACGCGGAAGGTCACCCATGCACAGCATGGTGAGCCCTGCAGCAATAATGCCGAAATTTAAGTCGGTAATTTGGTATATACTTGGACAATTTATAATTATCAACTAAGTGGATTTAATAATAAGGAAGCCTCTTTTTTTGGAAAACTGCCGTCTTGGCTAAAGTTATGAAACAAAATAGGCACTAATTTTGCCTAAATCTTAAGTAAGCTTATGTGAAGGAAATTAGGACAGAACCAAACTTTTAGCAATATGTATTGTGCTATGGAAGAATTCCAGAATATGTAAAAAAGTGGAAAAATAACCTTCCAGAACTGAAAAATTTTGTCCTTAATTGTTAGGATGCAAAGAAAGACAAGTTAAAAGAATTGCATTTACTTTCAGGAAAAAAGCAACAATTTAAGTTTTAAAAATAGGTTAAGCTAGCCAATGGGGTTATTTTTGCACAAAATGTGATAACAACATATTTTTGTCCCATTACCTTGGCGAATAAGCAAAGTATAAATCATGTTTCCTGTTGTCTCTTGAATATGGATTGGCCTCCGCATTTTTTACATTCCTGTAACTGTTTGATGGTAGTAAAATCCTTCAATGCGCCCGCGAAGCCAGCCTAAAATTGGTTAGCTTTCTCTTCCCAGGAACATCTTATACTTTGTCAAGTAGCATTCGTTAATTTCAACTTCATCGTTACATCGTATTAGCTGTCTTTACCAGAAAACTTTCTTACGCTGAGATGCATGTATTAAAATATCTGCTTAAAGTCCTTCGTATTAATAAAATCCCATGCGACTTTATTTGATTTCCATTTATCCGATTGTCTCTCCTTAAAAAAGTATTCTCGCACATGAAACATCTTCATTAGTAAAAAAAGAGCAGTTTGTCTCAGTAAATTTACAAAATGTTTCACCTAGGTTGAGTTGCCTTGCCTTTAAACAAAAACAAAAAAAATGCGCTATTCTGGAAGGCCAAATAGCCAAAATAATTGCTTTTTTAATGTTGAAAGAATCAAAACAGTTGAACATTATGTTTTGATGCCAAAATATATGTAGCAAGTAGGCTTATAAACTTGTCGTAAAAGTCGGTTTGCAGGCCCAGGTGTAAAATTGCAGCAATATACCATTATTTCACCAATGAGGAAACAGTCAAAAACCCTTAAATTGCTGTTTTTTCCTTCAGTAGAAAGCAGCTGTTGAAAGCCGGCAAATTCTTTCACATAATTTATCTCCTTAAATTTGAATTTTTATACGCACATCTCCTGATAAAGTTATTATTCTTACTTTGTCCATTTAAGGATAATCTGAATAATACTGTTTTGTCTATTTATGTCATACGACCCTGATACTGCCAAGAGTGACGAACGATTAATTTTATACAAGTGCTCACTGGAGCTCGATCTTCATAGCGCATCGCGAAGAGCATATATCACAAAATATTTTTCATTGTATAAACAACCTTCCAAAACGTGTTTTAAATAAACAAAAGCAGGACAAATTCTTCTTTATTAAGTACGCGAAATAAGTACAGGATACGAATGTTAACTTAAGTGTAGCTAAACGCAACTTCCTCGAAGTTAACATGAAAACTCAACATTGGCCTGCTGCAGCGAAGGAAGCGGTTGACTCCAGTTGATGTTTTTTTAACCCTTCATCTTAACACCATCCAGTCTTGTAGCGCTACTGATCGGGTGTCAGCAGATCACAATATGCAAGCAGTAAATATCAAACGTATATGCATACACGATGTGCTAACAGTGGGCCCACAGATGTATTTTTATTTTTTTCACATTTTTCATTGAATTTATTTATGTCTTATATACTTCTACTAGTTTTAAAGTTAGAGTAGTCAATTATAAAGCTTGCTATAAAATTTAAAAAAGACACCTTTTTGAACCACTTGACCAGGACTCATTTGCTAACAATTTAACACCAGAAAAACTTTTTCACGTTTTTCAGAACATTTATATTAATTTATCAAAGCCGAGTAAATAAATGCTAAAGTTTATTTTCCCGATTGACATTTTCACAAGCGAACGGGAATATTCTACTCAAAAGCCGACGTAAATTACATGTTAGGTGATAGTTGTACACGGCAGTCGATGTCACAGTATCGTCTGAAAAGCTCCAATTGGATCTTAACACCCGCATCACTATACTGAATGACACATACTGATCTAGACAGCTACTATAAAGTTGATGTTTTATGGCAGTGAATTGCCGCTTGTCGTTCTGAAAATAGGTTAATGCATAACTTGATAGGATATCACAGTCCTGTCGCCTAAACATCCTTTCTAGGCCCATTAGATTATTGATGTAGGACTGGGCTTCCTATCAACTGAACCAGCGTAAAAGTATGCTTGCTTACCTTGTTTTTGGGTAGAAGCATTTGTAACCAGCACAGGAAACAAACAATGGGTCAAGTTGGATATGCGAGACATTAGGATTCTCGCAGCCAATCTCCGGCTTACTGACACTTCTCATGTACATAATGAAAAGAAGAAGTTTTTAACTTCAATTCATTGTAATGTTCTCCATCACTAGGTGTAAAATGAGGGTCGTTAGGTTAATCGGGCGCTTATTGTACGTGGCCTTGATGTTTTCTACTAAGTGCATTCGTTTGTGTCGTGGTTCGTATAAAGATTGGCATTAACATATTTGTAGGTACCTTAGACGTTTGATAATTTTCTGCTGTACTGTATGAAAGTTTCATTAACCTGGTGAGAACTGCGATCTTTTGAAGTGCTATACGTTTTCAGTGGTTTTCCTTAATCGATCTTCAAAATTGCTGGTTATTTATAAGAACGACTGCATAAACAAGTCTGTTTTGATAGAATCTCATGCGATTAAAATGGATTAAGATATATCGGATTTAATCGTAACACTTCTTTTTAAAGTATATTCTTACCAAAAAGAAGAATATGCAAGCACTGAAATAAGAGTTTTATATTCCTGACATTTCATCTTCCATTGGGAAGATAAGGGTAGCATAGTTTGAGTCATCCGGGTGCGTTATATAGTTTCCTCAAGCATGGAGCCACTACGCATGTCTTAATTGGTGCCGCGATGGCTTGCTACTTCGCATTAGACTCATTAGATGCCGTGATTTCATTTTCCATGTCGGATATGGGCTTATTAAATGCGCGAAGATTATTCTCGCTGTCGTCAGAGTTGTTGCTGCTGGGCCCAGCCCTTCCCATATGACCGATTCACTTGCTCAGGCAATGTTTCAGTACCCCCTATGGGAACGCCAAATTGTTACGCTTGATGGTGGACTGGGTGTCTGAGGACCATGACTAGAGCAGCCCACGGCTCACGCAATTGTCACATCTTGCGAGGATTTTGGCCTCCTCAAACGTGAAAATGTGGCCAGATCCTGTCGAGTGAGCTGCAACCTGGGAGTTGGCGTCTTTCTTCTTCACCACTGCGGCATGCTCGGCCATTCGCTTCCGGAGTAACTCCCCAGTTTCTTTGACATAGTTGATTTGTCCACAACTGCACCAGATCCAGTAAAATACTCCAGCCGTTTCTTGCCGTGGCAGTGGATCTTTCGGTCTCCTGATCCGGCGCCTGATGGCTGCTTCTGGCCTGTGCGCAACTTTAACTCCAAATAAGGTGAGTAGACGGCTTACTGCTTCCGATGCATTCTTCACATCTGGAATAGCTCACCAAACGTTTGGGCAAGTTGGATGTGGCTTCTTCGCTTGGTTGTCAATGCAGTGGTTGAAAAAATTGCGCGGGTATCCATTTGCTCTCATTAATCGTCGAAGTTGTTGTTGTCGCAATTATTGCGCCATCACCGCACCGATTAAGACCTCAAACGGTGGCTATGGGAACTGACAAGTATAGTACGCAGGCGGATGACCGCTACAAACTATTAATACCAGGAGTGTATTTGTCCGACGTTTCGAACTCTCCCGCGAATGAAAAAACGTACAGCTCACAGTGTAATTAAGTCAGTTCCGCTGAGATTGACCTCTGCCCTTGACCTCTGCCCTCGATCTGCTGCAATCTTATCAGTCGCTTTTTGGGCAGCTAGTGGGGGAAATTGAAACAAACAACCTTTTTCTGGCTTGTTGAATTATCTGATTACTGCATTTCTTGTTTCCAAAAAAACCTGACCGTTTGTACAACTACGGCTGGAGTCGTTTACCGGATCTAATGGCAACTTTTCTTTTCACCCCCACCGCATGCTCGGTCATTCGCATCCTGAGTAATCTTCCGTGCAACCCCGAGGGAATCCAAAACGTCTGGAATATAAAAATCTCCTTTCGATAGTTGCATTTAATTCATAACCGCTTCCCGAAACTAGAATATTTACGTCTATTGGCGATTTTCATATTCCGAATGGCGCGCGAAATTTGTTGTCCAGTTTCAGTTTACATCTTGATAATTTTCCAATAAGGTTGCGTTGCCTGCAAACAAAAATGAAACAAAACTGCGCAATTTTGGCAGGCCAAATCGCCTATAAAGTGTTTTTTTCAGTAAGCTCAACTTAAACGTTTGAATCGTTTGTCAGTTGTCTTGCGTAGATCAGAAAAAAAGAAATGGATCCGCGTTGGTTTCTTGTGTTTGTGTTTAAAGTCAGCGTGCAAGCCCAAGCATTTACATGCCGTAATATAATATTATCTTATTAATAAGGTAACAGTTGAAAATCCAAAAATTGCTTCTTTTTGTATTAAGTAGATGGCAGCTGTTCAAAGCAAACAAACTGCTTCATATTATATGCCTCCTTTCATTTTAATTTTTATACGCACATCGACTGAAAAAGGTATCATCGTAAATCTATCTAGTAAAGGTTTATTCGAATGATAGCAAAAATTCGTAGGACTCATTTGGTTATCTGCGCCATATGTGTTAAGCTCAATAAAGATAGATTAAATTTCTTCAACGTTATTACGTGAAAGAAGAAATGGCCATCAGAATTACATTTAAATGTGAACAAACACAAGGCTATAAATAGCAAAATAAATTGGTCAATATGGTGTTGCTAGACCAAATTAAATTGGTGGCTCTGTCTAATTTTTTAAAACATTTTAACCTCAACGTCAGGCAGTCGTGTTAGCGCCACGTGACGGTCGTCACCGGATGGGGACCAAACTAGCATAACATTAAGAGCCAACGTCAATATCAACGGGGTCACAAATCTGCTCGCATTTGTTCTGATAGTTGCTTGCGTTTATTTATGGGTCCAAATTTTCAACTTCTTAAATTTGTGTTCCATGTACTTTTTATTATTTTTACAGCTTCTGAGCTCAACGTTAAAGATTTGAAAGTAAGGTCAAAGATAATATGGAAGAAAGGCAGTGCTTGAATTAAGAAAATGCTTAGCAGGTGTGCACAAAACATGTATGCGTAATGTTTGCCTACCCTGCGTAATTATCAAAGGCTGGAAATTATTTGTGCAAAGTAATAAGCACTGAAAGGTAACACTAACAACACATTGACAATATAATACAAATCTGTTATATAAAAAAGATGAAATTAAAAAAATCACAAACGTTAAAGGTTGAATATATCTAGTATAAGACCGCTGTTCACTTTAAACGTTCCACCTAATTAAAGGTCTGTTAATGTTTCGCCTTTCTGCATAGATTCAACAGCTCTTTATGAACAAGCTCGGTGAGCAAGCAATTGATCTATCATGTTAAAAACAAAAATTGGAATAATATATTATATAATAACATTTATGTTTGAGACCGGATTTAAAAAAAAATACTTATACAAGTTTGTTTACAAAATAAGAATTGCAGTCAGACGAATAAACTTTTGTCATAGTCTGAATAATCAAATAATTGCAGGGTATTATTGTAATTTATCATAATTTTGATAGATAAAAGTGTTAAGATATTGAAGTGTCCCATTTGATTGTTTTCATCACTGAACATTCTCAAACTGACGTCCATTTTGAGCATGACACTGCTGACAACGCAAAGCAATGGAATCCAACCTACCATGAAACAATTCGCTTGATATTCGGGTGCCTTCATGTTCGGTGGCTTCTCTCAATTCAGACACTGTTGAAGTGGTCAGCATGCAGTGAAAAGACAATAAAATGATACTTTTAAATATTTTCACGTTTTAAAATAACAAAATTATAAAACTGACAAAATTTGCAAATAATTAAAATGTGTATACATTTTTTGGGACACCCTGTATGTACGCGTTTTTTTAAATTGCAGCCAAATTGTCTTAACCCACTCTTGAATTCGATAGTCAACACAGATTTTAAATACCCTGTGGCGTATTTTCTACGCACGTATGGTATTTATTGTTTTTTTGCTTTACAGGAAAGCAATTTATCCACCTGTTTACCTCATCTCCGGTGTCTTTGTGCTTTGCCGACTTGCATTTGTTTATTCCGCTTTACCTAGACAGTCACAGCTAGAAGTATAAGGTCGGAATTTTCGGCAAACCGAGCGTTTTTTCCGTTTTCCCTTATAATACGCGGGTAAATATAGTGATCAAAATTTGTATTGATTTGTTTTTCTCAGTATCCACTGTAACAGAAATGCAAAATGCATACATGCACTGCACAGGGAGAGGGTGCGATGCCTTGTCTAGTCTGTGCGGCATCGGCTGCAGCCAATGCTAACACGCCATTCTGTATTCGGTAGAACTCTATTTTTGGTCCCATATCAGCACGCAAACGCCCCATCCTTCTAAATTACGGAACAAAGTCTGCGTAGTAAATCCGGAAAATACATAAAAAAACGAAAACTTAATAAAAATAAAGCTAATAAAGTAGAAAGACAGTGATAATTAATTAAGAATAAGCTCTTGTGCGTCAACAAAATTCAGGCCACCACTAAAATTTAAAAAAATGCAAATCTTGGAAGGAAAATTTAAAAAAAGCAACTAAAATTAAAATCAACTAACCATATACCGTTATCTGCAGTAAGTTAAACTCATTAAACTAAAAAAAATCTAGTAGTAAAAATATTATAATTAAAAACATACAACAAAAAATTAACTGCAAACTGCACCGCAAACTAAACTTATCTGACTCCTGGACGATATTTTGAACTTTAGGTATATTAGGAATATCAAGGAACCTAACTTACCAAAAAGATTAAGTAAATGAAAAATGTTCAATTTTTTCAAACCCAATGAACTATAAGTTAAAACGAATATGAGTGAATTTATTATTCAAATGATCCCCTACGCTTGCAAACCCCTTCGAAGTGTGTTTACGAATTCATATGAACCTGCGTTCGCAAGTAGATAAGACAAACGCAACGGCAATTGGCAGCTAAGAAGCACTTGCCTCTTTGGCTATTGAAACAGGAATGCAGAACCCTTCACTCTTCCATCACTGCAGTTTTGTTAGATACAGGTCGTTTTATGGACCTCATCACTTTTTTTCGAGTTCTTGTTTGAGCAGGAGCAACTCGTGTTTTACGCAACATGGACGCAGCCATTATACAGTGGTCACAACCTAACCTATCTAAGCAGTTTGAGAATATTGTTAACCTAAGTTTGCCGTGGTAACCTTTAGGTCCCTGCGTTACACAGTACCTGTCCACTTTTCAAATAAACGTCTTTTTTCCATTTGTTCTTTGCACATTGTTTTTAATCGCTTACTTTTTCAATAAGCCTTCGTGGCCATGTCCAATGACCTTATTCACCATTCTGTGCGTGCTCAGTTTTCTATTTTCTCATGCGCTACTCACATTATGCATCGAGAGGTAGCAGCTGGTGAGCACTGTCGACATTCGTATATGCTATGTTTGCCATCTTTCAATGGGTTCCTGGGAGAAGATACTTTAAATTAGCTAACTTGATATGCAATACTAAGCCGACAATTATGGTTTGAAAAATCGGTTGTATCTGTGCATTATTTTGCATTTAATCTCCAGTTTCTCAGACGAGCACGCCTTATCTGCATTATCATGTCCGTATATGAGCGTTTAATAGGTTATTCACAGAAAGTGCTTAAGCTAGCAGGAGCCACTCTTGGAAATGTGGTTTTTTTACTGTAAATTTCTCAATCAAGGTGTCTGAAGATGCTGACAAGGAAATGGACATGTGAATATCTATTCTTCTGACTTTTGGAAAACATATTCTTGAGTACACAACTGGGTCAAGAATTCGATTAAAATACGGCCTTCTTTCTCGCTTCTGGTCTTTGTCATCGGGTTCTCTTTCGTGAGCAAGTGCCAAGGAACGACTGAACTTAATTTTTCCCAACCCACAGTTCACGATGACATAATTGATGAAGGGCCGACTTCTGTTCCTAGACGTTCTCGCATGCCGCCAAGTGGACGGCAAACTAACACAAGAGTTTATTCTTAAGTAACTATCCCTGTCTTTTTACTTTATAAGATTTATTTTGTATAAAATTTTTGTTTCTTATGTATTTTATGGACTTACTACGCAGTTTGTGTTCCGTAATTTAGAAGAATGGGGCGTTTGCGTGCTGCTCTGGGACCCAAAAAGAGTTCTACCGAATAAAGAATGACGTGTTTGCATTGGCTGCAGCCGATGCAGCTAGACTAGACAAGGCATCGCACCCTCTCCCTGTGCCGTGCATATATGCATTTTACATTTCTGTTACAGTGGATACTGAGAAAAACAAAGCAATACAAATTTTGACCACTATATTTACCCGCGTATTATAAGGGAAAATGGAAAAAAACCCTCGGTTTGCCGAAAATGCCGACCTTATACTTCTAGCTGTGACTGTCTAGGTAAAGCGGAATAAACAAATGCAAGTCGGCAAAGCACAAAGACACCGGAGATGAGGTAAACAGGTGGATAAATTGCTTTCCTGTTAAGCTTAAAAAACAATAAATACCATACGTGCGTAGAAAATACGCCACAGGGTATTTAAAATCTGTGTTGACTATCGAATTCAAAAGTGGGTTTAGACAATTTGGCTGCAATTTAAAAAATGCGTACACACAGGGTGTCCCAAAAAATGTATACACATTTTAATTTTTTGCAAACTTGGTGAGTTTTATAATTTTGTTATTTTAAAAAGTAAAAATATTTAAAAGAATCATTTTATTGTCTTTTCACTACATTTTGACCACTGCATTAGTGGCTGAATTGAAAGAAGCCACCGAACTTGAAGGCACCTGAATAACAAGGGAATTTTTTCGTGGTAGGTGGGATTCCATTGCTTCGCGTTGTCAGCAGTGTCATGCTCAAAATGTACGTCGGTTTGAGTATTTTCAGTGATGAAAACAGTAAAATAGGACTTTTAAATATCTTTACACTTTTATGTAACAAAAGTATGATAAAAAACAATTTTATAAATAGGTAAAATGTGCATACATTTTTGGGACACCCGGCATTTATTCGCTAAGTCAGACCATTCAAAAATTTTATTTGTCTGACTGCGACTCTTATTTTGTGAAAAAACTTGTGAATGCCTTTTTTACAATCCGATCTCAAACAAATGGTATTATATAATTAATCATCCTAATATTTGTTCATAACATGATAGATCAATTGCTTGCTCGCCGAGCATATTCAGTAAAAGCTGTTGAATCTATACAGAAAGGCAACAAATTAGCAGACCTTGAATTAGGTAGAACACTTAAAGTGTCACAAAAGGCCATGGGACGAACACACAAGAGGGCGACACGGTGACAGGCAGGGGAATTGGTGACAAGAAGACTTAGGACACAGCCAGAGACACACAGAGTAGCTCAAACGTGATTGGTTGAACAGGTACACGAAAGAAAGGACGGTGTAAGTACGAGGGCTTTGAGCAAGAGTACCCATTCTCTGAAGATGGGTAGATGAGACAACTACTTGAAAGGTCAGGCTTATAAAAAACATTTCCCCTCGATGAACGCGCTTCTTTCTTCTAATCCATGATATATCTGCCGGTGCTACAGTTCAGCTTTGAATTTGTGCAAACTGCCGACAATGGCGAAGGTTAATACTGCGTCGCTAATTGGCATTGAACAAGGTTTTAATACTGATTATCATGTAGCCATTTTTCAAATAATGTCAGTCATGATGCAATGTGGGCTGCTTAGCGGGCCTCCTTCTAGCCGGTACCAAAAAGTCTGTACAGTAAAAATTGCAGCAGAATTGGTATTTCATTCTGTTATTTATTTTGAAGGCCTTCATAAATTTAACTAAATTTTACGGAAATATTCTCGAAAAAAACCTTTCTTGTACTCGTTTGTTAGAGGATTACGAGTTTTTTAAACTTTATCCTCAAAGAAATGGAACTTTTCAATTCAAAAAAGGTTTTTCCATTTCTGAATAGTTTGAAAGCCTACCGATTACATCAATTGAACTCAAGGCTTCCACGGCATGCTGTTTTTATACCGTTTAAGTAAATAGAATTTGCTTACGTTTTGAGGAAAAGATTACATAGTATCATGTTATGACAGATCTGGGTCATGCTGTATGCATCATAGGCAGCATTAATACATTTACGGATAGCATGTATTTTGAATGAATACCTCTTAATCGTAAAAATTTCGTTATTTATTGAAATTCTCAGAAAGAATTTTACACTTTAGGTAAATAATTGAGAGAAGGCAAACTTTTCGACTAACTGGTACAGGAGATAAGCATTTCATATATGTGTTCTATAAAATATGCTCAAATTCATAAAGACAGTCAAAATCAGTGATAAAATGCATACGTCTTAAGCAGCCGTTTATAACAGTTAAATTTTTTTTTATCGGTCTTAAAGAAGCTCATTTAAAGCCCCCATCCTAATGTGACCGAAATGGCTTGATAATATGCTTTATGATGATCTGTATTCAAATCTTGCTCAACGCCGATTAGCGAGTGAGTATCAATCTTTCGCAAATGTCGGCGAACAGCACAAATTTTGAACTGTATTGTAGTCGGCCTTTGCATTGCATAACTCAGCGACTGATTGTTGAATGTCGCCATTGTACCACGACAAACGTTTATTCTCCCTTATTCTTCCTGTCTTTTTGGCACATATATTCGTCTACAAACCTACGTGAATACCCATTGGTGAGAACTTTTCACCTCCGAGTACCTTTAACGTTTTTTTGCCGCAGTATGACGATTTGTTGCAAAAAAAGTGCCCACACGCAGCTGCGTTCATACCAATGTCGTTAATTGCTGCTGTTATGCAGAGCGGGCCTGCGTCGTCCATTGTAGACCAATTGTTATCACTCTTTGTTCATTTGAACTACAACGAGGTCATGAGTGCACGACTTAAGCGCCGTTCTGAGAGCAGTCCAGTTTGACCTACATTTGGCAAAGTTCCCCAAGACATTTATCCTCGATATTGACAGTTGCATTCGTTGATCATTATGGATTGCTTTTGATTTGACGAGAATGTGAGTTTGTACGCAAAATTGTCTGCCTTGTGAAGGAAAGTCATTTTTGTGCTGAAACGGTTGGAATCATATTTTCAAAATCAAGCGTAATTCTCCCTGACTCTGCAACTGTGGAAAAATGGAGTGCAGTTCCCTTTTTAATTTATATTTAGTGTCTCGCTGCAGCAAACCATATGTCGTCTGACGAAAAAAAGGCCTGCATGCAGTTTGAATTGCTTTCGACTGAAAGTAGGATTCCATCCAGTACCCCTTTAAGCTTGCCAATAACGTCTGGGTGTAGGCTGACAAATATGTCCTGACGAAAAGAAGGCCTGCTTGGTAAACACAGAGCTCGAAACCACTTGCATGTTGCATTTATTTGCTTAAATTTACCATATTTGGTTAGTAAAAGGCCTCAGGCCAATAATAATAGATCAGCGGACGTTAAGCTTCTTTTTAAAACGCCCTTGCTCTACAGGACTGCATTGAAGATTATGGCACTAACAAGCATTTGATTAGTTTCATGAGTCTGTTCTGAACGTTATAGTTTAATTAAGATTCACAAAAGTGAAAATATTTATGATAAGGTTGCCAGAGGAATGTACTAGGGGACACTGTATTTCCCTGCCACAGAAACAGAGGCCTAAATCAGGGTCATACCATAGCAGTTACCTTTGATGGTATCTTTTAATGGGTGTTTACTAATAAAGATTAAACAGGTCGGTAAGGTAGATCATAATTGCTAAGCTTTTAAAATCATGCAGAATACAAAGAGGAAAACTGTTTTTGCATATACTCACTGCATGCCTTGACACCAAAACCGCAGTTGCAACTTTCTTCTATTTTCTTGCTACTTATCGGCACAAGGCATTTTAAAATCAACGAATTCTACTATGCCTGTGATGAAAATGCCTGTTCGTTGATTATGAGGGCATCTTATTATTCATTTTGGCAGTTTGGCAGTTTTGTGGCCGGATACGTCGACGGAAAACCATGTGCGTTAACGGATGCCGGCCTGGCCGAATAAAGACGAAGCTATATCCATATCGAGTCCCGGTGTCGAATATATAGTCTATTGTCGAGTCCATCCCAAGGAAGCCTTTCTGCTTTGCCAGCTGACATTGGTAATGTTTCCTGGGGATCCGCGCCAATGAATGCTAGCATCAGCCAAAACAATGTGTTTACAATTATCGCACCAGTTCTGTGTGGTCAGAGAACGTCAGTGTAAGCGCTCTCTCGTTCGTGGCGACTAGGTATCGCTCCCACCCTCTGGGGACAGTAACTCACCCCCTGCACGTGACAGTAGTTTTTACCCTGCGTAATTGAATCATGACAACTATTCAAAACCTGCTTTATCTCGTTCCTCCGCTAGTTTGGTGATTTCTACATGCCAACCTCATTATTCATTCAGTGAGAACAATGGGTTTGACTATAAAAACATTTATATATCCTGTCCACTTCCCATACGTTTTATCTGGGCAACACTGCAAATCTCCTGATGAATTATGAAAAAAAACATTTGTTGAATATATATTTCGCGTGCATATTGTTTGGTTAACCTGAACACAATTACATCTACAGAAGTCTTCAAAACTAACGATTCATGCAGCTGAATGAACAAATGACGATTCTAAATTGCAAAATAGTCAAATCCAAGTCCGCGTAAACCATTTCAACAAAACCTGTGGTAGACTAATCTTTGTTTTTTTGACGTCTTTCGATGCTTTTAAGGGAGTCATGAGCGTATACGACATCTAGGACCAGGTTAATCGCCTTTGGCTGATCTGCTCTGGACAGAGAAACGGAGAAGTGTTACTTTGGCAAATGTTTTTTTGCGAGTTTTGAAAAAATCCATCTACTTAATAGGTTTGCTGTTGTGAATCACAAGAAACAACCCATCTGCTCAACATTTTATTTTACTACTAGAACTCGTCAGCAGGTAAACGCAATATTAGGGACCCACACGCAAAAGTAGTAAGGCATTTGTACGGTGCCTTTCAGGCTGGACAGCTACATGCTCTTTTAGAAAAGAAGCATTGGTGTATGTTTGCGTGTTATTTTTTTGTTTGAATTGACCCAATTGTGAAAAAACTCGGGGCGTTTGGTAGGATTTTAACCCGCTTATTCGGGAAGGCCTTAACCGGAAGCCAACGATAAAACAACTAATCTACAAACGTTCCACCTTGTGCCATGAATTGAATCACACTTGTGTCGATATTAACCGCCTCATTTTGCCGCTCTTATGGAATCCACCAATATGGGACAACACGTTGACTGCCCAAGTAGGACTGTTGTAAGTGCAGATGAGAGGTCAGTTCAGGTCTCGTTGATGAGGATACATGAAGCTGGGGCGTGATTTGTGGTTTAAGTTCTCTTACGGTGGCCATACATACTCAGCAGTTTGACTCTCCGTTTGCTTGCTGATAAAATGCTGTTGCAAGCTAAAAACCAGCACAGCATATGCTCAGTGGTAATTTTTATCCTGACAGGGTGTCTGCTAAGATTGACCACTTTTTTAAAGCGGAACCAAAATAACGTTTCAGTAGTAACTCGGAGCACATTTGATAATTTGTATTTAAACCTACCATATTCGTACAAGGCTAGGGGTACCAAACGTATGGAAATTGTAACCCCACTAAAACCCTGCTTAATAAAACGTAAAAGTGAAAATGTTAAAAACATGATTTTGTTCCCACCTTTTATTCGTGTTTTAAGAATTTAACGGTCATTCAAGTGACAGTTTTAAATACATGTCTGTAAAAATTAATGGAAAGAATAAAAAGCACTCTGAAATATAGAATAAATGTAAGAAATCAAGGCCTTCTCTATTAAATCATCAGACGTGGAGAGCTGTTCACCAGCTTGAAGTCTCAGTTGGTATTTACTTAGTTAGCAGTCTTCTTAAACACATGCAGAATCATCGGCATTTTGACTGTCATGAATATTCTTACCAAAATCATCACACAAGTCATAAATTGATCAAGCAGGCTGTTGTCTGAGGCGTGTTCGAATCTAACGTACCTCGGACGAGTTCTCCGCAGTTCGCCTAGTTTACCGGTTTAATAATCATATACAATTGCCATCTTAGTGGAAATAATGTCAACTACTTCTTGATGGCACCGGAGTAGCCGAAATTAGCGTAAAGCTAGCAACAAGCGACAGTTAAGCAATGATGTGATTTAGAAATGAAATCGAATGACGATGACATGTAAAAGTTCAACTAGTTCTTAAGTAGGTTAATTTATGTAACAAATTGTGTCCAGACCACACTGCGAGCGATTGGGCCGCTTGCATGCACACCTTGCTTCGCGCCAGACAACGTCGAGCTTTTGGCCTCTCGCGTGTTGACAGTAATTGGTTTTGCTTTTGGCATGAAACCAGAGACTAATGCAGTTTCCTCATAGATAAGCATGTTATAAATCGGTAATTGCTGTCAACCAATCGAACCCCCAACTCTATAGCAAATGTTTGAAAGAGAAAGAGCAAGCATTTATCCGTAATATACAACTATGCAAATTTTTTTCTCCCAAAAAATTGCAAGGATTTTTTTCGCACTGCGTTTTCTTTTTTAGACTGTGTACCACCTCACGGCTCAGGGCGATTGGCCACGCAAACAAACTGAGATAACTTTCTTCTGCTACCACGAAACACATGCATGAATAGGAAAATCAAAGGCAATTTACTTACACATCCCTCAAGTATGTCATACTTTTTGTCAAGCTTCTACTAGCTTTCACAAATCTGTACTCAACTGGAACATTAATATACCTGGTAAAGTGCACGTAGTAAAGCCACAAATGTTTTTTCCCAAGTGCTCGGTCAATTTACAGCTAACTCGGTAAAGTGCAGGCTTTCTGCAACAGGCAGTCCATGTCAAAAGAAATTCTTCAATCTTTATATATATATACCCTCTTCCAATTTTACCGGATGTATTTAACATGGATTCTTCAAATAACGCTGCTGTATGAAGAGAGAAACTTCCGGTATAAATGGGATTTAGGCGAATTAATGGAAGACCGGTATGATGATTTCTAGCTTATTTGCTAGGCTAAGGTGGACCCAAATGCCTACCACAATACTTTGGGCATGAAGCGGTAGAGAGAAAAATGCTCTATAAATAAGTCAATGTTGCCATCATGAAGACTACTTTCATTGTGTCGATGTGCAAGTCACCCTAATCGGAAGGCTATTCCACAACATTACTGGTCATCAGACGGCTGCCTGCAAGCAAAAGGCAGAAACAATTGTACACGTCCCATAGACTGGTTAACTTACGCTAGCTGATGATGTTTTATAAGCCAGAAATAGTCATTCCAGTATGCCTTGCCTTTGCTTGTAATTTATTTCAGCCTTTAGTATATGTTAGCCATCGAGCAGCTGCTAGCGGGACTTGAGAGCAAATTCCAAGGCGCATGGGGAGAAATTAGTTCCGTCAACCACTAATGAGCGCCCGTTGACCATTGTAGGTACTCGCAATCGTAAGTTGCAAGGCAACGAGCCCATTGTGCTGTCTTTTGAGCGTTGGGTTTCTATCTAACCTGATCGTGGGCTCAAGCTGCTGCGTTATGCATTTACGAGGCATTTAGCCCTTACTGAATCGCACAGCATTCTCTACATAGTTTTTGGTTACTGAATCCGAGAGAATGCTTAGGAGAGTACTTTCGGGAATCATAAGGTAGCTACTGGAACAAGGGTTTTATTGTTCTGACGTTTCGGATTCCGTCGGGCATCCCTAATCATAGGTAATGGTATTATAGGCATGGTTATGCACAAATATTTTTTGTGCACCTCCTCCCGGAACTCGCATATTCACCCCTATTGACAAGTGGTCAAATTTGAAGATGGCACAGATGGCATCAGAAGTTAATGGATCCATGATTTTCGAGAGTGCTCATCAACTGATACCTCTTGCTGCATAATATTAGTTACGAAAAGACACAAAACTGATTTTCTGAATGAATGAAATGGTTCGCGTTCTAGGTATCTGAATGAATTAGGAAAAGGACATGCCGAGCATCGGACCATGAATTTGTGCAGAAAAGTTAGAAAAGTCATATAGCCTGGTAACAAAAAGCTTATTATCAAGTAAGCGTGGTTAAAAAGGAAAGTGAGGTAACAAGCCTTAAGGCGTAAAGATGCGTAATGAGCTGTGTCAATCAGGGAGCCCTTACCGATTCTTTGTGCGAAGGATGCCTTACCAGTTCACCCCACTTCCAAATGTCTTTACAAAATTACATGAAATCTTTGATGCAAGTCCCTAGAGTGAACGCAATGGCAATTGGTAGCCAGAGACAATGAGTACTTGCGTAGATGGTTTTTGAATCAGGAAAATACAATACTTTGTTCTTCCATTACTGAAAACTTGTTAGATACGGGTCATTCTGTGGATCTCAGAACTCTTTTCGAGAACTTTTTCGGAAATGAGCAACTCGTACTTTGCGATACCTGGAGGTTGCCTATATACGGCAGGCTAAACCTGCCCTATGTGAACAGTTGGGGCATGTACTTAAGCTAAGTTTGCCTTGGTAACATTTGTCTCCTTGATTAACACCGTTCCTTGCCTACCTTTTCGCCTTAAAGCCCTTTGCGTCGGCTTGTCTTTCCACATTTTTTAACTCGCTTACTTTACTAATTAGCCTTTGTGACCATACCTCATGACCTTTTCAACCTGTCTGTACGTATTCAATTTTTATTTTCTCATTCATAACAAACATTATACAACGAGAAGTAGCACAACTTGAAATTCATGAATCCATTGAATTCTGATCTTTTTGCCATCTTAAAATTTGCACCTGGGAAAAGATGCTTAACCATAGGTAAATTGAGGTTACATTAACTTTTGGGCTTACCTCTGACATTTTAACAAACAGTTGAATCAGTCATTGTGGAATAAGCACTTAGTTGCCCTTCTACAAACAAATA
Organism: Ligula intestinalis; assembly: GCA_036362985.1. Taxonomy (NCBI): domain Eukaryota; kingdom Metazoa; phylum Platyhelminthes; class Cestoda; order Diphyllobothriidea; family Diphyllobothriidae; genus Ligula; species Ligula intestinalis. Next base: position 22,722,485 of record JAYGXS010000008.1, read on the forward strand.
GTACTATGCTTGGTATGAATTCTTTATTTAAGACTTTAGGTAAAATTCTTGACTCAAGGCGTTACCGACAATGACAAGGGAGATTAGAATAGTATTATCGACTTAGCTATTAGTCAATTATAACTTTTCTCAGTCAATGTATCATCTCAGTCTAGAAACTGCAACCTGCTGACCGGTAGACCAATCCTCCAATTATCTTGCCGATTTTGATCGTGAATACTGAAATTATTGGACAAAAACGCACTAGTCGATTATGGCAGTCACTCTTCCAGCCCTGCCGGTACCTGCACAGTGGCTAATTTTATAGGCAGAGGAACGTTACCGACTAAGAAAAGGAGATTGGAATGACCGGTTTTGGCTTAATAGCCAACATATCAAACCAAGGTAATGCATCACAAATCGCTCGACCTTGCGAACTGTTGACTAGAATGTTAACGGTCTTTGTTTTGTTTCCATATTTCAATGCCTATGTGTTTAGATTTCGAGGGAGGAGGGTAAAAATCGTTGTTCCTTTTTTGACGTCTGTTGCCAGGTCGCGATCGGACGTGCAGTAAATACGTAAACTAGTTTAAATATATTAAACTACCTAGTCCACCGTCATTCCTACCAGCTAAAGGAAGTCATCATGGTGTCATGGTGTCGTCCTACCTGAGGGAAAAATGCATAAATAAGACCGTTCGGACCTACGGAGAGTTATCACCCAAAGATTGTGCACTATCTTGATAACGGATTGATTATTACAAAAATGGATCAAGTGGAAACGCTCCACAACATAATTTACTCAACGTATCGAAAATAAGCACTTAAAGGCATAGTCCTGATGAAATCCAATCCCAAATATTTTCGCTTTAATTAAAAGGCTATTTCCACATGGAATTGAAAAAAATAATATTCCTAAATTGCTTTCCTAAGAAAGGCCTTATGTCTTCGTGCATAGAAATAATTTCATGATTTTGTGTACGAAACAGCCATGCTCCCGTTCTCTATCTTTTCCCTACATTACACGTAAATGCTGTGACTTAACTGTCCCTAAGTTCAACTGCTACAACAGCAACTAGGATTTTCGCGTAGAAAATGCAATTTGATCCTCTAAAATTTTACAATATCAGTGCAGTAGCAACTTTGTCAAAGATTTAAAATGATTGCTAGTAGAGCGCAGTCCACAACCCCGCCCCTCGCCTCTATGTCCGTCGGCATGATATCAAAGAGCTGTTCCAGATCTTGGACTCCAGGGATAAAATGCACTTCGCTCTGGAATCCGCCGCGCCTGTAAAAAAACGATGAAGCTGCACAACGAAGACAGCCCGCTACTCTGGAGTAGAAACGTCTCCTTTGATTAGGCTCCCTGATAGGTGCAGGTTATCGGCAACCACCCCACTTAACTACACTCTGTGGTAGAGAATCAGCCACTGTGAGGAGCATGAACGTAAGCACTTGGCAGCCCCCGGATGTATTGTGGATTGTACCGCAAACAGTGCCCTCTCGGGAGACTACAACTGCAACTGATGTATCTCAGTAAATTGATTTTTTTGTCGGCATTATCATGAAGACGGCGGCGGCAGCGACGTCGACGTTTTGGTATCGGAGGCGCCAAGGTCCAAGTGGACGTGGTTTCACTCAAAAAATGCATCCCGATGCCAGTTCGGGGGCCGTCTAGTTTACCTCCGAGATCCGCACACGAAAAACACAGCATTCTGTATTACCGAACCGGGTTTAACGAGGATTTTATGGTGTGGTCAATAGAGAGAGGAAATTAAATGCAAATAAAAAATAATAATTAGTTTACACACGTAAAAAAACTTGAATAGGCATTTATCTTATTCGATGATTGTTGACAAAAATGCGCGCAATAATTAAACTTGCCAACTGCGCAAAGCTTGGGAAGTAAGTAGACTTAAAACCTAGACTAAAACGTTAATTTGAAAACTTACGTGAAGAATATTAAAAAAATGCTTTCACCTTTTTAGGAAGCGCGACTTTCCAACGGTTTCCATTTTCTTGTCACCGGTGGTAATTTCTGGAAGGTGAATTAGACATCTACCCTATTTCCCATAAATAACTTTTCATTCAGTGGTTAAGACGTCTATTCTGAGTAATAATATATAGCTCTTTTCAGCATCCCTCATTGTGATATTTTTCGATGAGCCTTGAGCTGGGTTTTTTATGCTTCCTCTAAAAGGCTTTTTTCGTTGGAAAGAAAAAATGCTTACTAACTAGATTGTCTAGTGGTTTGCCGTGAAAAAGCGCGGAGTATAAGCAACGCAAATCATCGCCCCGCATTATCCTGTTGTTAAGCATACAGTGCAGCTCTTAAAAATCGGTGGTATCATTGTAGTGGTTCGTCAACCCGTCGTCTGATTTATGAATCATATACGAAAGCAGTAAAATCATTTACCATAGCCATTATATTAATAGGCGAGTTTGCGGAGGTTGATCCAATAAAATCCAATTTATTTAAACGTCTCATAGGGATTACTGCGGTTGTTTTCATTTTGCGGTGAAGCTGTTGGACGCGGGATGTTAGTCGCGGTGACTCCAGGAATCCAGGGCCTTTATTGGATATAATCAAACAATAGGATAGCTCTCTAACGCAAACTAAGGTAGAGAACTTCGCCCATTGGAAAGAAGGCATCCAAAGGAATGTACTGTGAAGCAAAGAGGCTTTTTGGTTAACAAGGCAAGTTTATCCAGAAAAATTTGGATACTGGAAACCCAGGTCATCGTCTGACTTGGCACAATATGCATTGAGTACATATTTGTACCAGAGCTTTTAAACTGATAATTGCTTATTGCACAGCTTCTTAAGTCGGATGACGATGATGACCTGGATATGCCGTAATACCCGGTGTCTCCAAAATATTAAGTTGCACAAGACAGCCCGCTACTCTGTGTGGAAACCTTGCCTTCGATTAGACTCCCCAGATGGGCAAAGTGTTTTGGCAGCCGCCTGACTTAACTACACTCTGTGGTAGGGTATCAGCCACTGTGGGGCACATGAACGTTAGCAATCGGCAGCCTAGATTAAGTGGTACGCTGCAAGGACTTCAGCTGAAACGTTTATATTTCAGTGAATTAATTTTGTTTTGTCAGCATTGTCATGGAGGTGGCGGTGTCAGCGTTTGCGTTCGGGTATCTGATGCGCCATGGACGAAGTGCACGTGCTCACACTTATAAATGCAGATTTAATGCCAGCGCGGCTGGTGCTTTAGTTTACCTACAAGATCAGCAAACGAAAAGTGCATCAATCTGTCATACCGAACAGGGTGTAGTTAAGGGTTTACACTGTGGTTAAGACGGGAAAGTAAATAAAAATTAAAAAGTTAAGCTTATAAACGAAGAAAAATCGGAATAATTATTTGCAAAATGTAATGACTGTGCAATACAAAGCAAACCTCAACTGAAATGTGCCACTATGCAAACGTTACGAACGAAGCCCTATCCTTATCAAGCGGACACGTCAAGCGAACACCTTAGAAGGCGCCTGTGTCAAGCTGTATCGAAATCCCTTCCAGCAGCTGAGGCTCATATACTGCTCTCAACTACGCCCATCCTATGTGGAGAGGTAAAGGACAAACTGCCAGCCCAGATCACCTATATGCGCATCTAATTATTCAACTGCTCCTGTGGCGCAGAATACATTGGTCGCACGAGCTGACTTCTGACCAAAAGTGTACGAGAAGACCTTCCAGCATAATTAGAGAAGGGCCAAGTAAAGGGCATTATTAGCTCTATTTTAACACACATAGTGGACTTGAACAATCGCGTGGATACCAAAGGGGCTTTAAGAGTGATATACAGGGTGCCCCAAAGCTACTCAAAATTACTTAGACAGCATCTGTTGGCCACAGCAGAAGCAGCTGCAAGCAGGCCAAGCAGGCCAAGACTGTGTGCTCAAAAGCAGTTTGTAATGGCGCCGCAGTTTACATGGGCGAAACTAGCTAACACGACCGCACACGGCGTATCACTGAGCTCGGAAACGTGTCCGCCAACAGACGAAAAATCCCTAATTGAGCTATGCACACCTTATCACCTGTCTTGGCCTCATTGACAAGAATGATAAAACACCTTTCCACCAACTCACTTAACTACCATATAAATAAAAAGGCCTGACGATAATTTAGCCAAAGCAAACGCATGGTTGCCAATTTACATTCAGAAGATTTAAAACAATTATGAACTACGTAGATTTCAGAAAGCGAAACTAAAAATAGAAAACATGCTCACACGTTTTCAGTAACCCAACTTTTAGTAACTTGGTTTTTGTCGGCATTTTCATGACGGTGGTGGCAACGTTGGCATTCACGTATCTGAGATGCACAATAAAAAAGTGCAGTGGCCTTCATTTATAAATGCCGTCCTTATGTCAGTTCCAGTGGCGGTCTAGATTACCTACGAGATCGGCAGACGAAAACCCCATCATTCTTTAACACTGCGCTGGGCGTAACAAAAGTTTTACAGTGTTATGAATACAGGGAAAAACAAATATCAATAAATAATGACAAAACGTTGATACAATTTTAAAAAAAACGGAAATTATTATTTAAATAATGTAGTGGTTGTCAACTATAGAAGAGCGCCATAACTAAAAAGTGCACCTGCGCAAATATTGTGAATTAAGTTGACTTAAAAACCTTAACTGAAACATTAACCAAAATAATTAAGCAAACAAATTTCGAACAATATCTAGCGGGTACCCCTTAATATTTCGATAAATTCTCCTCGGGCCACTGCATTTATGCAGGGAGGTATTTACTGGCAATTATGTTCATCGTTGAAAGCAAATTTGTCATTGGAGGATGGCAGCAGCTCCCTGCATGCCTGGCCAAAGCTGAAGTAGGAAGCCTCAACACTTACATCCTTGCCCACATAATTGACTCCAGACATCGTGTGGACACCGGCAAAGCCTTTAAGTTAATTTATAAGGTCCCGCAGGCTACCCAAAGTCCTCATGTCAGCGTTTGCTAGCAAAAGCAGAATCAACCGCGAACCGGTTCAAGAAGCCGGTTTTGTGCGCGTAAAAGAATCTTCAGCAAGCGCCCAGATTGACATGAGCAGAGTCGAAAAACTCTCATTGCCTAGCAAACAGCCGAATACTATCAAAACCATCGCCTCCCCTTTTCTCATTACTAATTTGCCTCTAACGATGAAATTAATTGTCAGCATGTTACTTTTTACTACCCTTCCTATATAAATGTAATCGCCCGAAGATAATAAATCGAAAGCTACATATGTTCGCCGGATATTTTTTGAATTTTCTGATGGGAATTTCTGCCACTTTAACCAATTTTAAAAATCCTTTCACTTTTTTGGGTAGCCCCACATTCCAATGGTTTTCGCTTTCTCGTGAGTGACGATAATTACTGGGAATTAACTTAGCCATCTACACCAGTTCCCATCAAGAACGATTCACTCTGTGGTTGGGACATCTGTTGTAAAAATTAAACTTTAACTTCAACTTCCTTCACTGTGTAGCATTTTGTCGAATATTCAAGTAGTTTTTTTTCTTTAAAAGGTTAATTTCGTTGGGAGCACAATCATGCGTCTTGCCTAAATTGTCAACTTTTGGGGATAGAAGGGTAGTAGGTAGACTGTGAGGTGTATGTGGTGCAGTTCACCACCCCGCACAACCGTGTTGTGCAGTTTAGCCGGCGCCCATATTTGCTTTGTTATGCGTCCTCGTTCAAGGTCATCTGCCTCAAGGTCATCCCCTATCTCAGTCACTGTTTTCAGACGCGCTAGCCTGCAGACACTTGACCGAATTTCCCTCGGACCTACAGAGGTGCGTCCAGGTGGTCGCGGTTGCCCAAGCACATATTAATTTCTGTAAATCTCTACCGCCACAGCTTACGCAACCAGGTACAATACCTTCGCTGCACCAATTGGAAAGCAAGTAAAACTGCTACGCAATCTTAACTTACCAACCGCCAAAACTTGCTCATGTTCGCTCGGGCCTGAATGCACGCAACCACTGCCAGTTTCGGCTTCGCCAGTGGACACTGCAATCTGAGAGGGCAATTGGGAGTTCTGTTTACAATAAATCCTACCCAGCTTTGACTTGCAACTTGGGATTTTGACCTGATGATTGTATTGATCGGAGTTCAATCACTGCTAAGAGCCCTGCAAGAGCATATGCCAGACCTTCTCCAAATCAGTGGTCAAAATGATGTGGTTCGTCACGCCGTCGTCTGATTAATAATTCCTGTACGAAAACAATAAAATAATTAACCATACCCAATAAACGACTTTGCGAATTGGTGGAGGCTGAGCCACCTGAAATACAGTTTATTTTATCATCTCAGAGGAATTGATTGCATTTATATTCATTGATCATTAAAGCTGTTGGACGTGCTATCGAAATCAACATGAATTTTAGTGCCGACAGCAATCCAGGGCCTTTACTGGGCATAAACAAAAAATACGAGAGTTTTCACACGCAAATGTTTGCTGAGCGGCAACTGGTGTTTCGATATACCTGTGAAGATATGGTTCGTAGTTTGACTATAATAGATAACATCGTATGCGGCACATTAGATTTTTTAGACAACCCATTTCTTACCGAGGTAGTCAGCCCTGCTTTTTAGAGGGGTGTGTGAAATCTGCGTGCGCTTTTCTTGTCGGGCTTTTTTTATCTGATGCTTCTTCAGCGGTTTTCTGGCAATTTCAGGTACCGGAAAACATTTTTTACGTGTTCGAGTTTCCGTACACGTGCAACAGTCTATTTCAAGGGATAAAGGCAGCAAACGAACGGGTGACCTGCAAAGCGGGACTAGACCAATCATTTTCAAGTTTGACGTCATTGAGAGGACAACGTTGGTTGTTCATTGCAGTGACTTGAGTTTCCGGGTTCCAATTCAAGTGTTTCCTAACCCGAGCTAGGACGTGGCTAGCTGATGATGTCTAACAAGTCAACAATGGCAATTATAGTCTCCATTGTCATTCCAGTACTCGTTTAAAACATACATTGTATATCAAGAGATTTATCAAATTTCAACTCATTTGGACTACCTGTACATAAAAGGCCTAATTGAATACATTTCAAGCATATTTTGTGAGTTATCAATATATGCCACATCATGGCTCCTCATTTGATCAACGAAGCATCAAACTCCTCGCACAATGGATCGTAGAAAAATCTAACTCTACCGCATAATAACTGCTCCATGTAACAACTAATGCTACATGGGGCATGCTGACCACGCAAAGCCCTTTTTACTTCTCTGACCCTTTTGAAAAATTAACTGGTCTTTAAAGTCCATTGTACTTAATATATATCCGAATCATCAACACAGAATTCATCAAACAGGCGAGGGAGCATGCTCCTTTCAATCTACCCCCACAGTGGGTCACATACACAGGATAACGAAGCACATATCTGCATACATATTCAACGATTGCCGAAAAAGGCAATGCTTCGGATTCCGTCATGCACTCCTCTAATAGATATACTTAATTGAAAGAAATGGATCAGGAACGGGTTGATTTGATGCATAAGACGGGTATTGGTGCAACCTTAAGACAACAATGCAGATGGTTCTTAGGGACGTTTGAAAAGCTATCTCTTTTGGTACATCGCAGATAAATTAGACAACAATCGTATGAAGAAGTCTCAAACACTTATTTCGAATATCAATCTTTGGCCTAGTATGCTGCAAGAACGAACGCATAATCCAATGTATACATAAAACCAACGCTGTTGAACAATGTGCAGCAAACGCCCTTCATTCAAATCATTTTAGGTTGAGCGCACCGTTAGGTATCCCAAATCCGCGTTCAGGTTCCGAGTATCTCACTCTGCTGCCAATTTAAGCTGTACTTCCGTTAGAAAAGTTAATTTTTTGCATACCCTATGGTTAATTTAAAAACTTATTCGTTTACCCAAGTGTAAGTCCCTTCAGTGCACCTTCTCAATTCTTAGCCTGTTGGAACAGAGCAAGTCATCCAGGAGTGAAAAATATTCAACCAAATTAACTTCAATTTTAGTACAAGCTAAACCATAACATAGCAATTAGGGCAATATGCAAAGAAGCAAACTGGTTGGGTACCAGAACTTTTTGTTTATTTTCCTAACGTTTATGCATATTGGCGACTGATTTATTCATAATGTCTATCGGAAATCCCTCAAAAGTCGATGCCTACGCGTTCGGCTTTGAAAGGCTCAAAAAGAAACACCACCAGCAATACGACAGGCTGTACCATTCATCAGGAACATCTCAGTAGCAACTCAGTGCATCATTGCTGGAATTGCACATCCGTCCAAAGCTGGCATGTTGAGTATGGTGACTAAAATCAGAAAATAATTAGGGAAGTGTTTTAAATCTTATGCCAATTCTGCGCTTCTGGCATCACAATTAAACTGAAGGCATGCAAGGAACGTGCATATAAGCTGACTGTATTATTTGTGGAAGAAGTAGTTCAAGGTGTTGTCCATGTCTACGAAACAGGTCGTGAGATCCTCTTCACATTCGTCAAGATCACCACCCGCGCCGGGAACAAACAGCGTAGACCCAGAATCATAAACAAACCATTCGATTAATCTTCCACTTCAACCTGGAACACACTGCTTGGTATGCATTAGCAACTACGTTGGGATAACTTGAAATGGCTCATAGTATTTGGCTCAGGGAGAACGGAAAACCCGTAGTCATGGGCTGCATGGGCGCCTGAAAGTTAGGAATGGTGCCCTTGAACGAAGCGCAGGTGGCACATGCGATGGAGGACCCTACATGCCCTAGTTGTTGATGAAGCTCCTTGAGAACCATGGCAGTTAAACTACCGGGAACGACGAGATGGGCGGGCTGTGCCGAAGTGCCCTTAAGAGAAAGGAGGTTGTTCTCAAAAAGCAAATTCGTCCACTGATTGCACAGAATGCGGGCGGCTTCTGAAGAGCTGTGTTTGTCAGTCTCTGTTGGCCAGGGACGGCCGTGGAACCGGTGGTCATAAATGATAGCAGTGTCGAGATCGTTGCTTTGACCACCCACCCAATGGTACCGAGTGGGTTCACTGACGGCTAGAGCGGCAACTATAGCGGCTTCCGTGGCGGGATCAGGTGGCGGCGTCGCGAAGTGTCATCGGGACATCGCATCGGTGTTGTCATGTTGGCGTCCGGGTCTAAACTGGCACTGATAGGTGAACTTTTATAAAAGTTACTGCCAGCGGGGTAATTGGCCCTCGGCATCCTTGAAGTTATGTAGCTGCTGCAAGGCTTTGTGTTTAATGCGAATAACGAATGTGGGCTCATTAGGAGGGGTTGGAAGAGTTTGATGAAGGGCAAGAAACTCCCTACTATGTGTGCTATAGTTACGTTCCGGTTTGGTTAGGGACCGGGTGGCAAAAAAAAACAGGCCGATCGCGCCCGTTGTCGTCGGTCTGAGAAAAGACTGCGCCAATAGCATCCGCACTAGCATCGCTGACGAAAATGAAAGGCGGGACAGTCGGGGCGGTGTTGGGGAACATGAGGACGGGTGCGGCGGTAAGGTGGTTTTCCAACTCCTCGAACGCAAGCTAGCATTGATCGGACCATATTGCTGGCATCTTTCATTGTTACCTCTCAAAGCACACACTATTCATCGATGTTAAAACGAACGGCCTTGAAAAATGCCTTATCATGGCCGGAAATGCACTTGATTGAATTTGGCCTCCTTCGGCAAATGTGAATGTCGGGCAACTAACAAAATATTAAATGCTAGCATACAAATAAACGCAACGTCTGCAATCGCCGGCATAAATCCCGTTCTGTTTGGAGTGTTGGTCAACCAGTCAGCGCTGGTGCTTTCCTTTTTATCTCGTCGGTATAAGGTAGAGCCCTCTCTCACCTCACTGTAGAAAATCATGTTAATACTTATCAAAGGTGTGCGGCAAAAAATAACTAACGAAACTGCTATAGATATTACTAGATGCTTTTATCCTACTCTTCAGATGAATGCAAAAAACGCAGTCACAGAGCATACGAGATTAATACAAACGCATGCACTGGTACAAAGCTGATATATATTAGATTTTTACGAGAAGAGTGCATGGTGTAATCAGCTTGACATTGTGTCATCTGCTTGGTGATGAGAGGTCTCACTGGGTTGGATTTAATTTTAGTGAGTTCGGAATTAATGTTTCCATCATCATTGACCGAATGGGCATTGCTGTATTAGTAGATAAAACAAACTAGATATCCCTGCTTAAATAACGCTGCCTTTGCACAAACAATTTTATGCATTGAGGGTGGTCAGAGAGCGAATATTTCTCGTCTTTTGGGAAAAAAATGTATAGCAGGTTGTGTTGCCATTGTGTGAGTACTAAACACAGGTAATGTGTGTGGTACTGGTCCTTTTATTGATTCGCATGGAAAGCATTTTACGTTATGTAGCCAGCGTGAGGTCTACATATGTGAGTATTTCAAAAGAAAAACTGTAGATCTCGTCCTTTTCCATCGTGACTTAGATCTTGGGATATAAATTCTTCATTGCAGATGGCAAATTATCAGCCTCCCTAACGTTATCAACAAATGCGAAGCCATCAGTCACATATCTTCTGCAAGGTTTTATCGTGTTCAGCGTTTAAAAGACCTTATCTCAAGGGGATACGGCTACTTTGGTTTAACCCTAACGTCTCCGATCTTCTGGTAGGAAAATTGCATTCTCTAGAGAATAAATAAGAAAATAGTTAGCAGAAGGGTTGACTCGATCTGGCGTGCTTTGGATCGTGAGAGCCGTGTGAGAGGGCAGCGGCGCCGCGTCCGCCGCGCGAGGGGGCTTCAGTCATCCTGAGCGGCCTCTGAATCCACTCTCTGTGTGGTGGCCTTGAGGATGATTGGTTGGACCGCACGAAAGTAAGCACTGGCAAGGGTGGTGAGTGTCCCATGAGCCAGGCTACGTCTGCTCAGAAGTAGGCCAAAATTATATTCGCGCAAGGGCCTACTTTGAGTGACTTTGTCTGTGACGTCGAGAGTTCAATGGGAGTCAGGCAGAAAGGACCACTGCAACGTTTTCTTCTAGGTGACCCATAAAGTAGTCAGAAAACGTCGGACCAAGTGGACTTCCCGTTACTATTCCGTCGATTTGTCTATAGAATGAACCGTTTGATAGAAATTTGACATTCTATGTACAAAATTTTAACATGTGCTATAATATTTTGGAGGACATGCGAGTTTCGGAAGAAGGAAAAGACAATGATTCGAAGGCGAGCTTGCGGTGACAATTGTCCTTGAAATGGGGCTTTCCTCGATTCATGGAAAAGCCGGTTAGACCTTGTGGTTTGTCTAGTGATTATTATTGGCAAAGACACAGGAGATACAGAGGGTTTAATTATGACTCGTTAGCCGTCATCAGCTCCATTCATATCCAACCTCAAGTGGTGCGTCCCCGAGACTCGAATGTTTGACCCCGCTGATCGGCGGTCTAATGCTCTAACCATTCAGCGCTGTGCTTCTCGTCCACAAAAGGTCTCCTCCTTAATGTCACAGTATCTTTTGACCAAACAAAACGATCTATAAGCGAATGCGTGCGCGTTTTCACCGGGGGACAACATACCCGAACATCGTGAACACTCTCAGACCAACAGGCAGTAGGAGTATCATTTTGCTAACATAGATCTAAAAATAAACTGAAGTCAGCATCACATTCTCAGTTGGTTTTTGCCTTTTGTTGCAAATTTTATCGTAGCATAAGCACTTCCATAGTTGCCAAAACATGCTTAGGGCAGATAAGATGCGCTGACTTAAAGTAATGTTACATTGGCACTTCAGTAGCACAAAAGAACAGAAACAGCCAAGACACTCGACTTCTACGATCGAATTATTAAACAGATGACGATGAGCTAAACTAATGTTGATACAGTGCTATCTAGCTTCTCAACTTGAATAAAGGAAAGTCAGGCGGAGGATAATGTCAAAGAACAAACAAACCAATCGGGAGAAGTTCCGCGACTATGGTGAGGACTAGATTATGAATCTATATTCGAGAAGTTTTGACCGGCAGATGTATATAATGTCATGACTATGTGGCAATTTCTAGGAATAGTATAAAAAACTTCAAATGATTATCACAGAGAGAAATTCAAGAGACACTATTACCAGTAAACAGTTTCAATATAGTTTCGTGACACGTTGGCGAAAAAATAAATGTAAATGTTCATCGTTTGTGTTCATATAAGCAAGCATTTTAATACAGAATTAGAAATTTCCTTACTTTTGATTTAATTTCTTAGTTGGACGTCGTACGAGCCTTACTTCCATGAATTTCCCTGAGTGTACGGCCGCAGAACTGTGAATTGCGCACGAAGGATTTGATAATGAGATAGACCCATATAGCTTCCACCGAATTTGCTCCGCCCTCCTTCCTTTACTTGGTACTAACGTAAAGACAATATTGAGCGTGATGATCCGTTAATTCCAGAAATGATCATTGAATAAGATGTTTGATAGGGTTTATTGCTAAAACACATCTTGGGCACCGTCAAAACTCTAAAAGCCAGGGAAAACATTATAAACTGCTTCTTCTTCTGCAGGCAATATTGTCTCTGTTTTGTTTAAATGCAATCGCGCTGACATCGATGTCTGGTGCAAAGATCAAGGAATTTAAGAGACGGTTGGGAAAATAAACTGCCCATTATAAATCCTCATTTATTTCTAGCTGCTGGATAAGGCGAAATAAATACTGGAAACGAACAGATGCAAATTTAGCATTCAGTTGATACCGAAGATGTGCTCACAACAGTTGAATTAGAGAGAACTGTGTGTGCACTTTCTACTGTTTCCGGTTGCAGGATGGTTTGTTGTGTATGAATAAGTTCATAGAGAAGACAAAACGGGGTGACAGACTCCAGATTCCCCCCTTCCTCACATTCCCGGTGTATAGTATAACTAACTACGCCGTATTAAGCATTCCCTGGTGTGATTGACCGATCTACCCAAAACACCCCGTTAAATTGCAGCCTACCGTGCGCGCCATGCTAACTCTAACCACGTCAGATTTCGCATACCGAGGGATGTGATGGGGACGGAGCAATCGAAGCCAACCTCAATCTGTTCCATTGCTCTCCTCCTCCCCTCCCCAGACAGTCCGTTGTCCGAGCCAAGCAGACATCAGCTGCTGAGATTCAGCGCGAGTGGCTGACCTGACTCAGTTTCCCGTGTCTGGTTGTGTGTCAGACACGACTTTTTTACACACTCATTTCTTTATGCAGGATGGGGACCTGGGGTGTCTAGGTGTCAGAACCGACAACTCTGGTTTTCTGGCGGTGCCAAAGAATATGCAGAAGCATACTTGACATCCTATCGGCAGTGTTTTGCGGAAACGCATCCTATGAATGACGTAGCGGAATTTGACACGAGGGCATCGCAAAGGTTGACTGAGTTTTCAGGTGGCGGTCAAAAATTCAGTCTAGTTTTGGCAGATGAGTCATTATTGACGGGCAACGGCGTTAGGCATGTAGCCATTCTGGCATTATTGCGAAGTGCTTCGCGCGTACGTTTCTGATTCCGCTTAAAAAAAATATTTTCGTCACAGGTGCTGATACCACCTAGGCTGCTGATGGTACTGCGGTCGTTCTCTGTTTGACATCTAGCGACCTGTTAAACATTCCGGTAGCCTGCATCTGAAACAATATACCGGCATGACCGACAGCCCGTTTCCACTGAGATCCAAAGGGCAAGTGGACGTGTTTTGTCATTTGCTCTGGCATGCCCGTAGAACCAGGCGGATTTTATCCGCATGGACCCATACATCTATGAATTGTTTTCCCCTGCCATGACTACACCGAGAAATGTTGGGTTTCCCAAAATCTATGGTAAAATTTCACATATAGCAAGCGATTGCAGTTTAAACATGTGCATTTTAAATAAAATTGAAGGTTTACATTTGAATAACCAGTAAGTATCATCTGGTTATGTTGGTCTGCCTTTATCATTAAGTGCCCTGCAGCGTAGCTTTGAATGTGAGCTCTAAAGGTGCCGTGGAGGTACGTGTGTGTCATTTAACTGTCATTTAACTGGAATATACAGTGGCATATAAGCGTACATTGTACGCTTATATGCCACTGTATATTCCTTATCAAAAGCCAGAAAGACAACAAGCTCAAGGTGCCATGTTTAGAGCGGTGTTCATAAACCTGTCAAGGTCGCGGGTTCCAAACTCAAGCATGGCACCAATTTCTGGTACAAATGTTGGGTCTGGGTGAAAAAAGTGCCAATGCTTATAAGCCAGAAAGGGCCAGTCTGGTTGGGAGAGATTGTGGTGTACTAGAATGCGTACGATTATGGAGTAATTTTAGGCCTTTATCATGGCAATTATTTTGCACGATACTCCATCCAGTTTCCTTATTTGCCGCAGGAACGCACGATGGACGGAATCGAACGATGCGGTGAAGTCAATAAAGCAGACGGCCGTTGGTTGCTGGTAGTTGTACAAGCGCCTACATTCAAATCACCCAAAATACTGACTGAGGACGATGTAAACTGACTCATGGGCTCTTTAAACGCCATCGCGCTATTCTCCGTGTTCGATGTAAATATTGCTAGTTTTAAAAGACTGTTAGGTAACTATGGTGGTCATAATTATTTCCGTTTATGCCTGTGCGCTGGATAAGAAAAGATGCATGCTAAAGCGAAAAAGATGCGAATTAAGCACTTAGCCGACGCCAAAGATATGCTCAAAACAATTGAAGTGGAGAGGAATAGTTGATTCTGCACTGTCACCTATCAATGAGTTTTATTTTTCTTTATTTTTCTAACCTTTTAAATACCCCTATGTCTACCGGTTGGGTATTATAACTATTTATGTGGATTCGATTTCCATGTTGATTCATATAATAGACTGCTCCAAAAAGGCTGGAAAGAAACAGACGCGAGTTTAGCATTGAGTCGATGCTGAGGCTTCTTATGTAGAGAGGGTAATGTATGCCCCCAAGAGTGCCATTGATAACATAAACAAGTTTATAGACTAGACAGACGTGTGTGACAGCTTCTGCATCTTCTCCTTCTTCGCACTTCCGGCGCATGCTATAAGCTCGACAGGAGCGCCGGTAAACCATCTCGTGCAATGGTGAACAAATCTGCCCAAAATAGCCCATCAGTTCGCAGCCTTTCAAGTGCGTTGTGCTAACTTTAAGCACGTCAGATTTACCCTGCTGCGGCATGCGAGGGGGACGCAATAACCGACGCCAAACTCAATTTCCGTCCCTCCCCCCCCTGCCAGGCAGCCATCAGATGCTGGGACTAAGCGTGAGTGGCTGACCTGGCTAACTTTCCCCTCTCTGCTTGTGTGTCAGACATGAATTGTTCTCTATACTAATGTTTAATGCAGAGCGGGAAAGGGGATGCCATTAGGCATGCCGCCATTCGCCATGTGAGTTTTCGGTGATGCCACTACGCTCCTTCTCTGTTTGAAAACCTACAACTAGTGGTAAATTTCGGTAGCCTGCTATTGAATCAACAAACAGACATAGCCGACAGGCCGTTTCTGCAGTCCTGTTTTGTCCTTAGCTCTTGCATGCACGTAGAACCAGGCGGATTTCATCTGCATGGGCTCAGAAACCAATGAATTGCTTTCACCCTGCCATGACTGCACTGAAAATGTTGTTTTTCCTAAGATATTTTGTGCAACTGCACATGTTGCAAACGATTGAATTATCAGCCTCTGCGTTGTTAAATAAAAAAAGATTTACGTTTGAATAGGCTGTGAAAATCATTTGGTTATGGCCACTGTTTACGAAGCACCACCGTCATTTTACAGCCATGATGCTTGAAATATTATTATTAATAATAATGTGTTTATTATGCCAGTTTAAAGGCAATTGTAAAGAGTTGGTAATGTACGTCCTGGGCACCTTCCAACACCTCGAAGACCGAAAAAACCTAAAACAAACTCCCTATGCTGCAGCCAGTATTGGTTTTGTTTCAGGTTTTGTGTTTTGTCATTACTGGGCGAGATAGGGTGTTCGTTTCAAGTGAAAAAACCTGCCTTCAAAGGTATCATACAAACGGAATAAATGTACAGTTGTAAGCTGCGTTGACTCATCAGCAGGAGACCTGTTGCATATCGTTTAAGGACTTTAGTTCGAGACGGAGAGGATTGGTACAAGAACACAGTGGTCTCAGTCTTCCTTCAATGGTTGTCCGCAAAAGCTGCGCGCTATCGGATGAAGGGTTAACAGACTGCGGGCTGCTGCTTCAGCAGCATTTTTTTCAGAATGAAGCCTGGCGGGTTTCAGAGTCCACGAACGCCATCAGAGTGAAAGAGAGATTCCACCCAGTCAGCACCCAAAATTCCTGACATTTTTTTAACAACATACAATAAATATGCCACTACAAGCGAACATACGAGTCCGGGGAAGTAATTGAGAAGAAGACGACTCGATCGCTGGGACAATCCCAGTGACCTGTTTCTGCTACTCATGTCTCTGATGATGAATCCGCGACGGATTTCAAAACTTCAGGTGAATAAACATATGGTCCCAGCGAGCGAGTCTTCTTCTTCTTCTCAACAACTTCATTTATAAGTGCATATTTTACCTTACCTGCCAGATAATCATATCATCGATTTTCAATCCGAAGACTAAACTTGTGTGTTCATCGCGCAGAAAGGCAGCAATTTTTTTAAGAGCAACTCTGAACTCTGATATTCAAAGAGAATATGCGGAGATTTATTTCAATTTGCCCGGAAGTTTAACAAAAAATTTTTGATAACTTCCTGCAGCGGCAACTAGTGAAACGGCCCTTTTCGTCTTCATTAGTGCTTCACATTGTCCCTTTTGCCAGTCGGTAACCAAATTGAAACCGAAAATGTTTTTTATTTGATTCTCAAAACGGATCACCATCGGCTATGAACTAAAAGACGTGAAATCTAATTCACCGTTTGCTTTCGAGTTAGTGTGATGGAAAGTCAATGCTATTACTTCGTGATCTATGCATACAATAACCGCTTGGATGCAGCTAACAACTCATGGGTAATTCTCACAACTTTAAAAGTAAAGTGTGCAGTTCTCGCTCTTCACTCCACCATCCTCAATAATTTAATTAGTTTTGCCTTGCTTTTTAACTCAAAGAATCTTTGTTTTTCTTGTGAGTAACAAACCATTTTTTATGCGCCTGACTTTTCGAACTCCGTCGCGGCTTCATCATCAGAAACAGCAGGAACGGTGGCAGAAAACCAGTGTTTCAGACACAGGGAATTGCAGTTACTTATTCTCAAATTGCAGCAAACTTTACGAGACCCGGCCACACTTTCAAATTTGATTAGGCTAAAATTCTCGTGAGAGGTGACAATCGGGTGAGCCGAGTATTACTTGAGTCATGGGTTACGGGTCCCCAGTCTATAAACAAGTGCAGTGACCTGCCCAATCCATATCTTATGTTGAGGCTCATTTTGCCACAAGCAGGTCACCGCTTCGAGAACGCATAGGCCACCACATCGCCTAACGCCAACACCAGGAAACCAGATGACCGAACTAACATCACGTCTAATTCCACCACGTGTGATGAAATTTCAACAGGTCACGGCCAGCACGACAGTCATCAAGCACCTAGCGCACAAGCGGACAATAATCCTTAACAGAGAGGTTGTTAATTGGCAACATAAGCAAAACGGCTAGTTCCAGGAAGCAGTTCAGAAGTAGAAGATGCATTCACTGAAGGTCTATTTGACTGATGTTTCGGATTCTGTCTTGAAACCTTCCTCAGAAAAGATTGCCGAATAGGGTGAAGCATGCACAGATCACGATGTTTGTACTGGCCACGCGACCGCATGCGCACTAGAATAATAAGCTCCCATAACCACTGCTGGGGGTCATAATTGGGTCGGCAGTCCGCTTCCGAGTGATTAATTGCTGCGATTGCTTCATTCGTGTTGGACATGGATTGGATAATTACGTCACAGTTATGTTCGCTGTCGGCGGAGTTGTGGCTGAGCCCGGCCTCTCCCGCGCGACTGATTCTTCTGCTCAGGCAATGGTTCAGTACGGAGTACGGGAACGGCAACTTGTTGATTGGCTGTGGGCGTGAGAACCATGAGTCGGTCAGCTCGTGACTCACGTGGATTTCACCTCTTACGAGGATTTTTGCCTGTTTAAGCATGAAAATACGTCCAAGGCCCGTTGAGTGAGCTGCAGCCTGAGAAGTTGTATCTTATTCACAGAAAACAGTATCTTACATGATCCGTGCGCCAGCGAATAGTTGATTCGAGCAATATCTCTTGAAACTCCAAGAAGTGTATTCATAAAATTGTTCCAACATTGGGAATTTCTCCTCCGTGCCGTAGTTCATATGTGTTGAATGTATTTCCACTTTCCATGGAGATTTGAAGTCTCCTCTTAACTGAATTTATGCAATAGTATCTAGAAAAATTATTAGGCATCGCGACACGTAGTAACAGCATTTTGAGATGCGGTATCTTCCTAAACGCCACGGGCAAACTCACATCGGCCAGAAATAGCTGAATAATGACTTGAATCCACCAATTTGTAGAACCAAGCCTCGGGTACGGCAAATTCTAGGGCTGGGCATGGTCGGCTAAAGACGACCAATAAGTTAGACATAGTTCCTGCAATCTTCGTTGTCGCCGTCGCGCTTTTGACTATTTTCCATTCATGTAAGCATCAGCTTTATAAATAACAGCAGAAGACCTGAGATTATGACGTTTTAGGTTTTGAGTTAATGATCTGCCAACCGTTTACACGTTTTTAATGTAAAAAGATTACCGTGACAGTGTGGATCTAGCATAAGAGCGAATCATTCATTCAAATATTATATTAACTTTGGAAGTCTATATGTGGAAGACTTTAGTGTTACGTGTGCAGTCAAACGAGCGCGCTTATTAATATCCGCAGGTCATCCCGTTTTAAATTCCTAAATGTTTAACCTCAAAAATATAACGTTTATATGCATATGCATGAAGCACATCTCTTGACTTGTTATTCGTCAAACGTTGCTTTTCGGCAATTTCGAAACAGTCAAGGTTGCTTTGGTGTTAAATGCGTCCAGAGTTGCATTTATAAACTCCCAGTTTTAAATCTAATTAGACAATGATTCTGTTACTTAATATAGGCTTCCCAGCTAGCGCATAGACAAACCAACTTGTCAACTACACGGGCACCTAAAATGTGTGCAAAATACTGACATATACGAAACATTGATAACCTCCGTCCTAATCGGTACTGAGTAAGGTTTCAAATACTGATCATCATGTAGTCTTGCCTGAAGCCATTTCATTCACGATAGGATGCCAGATTTTGAATGAGCTCCGTTCTGACCGCTAAGTAAATGTGTGTTATATAAAAAGCGGATACTTAAGTTGTATGTATTTTTATCGTTGATTTTGAGAGCCTTTATAAATTCAAACATATTTTATAGAAAAAATACGAAATCGTAATTTATTGTACGCGTTTGGTAGGAACTGACGCCTTGTTTAAATTTTATACTTAAAGAAGAGGTATCTTTCAGATTTAAAAAAGATTTCTTTTTATGAAAAATTTTTTTACGATCATGAGTTGTTCATTCATAAAAAATCGTAAATTTCAATGTATTAATGCTGTTTATAATGTATGCAGCACGATCCTATCTATTGACATATTCTGTGAGACCTTTGTTACTTCTTCTTCACACCATAGGCGAAAACGCACTTTTCCTTAAACAAGATGTACACAGCGTGCAGTTTCTAAACTTTGAATTCAAGTGTAGCAGTCAGTAGGTTACAAAATTATGTAGCATTTAATGAACTATTTAAAACCGATAGCAGCCTCTATTTAAAATATAAAATATAAAAAAGCGTAATTGTCTACCCAAGAAGTCGAAAAAATACTTCGCTTCGAATATATCTTCGATAAAAAATATTTGAATCCATAAAGACAGCCAAAATCAATGATATGATGCATGCTACACAAACATCCATTTTTTCAATATACCTTTAATGTAAGCGGTCAGAAAGAGGTTGGTTAAAAAGCTAGCATCCTTTACTGACTGAAATGACTTCAGAATAGACTTCAGAATAATCAGTATCAAAACCTTTTCCAAAGCCGATTAGCGAGAGAATACCAATCCATTGAGTATATATGCATGTTACACAAATGTTAGACCGTACCGTACTTGATCACATCTTTTTATAGACAGGTTACCAATAATTTATTCACCAACCCTACACGTTCGCTGCTAATAAAATGCAGACCTATCAGCCTCGCGCGGCAGAGTTGGGAACAGTTAATTTGGGCTAAGTAGGAATGCACCTAATACCGGCAAACCAATAGTTTTTCATCCTCTGGATAAAAGCAACATCCTTGTCTGAGAAATTGCCCACGTTTTTCGTTCACGTCACATACCTCACGAAGTACTTTTGGTGTGTGACACTAAGGGAAACAGTCCCTACCGCGGATGGAGTGCAGCATCCGCGTACATACACGCGGTCGCAGAACATTGCAGATAGTAAAAGTTTCCAAAGAGTTCTCTGGGAGGATTAGATGTTGGTTTATCAAAGGGAATTCCTCATCCAGCAGTAATTTTCTACTTCTACATAAAAAATTTGACGAATTATCTGCCGACTTTGTGTAGGAAGTCTCACAAAATAATTGGGGAAATATCCGAATGAAATGTAATTCGATCGCATATAGTTGAACGGCATACTATTTCGAGGCAACGAATCAATTAAACTGTGATGGTTCCATTTCCGCTAAATTTAGCAAAAAACTTAGAACCCCGCCTCCCCATCAAGCCGGGGAAGGGTAGTCAATCCAAGCATGATTTCTATTTTTGCGAAATTACGGATATTATGCTACTGGGTAGCTTTGTCCCAATTCAACGCATGCTGCTTTTGATGTTTTTTTCCTCGGAGTGTTATTATTCAAATTAGTGGTTTTAAGCACAAATTGCGTGGCGTGGAAAATGCGCTAGACTAATAGGGGAGCCAGATCGGGGTATGGCAGGAGTTAATCAGATTGCACTCCTATTACAAATGCGGAACATGTGGATGTTGTGACCAGCGCAGATGCAGGCTGGTGCTGTGACAGCGACCCGTGGCAGCAATGGCGTTCCCACTCTAAACAAACGCAGGCGAATGGTTAGCTTGACTCTGTCTGTGAGATGAGGAAAGTGAGAGTGTCGAACATGATGCGCAAGTGCCCTATCACTTAAAGTTTACCCACACGCGTAAGTCAGCTTCGCTGTATAAGCAGTCTGTGAAGCACACGATGACCTCGTCAAAACAAACAGCCTAACTATCGGTGCTCATAATCAGACCCACTTTTTAGCTTCAACTTGCCTCGTTATCCTCCTCATCAAAAAAAGAAGTTAAGTGTTTGCTGGTCGTTGGGAGATTTGTCTGGCATTAGGCCAACCTCAGATATTGTGATAACAACTATTTTACCCTCCTTCTACAGTGAAATTTTACGCAAGGAGAAAAAAAACAGCCCCTCTCCCCTCACCCATTGGACAGCAGTGAGAAAAGGCGAAATAAATCATATTGGTAATTGCATGGGCTGCTTCGCGTTCTTCTTGCATCCTCGCCTGACATTGTTTTACATTAAGAACGAAAAAGAAGGCCTGGATTCTGAACTTTGTCTCGGAGATATTTAGGATGAAGTACGTCAATGAGCTGATCCGTTTCCAGCATATAACGCAGCCATCGCCCTTCGGGCGGTTTTGTAAGAGCAAGAAGGCAGGAAGTACAGGTCAGAACCAATCACAGTTAAGGTAATTGCCGGTGAGACGATACCTCCAGCTGTTCTAGGCTAGCCATCTTCTAAACACAATTGTCACTTTGCTTCAACATTCGCTCGTGTTCGCATGAGGCCTTCTCAATTCCTTACTCCAAAAGCGCTTGAAATCGGTGAGCAAAAATGATTTACGTGATGCAGAAGATGGCGAAAAGTGAGAAGCAGTAAATGCGATCGCTTAAGCAAGACTTTTATTGGCCAGGCGTTTCAGCATCTCATTCGAACTCTTTTTCAGAGACAATCAAATGAAGACAGGCAAATTTACCAAACCCCTCAATAATTAGGTCAGCCTCGTCGTCACTCCGGTCGATGCTAGATGACTGCTTAGGAAATCCTACTTGGACAGTCAGCTTGCTGTTCCGTATTGGTGGATTGCATACGAGTGGTAACATTGGGCGAGTAAAATCGGTCAAAGTGTGATTAAATTCACGACACAAGGCATGGCGTTGTAACTCAAGCCCTAGAGCGTTGGCTGCGTAAAGGCCTTCCCTGGTATACATGATCGACTCCCGCCGATGCTGCGAGTTTTGTTCACAATTGGGTCAACTTTATTGAGAAAATCTGCCGAAATATCCTAACTAATCACAGAAAAGTGTTATGGGTGACACAAGCTGCACAGTATTTTTAGGGCACGGTCGCCAGGCGACCATGGGCTTACTATGTTTGGCATTACGCATTCTCGGGAGTGGGAGGATTCCTAGATAGTGCTAATTTAAAGCGTCAGGCCAATCAAACTGTTGTTCCTGTGATTGCATACCTTTTTCAACTGCTGTCCGGAACTGGCTTGTTTGCATCTTTCAGTGATGGAGAGTAAGGTGTTTAGTGACTTGCTCGTTAATTGAACCTGACGAAGGAGTTAATGTATCTCAGTAGATGTCCACATGAAGATGGATTTTTCAGACGTATTAAGAAACCTTACCAGGAAAGCCTACAAACCCTCGATGCCAGTTCTACTATTTTTTCGAACGAAACGTTTTCATCTTGTATTCCCCTCTCATATATTAGTAATAATATTACTTCTTATTTATTCACTTACGCTAGTTTTGAATATGTTCTTAAAATACTTCCGAAGGTTCCTCCTATACGGCCCGGTACATGCGCTAGACTCAGATGGGGGCCAACTCAGGGTATGACAGGCGTTATTTGCGGTGCGCTCCCATATTAAATGCTCAAAATGAGGGAGTTGTATTATGCGTAGATGCAGGCTCACGGCGCAGTAGCCGCTCATGTTCGATCCCACTTCCGGTTTTCTTGAATGGTTTTTGACAGGGGATGCAGGCAACAGATGGAGGGGGGTATGCAATAGATACAGAGCCAATCTACTTTCGCTTAATCGAATACACGCGCAAGTCACCATTCCTCACTACCATATGGTGGAATATACGCTAAACGCAGTCAAATGCGAGGGTCAAAACGTCAGTTTCCCTCGTATCGTCCACCTTCTTACTATTGGATTGCGGATTTGTGAGACAGGGTGATACCACGGTATGACCTGCGTCGCAAGAATGTTTGTTTCCGATAGTTGTAACATTAAGCCATATGAAAATTAGTTCATATAACTTGGAACACACGCATCTCAAGATAATTCAATTTGGAAAATATGTTCTTTGGGACAGAACGTAAGTTAATTGGTATATTTTTGAGTCTGGTGCCCCAGGTCGTCTTCGGACCAACAGGTAATGTGCAATGAGCAACTAAAATTTCAAACGTGCGGAAAAATGAATAGTTTTACAGGGTAAGACCTGATTCGAGGGTTCGAGGGTTCCCGGCAAACGGTGGCATGACAACTTGAACAAATAGGCTCATTCGTTTTTGAAATCCAATAGATGAAGCTTTCGTTCCATGCGTATTAAATCAGCCACAGTCTGCGTCATTCAGGGTTGCAATGGTTCCTCCATGAATGAAAGAGAACGTTCGCGTTTCAGGTATTTATATCAATAAAGAAGACAGATGATCGAATACCGGAACGATTTGTATTTTATTCTGAGCTTTTGGACTCTTACTAGAGTCCACCGTCAGAGAAGAGTAGCAGCGCGAAAAATAGTGACCGGTAAGAGCCTGTGAACAAACAGTTAACATTTGAACATGTAAAAAATCCATAACTGTTAGGTTTGGGTGCTAGATGGCTACGTCAGAACCGAAAATGGGTTGATTATGGAGAATGTTGGCCAAATAATTATGGCAGGCTTCTGGATGTGATCGTTTTTAATAGCGCAAAGCCCTGTATGCCGGCGCCAATTCGACATATCTCTTGGCAGAATTCTCATCCGTAGACCAGGCTTCGATATATTATCTGCTCATTTCTTTTCCCGCGTGGGTGAATACCTTCACGACAACAGAGTTGAACTCATAGCCTGTTTTGCAACTGTAAGATGCAACTTGTGATAATTTGCCGACTAGTCCCATGACCTGCTTGTGTGCATGCATGTGCGATCCGAGCATGCATTCAGTTTGGCCTGTGTAATTACAGGGACAGTTTACGCATGGGGTGCTAAACACTACTCCAGATTGTTCATTCTGCGAAAGCCGGTCTTTTATTTTCATCGCTCTGCTGCAGATTGTTGCTTTGGTTCTGTGTGCAATTTCAACACCTAGTTCCGCAGTCATGCGCTCAATCGCCTCTGAGACGTCTTTTGTGTGTGGCAGAGCTTGCCATATCCAAAGTGGTTCTTCGATTTGGGTCCTCCGGGGCCGAACGCGTAGGCATCGGTTTATAAATGCTTTTGGATAACCGTTCCGCATGAATAAGTTGCGGAAATATCTGGCCTCACGTACCTTTTCCTCCATCTTCTGCTGTGAATCTGAATCCATTTGAAGAGTGTTTTTACACAGCTCCAAATTTGAGCTACTGGTCAGTTGCTGTAAAAGCTGAGAAGTTGTGCTGCGCTTGTTGCTTTCCTGCAAACCGTCGTCTTGATTGTTGATAAAGGCTAAAACAGTGTAGACACTAGAGGGCGCAGAGGAAATGTTGTGGCAAAGACAAGATCTACTGGAATGGAGATTTCGCACCTACCAGTCGTAATTAGCCAGCACTATCCATACCCCTATGATGTACTCGCTGAGGCATGAATCCACGACCTGTGGATCAGACGTCAAGCGCTCGAAGCATTGAGCTACGGACTTATTGTCTTGTCAGATTTGGTGAAGAATTTCCACATTGGTGGATAGGTCCTCGCTGAGCGCATACGGGACTCACTCCTCTTGACGAGATAACGAATTCATGAGTAAAAAGATACAGCTTTGGCTTTTTTTTAACAACAAGTAATTGGTTCCAAACTCCAGCGTTGCACCACCTGGGGTTGAAGCGTGGCTGGCTACTGACGGCTAAGGAACCAGAAATAGCCATTTCAGTCTCCTACGTCTTCGTCAGTAATGTTCTACTAACCATAAGATTAGCCGATGCGTAGCTGACAAATGTTCACTCAAAAAATAGATAATCTGATCGGTTATGCTTACAGTAACACTACACGCGGGGAAAGGGAGGTCAGAATGGAAGTCACAATACTACTTAGTCTGGGGAGGTAGAGTTGGGCTTGCTAGGGAAATTATTAAATAACCTAGATTCCGCTGTCTATGGGGTAGTATGAAAAAGAGACTGTTGGTACTTGACAAAAAACCTGGATAAGACTCACGCCTATTCTTGGGTGGTCGCGGATACTGGATGTTGTGTGATAACTGCTTCATTATTTATGCGGGGAAAAATGCGCCTTAGCCAAGGCTAATGCCAATCGAAAGCAAATGTTTGGATATAAGCAGACACTATTTGCTCTTGTCACAATTATTTCTACTTGATTGAGTCTGCTTCTTTTATCTTACGCAGTTTAGATTGCAGACCCTGATGAATTCAATTGAGCTTCAACAACTACGCGAAAGCGATTAACTCTAATGAACATTTTTTTCAGATTAATCCTCCCTGCGTTAAAAATAATAGAAGGACACTTTAATTATCCATAGTGTCATGAAGCCTGCAACTTGCACCGTAAATGAAATTGTCACTGGAAAGTGTTCATTTGTTTGCTGACGTTTCGGACAGCTGGGCCGGCTGTCTTTTGTCAAAGCGTTGACTGACTTTATCGGTCAGCAATTCAACGTTGTGGCTGTGTGTGATGGCCATCAGCTGATCGATATTTCTACGTTCGCTTCTTGGCTTTCTGTGTGGATTATGGCCGGGAACTTCAAAAGCGGGAGGACTAACGCTTACGACAGGATACTCAGACGCTAACTCCGTCAACAGGCACCTGAACCTTCCTGTAGTCTACAAAGTCCTAGGCCATCACGTGAAGAAAGGACAGGATCAGGTCTAACCGAAATTAGGATTAACAAAAGAGCCGGCCCCATGACGAAACCACAGGAAGAGGACGCAGGAGTACCAGTTTGGTCTACCATGGGGAGGGAACGCAACATTAATTGCCAGCAAGTTATGTCAAAAATCCACATGGATGGCCTAGCAGCAAGCGTGGAAAAATGGATGAGCTGATGCCCAACATACACCCACAGCCATAACTTCGCATTGCTGATTTATGAAGTCAGTTCACGCTTTGGCCAAAGACAGGTGGCCTAGCTGTCAGTGGACAAAAAAACATTCCACTGAACAAAAATGATCTGTGATAAGTTAATATTCGTTGCACCAATCTTTTTATGCTCAGCTATGTGGAACTGTTGTCAAAAAAGCCGCACCCACACTTTTGCATGCGTTAAGTGCACTAAACAGAACTACCAGTGCCACTGATCGGGATACAGTAACAACTAACAATAGATAAATCCTTCAGCAAAAACTAAGCCTCGAACGTGGACTTTAGAGTCATTGATCATGTCGTTCAAAAACTTAACCAAAAGAGCAGGAGGCGTGAGCTTGTGTTTTTAAAGTTCTGAATACATATTTGCCTTGCGGGGCGAGCAACGGGCTTAATCGCAAGCGCCATGAAGACAGTGCCGCTCCTTCAACTAGCATGGATATCAGTTTATTCTGCCAAAGACTTTTGAACCATGCACTTCATATTATCCTTCCTTAGTACAACGGATGGCAGACTTAAGGAAGCTCGGTATTAGCACTGTTTCTACAAAAATTAAAAAGCTCGTCTACGCCCACCACACGTGACCTGGTTCTCAACATAGCACATAAAATCAATGCGTGTCATAGTATGTTTACACATACAATCGCATTCTCATTATACAGTAGTCGCCAAAGACCACGCAACGTTCATGAGGCAATTGGGCAAGGCACTTAAGTATATATTTGATAACACTATTGTGATTCACTGACTTCATTTAATTCGTTAGGAAAATCACCGATTTAATTAGGTTTATTAAGAGAAAAAGACATGCGTTTTCGCGGATATAAGGGAATTCTCATCTCGAAGAAATTTTCTATTCTATTACGTATGACAGAACCAAACTTTTAGTTAATTTGCATTATACTATGGAGGAACTCCAAAATAAGTCAAAAAAGGTATGAAACATATATCTGCTAGAACCAGAAAATATTGTCCGAAGTTGCTCAGATGGAAGTGAGTTCAGATATCACATATATTTTTGGAAAAAAAGGAGGAATTCTAGTTTTCAATAATTTTTTGCTATTCTGTGAAGTTTTTTGCCACAAAATGCAGTAACAAATGGATATGACAAAGCTGTTTTACCGTAGCGATATACATGAGCGTGAGCTTGATAAAGGAATGGGAAGGCGCGATAAACGTCCATATTTTGGTGTTTGCTGTGCCGTCGAGATGTCAAATCATTATATATGTGAAGTTGATTTTGATCGCTTACGAAAAATGGCAGCTGAAGGGCTAGTGCGTAATTCATTAGCTAATATTTTTGACGCAAGCAAGGCCACTGAATGTCAAATTATTAATTATAAAACAGTGCCTTGAAGGAAGAATCCTGGACTAAATTGGTCCACAACAATACAGGATGCCGATTATATTCGTCGAACAATACAAATATACCAATTTATGTCCATGAATGCTATTCACAGGGAACATTTGTCAATGTTCTCTCAGACCCTAGTTAGGAAAATAATGCGGGAATTTGGTGCCATTAAATTTTGCATTGATTACCATCTTCAAATCCTCTCCGGGAACACCATGCTTCAAATCTGGCATTCATCAGTGGATGGTTACGGTTAAGTCATTTTAAGTAGGAAAGGTACTAAGGAACGCTTCCTATTTGCACAGGAATACATTAGTCACGGACTTTCATTTTGGAAAAGCATTTCATTCTGTAATGAGGTACTATTCTTAGACAGGTCGACAATATCGGCACATACGGTCATATGCGGAAAAAACTTTCCCAAAGAAGCGATTTCTTCGAAACCAACCTTCAGGACCTGTCGATGCCTCATAGTGTGGAAAGCGATCAAGTTTGGTGAGCGACCAATCTGGCGGTCGACTAAAGAGAATATTAATAGTTTCTTCTATGTCAACATTGCCAAAGATATATTTGGTTATAATGACATTCACAAGCGTCGAATCAATACTATTATACTTCAAAACAATGCCCCTGCTCACCTATCAAAGGAGGTATGATTATAAATAACCTAACGAATGAAATCTAATTTTTTAAGACTGCAGCCAGCCCTCTTGTTTGCGGCCTGCGAACAATGTTCATCCGGCCCAACAGTCCCACCTCAATCGAATTGAAAATATATTTGCCTAAATCAAGCAAAACTGGTAAAAGCCTCGGACATACCTTTCAATGGAAAATAAATTGGCGTTCGTTCTTTATAATTATATAGACCAATCTGTAATTATCAACATAATTTCAATGCCCACACGAATGACTGCTGCAATACACGCTAAAGGATATTCAACAAAATATTAGTATGTAAAATATTAAATACTTTGCCACCTTTGTATTTTATTCTTTTTCTTACGCGTTTGTCATTTTTATAACTACTTTTTATTCTCGACCTCTTCTACTATATTTTTGAATTTGACTATTTTCGGTAAAACATATTAGTTTTTAGATAATAAGTGCTATTTCATGCATCGAAATTAGCCTCCTTTTAATGATTTATTTTTCCTTCTACGCAGTTTAACTTGCGGGTCCGTTAGGTGAGTGCTTTGCGAGCTACAACGGCTTTCATGCAGACTTCATATGTTGCATGATCTTTGGCGAATACTATCCGTCTTTCGCAAACGCTTGCGTCAGTTTCCACGTCTATCAGCCAACAGTTGGTGCCTGTAAAGTCAACTGTGAAATATATGGATACATTGCTTTAGATACCATGAATGTGTTATTAAGGTGATCCTAAGTTTTATACAGGCCGTACGACTCTAAAAGATTGCATCACCATCACAGTCTTGGTTGCCCTTGGTCTCTGATTTTACCTTTAAAAATAGGGAAGAATATCAGATGCAAGGACAGCAAGATCTATAATTCTGATTTTTTTCCATTTGATTTTGTGTTAAGTGTTAAATGTAGGCAGAAAACAGCATGGCCGCACTTGAGCTGCAGAAACAGCCAATCACCTGCTCCTTTCCGGGAGCCCCGAATCATAGGATATCACTACCATTCACAGCCTGGCTCTGTGAATTTCACAGCGGGGTGTTGCACCATGCCATGAGTTCAGTACTCCTAGAAATTGTAGCAGTAGTAGTAACATTCAAGTGCTGCTTTCGTTCTAGACTGCAAACAATTTACCAGTACTTGGTCGCTCATCGAGCGGCAATTTTCGGAGGCGCTTAGCTTGATTAATGTGCTTGATAATCTCTGACTGCTTGTTTAACTTCAATTTGTCTGGGCCCTGCAGGCAGCACGTATGTGGAAGTTATTCTTAATTATGAGAACAGCAAGCCCATCCCTCACAAAAGGGGTGCCATCAATAGCCTGCTACGCCGAGCGAAGACACACTGTTCTGACGAAAACACCTACAGAAACGAGCTCAATTACTTGTTTGAATTGCTTTCTCGCAATGGTTACCCCAGAGACTTTGTGCGCCAATGCATGAGACAACAAGAAAATGGAACCGGATAGTTCCACTCAGGTGCCCAAACGAACACATGGCAAGCCCTTTCTTACATAAGGAACGTGTCTGAACTCGTTAAAAGACACTTGCGGAAACACCAAATAAAAGTGGCGCACAAACCGATGGCTACTTTACGCACTCAGTTAGTACACCCTAAGGATAGGGTTGGCTACCTCGAAAAGAAAGAAGCCATCTACAAAATCCCATGTCAAGCTTGTGATAAGGCATATTGTGGCCAAACAGAAAGATCAGTCTCTACTCGCATCCACGAGCACCAATCGGCAACGAAGAGCCATAACCGATTTTCCCAAGTGGCTTTGCATTGCCTTGACACAGGATATACTTTTGCATGGGACAAAACACGCATCATTGGAGTTTGCCCCTCCAATGCATCAACCGGCGTATTGAGTTAGCCGGAGTGTACAAACACCTCAAAGAAAGATGGGAAAGACTGCAGCCAACAAACATGGACCGACATGAACCGCAATTAGCGCCCACACCGGATAACGTGGACTGATCCCGGACTGACCCTGGATTAACTCAACTTACAGTTGCCCATTAGTCATTACGGCATTGCAACTGAGAATCATGACAATCACGATGTGACCCAAATTGTAACCCCCAATTAACACTCACACCAGACTGACTATATAACTGTACGAGCACTTTGAAATGCTAACTGTTGTTTGTAAAGTTATCTCAAGTCTGACGACGAACTGGGGATCCAGTGTCGAACATTTACTCAATATACTTACTTATTTCCCAAAGGATGTCTTTCCATTTAAAAACATTTCTTGGGATGCCTGCCTTTCGTTTTATACGAAATAATTACGATCTCGAAGTTTAACTTCAATTTTTCTGGGCCTTGCAAGCAGCTCAGTCGCAGCTGATGTGGTTTCTGGCCTGCTTGACCCTTCGCACATAAGACGGCGGCGGTGGCAGCCGGAGTCGATATTCCTATTTGAGTTTACGCAATTGTGAAAAAAACTCGAGGCGTTCGACGGGATTTGAACCAGCGTATTAGAAAAGGCCTCTCGTGGAAGCCAACGCTCTAACTACTAAGCTAGTAGTAATTCTGGTGGATTCTAGATGATTGCTTAGTAATCCTGCTTGGGCAATCAACTTGCTATTCCGTACTTGTGGATTCCGCATGAGCCTTAACGTTTGGCGGGTTATATTGACGCAATTGTGATTAAATTCATGGTGCAAGGTTGGGCGTGTGTAGCCTAGCGGTTAGAGCGTTGGCTTCCGGTAAAGGCCTTTTCTAATACGTGGGTTGAAATCCCACTGAACGCCTCGAGTTTTTCTCACAATTGGGTAAATTTACATTGAGAAAATCTGCCAAATCCCTCATGATATTCCAATTCATCGTGTGATTGCGATGGTTTCGTTGGCCATAGGGTTAAGCAAATCATGCATTTCGCGTACTTTATTTAATAATGAGCAATGCATGTTCTTAGTATTTCGGCACAGGATTGCTTATGAATATTCCTGGGAGGCTCTGCAGTGACCTAATTCCGCGCGCAAGGCTCAACCTCTCGCCTCGCACGACAGTCTGCACGCACCCGTCAGTGTCTGCCGACCCAAATACGATCTGTACAATCATCTCCCTGAGACTGACTTTCTCATTACCTTCCTGGAGATGTTCGACGACTCACATGCTATGACGGTAGGGATGCCGGCTTTGGCGGGTGCAGACGCACATTTGTTTGACTGTCAACTTCCTCCAAGCTATTCCCTTCTACCTCTCTACAGAAAATAATATTCCTCCCACCTGTCATCCCACTGCTGTGCCCACAGGGAACCGGGCCTCTCGCAGTGAGCAGAGTTTCCCTTATTAATTTAAGCCACTAAGGTGGTTCTTTGCTTGAACTTCTGCGGCTGGAGGATGCGATCACACACGTAAATATGGCAATTCACTGCAGTTTTTAGATGTTGTAACGCAGCGAACATAGAACGAACGCTGCAAACGATGAGGATGGTAGAAAGTATACGAATGAGTTTAGACTTTATTATGATATTCTGTGAGAATATTTAAGCAGTTATTCCCATACCAACCCAATCGGTTGTCTTGTTGATTGTGACCAGAAATTGAACTCTGCGTTCCTACACTCTTCATTCGCAATAAGCATGTTGCATTATTGGTAATTCTAGATACAATTCATTTGGGAACTTAATGCGACTACAGGGTTTTTTAACAATATTATATTTGGGTCTACCGCAAGATTATTCTCCGCCTGCGTAAAGCACCCGCCTTGTAGCTTTATAACGTGATCTTCGAATCTTGCAAGGCCAGCGTTTGCGGATTTTATTTGATGCCGCTATGGTTCGGAATCCATTATTATTTGTTTTAGTTAACGCCAGAAGTTATTTAGATAGCTATTTTGTCATGGTCTGTGACTGGGTTCGTACTATTGACTTGTAGTTGAGTACGAACCTCAGGAGAATATACGCCTTTTTCCGTTCTCTGTCGGGGTAATGACTACCGCTGAAAAATCGTTTACTCTTTTACCTGTATAAGTGGCATAGAGGAGACGCTCAACCGAAAGTCATGCCAGGGTTTTCAACTTAATTCTACCCAAACGAGCGTGAGATCAAGGCTAGCCAGAAATTTCGCTCCTATCGGGAATTCAGTAATCTCTTTCTATCCGGATAGTTTGTAGCTGTCGTGTTTCAACTCGAGGATACAAAGGAAAGCTCGCCGGTTCCGTGAAACAGTGGGGTTGGGTGAGTGCTGGGTCTGTGAGGATTACGTATATGCTCACCTGGTACTAATGAATTAAAGGTAAACCCACAGAAGTCAAGAGCCCCAGAATACTATAATATATGGTACTCGGTTTATTTTTTTTAATATCTTATTAATTTCTTAGTTATTTATGTAATTTAATTCATTTAGATTATATATTTAATTTTAATTTATCCTTTATGTATCGTACGCCTTTTTTTTGCTATATATTAGCTTTGTATGAGAAATTTGTTGATTAACTCCTGTTCTTGTTTGATTTATTTATTTTCTATGCTATCCTCTGTCCCTTTTATGCCTAACTCCTATTAACACAGGTACCGTGTTACCAAATTATGGGGTTTTCGGTATCCGTACTGTTACCTACGATACACGGTTACCGGCTCAGTTGACCAGACACGGGAATTGGTACGCCAAAGCCAAGTAATACGTGTGGCCATACGTGTGATTCCAGGAAGGGTAGACCTTACCGTGTCCTATTTCTAACCCCGGCCATAACAAAAACGTTAATCGTGACATTTGTCGTCATCCCAATATTTTTCTTAACCCTAAAGTATGCCCTCGATTACACAAATACTAAGCTTCACCCTCACCATAAAAAACGTTATCTTCCCTCTAATCCGTCGTAAAGGCATCTGCAGTGAGAGCAGTTGCTGTTTTGGCGTTCACATTAGGGTCCGATAGAGCGGCAAGCCTATGCAGAGCGTTCATTACCTGTTCCTTGCAAACATTTGAGATTAAAAAGAAATTCTTTCGCCAGGACAACACACTTATTCGCCTGACGTTTTGATATCCTTGGATTGTTTGGAGTTGCGAAAATTTCCAACAGAGAATTCAAAAGTCCAGTTTGGCGAGTATACGCGTACTTTCGAAAAATTCTCGTCAGGCCTTACATTTATATGGGAACTTGGTGCGAGTTCAAACGTGTTCGTCTTACTGGAAAAATGAGTCGTGGGAATAGGGGTGGGGGTCGATAAGCGAGGCCAGTTCTAACGGTAGGGTTTGATGGAGCAGTCTATGGGAGGGGTAGGGGAGACAGACAGCGTGGATGACTGCATACCGCTAAGTGACTGTGGGCCATGCCAACTGTGGGGCTTGCAGGATCTTCTTTTGTGCGCACAACGTGGGCTTCATCAACCTGATAGCTCTCGTTTCTACTGTTGCTAGCAGGCGCTGACCCAGGGGCTTCGGATAGTTTGGTGAGACCCTGTAGATCACTCGGAAAGCTTCGTTGGATCCCACCTGATATCCGGAATGGACTATGTGCGCCAAAATAGAGCTGTTTATGCTCCTGACTTCACCTTTTCTCAGCCATGCCGGGAGGTGTTTTTTTGTTCTTTTGGATAGGCACCGGCCCGTACGACCAACATTACCTGCTCCACAGGAACAAGTGAAAGAGAAAATGCACATTGAGGTGGTCTCTGCTGGTAATCTATCCTTACCTTCCCCATGTAATATTGGGTTGGTTGAGAATAGTACCTGAACTCTGACTGCTGGGAAGGTTCTTGTAACGGCTTGGTCTAGGCATCTTTTCACCAGTTCACTTGCTGAGTATTTTCGAAAGGGGACTTTGAGGAATGATGTTTTCTATTCTTAAGTAGGTGCAGTGGTTCTTATTTGTTTTTTCCGTCATATTCCTTGGAGTAAATTTCTCAGGATACCCATTTTTTACGCAGTAGGTCCTCGATTTCCTTGAGCTTCTCCTCCTCAATACTGTCTGTTGAGCAAATTTTCTTAGCCCTTTGCACTAAGAACCGAATTAAATTTCGCTTCTGTTGGAGGGGTACGAAACTGTTAAAGTTAGTGTTCTGTCCATACCAGATTTTCTTTCGATGCACACTTTTTCGGACGCTACTGTCAGGTCTGTTACTTAGAAGGATGCCCAAAAACGGAAGCGAACTTGTGTTTACCACCTCCAGTGTGAACTTAATAGATGGATGTTCTTGGTTGACCGCATTTAAGAGTACGTTTACGTCAGTTTTGGTTGCGGCGATCGCAAAGATATCATCAACGTACCGGCCATAGTGTTGTAACTTATAGATCTGCTCACTTAGTTGAAATGTATCTTGCTTGCCCATGAATATGTCAGCTAGTAGAGCTCCAAGAGGTGAGCCCATGGGAACACCATCTATTTGTCTGTATAGCTGGCTTTCATAAAAGAACTGCATGGTTTATGTGCATTTAAGTAGTAGTTCCTTCAGCGCATTTGTCGGTATTCCCATTTCCATCTGATTTTTCACCAGGTATTCGCAAATTTTATCTACTGTCTCGGTCACTGGGACGTTTTCAAACAGCGTTGATACGTCTAGAGAGAGCATCCTCATACCGCTTAGATTCACGTCTTTGATGTCGTTGATAAATTCGAACGTGTCTTTATAGCTACGTGGTGCCAACTGAAGCCTATAATTTTGAGTTCCTCTGCTAACCACTTCGCCATCGTATGATACGGTGAGTTACGAATGTCCATAATCGGACGAACTGGCAGGCCACTCTTATGGAATTTTGTAGACCATATGAGTGAGTGCCGGCTGGTCGGAGGCTTTAAAGGTCATGGTCACCTTTGAAACCTCCCGTGTGGGCGTTTTTAAGCAGTCAGTCTAATTGGTCTTTTCTTAATTGGTGCAATCCTTTCCTTTGTCTACTTACTTGAATTTCGTCTGGTCTGAAAGGATGGTTTGCATCTTGCTCATGTAGTCCGCTCTATTCATTATAACGACACTGGTTCCTTTATCAGATCTAGTCACCAGGATGTCCTTGTTCTGTCACAGCTGTTTTAGTTTTTCTAGATGTGCTTTTGTCAGCAATCCTCGGCTTGCTGTACTCCTGTTCATATACTGGTAACTACAGTTCACCAGTGTGGATTTAAAGTGCTGGACACTTTCTGCAGACATGGGCTTCAAGTCATATGTTTGGTTATAAAGATTCTCAAATTGGGTTTCTTATTCTAACTGATCAACCTTTCGAGTAGGCATGCATAATTTCGGACCCAAGGATAATGCTTCAAGTGTTGTTTTATCAAGCGTGATAGAAGAGTAGTTGTGTGCATACCGAGCTAGATGTTTGAGTAGTCTTGATTGTGGTTTCCTCTCGTGCACCCTGCATTGGAGTGACTATCTCTTTACGTCCTTACGTTTTGCTTCTATGGTCTGCGTATAGGCAGTAAATTCGTGTTTGTCCTCCTCTGTCAAAGTATCCAGAACGGCAATGCATTGGCACACGTAGCGCTCTAGTTCCTCAACCTTTGCACGAGCGCTTTCAAGTTGATTTTTTGCTTGCGGCGAAATGAAGCCAATTCTCAAGTTGTGGCTCATTTGACGAGACCCGGCCAAACGGTTAACAATGATGAGGCAACAATTGTCGCAAGAGGTGACAACTGGATGAACCGAGAACTACATGAGTTATAGTTTACGGGGCTTCAGTCCATTAACAAGTGCAAAGATTTGCCTGATCCATATTCGTTTCTGAGACTCAATTTGGCCAAAGCAAGTCGCCAACTGGGAAACAAACAGGCAACCGCATCATCCTTCGCCAACACCGGAGGGCTAGATTGCCGAGAAATCATCGCGTCCGAGTCCACCACGAGTTATGAGAGTTAAGTAGGTCAGAGCCCGCATAATATTCAATAAACTAACAACGCACAAGACTGCACTTATCGTTAATTGTTATTTACTGTGTGCAGGACTGACTGTATCCCATAAATACTACAAACTGCTGTGCATATGCTGCCCTTATTTGTTACTGCTTCCTGTTAATGCCTCTGATGCTGAATCCGTAATGGATCTCGACACGTCAGGTGCCTGAAAGTATTTTCCCAGCGATTGAATTATCTTCTTCTTCTTAACTTTTTCCTTGAACTTGCACGTTCGCTTGTATTGGGTAAGAACGATGAACAAACAGCACAGATTGCGCGGACTGCCCCTAGTTTAGCGTTCTATTTGCTTAGCTACTGGCTTTTGCTTTTAAGACTGTACCTACACATATTTGCAGTCGCGTGAAAGCGCTGTTTGGTCAATCTAACTGGAAATACGTTTGAGTCAATGGTGGCAGTACTTGTTGGTTTGGCTGCAAATTGGTACTTGCCCGTATGCAAATACATACGGACAGAAGTCAGAAGACCTCATCCGATCTTGCTGTGGTCACGCCTGATGGATAATAGTCACTTTCAATTGGTTTAGAGACTCAACCAACAAGCCCACTGTTGCTTCCCGCAAGTTGCGTTCCCACCGAATGTCAACATCCTTAGTGCATCATGACAGTTCCAAGGGCTAAATCGTTATGAGGAGGAGTGTTTCTGTATCGACTTTATCCCCCACATTTATCAAGCTTAGTCTCTTAGTCGATCAATAGCGAGATTTTGTGCAACAACTGACGTGGTGTCTTCTTACATAAGAGTCCAGTTTTTAAGGATTACTTATAGGGTCCCCTAGTGGGAACATAAGAATAGGAACCGTCCACAACAAAGCTGGTTTCGTGTCAAGATTAGCGTTAAAGTACGCTAACATTGAGTTTGCAGTCAAGCTTAGGGTTCGTTTTATCTGCCGGGTTAGACCTTAGTAAGGTTAGAGTTACATTTTGAGCCACTAAAGTCGTGCAAGTGGCTGAGGTAGGAGACGCAAATACGTATCCTGTGTAGGGCAACCTTGTTTGGGACGTACCTATTCCCGTGTTCTGTTTACGGTGGGCACAATTTACATAACCCCTGTGTAGTAAACCAGCAGCGCCCTTCGTCGGTTCAGGTGAATGTGTTTCATCATTCATTTAGGTACCATAGGTCGTTCAGTGGTCGACTAAAGAGCCTAAGGCAGGAGGTATCATCAAAGTGGCCACGGTGCAGTCGGCGTAGTCGGTCGTGGAGGCCATCAGTCGTAGAGGCCGCCGCTCTGGTGCAGCCACCACGCTTTGATTAGTACTAGAATGCACACAAACATACACAACAGTCCCCCGTCGATTCCGACGATGGGCTGCCGTGTGCTTGAACCAGCCGAAGCAAATTTTGAAGCAAACTGGGCAAGCTTTATGAAAGATACAGCAAGCTGAGGCAACGCAGCGAACTATCACAGATGAGAACAGGAGTGAACGCATACTCGCGGGGAATCTACCCACTCGCTCGCCGATCCAACCTACGGTTCCGGTGTAAAGACAAACTCAATAAGACCGGGGATGATGACAGGTGTAGGTGGCTAGCGTGAAAGTCACTCTGTACGCGCACACTAGACTCAGTACACCTCGATAGGTAGGCTCCTGTGTGCGCGGGAGCGCCATGAAGGCCACATTAAGAATGAGCCATTGCAGCCTGACTCTCAGTCCTCCATCTCCTCATATATGTACACAAAAACACATGCTTTCTAGAGTAGCAGCTACGTAGGAGGCCAGAGTTTTCCCATTAGTTGGCAAACCCTCCAAGCCACGGCGTTTAGCGCACCGTAATAGATTCAAGCGCCTTCATATGTATTTAAGTGCAGAGAGCAGTGCGCTGAGTGTCCACCGCACTCTCTCCCCCACCGTCTAGCGTCCGCCTAGCTGCTTGGACACCTGTGGTGGGGCCTGAACCCAGGGGGAGCGCAGACGCATACACCGACATGAAAGTGGCAGTGCCTATCAGACCGCAGGGACCGTAGTTTGCCGAAGTCTGGCATTGCATATGCATACGTATGTTGAATCTCAGAAGGGTGAGAGTAGCCTTCCGCGAAGCCTGGTCGACACCCCTCTGAGACGGGGTAACCACTGGGTCATCGACTGATAGACACTTCCCAAACTCCGTTGCCGGTTGGTATCATCTAATTGTGGGTGCGCAGAAAATAGAGAAGTGAGATAAGAGGAAAGAGAGTGCAAGAGAGAGGTAGAGATGCAAGAAAGGAAACAGATAAAGAGAGAGAAGAATGACGGTGAAGAGATAAAGAGAACAAGACAGAGAGGAGTGAAAGTGGGGGGGGGAGCGAAAGGAACAAAGAGATGAGCGAAGTAACGAAAGAGAACAGAAACGAGAACCCAGCTCACCTTTCATCAGAGGATTTTTATGGAGTGCTTGAGGCGACTGCAGTGACTAGTGTTTCGGCTAGTAGTGTTTGGGCGCTACTGAGAGAAAGATTAGCAAAAAATGCAGGGGAAACAAAATCGCAATTTACAAGGCTAAGGGCGCCTCCGAACTAGTTATGGGTCAGTATTGGTAGGAAGTACCATAACCCATGCTTAGTGGCGGCAGTTAAGGAAACAGCGTTGAATTGAGTCCCCGGCGTTGAGTCGCCAGGTACTGCCAGCTGAACTTTGCCGATCTTTGGATAATTGTGTGCCGCTGGGGCCGTGCACTGCCGCTGCTGCCTCCTTCTCCTCCCCGTGGCTCTGACAGCAGAGACTGCTGTTGACCCCCGCTGCGGTCGGCGCGGCCCCGAGCACACACAATCACAGGGATATTTACAGTATTCTCCGCCCCTCTGCCAGCAAATGCAACCGCGGAGGAGGGGGCAGTGACTGTCGGGCCAGTCTGAGCGTTCAAAGTGGTGTACAATGGGACCGACGGGGGCGGGAGAGAGGGGGTAGGCAGGTCCCGGAAACAGTTTCCTGTATTCGACTGTGTGGAGTTGTGCGTGACTAACTGATCGGAATCTGAACCGGTGTCTGTCGGTCGGCCAGAACAAAGGCAGAAACTTTCGAAAGGCGGCAGCGGCAGTGTTGGCAGGGGGGAGGAGGGGGGGCTTTCCTGCTGCGAAGGCTAAAGGCTGTGAGTAGCGTTTTTGAGCAATCCTCAAACAGGCAGCCGTAGCAGCTGGGTGGAAAGTCGGTCTTAAAACTTCGTATTCTTAGCTGACAAGGCACTTGTCGTACCCACACACCCCCAACTAAACTTTAAGTAAGTTTTGTTCGAAAAAGACCTAGAAGGCAAGATCAAGCGTACCGAGTATGCAATGTAGGCGCTAAAGTTGACTTAGCGATGGAGGTTTTTGGATTACAGTTATGTCGCCTGAAGAACAGTCAGGACGCGAGGAAAGGTGCTCACAGGACATGTAGAAACTCCCCGCAGGGGGGAGAATGTCGATAATTCGTACCTGACGCTAGCATTACTTACATTTACTTGCAAGCAGAATACGCACTGGGAGGAAGCGTTTGTTTGCTTGCATGCATTTATCTTGGCAAAAAAGGGAGATTGATGCTTTACGATAGTTGAACTTCGATTCGTCGTGGTTTGATGAGACTTAACGACAAACTGCAACTACCTTCAGTCTCGCCGGCTATCTACGCAGTTTCATCCACGGAAGAAGATTATAATATCCGTGCGCAGACCGATCGAAACGTTGACGCTTGCCGATAGAAGCGTATATGCGAGTTTCATGAATCAGTTCAGCAGAAGAGGATGCAATCACTGCAAAAAGAATACCATTTACTTGACGTTTCGGATTCTGTCGAGAATCTTCAATTTGACATAATCGTAGGATAGAGTGAGGCATGCGCAGATTGTGGTGATATGTGCAAAGATTGCATTGTATTGATGATTCGTATCGGGCACTTGCATGCGTACCATAATTATCAGCTTCTGCTAAAACAGCTTGGGGCCGTCATTGGTGTGGCGCTGGATTGATGCTTCTCTCCGGAGTCATTGATGGCCGCCATTTCGTTGTCCGTGTCAGAAGCGGTTTGCTTATTATAATATGCATGTTGATGGTCGATGAAAACTATAAATACCGCGCAATCTGTGAGTGTAGCACCTCAATTTGGGCATGTCTCAAACCATTTTACGGTAAGATTTGATAAAGGATTCTTGACAGCGGTTAAAACGTCAGGAAAATAAAAAAAATGTTCCAGTGATCACACCTTCTTCTTGTTCTTCTGAAAATTGAGCCTTGCCTGCAAGACGCGACTACAGGCCTCCACTCTCACGGAACACAGAAGAAATCGCTGTCAAAGCGTCGACATTCAAATCCCGTTTGCTCTATACATAGGCGAAAAGAAGCGTGGGTGATTCACTCTGGCGCTGGGTTTACACAAACCGTTTCAATCTACGGTGTATCAACCTATTCCTGCCAGACTAGGTTTCAAATCAGCGCTCACAGGCAAACAACAAAAGGCTAGACACTAACAACCTTAGCAATTTTAGTAATTGATGCAGCACAATATGCCTATCCCACGAGGAAACCAAAAATCATCCAGGCAGAAGAGTTTTTTAATACGCGAGAACGTAGCATGCAGACATATAACTACCGAAGAAACTGCACCCATTTGGCGGTAATAAACCAGTTGTGCAACAAAAATAGTCATATAAGTTCATATTTAAAATGCCATATGAACGCATTGTGTTTAAGTTCTTTTTAATTTTTTATTGTAGGCCGCGAGTAAAAAAGTTGGCAGTAGTGTCGGTCGCTTGAAAACGACTTAGTCTGGTAACAAAAATTAGTGTTTCTGTCTAAAAACAATTCCCACAACAGGCTAGTCGATAGTCGAACTAAGCCAAGCTACCGGTTTTGTAAAATACTAATCAAAAGTCGCAAAGGTAAGCATCCGGTACATTCCTGTAAGAAAAAAGGAGAGGTTTTCTGGAAAAATCATGTGCATGTTTGAGCTGGTAACACCACCCCTTGGTCAAACGAAAAACATGAATGCGACAGTAAAAATGTCAGTTTAGAGACAGCTTAGAACGACGGATAGGACACTAGCATGTTAGAAGCTGAGTCATGGTTTGTTTAGGGTCGTGAGGGGGTGCAGAATGTATACGACACCATTTGCCTGAGGGGTAGGGCGGACGTTGATACGGTCAGGATCCGGGTTACTGTATTAGCGGTCATCGGTGTGGCTTTAAGACAGAGGATGGTAATTCCTGAACGTAGGCCCTCGGAAGTGGTGTCCAATTAAACACGACTCTTAGGACTTCCCGCACTAGCGTACCAAGACTCGAGACATTCTCGCGCTCGTTTAGTGTTGGCCATAATGGTGACTTTAGTGTCAGTAAAATTTGCGGTCCCGCTCGATTGCTTATGGGATAACGAGGGACAGGGGGTCACGGCGACGGAAAACTAATTTGTCCCTTCCTTACTATGAGTGTGCAGGTGTCGAGCTGTGTGACTAACGTGCACGCCAGAGAAATTTGTGCAAAGTGTGCTATCAATTACCTTTTATGTTTTATCTGTTGGAATGGAACACTTTACACATGATAGCACTGCGCGTAAAGAGGATGCTGGTTTGTGTACGATGTGCATATGGAAGCGGCTTGATGGCCTGTCGATTGCTTAGGGAAGGGATCAAGGGCTTGCGGTTGTGTTTGGCGCCTGAATGGCAGTCGTTCCAAAATTGATGAGATATCCGTTAGATCAAAACATCAACGACCGCTAACTCGGAGCCCAATCGATCCATCACCTGGCAGATGCTCCCGTATCCCTATTTATTTGTTCCTCTGGAGCATGTTACATAGGTCGCACGAGCCGGCGCTTATCCAAGAGGATACGGGATCATCTGCCAGCATAGCTTAACAAAGGCGACTTCAGGAACATCAACAGTTTCATTCTTGCTCAGATGGTGGACTCTGGACACCGTGTTGACCCGAACGAAGCCTTTAAGGTGATCTACAAGGTCTCACCAGATTACCCAAAGTCCCTCGGTCAACGGCTGCTGGCCACAGTGGAGGCCACAGCCATTTGCCTGATGAAGCCGGTGTTGTGTACGCAGAAGAACCTTCTTCAGGCCCCAAGCCTAGCATGGGCAACGGCCGCAGAACTACCAGCATTTTCAACGCGTTCTTTCCCCCTCTCTCCTAATTACTCTGTCACTTCCCCCTTTTTATCAACCCAAACCCCAAGCCCCCATTCCAAAGACTAAGTTGATTAGAACGATAATTAATTGATTGCTTGTCACCTTGTACCTTCCCCTTCCATATAAATGTAATAGCCCGAAGAGAATTTATCGAAAGTACACGTATGCTCGCCAACTGTTCTTCTGGATTATCGAATGGGGATTTTCGCAACGTATTTAGATACGTTGTTAATTGCTATCTGTAGATTTTCCTTATCTGTATTATCATTTAACTTATTGCGAAAATATCCGATTATCAAATTGCAGGTTTCTTGAATTTCCCAAAAAAATTGAAATGGTGGTAAGGAGGTCGTCTACTTCAACTTACCTATGCTCCAACTTTACCATTCTGAAGTTAGATTAGTAAAGTCCGCGGCACAAAGCGCTAGGCATATCTTCAATTAACATGCGGAACAACCTGCTCCCAGCGGCCACGGGAAGCAACTTCGACTAATTTTTTTCACTTTAGAACTTTCTTTTAAAAATTTCCTTCTCTGCCTATCCTATTTCCCCACCGATCAAAACTCTATAACCACCGGTTTTGCAGGACAAAATGCTGGGGAATAAGCATATATGAGTTGGGCTACATAAGCTCATTTTGCCGTGTTTGCTTTTCCTTACCTAATGTAGCTTGTTGCAAACCTGGGACAAGAACGTATTGTTGCGGGCGATAGTAGTCTACGTGGCCTCCATTAGATTGAATGGGCTTAGGTGTGTAGTCATAGCTAAGGGCAAATGGAAGTAAGTAGTATAAGAAACCAACATATAGCTTTCACATCGAATCCTCAACTTTCTTTTTCATCCCTAGAAAAGGAAGTTTCACAGCTGTAGTGGAGTTACTTTTCTATCAACTACTGGTAGATTTAGCGATGGTTATTATCGCTCTCCATGGGGTCAAATATACTCTTGATAGGCCAGCCGCTGAGTAGTGCCTAATACCGCATTTTTATGTGTAGGACGCTTTAAACGTCAACGACTATAAAAGCATAAAAAAACAGAACATTATCGCGGAGGTTTGTTACTTCACCTTTTTCATTCGGAATGACCTCACGATCCTGGGTCCAGATTAATTCGAAAATTCAGACTTTTTCTAGAGTAATCTCCAATCCCTGGATGCCGAAACTATATATCAGCCATATAGCAGTACTTTTTTCCGAGCCCCGTAGTCGAGTGCGTTTGCTAATGCTGAGTAAAAGTACACCGCAAAAATCAGCAGTGCGTTATCTCTACTGATTCATCTCTTATTTTCGCTTTCTCGAGTAGAACTCGTCCTACTGTGCAAAATATTTGCCCGAATTTGTTTATAAAGGGACAAGCAAGTATGTCGGAGCATACGAGTGAAAAAGTTGT
The DNA here is from genome assembly GCA_036362985.1 of Ligula intestinalis. Taxonomy (NCBI): domain Eukaryota; kingdom Metazoa; phylum Platyhelminthes; class Cestoda; order Diphyllobothriidea; family Diphyllobothriidae; genus Ligula; species Ligula intestinalis. The sequence continues at coordinate 22,766,002 of JAYGXS010000008.1, forward strand.
TCATTCTTCCCTACAACGGATACGCAACGAATAATTTAGGACGACTCAAACTTGGTCTTGATAATAATAATTATAATATTTTTTTGCTTTATATGCAAGAAACTGCTGAAGTAGCTGCCCGGCAACGAATTCGCATGCATATGAACATTGGCCATAAGCCGTGAGCCTCAGTAGGCGTAGCAACAAACACACATATTTAATATCCTGTGTGTACGTTGCGTATACGCGTGGACGTCTGGACGTCTGGACACCCGTATTAATAAATATAAAGTATTTTTTTCCGTCGCCGAGTCCTTCTTAAGATCGTCTTTGCTTTTGCAGGCGATTGCGACTACACACTTAATTTGGCTGACACTGAGGTCGTTAATATGGCTAATACAAATTGAGCGGTGGTATGTTTTGAGGATTTACACTCCACTACGGATGTAATCAACTGCCATTACGGGAGCCCATGTTCACAACTTACGTACCTCAGCTCTTATTTCACCTCTATGACCAAATATCAAGCCACCCACTGTGCAAATGGTCCACCAACCCTCCTCCTGCGAGCACCCGAGCCCTTATTGATCCATCATCGCTTGCCTCCACTCAAACGCCTACCCTAACTTAGTGACCACTCCTATCACATGCCAGTGTTCTATCCAAAATGTCGCGCTGCTATTGGTCTAATGCGATATTTTAAATTCCTCTTTTATTTCAAGTACGTCCGAGGACGGGTTAGTGTCACCAGTTCAAAAATTCACGACAACAAGTCAGTTTTTCTGAAGGCCTCTTTATTATCTTTAATTTATATGCTATTATTATTATTATTATTTTCATTTTGGACAGAGTTAAAAGGGTCATATACGTAGGGTATTCCCTCTGTACTAAACTCTCTAGTGAACAGTACAGAACTCTGCCAATTGCATTAGATCTCTGCGCTGTGAAGATTGATGTTTAATAGTGAGATGGGCTGGCACAGAATTAATATCACTCTTGAAAGCAGTTCCATCGTCATCCAGCGGAATGATCATCAGGGCGACATACTTGTAAACTTTTGAAGATAACCGTCTTTCGTAAAATGTTTATCACACACCCTGATGCATACATGTTAAATTCATCTGTAGGGATATATGCAAACGGTCAATTGCTTGCACTGGTATGGAAGAAATAATCAAACATTAACAAATTTAGAAAAGGTGCACGCAGGACTCGCAGAACTGTATGTGTTCCATATTTTTGTAAAGAGTTGACTTGCCTTTTCAGTCATTGATTGTAGTACTTTTTACTTTGTCCACTTTATAGAGTCTATTGGGGCTATGGCTGGTAGTACCCATCGCCAGGTTGCCTCAGATATCCAGCAAGAGGGTCTACGTTCACGACTTACTGATGCCCACGCAGACATTTCGACCGTCAATTTCAACTTCGTCCACCATAGGCTCCATAACATGGTTGGACAGGGACAGTGACGTGCAAGTGATTTAGTCTTAAGTGATAGTGGCTTGCCTGGCATTTACTACACTTTTCCTTCCTTCACACATCGGTGTCCGGTGTCAAGACGGAGCAAGTAAGACTAGAGACAAGATTGGGCACAGGTGGCTGGCCGGTTGAAGCTATGTTCTTCTCCCCACGTTCTAAACTTGTTATCGGCGCGCCCTTCCGAAGGACGCCGGCCGTGTCCCGATTTTGCCCCGTAGTGGTTCAGAGAACCTATTACGCGGTCCGTTTAGGGGCATTATCCCAGCCCTAACCTCACATAAACGACCACCCACAGACCAAATTATCCACCATCCAACCGTCACACCAATACAGCCTGGCTCAGAAACCTACGCGTTCTCTGTGACCACCCCTGACGCTTGCCAATTAACTATCCGTCCCGCCAAATAGTCCCCAGCATGAAAATGCACGTGTCAATTCACAGGTCAATTTTTCTAAAAATTTACCATTCCTTTTTGCTGCTCAGAATGCATACTACATATATTCGGCTGCCAAAAGCTTATCCTGACCAGGCTTTGGAATAAAATTCGCATAGAGGCCGAAAATGACTCCCGAGCAATAATGCCCCCAACGCTTTCCTGATGGTCTCGTGATACCGATGTCACTTTATTTTCAACCGATGTTTTAATATGAGAGTTAGCCTTTCGGAAAGGAACCACGCACCTGTTTAAATCAGCCTCCTATGTAAAAGAACGGAATTTACCTTTAAAGATAATAAGCTTACCACCTTTCCACAAGAGGAATATTGACGCGGAAATTCTTTCCCCTGTTACCTGAAAATGTTTCCTAGAGGTCACTTTACAAAGGAACTATTACAGCCTGGCTCTCAGTCCAGAACTAAGTCGCTTTACTAAAACACATGCTGGACTGATTGTGACGTTCGAATGATGAGGTCGGCTGGCCCGTTACTTTAAGCACATCATGGGCTTTAGATTAGCCATGTGGAAGTATATGCGTTGTGGCAATTAAGCTCATTGACTCCCACCTCATTTCTTAACACCAAACACAACACTAATTAGCATCAAGTTATGCCAAAAACCATGCGCAGGGCCAAGCAGCGAAGGTAGAAAAACTGATCAGCTGATGGCCAACACACAGCCAGAGCATTGAATTGCTGATTGATAAAGTCAGTTCACGCTTTACTAAGAGACAGCCGACCCAGCTGTCCGAAACGCCAGTGGACATGGAACAGATTCCGGTGAGTAAAAGTGATCTATAGAGTAAAAATAAAGTCGTTACTCTCTGTTTATATTCCAAACACGCAAATTGTAGCTTTCGAAAAATGTCCTCCTGGCATTTGAAGCTCCTTGCACGATAGTAACGTGGTTTCTTAATAAGTTAGCATTTTCCTCTGCAGAGTCAAGCATCACTTCCAAATGCTGCAAACTCTTCTCCGTTTTGTTACCTTAGCGGTGATCTTCGAGACCGCTATTGACGGTTATTGCGTGGTCGCCAACTTTTTGATGGGCTCTAGAGTCTGGCAGGTCGCATCTCGGTGATGTTGCCTTGACTTCTACTGTCTTGTCCTGTTGTCCTGAATGACCCCTTTGTTAACTCACCGATATATATAATTTTTTCCATGACAATAAGCGTCCCGAAACCTCAACAGCGGATCCCATCTAACTGCATCATGTCATACCATGCTACCGATTAAGGCCGTTTTTTCTCTTACATTTTTTTGGAAATCGGTGGCTCGCTGCACTCATCCACCGATGTAGGAGTCTGTAATGAGTCTGTAATGAAAGGGCCTTTTGGGCTTTAAACATACAATTTATTTATTAGAAGGAAGCAATGTTAAGCTATAAAATCCCGTTCGCAACTTGCTCTGGCGGTGTTAGCAGTCATACAGGGTAACGACTGGTCACTTATATTAATGAATACAGATTAGCTTGTCTTTCCTCTGTCACCTCGCCTCCCCCGTATTCACATTCGAAGTCGGGTTAGGCCAGCGACTTAATTGGGATGACACAGAAGCCATTGCCAACACAAAACAGTAAAAAGAATGTCTTGAAGGTTGGCACTCCACAACGGGGTTGTGCAAGGATGGTGACTTGCGCATAACTAAGTTTAAAGTGATGGCAATATTGCGCTGCATCTACGGCACTCTCATACCCCTCGCCGACCAGGGTCCGGTGTCAAGATGACTGGAGGCCGAATCGGGTGCAGGTGGCTGGCGCGTCCGCAGCCACTCCTACGCGTACCTCCCCGCCTCTCCCCCCCCATGCTCGTCATTTTTTTTGGGAGCGCAATCAAAAACCAGGCCCGCGCTGCGCCGATCTGATTCCCCCCCCTTTGGCGTTGTCCATTTACAACCGCGGGACAAAACCACACTCGAATACTGGCAGTATGACCCCCTTCTTACATAATGACCCGTACACCCATTATGCCGGCCTGCAATTATTTTTTAATGAGCCCGACGGTCATGCCCCACCAACGGCCGCCGTCCACGGTCCAACTGATCCACCGTCTATATCTATCGTGACTCAGTCCATCTCCCCTTCTCACACATGTCAAAGTCGGTTACTGTTCGCCTCCTGACACGCCATCTAGTCTTGTGTGAAAATGCTGCCTTTTTATTTTTGTTTCGCTTAATGATGCACTGGAGTCATTCGCTCAAAAGTTCACCAGTGCACCTTGATTCAGTTTCTGTTTTCCTTTCCTCGCCTCGGAATTCACATCGCGTCTTCTCACAGGAGAGCTGTGTTTCTTTCGCTTTACTTTGTTACTCAATATGCAGACCTCTGACAGTCCAATATCGATCGGCAAAAGACAGAGTTATAGGGGATTTCCGACAAAGGAGATCAATATTGCCATTTCTTGCCACTATGCGAACAGTTTCTTCCATACTGATCATCTACTCACGAAATGAAAAGCTCTTGCCAGTACGGAAGAGAAGTGGCTTTTCAGACAATTATTTCAGAGTTATTGGTTTAGGAAGCGGACATAGGATACTGACTACAAAAACTACGAAATCGCCGTCAAAATAAGCAATGAACATTATCGAACAAAATACACTTACTTCGAACTGTCCAGTTCGTTTCCTAGTCAAATTCGTTGTTTCATTTTCAGACACTGGCGTGCTGTCAAAACCATAGGTTTAAGTTTACGTATGATGAATGTTCCACTGGTTCGTAGTGATTAGAGTTTACATAAATGTTGATTGATTTTATCATAGGTATGAAGACAGAATAAACAAAAAATTTTCGTTGCACAGGGTATAATAAAAGTACCATTTCTACAAATCTCGGCAATTAGGACATACCTCGCTGCATCTAAGGCACTCACACATCACTCACCCAGTTGTGCATGGTGTCAAGATGACCGGAGGCGGAATAGAGTGCAGGTGGCTGGCGCGACCGAAGCTACTCCTATGCGTATCTCCAAGCCCCACATGTTTGTCATTTGTTATGGGAGTGCAATCCATTTAAGGCCCATCGGACTCCGATTTGCTCCCCCGATTTGCTCACCCTCATTGGTCCTGTGCATTTACCCCACTGGGCCAAACCACACTCGAATACTGCCAGCATGACCCCCACCATAGTGACCGTTACCCCCATTATTCCGGCCTGCAATACTGGTTTCCTAAACCTGACCACCATGCATCACCGACGACTGCTGATCAATCCGTCCTCGGTCCAACAGTTCCCCCGTCTACTCTCCCCACCCAGAAACCTATCGTGATTCTGTCTCTCTTACCTTCTCGCACATTTCAAAGTTGGTTACTTTCCCCCCCCCCCCTCTGTCGTGCCATCTAGTGTGAAAATGTTACATTTTTAATTACATTTCGCTTAACAATGCACTAGAGGCACTGGATCGAACATTTACCGATAAAACTGCAGTCATTTTCTGTATGCCCTACCTCTCCTTGGAAGTCATATCACGTCTGTTCATTGGAAGGGGGTGTTCTTTCTGTTTAACTCAATAAACAGAATTCTGCGACAGTCCCATATCGACTGACAACATACACAGTTATAGGGAAATTTCTAAAAAAATTCGAACAATATTGCTATTTATAGCTATCATAACTGATCAACTACTCACGAAATCACAAGTTCTTTGCTGAACAGAAGAGGAGTGTCTTATCAGACAATAATTTCGGAGCTGTTGGTTGAAGGAGCACAAATAAGATACTGACAAAAAACATCGCCGTCAAAATAAGAGGGGAACACTATCAGACAAAGGACGCTAGCTTGGAACTGCCCAGTTTGTTTCGTTATTATGGAGCCAAGTACGTTGTTTTGTTTTTAAACTCTGGCCTGTCATTAAGAACCATAAATGGGCTTGGGTATTATAAATGTAATATTGGTTTGCACACAGATGTATATTAATTTTACCATGGAGGCAGCATAATCAAACAATTTTATTTTTTGCACAGGATAGAATAGACTTACTTTTACTACATATATATAAATACCTGAAGCATTAGCCCACGCGTACCGCCTGGCAATAAGGACAAACCTCTACGGGGGCCAATAAAAAAAACGTAAGACACCTACATAACGCGAAATTCTCACTCAATGTTTTATATTACAGTTAATCCAAAGTTAGCCTTTAAAAGCTAAGCATGAAAGTCTGCATGACATAAGTGTATTTCTTTTGCAAAATACGGAGTATTAAGGAAGTCAAGTTAAGCGAAGGAACGTTTTCGATTAATTCATCATCAGACAATGCAGTAATATAAGGGAGGGTAGAGTTTACGAAAGTTTCAGGCAAACCAATCAGTAGTAAGAAGGGAGGGAGAGGTGTAAAAGGATCAAAGGGGGATCAAGGGGGATCAGATTCTATTCTTCATTAGGGACAGAGAAATGAGGGTGGGGGGAGAGGGGAAGGAGTCAGACAATTAGTTAATGTCATCCAGTGGTCCTCGTCTCGGGTTTTGTTGGGTTGTGTGAGGACGCAAGGTGTCAACGTCTTGAGACTGTGTCAGTGGCCTTTGGATGCTTGATGCCGCTATCTCATCATTGTTTCGCGGCGAAGTAAGAGCCGTAAGGGCAGATTTTGAAAAGGCTTTTGGCAACGGGAGTCTTAGGGCCGCTTCAAATGCTTTCTATGTACATAAGATTGGGTTTGTGAGGCGAATGGTGACTGCTTCTGCCGTCGCAAGTATCCGCTGACGCAGGAACTTAGAATATGTAGCCGGAACCTTTTAGAAGATTGTAAATGCTTGGTTGACGTCTAACCGATGACCGCTCTCTACCAAGTGAGCCAGAATGGCGCTTGATATCGACTACGTTTCGCCTCTGTTTAGCCACGCAGGGTGATGATCTCGCATGCGCTTGGATAGACGTCTAATCGTTCGACCAATGTAACTTGCCCCACAAGAGCATGTAAAGTTGTAGATACACATTGCTGTGGTCTGGAACGGCAGTCTATCCTCGCCTTCAAGGCGAAGAAGTGGAGTGCTTGAGAAAAATAATCTTAACTTTGCTGCTGGATATGTACGCGCGATTGCAGCGTTCAGACGAAGCTGTAGAAGTTCGCTTGCTGGATCTCCTTGAAAAGGCAATGTACGAAATACGGTTTTCTTCTCAGCCGTCGGTACCTCCGGTCTTGGTGGACGTTCCTCCATAAACTTATCGATGAACTTATCTGGAAACCAATTTTCTTGTAAGGTATTTTTAAGCTTCATCTGAATGCCTCGAACGACCGTTTTCGATTAATTCATCATCAGACAATACAGTAATATAAGGGAGGGTAGAGTTTACGAAAGTTTTAGGCAAACCAATCAGTAGTAAGAAGGGAGAGAGAGGTGTAAAAGGATCAAAGGGGGATCAAGGGGGATCAGATTCCAGTCTTAATTGGGGACAGAGAAATAGGGGTGGGGGGAGAGGAAAAGGAGTCAGACAATTAGTTAATGTCATCCCGTGGTCCTCGTCTCGGGTTTTGTTGGGTTGTGTGACGACGCAAGGTGTCAACGTCTTGAGACTGTGTCGGTGACCTTTGGATGCTTGATGCCGCTGTCTCATCATTGTTTCGCGACGTAGTAAGAGGCGTGAGGGTGGATGTCGAAAGCGCTTTTGGCCACGGGAGCCTTAGAGCAAAATGGAGAGCAACAAACTTTCTCCTATTATAAAAGACCTTCCAGCCTATGCTCGCGATGTGGATGATATATTTATTATAGCGGACAGAAGACTTGAGCTTGACACATTCTTAGATAAAACTGAATCAGGTGCACTCAGCGTTAACCTTCACATTAAAAAAGAGGACAGACAGTGCCTCCCCTTTCTGGACGTCCTCCTTAGTAGAGGATCTGAAGGATCAATAATTAGAAGTGTATTTCGTAAGAAGACCTGGACAGGGCAATACACTAACTTCTACAGTTTTGTGCCACTAAGTCAGAAACGAGGCCTCGTCCCCTGCCTCACGAACCGAGCTAGGAGAACATGTTCTCCAGAGACACTGGAGGATGAACGCACACTGCTTAAAAATACCTTAGAAGAAAATGGGAAGAAAACCGTATTTCTTACACTGCCTTTTCAAGGTGATCCAGCATGCGAACTTTTACAGCTTCGTCTGTACGCTACACCCGCGCGTACAAATCCAACAGCAAAGTTAAGATGATTGTTCTCAAGCACTCCACTTCTTCGCCTTGAAGGCAAGGATAGACTGCCGTTTGCAGACCACAGCAATGTGTATCTACAACTTTACATGCTCTTGTGGGGCAAGTTACATTGGTCGAACGATTAGACGTCTATCCAAGCGCATGCGAGATCATCACCCTGCGTGTCTAAACAGAGGCGAAATTAAGTCGTTATCAAGCGCCATTCTGGCTCACTTGGTAGACAGCGGTCATCGGGTAGACGTCAACCAAGCATTTAGAGACATCTTCAAGGTTTCGGCTGAACATTCTAAGTTCCTGCGTCAGCGGATACTTGCGACGGCAAAAACAGTCACCATTTGCTTCACAAACCCAATTTTATGTGCACAGAAAGCATTTTTAGCGGCCCTAAGACTCCCGTTGCCAACAGCCTTTTCAAAATCTGCCCTCACGGCTCTTACTACGCCGCGAAACAATGATGAGACAGCGGCATCAAGCATCCAAAGGCCACTGACACAGTCTCAAGACGTTGACACCTTGCGTCCTCACACAACCCAACAAAACCCGAGACGAGGACCACTGGATGACATTAACTAATTGTCTGACTCCTTCCCCTCTCCCCCCATCCCCATTGCTCTGTCCCCAATTAAGACTGGAATCTGATCCCCCTTGATCCCCCTTTGATCCTTTTACACCTCTCTCTCCCTTCTTACTACTGATTGGTTTGCCTAAAACTTTCGTAAACTCTACCCTCCCTTATATTACTGTATTGTCTGATGATGAATTAATCGAAAACGTTCGTTCGCTTTACTTGACTTTCTTAATGATTACATGGGTATCATCGCTGAATATATAGAGTAGTTTGCAATGACGTCAGTGAGAAAAGTCACTTGAATCACTTAACTTATGGAACAATACGAATGAGCGGATGGAATATTTATAGCATGGTGAGGGCCGCAAGAATAATGCCGCAATATACTGAAGAGCGTTGTCACTCCCAAACCAACATTTAGTAGCGTTGTTATACTGATTATTATGCAGTTTAATCCGAAGGGTTTTCATTTTCTTTAGGATACCAGCTTTCTGATGTGCTGCTTTTTGACAGCTTTCAAAATTTAGATTCCGAAGCAAACGCTACTTAATTAACAGGTATTTTTATCATTTATATTGACCGCCTTTATATATTCAAATATATTTGTAGAAAGAATGAACAAAGATATTTTTTTCTTATACTCCTTTGGGAGAAAATCACCCTTTCGTTAAAAAAATTATTTAAAGAAAGGGTATCTTTCGGTTTTTAAAAAATTTTCTGAATTGCCTTAGTCGGTGAAAATGTGCGGCTGCTACACCTGAATTTAAGATTTTTAAACAACATGCTGTGTACATTCTGTTTAAGGAAGAGAAACATTTCTGCTTATGATATGAGGAAGACGTCACATAGTGCACTATATTTTGACCATCTTGTACGCCTTATAGGCAGCATTAAAGAACTGACGGATACAATGTCAATCATAAAAATATCATATTTAGACATTTTAATTATTCAAGTTAAGCGAAGCGAAATTTTCTACCAACAGGTCACACAAAAAAACATTTTCGTTTATGTTTTCTATAGGATATATTTTAATTTTTACAGGCAGTCAAAGTCCATGCTGAAAATGCATACTACTTAAGTAGTCATGTTGATACAGAATCTACTTTTTTAAGTGATCAGAGGGACTCTCAGTAAAGAGCAGGCATCCTGGCTTAGAGAAAAGACGCATGATAATCAGTGTTGCAACCCCACTTTATGTTATTTTGCGAGTGCTCGCCAGTCTTCCGAAAATTTTGGAATTTTGCTTGCAACATTCATAATACTGTATGCTTTATTCTGAAGGCACCTTTCCAGAAATAATTAAACAGAAATCGTCCTTACGCTGAATACAAGAATATAAATGGCAAGGCAGTTCATGGGCTAGGATGCAACTTGCACGACCTTATTCTCAGTTTTTAAAATGTCTATCACTTTAAACGCCATATATTGCGCTAGAAATAGCCCTCGCGAAACGCAGACAGGCCCGTGTACGGCAGATGATATGCCAGAGGACACTGCGCATGCGGTGGAGAGACTTTGCCGCAAATAACTCAGACTGACGTGGTATAAAGTATTATCTGGCGGCAGTTAACGTCTTTCGAGAATGGTAACTAATCCAGTACGTAAGGACCAGGTTGACGCGCTTATTCTGAGATTTTAGTGTAATTTTTCAGGGATTTTGCCCTGTTGGTGCACTTAACTAGGAAAAAGAGAACTTCGCTGGGTTTTACTGATACCAAGGCTTAAAGATGAAAGCCATGATAGGGGCACATATATGGCAGTAGGTGGTTGACGGGTTTCAGTCAAAAAATACACCTATAAATATACCGATGTATACCGCAAACAGAAAGCAATTTCACAGAAGATTAAATAACTGAACATTCAAAACGAGTTTATCAACCAGAAAGCAAATGCGGAAATCTGAGAGGGCCACTGATGCGCTGGACACTCGTACCTGTGTCAAGCAGCGATAAAATATCGACCAAGCACGTATCAATATTTAGCAAGTAATTGGGTTGTTAGTATGGTAAGTTACAGCATCAAAGTTCATTTATTACTAATTTCGGAGAAGAAAGTAGTAATGTGTTTAGCTAGTGCTGCTCTACTTAATCAATCCCTAACAAATGTCTTGCTTGTATGCGTTCCTGGAAAATACTATATGTATGCACGATTAAAGGGAGGGTGATCTGGGAGTATTTAAGTATACCATGAAAGTAAACTTACTTTGAGGCCAAATGTTGCCTGCATGTTTTCGGAATGTGCTCTCTGTTATGAAATTGTTGACTAACAGCCTACGTCAAGTGATTTCAACAGCGCAACTGACCGGTTTTACCTGTTAAAAGAAACGAGCAGCAATAAAAAAGGGTGCAGTAAAAAAGATGCTTACAGTGAAAATGGAAAAATATATGGCGACGTTCAGTTTCTTAAGATTTTGTGAACACTGTCCTTGAAATAATTATTGAAAAAAGTAATGTATGGGAGTAGGACCTATGTCTTAGCGCATTAGGGAGATAAATGAATTGTGCTACGTTGGCGGTGTCTTGAATTAATCATCTACTATTCAAACATGGCTTTTCCACAGTCGCGCCTTTCAGTATGTGGGGAGTGTGTTCGCCTTGAATTCTGCCAAAACACCGTTATTAGCTACTGACAAATATTGAAGGATGGGAATTGTCAACGGAGAGGGAGACTCAAATTACCTGAGTTCATACTCATCCCTTTGCTCAATACCAAATGCCGGTACAGAGGATGACCTATTTCATATAGTTTCATGTTTTAAAATGAATTTATTTGAAAACATTATAGCAAATTCTAATATACTTGTAAGGCAAAATGCGCAAAGCAGGAGGTTGTTTTTTGTCGTACATAAAATCTGTTGCACACATGTCCAACACCCGATCTCGCCCAAATCATGCCTGATTTTCTTCAATGTGGCGTAGATGTTAAAACTCTTGAAATCACGTGGTTGAAACATTAAAATTAATGTTGTCCGAAATCAGCGCTAGCGCCCTGGCCCCTAAATTGTGGTGCAGTAAAGTAAGTGGCATAGCCAAAAAAGTACATCAGCTGGTTAAAAAATTACTATTTACTAATGCACAAATAGGGACTTTTTGCCCAAAACTTGAAAAGGAGATAATGGCTATACTATAAGTCAGTGATTCTTTTTTAAATATAAATATTTTTAAGGCAGTGGCGTGCAAAAAATGGCAAATAAACGAAGCATAAGTAAAAATGCAAAATGTAAGTTCTTTTCTAATTGTCTTTTGATATTTGAAACAGCACATAGACCAGTTATCCATAGTTGTTTGTTACTTATGCTTATTCTGTGCAAACTAAGTTTTTCCTTGCATTGAAAAATTATTCTTTGTCTTGTATAAATTTTTTTGCAAAACCTTTTTTCTATATGCATCACTGTACTTGTAACCAATTTCATATTATTTTTGTATTTTGAAAGAAATATCTTTTTAGCACATCCCTTTATAATTTTATTATTACTATCTTGATGGCCCAAAATGTAGCAGATTTGCAAAACAGAATTTTATGAACTGCCCTTGCTCTTTTCTTCTCACGAATAATATGTTATCTTATACTTGCCCTTACCTAAATTTTTGGAATGCAAAAAATATTTTGTTTGCCGACTAGACATAATCAAAACATTCCTTTTCCTTTTAAATGTTCTTTTATAGTACAACACGTACAAAGAAGAAGTTTTTTTTACGCAGCATTTAATAATCTAGAACATTTTTTGTGGCCCAATTGAGCCCCTTTTGCCGCCAGTATTCTGACATTAACTAAACTCATTTCTAGTAAACAGCATTTTGCGCCTAAACTCAACTCAATGAACCAAATAAACAACATAAAGTGCTCATATTTCGTCAGTCTTTCAGTAAACCACTTCCTTAGTATATGCGAACTGCGACAATCCCGTCAGTGCTCTCATCTACCGCAACTTGCGGTCATAGTCCACGCGGCTCCCAAACGTTCTCCCTTGGTCCGACCCACAGCGGACTGTCGACGATCATGGCGAGTAATCCTGTCTTTTTTGAAGTTGCTCACTGACTCTGCAATCAGCAAGATAGTATTTGCACGCATCTGTTGGTGTTGATCCCCTTCACCTCACTGATCTCCTTCCCGTTTCGACCTGGCGCACTAACTCTTCAAGAGTCACGTATGTTTTTCCACCTACAAAAATTCAATTCATTTTATTCACGCTCTGCACTTTTGGCCTTTGCTCCAGCGTCTTGGCTCGGGATATTTGGCATCGCCTATAAGCCGAGGTACTATGTTTTTGATATAACAACACGCACGTAAACAAACAGGGAGTTCAAAGGTGCATGCCAAAATGTCCGTCAAACAAACTGCTTTGCCTGATACTGATAGCTACTGTATATTACTGACGTATTAAGAATGAGAAAATGTAGGCTTAAACACGCAAGTGAAGCCATTACATAAATATGCAACGAATAGTTTGACAAAGATGATTTCAATTATTTCTTTAATTCAGTTACTTGTCTTTGAAAAATACCGCTAATTCCTTCGTATAACTTGGAATGCAGGCATGCTAAGAAATGTGTTTTCAAATCTGACAGCAACGACCCTGTATCTCTTAAAAGGAGCACCGTTAAAAACACTGAGCGAAGACACACTGCTCTGACGAAGAAACCTACCGAAAAGAGCTTAATTATCTGTCTGATTTGCTTTCCCGCAATGGTTTCCCCGTACAATTTTTACAGAAATGTATGAGGCGACAAGAAGCCAATCAAAAGAAACCAGAAAGTTCCACTTAGGCAGTTCTAAATTAATTGGTGCGCATAAGTAGTAGGCAACGGCAGACGTCTTCTTTAGTCCTGTGGTCAAACACATTTCCTCGTTTCTTCACGAACAATGCTGCAGACAGAGTTTTGCCGGTAGGGCATGTTCTACTCAGAAAAGCAGGAATAAAAGATAATTTTTCGGAGATAACGCGTCGCCGGCTATTTGCGGACTACTCAGCATTATCAAACGCTCTTTCAGCGATCATGGCGAGTGCTTCTGTCTTTTGAGACCCTGCACGCAGACTCTGCAATCAGCAAGAGAGTATTTGCCCAAATTTTCCACACTTCTTTGTAATCCCCCTGATCCCTGCGATCCACTATCCGTTAAGACTTAGCTTACTACCCCACGGCACACGAGTGGTACCTTTTTTATCATAATGCGTCGTGGAGAGTTTTTTTCACTGTCTGTTATATATACCTTTGCTCAACCTCGTTGGATCGGGGTGTTTGTCATGGACAGAAAGCTGAAGTAATACCTGTTCTGAAATCTCAAATCAAATGTACATAAATAGGAAGTTGAAGGCTACACACTTACATATGCCGCAAATAAACTTCGATAGAGGTTCGGAATTAACCGGGGACGCTTGCAGCCATTATCTAAGGTTACCTCAGCCGGGTGCAGGCTTTACATCAAAGAGGTAGGGCAACGAGGAAAGGCGATTTCGTAATTAAATATTAAGACCTCAGACTGTCAAACCTCCTCCGTAAGTCACTCAATGACCTTAGAATGGACTACTGTAGAGCAAAGTGAACGCCACTAGGCGGGATTCCATCAACCAATCCAAATACAGATAGAGCGTATTAAAGTTAAGAAACGTCCTCTATGGAAGTCCTAAGGATGGCACGTCTTTGCGATTGCACGAAACCGAAGAATGAATTCTTTTAAATTGAATCAACGCGTGGGTCTTTTTTGTTTTGACTGCGAAAGCTCCAGCCAGTGTGAAATTGGAGGTGATGATTGCTTGGTCATGTGGATTCTAGGCGTTTGCGTTGCACACCGTTATGACCTGTGCGTTTCACCAGTTGGCGACTTGCTTCCGCTAAACTTAGTCACAGCAGCGAAAATGGAGTGGGTAAATCGTTGCACTTGTTAGTCGACTGGGGGCCCGTGAACCATGAGTCAAGTAATTCGCAACTCGCATGATTTTCACCTCACGGGAGAATTACGATCACATCAAATTTGAATGTGTGGCCGGAACCTCGTCGAATTATTTGAGTCATGGTTTATGAGCCCCTAGTCTATTGACAGACGAAACGACCTCCCCACTCCATATTCGGTGATGATGCTCAATTTCTGCTACTCATGTCTCTGATGACGAATCCGTGACGGATATTGAAACGTCAGGCGAATAAACATATTGTACCAGCGATCGAGTCTTCTTCTTCTTCTCGATGCTCAATTTAGCGAAGGCCAGTCGCCACTTGGGGAATGCACAGGCCAACGCGTTAACGCAGGGGAACCAGAGGGCAGAGCCATCAGCAAACTCAATTCCACCACTTTGTGATGACACTTCAGCAGATTGCGGCCCGCACTACGGGCCAAAAATAATAAGTTCACAAGCGGACACTTACCCTTGATAGGGAAGCCATAAATGTGCAGTATCAAAGTGACTACATCCTTGCATGGATTACCCGTTTTTGCTACTTTTTGTGCCAATCTCTCTGATGAAAACCCACAAAGGTCTTCGAAACGTGAGGCAAGTAAAACTCATGTGCCAACGTTTGCCTCTTCTTCTCGTTCCTCTCAGCGTCAACATTTGCATGCCTTTTAATGGAAATCCTTCGAAGAACATATCTTGAAGTTTTCACTGAGCTGGAGACTACATTTTTTAGATAGAGAAGAAGAAGGGGTTGAGATCACCGGAATCATAAGTTTACTTGTTTGAGATTTCGGCCTCCTTCTAGAGTCCTTCGTCAAAGATAAAAGGCGTACACGAAAAACAAGCAACAGTTATGGGACGCAGGGACCAATCAATCGTAATGGGGGAGGGAAAGGGGGGAGGGAGGGGAGGGAGGACAGTCAACTGATAGTGCCATTGTTCCGGAGATGCCTGCGCAGCGCGATGTACGCCGGTGCCAGATCGATAAATCGATTCACTGCGTACTCATCCGAGGCCCAGGCTTCGATCAATTCACGGCCTGTTTTTTTGCCAGCGTGCGCCATTACCCCCGCAGTTGCGGAATTAAACTCGTGATTGCTTTCGTAGGTATGGGCGGCCACTTGCAATGATGCGTCACCCAGTCGTACCGCTCGCTTATGTCTACGTATGCGCGAACCAAGCCCTGTCTGCCCTGTGTAGTTCCGGGGATAATTTTTACACGGTATACGATACACGATGCCTGACTGCTCACTGGGAGTTAAACGGTCCTTGATTAGTATAATGCGGCTGCGCATTGTAGCCTTGGGACGGTGCGCAATTCCAACGCCTAGTCTTACAGCAATGCGTTCGGTCGCTTCCGATACATCCTTGATGTATGGCAGTGCATGCCATATCGTACGGGTTGGTCCTGGTTGGCTCCTTGGAGGACAAACACGCAGGCATCGGCTTATGAAAGCGTTCGGATAGCCATTCCGCATAAACTGGTCACGGAGATGTCGGGCCTCACGTGTCTTTATTTCCAGATTACTGCAATGAGTCTGGATTCTCTTGAAGAGTGTTTTTACGCAGCTTCTTTTCTGAGCCACCGGATGGTTGCTGTGGAAATTGAGAAGCCGTGTTGTGTTCGTCGCCTTCCTGTAGGCCGTTGTTTTAATTTTGCCGTTGGAAGTTGGCATGACGAGTGCATCAAGGAAGGGTAGCTGCTGATCCCTTTTTTCTTATTTCGTGAATTGTATGTCTGTCCCTAAATGACTCACCGTGGAGGTACGTGGTAATTGGACATGTCTCATCGGGCTGCGCAAGCGATGCTTTAATATGATCATCTCCGCAGTTACAGGAGTAATTACCGCTTGCCTGCACGGATCGCCACGTTGTGTCAGCTATGTCTGAAGAGAAAGGGGAGAGAGGGCAGTGTGGTAACTGCAAAAAATTGCAAATTACGAAATTCACTTAGAGCCTGCCGCCATTTGAAGGGCTCAAATGGCAAACACGGGGGACATAGGCGTGCCCATGTGTAAAAGGCGGTCAGACATGCGTAGGAATGACTAACCACTTCATGCACGTCTCAGTGGGCTAAACTGCGTATAATGAGGATGACAGAGGGAGGGGGGAGATGGGGGAATTAGGCGGATTCCTTTCAGGCGCTTTTTTGTACTGCCGTATTCAGAAAATGCTGACAAACTACAGGGAGAAAAAGTTTTTTTTCAAAATATATTGGCAGGTATACGTTTTCCTTTGATTAAGTCACTCCTGGCCTTTAAATTCACACTGTCAAAAATGCGGGGTTGTTTTCCGGTTCTTCTTTTTACCAAACGACGGCTTGTATAACCAACGCATTTTGATCTCACAAGAGCAGGGAAGTGAATATATGTGGAGGCAGAAAATTGTGTTCAAATCACGTCGGGGTCACCAAAACCAAAAGTTGACGTCAGATGAACCTACTTAATAATTCTTTTGCATGCTATGTCAAAGTAATAAGGATGCAACACAGCAAATTAGCAAGATAATAATATAAACGAAATTTGAAAGAGCCTTAAGTTGTGTAAAACAAGCCCGTCGCAATGGAATAACAGGGATGAGCTCGCCTCAGTCAAACAAAAAAAAATTCAAACCCGGAAATTTGCTGAGATTGTCAAAGGCAGTTTTGGTGAGCTTGTCAGGACAGATTCACACATAGAGGTGGTCTGGACATGCAGTCTGTCCTTGCTCTCCCTCCGTTAAAGTTTTGGAAGTCAAGAACAAGAGACAGGCGTTCGTGTCTGTTTGATTACGAGCACACCTCCCAACAAAGTTAAGATATGGTCCAAACAGGAGCATCGGCAGCTACATTACAGTGAAAATGGTAGACTCGGACAATCAAATAGGCTTTCTGAATAATTTACAAGGTCCCCTGAACGTATTCAAAATTACTTGAAGAGCTGATATTGGTTATGACAGAAGCCACTGCAAGCATGTTAAGCAAACTGATCTTAAGCGTCCAAAATAAATTAATAGAGGCACCGCAGTCGTCATGACCGAAAGTCACCAATTCTCGTCTCCGCAGCTGACAAGTATTCCCGGCAGCTGGTAGCACCTGATGCTGATCAGATTAATGACCCAAATTTTGTCTCTTTCCGATTCTGACAACCACAAACGCATGCTTTCTTAAAATATCGGCATATTTAACCACTGTTCATATTGAGATAAATGGAGAAGGGTAAGGCTTCTTTAGGAAACTTTAATATCAAATTTATAAATTTTTGAGGTTGGTTCTTTAGCTCGTCATCAGATTATGGGATATGTAAAGGAACAATTAACCAAATTAGCCATGTCTAACAAATATTACAACAATTAGCTGTAGTCTGGCCCAATATGCATTGCATACATTTCGACATCCTTCCGTGGTTGGCCACGCGCGTTGAACTTTGGCCTTGAGATAATTATAGCTCGCGTCCAAAACGATTGGCCTGTTTATGCATGCCTCATCTGAGTGCAGTGCTTCCAGGACTTCGCGGCCTTTTCTGATTGGGCAAGTGCCAACAATACATGCGTTCTCTCACGTGAATTTGTGACCGGTTTCCAGTGGGCGCATGGTTACCTGGGATAAATGATCTTGTCTTCTGACCGCTAATTAATACTCACTTACGCGAGTTGAGGGGCATTTTCCAGCTTGGTCACAATAAACTGCATCAAAACTGGCACACGGGATCCTGTAGACAGCACCATTTCTTTTAAGGTAGCCAACCTTGTCCTTAGGGTGTACAAGCTGTGATCGTAAGGTGGTTGCGCGCTTGAACTTCCCAAGGACATAGCGTGAAGAGAATATATTGAAAGCAAAGTTGAAGTCGCCAAATTGTCCGTGGAAATGTTAGCAACATTGAAACCTTTTAAAGTTTCTTGAATTCCCATCAGATAATGCAGAAGAACAGTTGGCGAGTACGCGTAAGCTTTCGATGAAATATCATCAGGCCAGTACATTTATATGGAAACAAGGTAACAGTGAAAACACGTTAGTCTTTCACTACAAGTGAATCTTCGGAATAAGGTGGTCGTGTTCGATAAGCAAAGGCTGGTTACGCAACGAGTTGGGTTTGGTGGAGCCGGTCTAGGAGCAGAAGGGAGAGTACACGCAGTTAAGCGGCCGTTGGTTATGCCGGGTGTGGAGCTTACAGGAGGTTCTCTTGCGCACACAAGGCCAGCTTCCTTAACCCTATCGAGCTCGCTGACCAAGAGGCTCGGGGTATTTTAATGGGACTTCATAAATCACTGGAAATTCTTTGTTGCAGTCTGCACGATGTTCGCAAGCAAAAATGAGGGCGCGAATGGCGAGGTTTATGCACCTGTTTTCACATTTTCTCAGCCATACCGAGAGGTGTTCCTTCATTGTTTTGTGTAAGTGCGACTGGTGCGACCAACATACCCTGCACCACAGGAGCAAGTAGAGGCACATTAAGGTGGTCGACTTGGTACTTTACCCTTACCTTCCCCTAGCAAAACCGGCGTTTTTGAGAAGAAATGCCAAACTCTTATTACTCGGGAGGTTAATGACACAGCTCGGTCAAGGCGTCTTCTAAGGTGTTCACTTGTCGCATCCCCATGCAAGGGGACTTTGGAGTATAACGTGTTCTTTTCAACGGGAGGTTTAGCAAGTTCCCCGTGCCTCGCAAACATATCTCTCGTGATGAATCTTTCAGGCCCTAATAACAAAGTGGACTAAATCCGGTATAAATGCGACATATGTATCCAGAGTTTTCCATTAGGATTCCATGATGGAATCCGCTTTGATTTACTACTAGGGGGAGAATGTGGATCAAATAGACTTTGAGCGGTTGAACTTGCCCATGATTACGGTTTCCCGTCCTTCGTTTGCTGGGACAATCATAACTTCATCGTCGTTCTTGAATTCACCAATGGTCTTTACCGTCGTTAGAAGCAAGAAAAACTATTGAAAAATTGTAATTGTCACAGTAGACTGGTTGGCGTGACAAGACAGAGGAACCGTTGATTTGTGAAAGAGTAAGTCATGTTAGGTTTGTGAGCGAAGGATAAGGGAGAAATATGACAGCCTCCTGCGCTAGAAAGGCCTAGTAGTAAATCCACGGGAATTCCAGCATGGAACCTACTGGGAACAGCCAGATATATATGCCGGATTTATACCGAATTTTGTCGACTTGGTCTGTATGTGCTATTAAAAAGTAGTCACTCTCGCAAGGCAGGTACCGGTATTTTTTAGGTCCTCCTCAAAACTGCCTGTCGAGCAAATTTTTCTAGCTGTGCGCTACACAGCGGGAAAGATAAGACTTATAATGGATGGGTACGAAACTGCTAAACCGCTATTGCCCGGACCAGATTTTCTTTCGGTAAACGCTTTTTCTAACATTACTGCCTTCTTGAAAATACACCACTGTTTATCTCACAATAAATGGCAGTACGACCTCTGAGCATATATGGATGTCGACAATCGATGAAAAAAATGAATAATGTCCCGTTGATAGTAATCTCCTGTCCCTGACTTCAATTTCAGTTTCGGGTTTAACCTCGAGAGTATTGTTGCCTAAAAAGGGTTTAGATTTGTGAAAAATGGTGGACGGGAGAATATTAGTATGTGCTTAAGTCTGCTATCGTAAGTCTTTCAGTTGCTACAGCGTCCTAGTTGCAATGTGGCCATAGCTTAACGTGAAGCAGCACTGGGCAGAGTCTGCTCATTAATACAGGTCACATTTCTTACCACGTGAAAATGCCTTTTTCAGGCTGCCTCCAGCAAACCTATGATTTTTCTATGCCCAATAATTTTGCGATTCGCAACATCAATACCAGATTGGAAGAAATGTTAAGGTGCTTCGTAACAATAAAGTTTTTTGCTCTGCTCAATTGCAGTTATCAAAAAGAACCTATATGTCATCGCAAGCCAGTATTCGGTCACCAAATTGATAATTAAACTTTGAAAAACTCAGTCCGAAATCCCCCTCTAAAGGTTGACTTTATATTAATGCTGGAACCATATTGAAGTAGCCCGCACCGGCTTGCCAGAGAGCGTTTCAGAAACAGAAGTTTGCTTTGAGAAGATGATCAATAAATTCAGTGCAGTGAAGATGTAAAATATCCTCCCTTACTCTTACATACCCCGAGATCAGTTTCTGGGGACAACTTGCGTGGTCTACAGTTTGGGTTTGTTTTTTCGTTAAAGTTTTAAACGTCGGCGGTGTTGGCATTTAAGCAGGATTTTGCTGTGCTGCTGCAACGGCCTACCTATTATCTAATGGGAAAAGTGAAATTTCGGTCAAAACTGAAACTTCAAATTTGATGGAATTTAAATGAGATAGTAAGGGGGGGAGGAGTGCCCAAAAAATCAACAGAAGAAAACCTTATCAGAGTAAGATAGCCAACTGGTCCGTTTTTTCTAAATTTTCTGATGCACTTCTTTCATCTGAGTGTTTTCTTTTCGAACTCGCGGTTTGTTTTGGGACTCAATTTACATCCACCATTAAAAAACATAAATGGGTGTTTCAGGTTGAATAGACGCTAAAAAAGAGGACTTCTCTTCACACTTCCCACCATCTTCTTATATTGACTACTGCCTATTTTTCACAGGCGTAAAAAGGATATTTTTTGTATACCGTGCATACGCTCTCTCATAAAATGCCGATCAAAGCTCTGAAATGTGTTCTTGACTATTAAAAAATGCAATTCAGATTTAAATATTAATCTCAGTTTACATAATTCTGTGAATTTTCACTTGTGATGGTATGCTGGTTTTCCAAGCGAGCACTTTTCTGGCATTTCACAAAAACGACACACTTTAAAAACATGGCTGCTTTTGTAGTGTAATTTTCTTCTCACAAACTATCAATAACCTGGTAAATTCAAGCATATTTTATAGGAAATATGCACGAATATAGTCGTCCCTATACGCAGTTTCTAGCATATAACGTTGTCTTCAAATTTTATGCTCGAAGATGGGTTAGGGTTGGGTTTAAAAATATTTTATGCTTATTCGTTTTTTTAAGGCAACGAAGGGTTCATCCATTAAACAACGTTAGTTAAAACTTTCTAATAGCACTAATAAACAAAGCCACAGGGTCCGCATTCATTGCAGTCCTTTATAAACACCACGCCACTTCGTCCTAAGAGCGTATAGGAATTTGCGATTTTTTAAATTCTAAATAAAGGGGTAATTAATAGGTCAGTTGAAGAATGCTTCAAGAGTTAAAAGCTTTTTTTACTAAAACATTATTTTCCTTTAAAGTATCATGTTTGAAGAAGACGCATTTGACAATCAAATGAGTACAAGAAATAAGATTTTAGAGCGCGTTTTTGTATAATATTAGACAGGCTCTCACCAATCAGTAACCTAACTCACTTGTCTCCCAAAGCCCTTGGGCTTGCTCTTGGGCCCCGCCAGCAAATGCATTATCGACAAAGACAAGAAAGACAAGAGCCAAACCATTTCTGGCGTATAAGCCGCCATGTGCCAGGTAAACGCTAATCTTAGTAATGGCTCACCCGAGATTCAAACCAGCATCCACGCTTATTCGAAGTCTTACGCTCTATCCACTGCGCCGATCAAAGCTGGAAGGGCAAATATATAGTGGCGCAGTGCCTACAGCACCGGACTTCAATCTAAAAAGGTCACTTGTTCGAACTTATCCTTGTAATGGATGTGATCATGTCTGATATAGCTGGCCTCAATGATGTCACGTACGGTACCTCGTCACGCGTGACGATTGGCGGCCACGGATATAGAAACCTCCACTCATTCGCTTATCCAGCGACGCAGACCGAAAATCAAAGGTCCAAGAACCGCTTTTAATGTCTCGAGGAACGGTTTCGAGCCGAATCTTCAGTTGCCCACCTCGTCGACCCCTCCAGATAGGCTGTGATATTACATCAAGGGCAACATAACAATGCTCGTAAAGCGGACGACGAAGAACGTGCCTAAACCACATCAGTCGTCTTTCGTGGGCGACCTGAGATATGCGCTTGATACTGTTGCAGCGAATGCGGACTTTCTCATTTGAGACAAAATCTGTAGACTTCACTCGAAGGATAGTCCACAGGCAACGATGTTAAAACACTTCCAGCCTTTGCTCATCTTCCACATGCAAAGACCAGCATTCATACTCCTAGAGTAGGACTGACCAGATGGATGCACGGTACACACAGATCTTCGTAGCAGACTCGATTCGAGATATTTAAAGCTGTCTACCTCTTCAAGTTGGCCATCATTAATATCCAGGAAGGTCTTATCTTGAGCACATATGTAGCTCCATTATATCTAAGTCTTCCCGGTATTTATGAAGGTGTTAACCGACGCATCAATCTTATTCATTCGTACCACTCCAGGCTATAGGTCGCCAATCCATGAAGCAAGTTAAGTGATGGCAACAGCGTAATCAAGATCAGTCTGCAAGTGTCCGGGTGTGAGCTTGACACCGTCCTCTTCATGTAGGGCCTTCCCCAGAGTCCAGCCAAAGACGCAGTTGAATAGAATGGGCATTATGACCCAGGCCCTTCGAACGTCAAACCGAAAACGAACAATTTTGAGAGGTTGTTACGCACCAGAACCCGTGCGGTAATAGAGCGGTAGGCGACAAGTTTTAGGGCTACCCCGTCTAGCGTCATTATCCGCCACAGAGATTTGCGATGGTCGAAATCGAACGCAGCTGCAAAGTCAACAAAGCGGATGGCCGTCAGTTACTGGTAGCTATGGTGGAATTCAAGGACAATGAACTGGAAAATAAATGGAATAACTACAACACATAAATATTAGCTTTCTTAAATGCGGGCATCCTGTCGTGAGTGAAATATCGTCATATCTTTCCTGCTCCATAATTAACCTGAAAAATATACTTCAACAATCCTTTCGAATCTGAAAAAAGGCATTTCCGTATTTTGATGAGTATTTAATCAGATAGCAAATATATACTGCCTATTTCACGAACAAGGTAAGATAGTACGCATTCTGGTGATAAGAAACGGGACAGGACTATAGTCCGTGGCATGCCGATAGTGACAGTGCTGATGGTTAAATAAAAGACAGCATAATTTGCGGGCTGTAGCGCACGTTAAAAGGTTAGCCATGAGAAAAGACACGGTTGGTAATGCAGCTCGTAATTTAGAATGCCATTTAGCAAGTCTCCTTTTCCGAGAAGCGGACTGTCATAACAGGATAATTTTTTTTAAAAAACTGACGTAACCGCACTTTTCTTAAATTCACAGAGGAAAAAAATGCGGGATGCTTGTATTTCGTGGACGTCTGTGATGGGATTGCCAATAGTAATGAATATTTGTGTTCCAGGAAGCAGTTTAGAAGACAAAGATGCGATAACTGGAACAAGAGTTGTATTTGCCTGACGTTTCGGATTCTGGCGGAAATCCTTTGTCATAGGTTATCATAAACAGGTCTGAGGCATGCGCAGATAAGGAGTGATACATGCCCAGATTGCACGGTATTTATAGTTCACAGCGGTCACGCGCATGCGTACTATAATTGTTAGTTCTTGTAGTCACCGTTTGAGGTATAAATTGGTGCGGTGATTGCTCATTTTTTGCCATAGTGTTCTTGTCCGCATCGGAGGCGGGTTTGGTAATTGCGCGACAATTATGCCCAATGTCGTCGGAGTTGTTGTTGCTCCCAGTCCTTCCCACGTGTCTGATTCTTTTGCTCAGGACATTTCTCAGTTCACCGTATGGGAACGCCAAATCATTGCGCTTGTTGATGGAGAGGGGGCCTAAAAACAATGACTTGAGCAGCTCGCGGCTCACGCGGTTGTCCCCTCTTGCGAGGATTTCAGCCTCGTCAAACTTGAAAATATGTCCGGGTCCCGTCGAGCGAGCTGCAACCTGGGAGTTGGCGTCTTTCGTTCTCACCGCCGCTGTATGCTCGGCCATTTGCGTCCGGAGTAATCTCCCCCTTTCTCCGACGAAGTTGCTTTGTCCACAACTGCACCAGATCCTGTAAACGACTCCAGCTGTTTCCTGCCGTGGCAGTGGGTCCTTCGGTCTCATGAACCAGCGCCTGATGGTTGCTTCTGGCCTGTGTGCAACTCCGACTCCAAGTGGGGTTAGTAGACGGCTGACTGCTTCCGATACATTCTTCATGTACAATAGAGCTCGCCAAACGTTTGGGCCAGCTGCACTTGGCTTTTTCTCTCGTTTGCGTATGCAATGGTTAACAAAATTGTGCGCGTAACTATTTGCTCTCTGTACCCGTCGAAATTGTTGCAATTCAGCAATTTTGTCTTCCGCTTCGCTGCAATGCGTCTCGACGCGCCGGAATAGCGCTGTTACACAGCTGCGTTTGTGACTGATTACGTGGTTGCTGTTGTAGTTCAGGACTTGCATAGTGTTGGTTGCTTTCCTGAACACTTTATTCTTCAGGCCACCATCGTCTTTTTGGCAAACAAGGACATCCAGGAAGGCCAGTTGGTTGTTTTTTTCTTCTACCTCCATCGTAAATCGAATGTCCGGTAAGATGGCAGTTAGACGTTCCTTGAATGTCAGCACCTGATCCCGCTCAATAACGACCAAGGTGTCGTCCGCATACCAAGCCCAGAGTTTCGGTCTGTGGTGTCGGAAAACCAGCGACTCCAGCCGTTGCAGGACGGCCTCTGCTATGAGTCTGGAAATGGGTGAATCCATAGGCGTCCCCTTCACCTGCTCGTAGATAGTTCCATTGAAGCTAAAGTAAGTGTTCAGGCAAAACTTCAGGAGCTGGAGAATTTGAGCTTGCCCAAGGCGATTCTCCGTTTTATCGTTTTTCTCTCGTAGGAGTAGTTGGATAGTCTCGAAGGCCAGGTCCTGTGGAATAGAAGTAAAAAGGGATGTGACATACAAGGAAACCATGATACTATTTGGCTGGAAGCTTACCCCTTTAAGTTTCTCCAAGAATTGTGTTGACGACCTGACTGTTACGTCTGAACCAGCGGTCAAAAATGTGTGCCCTCGGAACAGCCACTTTGCCAGTCTGTAGGTTGAAGTTCCTTTGAGAGATACAATTTGCTGGAGAGGAGTGATGGAATTTTACGTTTTTCCGGATAGAGCGAAATACAGAAAGAAGTTGAGAAGGAGACGAAGACTCGATCCCTAGGACAATATAATTATTCGCCTGACGTTACGATATCTGTCGCGGATTCGTCATTCGATACCTTTCTGCTACTCATGTCTCTGATGACGAATCCACGACAGATATCGAAACGTCAGACGAATAAACATATTGTCCCAGCGATCGAGTCTACTTTTTCTTCTCAGTTGCTACCTGGGACACGGATGTCCACTTGTTTTGGCAAATTAGGTGGTTTTGTTGGAGACTGTGCAAGTAGCTGTCTTATTTACATTCACGAAATGCCATGAGCTTTCGTTACTTGCTTGCCCGTCGTTACTAATATATAGCTCTGAAATTGATCCGACAAAGACAAGGGAGACCGGAATGGCCATTTCTAGCTTGTTAGCCGTCATGAGCCAGCCACACCCAATCTCAAGGGTTAGAACCACCGAGATTCGACTTCGGGCTCTTTAATAATTGAGTTTACCACTATACCACGGCAACACGGGCTCGTTGCTTTGTCGGCTGCGATCGTCAAAAAAATGAAAGATAAATGTGCTTTGCCGATCTGGTAGAGGAATAATTAAGTTCCACAAGCTGAAGACATTGTAGCTTGTCAAGGATTGCAAGAAGTTTAGCTCGTTTTGCCTCTTGCCTGTCTACTTGAGTGAAAACCGTTAATCGTGGTTGCTAGTGTAATGTCACGCTCCACGTACCTCGTATAGCATGCAGTTTGATAATGGACGTCTTCAGCAGCAAAGCTACGTAAATGTTTCATTGAAAAGCTAAAATGTGCTCATGCGCGTTCAACGATTACAATCCCTGGCTCTGGATTTTGCTCTATGTGAAAACAAGGGTGCCTTAAGGTTTTTGAAAAAAGGTTTATGATTATGAGCTTTTTACGATTGTGAGGTGCTCATTCATTAAACGTCACATCCTTTAATTTAATAATGCTGCTAGTTACGTAAACAGCATGTTCTACAGCTTCTAGAATATTTTATTAAAACAGTGTGACATCTTCCATAAAGCTCAGGCAAAAATGCACTTTTCCTAACACAGTATTTACATAGCACGCTGTTCGCAAACCTTAAATTAAAGTCGCTTTAAATAAACCGAGATCAATACGTTAATTAAGTAAAAAATGGAAAGATAGCACAATTTTCTACCAAACGAAACAATAAATAATTTGTTTTTGTTTCTCTTAAAATTTATTTGATTTTATGAAGGCAGTAAAAATCAATGATAAAACTGCCCACTACATATGAGACCACTTTTTATAGTACAAACATCTGGCTAGCAGTCAGAACTAAGTTAGTTTAAAAGGCGGCCTCCTTTTGTGACTGAAATGACTTCAGAATTGGCTTTCGCATATATTGGCATGTTAGACGAATTCTGGGCTGTACTGTGTGTTACACTGCAGCTCTTGTCTTAGGGAAGTGGAGCTCTTCTCGATTCACAGATAAACCGTGTTGACCTTGCGGTTTGTTTGGTGAGCATTGCTGACAGATACATTGGAAACTGGGAAAGTTATTTATGACCCAACAGACGCATTCATATCCAACCCCAGTTGGCGTACCACTTAAAGCTCGGATTCGAGAGCTTTTGATAAAAAATCGAAGCCTTTTAACCAATCAGCGCTGCTTTCTCATCAGCCACAGGTCTTATTCTGAACAAAAAATATGTGTAGGCCAACAAAAAGATGCCTGAGCAGATACGCACGCGAATTAACCAAAAAAACAAGCCCGTGAACCCACTCGGGCCAACTGCCAAATGGAATAGAATTTTGCCAACATAGATCTAAAAAAAAATTGAAATGAGCCTCGCAGCCTTGGTTTGTTTTTGTCTTTTGCTTCAACTGCTCATGACAGCATAAATACTTGTATAGTCACCAAGGCGTGCTCGGAGCATTTTAGATGCGATGGCATACAGTTATGTTAAATTAGCACGTCAGTAGCGTAAAAGCATGGAAGCAGTCAAGACACTTGACCGCTTGTATCTGATCATTCAACAATGATGACGAGCAAATCTAACGTCGATAGAGTGCTATATAGTTCAACACAATGCGAGCTTCTCAATAAGAATAAAGACAGTGCTGTTAAACCAGCCGCCCTGGCGTTTTGCTTTTTATCTTGGAAGTAAAAAGGAGAGCCCTCTTACCAAATTGTATAAAAGCGTGTAAATAATTGCTTAAGATGTGCTGAAAACTTGGGATATTACTATTGACATTATTTGGCTATTTTGACCCACCCAAATAAAAAATGACCCATATTCCACTGACTAAACATATGGGATTTAAATAAAACGCGTAGATTGATACAAAACGAACGCTCATTACGGCCCAAAATACGTGACACATGCCAACATATGAAAAAGATTGATATTCTCCCGCTAATCGGCATTGGGTAAGGTTGTAATACTGATTAACATATCGTCTATTCTGAATGCATTTCGGTCACAATACGATGCCGGCTTTTTAAAGAGCTGCGATTTCACCGCTTACAGGAATAATGTACAGATAAAAGTGGCTTTTTATGTAGCTTGCATTTTTAACAATGATTTTGACTAACATTATAAATTAAACTATGTTCTATGGGAAGCATGCCCAAACAAATATTTCCTGTAGTCATTTGGTAGAAAATTACGCAACCTTTAAATTTTATGGTCAAAGAAATTGTATTTGTGGAGTTTAAAAAGTGTCTTCTTATGATTTTTATTAAGATTTTGACGTGTTCATGCATTACACATCACATCCGTCAGTTTAATAATGCTGCTCATAACGAAAACGTCTTTTGCAATATTTTATGGGAACAGTGTGACATATTCCTCAAACCGTCGGCAAGAATTACTATTTTTTAAACATTTTTACAAAGTGCGCAATGTTTTAGCCTTGAATTCAAGTGTAGCAGTCAGTAAGTTTCACAATTATCCAGCTTTTTAGAAGGAAGACGTAATTTCGAATCAAAGGAGTACAATAATTAATTTTTTCGTGTAGGTTTTTCATAAGATGTATTTAAATTTATGATAGCAGTCAAAATCAATGATAAAAATGCTTACTACTTAACTGGCCACTTTTTATAGCATTAACATTTTGTTACCGGTCTGACAGAAACTTTTTCAAAAGCCGGAATCATATTTTGACTGAAAGAGTTTCAGAATAGACTGCATGATAATTGGTACTTCAACGTTACTGATTGCCAATTAGTGAGAGATTATCAATATTTCGCATATTTTGGCATGTAACACACATTCTAGATCATTTGTAAGGCCACTGAAGACAAATAGAATAGTCATTATGCACAAGTATCTTTTCCACAAAGACGCGGTTCTTTAGGCAAAGGCACAGGAGCCGGCACACTGACGTGCGTGCAATACCTTGGTATTTTTTCGCGCATCAAATCTGAAGTATTCCATCCGTAACGGAAAAATGCAGCTCGGAATTTCAGGCCACATTTACCACAATAATGAATATGCCAGACATTAGGCAAACTAGTAGGCATTCGGTAGGTGCACTGCTTGCTAATGAGAAGCAGGACACAGCCAGGACTCGCTGCATGTCGATAGTGACAGTTGCGATAGCAGCACAGAAGGCAACAGAATTCATGGTCTGCTGTCAATGTCATTGGGTTGTCAACGATTGGAAACGCGGCTTGTAATTTGGGGATATCATTTGGAAAGCTATCCTTTGCGCACAGCGGAATGTTATAATTGAGTCAATTAAAAAAGGTAGCATTCGTTAGCACCCTTCAATAAAATGCAGGCAAGAAGAAGCTGAATACAAAGCCTTCTGCTTTGCCGACTTGTCTGCTGGCATTTGCGGATAACGTGGTTTCCCAGTTAAGCAGTGTAGTAATCAGGTTGACGAGAGAGTATTAAAACCGCTGATCAAACAATATTCTCTCATGAAGCCTAGTTTATACTCCACTTATGATATAGGCCTGCAAGTAAGAATTTATTACCTGCGTGCCTATCAAAAATAAGACGGTACAATCTGATTATGCAAGCTCTATATCCTGCGGCATTTCACTGATTCAATGGTTGTCAAAACAAATGCCGTTTCGCGGTTGTGAACCTTGTATCATGCGCTACAAATTTCATACGGCAATCAAATTATGATAAACACTGTTGATGTCCGAAAAAACGTTAATTTTCCGATAGAAGGCTAAAATCTGCTCACTGGCATTCAACGATTTAATTATTCCGCTTATGATTTGACTATGTGAGCGAGATGATGCCAGTTTCACAAACGAGGACGAATGAACTTCAAAATTAACAGAACTATGTGCTACGTTTCAGAGCTGAAGGAAATTAGATCGATCTCCAATAGTTCTGGCTCAGAACAATTTTAGTTGGAATTAATATGTTCCAATTATTTCCTTTTCGAGAAGAGGAGAATAAATTAGCTTGTGATGATGTCTACGTAAACCCAACAATCTTTGATTTCGTTATCAAACCAGATGGTTATACATTTCATGGCCTGGAGAGCAATATACTGAGAATAAGGGTGACAGCGTAGAAAAGCGAATGGTAATTTATGATATCTGTCCCTTTGAGTGCATGCATTATGTGGTTGTCAAGCCCTGAGGGTATCTGCGTTGAACACATCAGGTTAAAAATATTCTGCCATTTTTAAAGCTTTTTCCAAAAAAATAACAAAATATGTTTTCAAATATTAACTTAGAAGAAGACGTAAGCGACTGACAAAGGCGTACGTGATAGAAGATTTAATGGTGTGTTTTATATAATGTACATCATTTATGTGGGCATTAAAAATCAACACAGTAATCATCATACAAAAATATTCTTATTCGCAGCGAGGTTTTGCAGGCAGTGGAATTTAAACCAGCATACTGACGTGCACGAAATATCCTGGAATGCTTTCGCGCATCAAATCTAACCAATCCTTCTGAAGAATTCCCTCCGAAATGGAAAAATACAGCTCCCAATTTTAGGCAACACTTAAGGGGATAATGTATGTTTCAGGCATAAGGCAACCCAGTAGGCATTCGTTAGCATTTTAGGTTCATTTCTAGCTGATAAGAACCGCGGCAGTGGCAGCATCAAAGGCAGTATAATCTATGGACTGCGGTACATGTCATAGGGTTTTCACTGGTTAGAAACGTGGCCCGTAATTTGGGAATGTCATTTGGAAAGCTTTCCTTGGCGCGCAGTGGACTGTCATAATAGAGTTAGTCTTAAGAAAATGTAGCGCATAAGCGCCTGTCAGTACAACTCAAGCAATAAAAACTGCATACGAGAGCCTTCCGTCTTCCAGACGTGGCTGATGGAATTTATGTTTTAAACTGCCTTCCAGTAAAGAAATAGAGTAAACAGTTTGAAGAGGGATTATTCTAACAGCAGATCAAACAGTGCTCTGTCCTGCAGATTTTTTTCATACTCCACTGATGTCATAGGCATGAAGGTAAGCATTTATCGCTGGCTTGATTATCGTTGCTAAGCCGGCACACTCTAGACCCGGCCACAACTCACAGATTGCAGTTAGCATAGCCCATTTCCACCGCTTGCTTGTTTGCCCAACAAATGCCTTATCGCGGTTGCGCATCTTGTGTCACGCGCTGCAGATTTCATACAGCAATAAAATTACCGAAAAATGTTATCGGTGCCCGAAAATACGTAAATGTTCCACTGATACGCTGAACTGTGCTCAGTGGCGTTCGAAAATTTCATTATTCAGCTTATGGTAAAACTATATGAGCGAGGTGATGGCCGTTTCGCAAACGTGGACCACTGAACATAGTAATAAACAGCACTATGTGTTACAGGAAAAAAACTTTTTGGAGTTGTTCGATCTTAAATACTACTGGGTCAGACTATTTTTCGTTGGGATAAACATGTGCAAATAATGACCTTCTCAAGTAAATGAGAAATAAATTAGCTTGGTTATGATATCTACGTAGACCCTGCAATCTTTAATTTCGCTAGCAAACAATACGTTTATATATTCCGTGGCCTATACAGTAATAAAATGGAAAGGGGTGAGAGTAGAATAGCGTAGGGTAATTTGGGATATTTTTTACACGCAATGAATGCAGTATATCGTTTTCGAACCCCAGGAGCATCTATATTGAACACCTCAGCTAAAAAACTTTGCAATTATCAAAAGCTTTTTTTCTAAAAACATGAAAAACTATATTTTCAAAGATCAACTTTGAAGAAGGCATCACTGATTGACAAAGGCGTACATAAAAGAAGCTTGAAAGGGCTGTTTTATATAATGGACATCATTTATAAGGGCATTTAAAATCAACACAGTAATCATCATACAAAAATAGTCTTTTCCACAGAGAGGAGATTTTACAGGCAGTGCAACTTTAACCGGCACACTGACGTGCATAAATATCCTGGAATGTTTTCGTGCATCACGTCTGACAAATCCCCCTGAATGGTTCCCTCCGAAACGAAAAAAATACAGCTCCGAATTTCATGCAACATTTATGCGATAGGGTATGTTTCAGGCATTAGCCAAGCTAGAAGGCATTCGTTAGCAATTCAGGTGAAATTGTTCCTGATGAGAACCGCGGCAGTGAAAGTTGTGATAGCAGCAATAAAGGCAGTATAATATACGGACTGCAGTGCATGTCATAAGGTTGTCCATGGTTGTAAACGTGGTCCATTATTTGGTAATATCATTTAGGAAGCCTTCGTTTGCGCGGAGCGAACTGTCATAATGTAGGAAATTTAAAAAAAGTAGCATGCATAAGCGCCTGTCAGTAGAATTCAGGCAATAAGAAAAAGAACCTCAATACAAGAGCCTTATGCCTTGTTGACGTGTATGATGGCATTTGTGGATTGAACTGTTTCCTAATAAAGAAATAAGCCCGGATATGCTTTTTATGCGCTCAACCACGATGTTGCCATCTGCCGGTATATATTTTAAGTAACGTTTAAATCTTCAGCGTACATAAACGGCCTGTTCCACTGAAAGCGATATAGAACATTGTTGACAAATGGGCAAATAGTAGTGGGTCAAGTATACTTCCCTGAATAAATCCATTCTTTTCAATGTTTAGTTCAAAAATAATTTTGGAAACGTTAACATGTTGTGTTGTGTAAGAAGACATTAAATTCAAAAGCTCTTTACCTACTTTAAAAGAGGCAAGTTTCAAAAAGAAGTTATCATGGCCTGCAAGATCAAAGGCCCTAGCGAAATCAACATGAGGCCTACAAAGGGCAAAACTACTGTCTCTAGATTGTAGCGCACGAGCGACAAAGTAGAGGTGGCACAAACGACGAGATTTTTTGGAAAAAACTCATGCCAAACCACATTCAATAGATTGTTGTCTGTTAGGGGAGGCATAATCCTGTCTTTTCTAAATATGTTCAAGATCTTCCAGGCTGCTGAAATTGTCTTTATAAACCTCAAGTCGTAAAATAATGTTCATTAGCCCCTTTTTGTTTTATAGGCGTATATGATGGGACTTTACCGTTTTTGGATAAAGCCGTTCCGAAGAATATAAATATAGTAATTACTTTGAAGGGAGATTATGCAAAGCGCAGCTCAACTAATGCTCTCTCATGCGGCCTTTTTATGCTTTACTATAAACGTAGGCATTCAAGTAAGCATTTACCACTCGCTTGACTATCGTTAGTAATATATACGTTTTAGGCTAAAACCCGTGCAATTTTTATGACGAAATTAGACTCAGTAATAAAGGATGTATTTGAATACATTTCTTTGATTCACTGGGTGAATTTAATCCTAGCAAAGGTTTTTAGTTAGGAAAATCGCCATTCTGTTTAGGCTTATTAGGAAAAATCGGCATTAATTTTGGGGAAATTGGCAATCATCTCATATGGAAGGAATGTCGTATACTATTGCGTATGAAAGACCAAAACTCACAATTTTTTGGCATTATGCTATGGAGGTGGTGGTATACTAAGTACAAAATTGTAAAATATATCCCTTCCGGAACTGGTAAAGTTTGTCTTACCTTGCTCAAATTTAAGTGAGGCCAAGTTGAAGAAATCGCATTTATTTAACAGAAGCAAAGAACGATTGATGTTCTTAAAATTCAGCTTAGCTAACCTGTGGAGTTATTTTGCACAAAATGAAGTCATGAAAAACTTGGATCGCAGTAGGTTTTATCGTCTCGTCTACAGGGAGATGAGCAAAGTGTCCAAATATGCTAGCGTAAATGGAATGTAAAATGGCCTTATTAAAGCTGTCACATAGAGAAATATACTTTTTGTAAACTATACGTGTCGGTTGAGCGTTATTTTGGAAACGGAACATACAGAAGAATAAGACATTTTCCAAAATGTTACTAGGTATGGCCAAGTATTCTTGTTTCACAAGCATATGACAGATCCCGAAAGCTCTTTACTTTGATGGAAGTTAATCCACTATAAAGAGAAAAGTAAATTCTTTTCATCGCCAGTTAAAGTGAGTCGTTTATCTTCAGGTTTATTAAAAAATTGGCAAAAGTCTCCAATGTCAGCATAACATCACCTTGAAAAAAGAAAACATACAGAGAATGTCCTCAGCTAAATATCCCATTTAAGCACTTTTTCATGAGGAAACCTATTATAGAATTGTTGTATTAATCGTTGAGTTAACAATGTCCGAATTATCTTGCAAACGTTCTTTATGCTCATAAATATGGTTGGCTGTTTCCTGTCCTTTCTTAATATGATCAACTGGACCATGTTCATTATAACTAAGATCCAAAAGCTCATTTTATCGGTAAGTGCTGTTGAACGTTACGATGTAAAATTCGAAGAAAAGATAAATTGATGCATTACCAAATGATGATAGACAAAACGAGAAAGTTACTCTAGAATTCAAAGGAAGATATTGAGTTAATAAATATTCATCAATGTTTTTATGTATGGAAAAGTTTTTTTTAATAAAGACATTGATAACGTAAATGTCTTGATTAAACAAAATAGTGTTCTTAATAATAGCTATTTTTTTCGTCTCCAAAAAGTAGGGATTATTAAGGAAAATTTTATTTTTCTTAACGAACGCTTACTTCTTCTTATTATTGTTTAAAGTTTTAAGTATGCCTTATTCTGTTCATTATTATTTCTACGTTTTTGTAAATGCGTTAAAGCTGGTATGCTCGTCATGATCAAACATTTACAAAGTTATAAAAGTTGCATGATTTTAAGCTCATTCTATATACGAGCAGGCAAAATCCGTTTCCGCAAGCTCTAGACCCAGCTTCACGTCAGATATTGCGGTTACCAAAGCTCATTTCCGCCGGTTGCGTGTCTACCCAAATCAAAGCCTGAATCGTGGTTGCGAATAAAGTGTCACGAGCAAAAAATTTCATATAGCATGCAAATTGCTGATAAAAGTTTACGATTTTTGACGCTACGTAAATAATTCAGAGATAAACCGAAAAATGCTTAGGTGCGTTCAACAATTTTGATCCTCGATTTTTTTATTTTGGCTAAATGAGCACAGTGTTGGTAGATTCTATAATGTGAACTTCATAATTGACAGTACTGTAACCAGTTTGGAAGGTGATTATAAAAACAGCAGAATAATATCGTCCTCTCAACTTCTCCTCACGGGTTTTACACTCCACTACTGCCATGTGCCTGCAAGTAAGCTTTCATCACTTGTAAAATCCCTCTTTTTAGTAGTTATGAGCAGACAAACATTTGATTATGCAAGCTCTAGACCCAAAAGCATGTCAGATATTGCAGTAAACATAGCCCGTTTTGTACCTAGTGCGTTTCCGGTCATTATAGCACAAAAAGCTAAGTGGAAACAAATACATGGTGTTCAAAAATGTATACACATTTAAAATCAGATAAAAATTGGTGGTTATCATAATTTTATTATTAAAAAATGCTAAATCTTAACAAGCATCTCTTCATTGTTTTCTCAATTAATAATTTCAAACTAAGGCCCGGTATCTTTGCAAACAGTTTGTGTGGAATGGCTATCTGAAGGCTTTTATAAGTCGATGCCTTTGTGCTCGCCCTCTGAGGACCCAAACAGGACCAAAACGTACGATATGGCATGCGCTGCCATGCATAAAGGATGAATCGTAAGCGACCAAACGCATTGCTGTGGGACTAGGCGCCGGAATTGCACACCATCCCAAGGCTACTATGTGCAGCCGGTTTATGCGAATCAAGTACCGTTTACATTTCAGTGAACAGTCGGGCGTCATGCGTGACATACCATGTTTAAATTGTCCTCGAAACTACACAGGACAATTAGGACGTATGCTTGGTTCACGCATATACGAACATAAGCTGGCGATACGACGGAATGACGCATTAGCTAACGTGGTCACCCGTACCTAAGAGACCGGTCACGAGTTCAATTTTGCAACTGCGAGGGTAATTGCGCATGCCGCCAACAAAACAGGCCGCGAATTGATTGAAGCCTGGGCCTCGGATGAGAACTCACTCAATCGATTTATCGATCTGGCGCCGGCATACGTGTTGCGCAGGCATCTCCGGAGTGATGGTACTGGTGGTTGACTTTCCCCCTTCTCTGCTCCTCCCCCTATAACGGTTGATTGGCCTCTGCCTCCTATAACTGTTGCATCTCTTTCGTTGACGCCTTTTATCTCAGACAATGGACTGTAGAAAGAGCCTGAAAGCTGAGACCAGTAAAATTTCATTCTGGGGGATCACAACACTTTCTACCTATCTTATTGCACACATACCAGGAATGCAAACATTTCTCTCAAGCCTGCACACTGTAAATGCTGGTTTTAACCTTGATGGTTTTAAACTTGCTGAGAACAAATCAGGTAGATCGACGTGCTCTCGAGACGGTTAGTGCGTGGTGCTCTGACAGCTTGACACTATTCGAATGTGATATGCCCAGATCCTTAAAAATTCTGGGCACATTTAGGTCATGACCCCGTCTCTGTTTAATTCAGGCTAATGATCGTCGCCAAAAAGCATAACTAACCATCTGTGCCATCAAATGGAAAGGTGCCATGGGTAGCGACACTGTGCAAACTCCCGAATAGGCTTTTTAGGTGATCGAGCACGATTCTGCGATCAGATGGTTTCTATGGAAAGTAACTTTTAAATCGTCTGCATACATACACGGCATACCTACTTTACACGATCAAGAAGATTTTTCCCAAATAGGCAAATAAGTGTAGGGCAAGTATGCTACCTTGAAAAAATCCCCCCCTTACGTGGTTGAAATGCGAAAAAACTTTGGAAATGTTAACATATTGTGTGCAAACGTCTTAATAGGAGGGCATTAAATTCAGAAATTTGCCAACTGTATTTTAAAAGAGGCAAGTTTTAAGAGGAGGAGATCATAGTCAGCACGATCAAAGGCTTTAATGAATCAAACATAAACTGCATAAAGGACCAAAACCGGTGGCTGCAGATGGTAGAACATGATCAAAGAAAGAGAAGTGGCACAGACCACAATATTTATTTGTTGGAGAAACCCATGCTGAGCCACATTAAATAGATTGTTCTCTGTTAGGCGAAGTATAATCTTGCCTTTGCCCAAGGTGTTCAAGATCTTCGAGGCTGCTGAAATTGTCTTTATTGGCCTAAAGTTGTAAAATAAAGTTCATCGGCCACCTACTGTTTTGCAGGCGTATATGATGGGACTTAACCATTTTTGGATTAAGCTCTTCCGAAGTTGATCAATATAGTAGTTACTTTGAAGGGAGATTATGCAAACCGCAGCTCAAATAATACTATTTCATCAGGCCTTTTTATACTCCACTAATGTTATAGTTATACAGGTAAGCATTTCTCACTTGCTCGCTTCTTGTTACTAAGCAGGCGCAATCAGATTATGCACACTTTAGACTCGGCGGCATGCCACAGACTGCAGTTAGCAAAACATATTTCCGCCGCTTGCGTGTCCGCTCAAATTAAAAGCTGTATCACTTCTGCGCACGTACTGTCCCGCGCTACAGATTTGAGATAACCAACGCGCATCTGATAAACGCTTTCAATGCTCAACAACACGTTATTTTTTGGTGATGTGGTGCTATTTGCTCAGATGTGTTCAAGTATTTCAGCATCCAGTTTTGAATTCGATTATATGAGCATATTCGGGTCAATTTCTCAGCTATAAAACACCTATACTTCGCAGTCGACAGTAATGTATGTTACAGGGAGCTTGAATGGTTCCCATTTGAAATAAATTGAACCAACCTCAAATAATACTGTGTCACAAAGTTTTGAATGTTGTGTAAGAATTTTGAGTCGACAACCTTGAACAGAGGAGGCGATCCAGTTATAAGTTTATTGATGATATCCATGGACAGTAGTCACCAAACATCACGCAACATGCTGACATATGTAAATGATTGATACTCTTCCGTTAAACTTTATTGACTCAAGTTGTTCCACTGATTATCTTGTAGTCAATTATGAAGTCATTCAGTTATCATAGGATGCGAGCTTTTCAACGAGCTTCGTTCTAACCACTAGCAAAACGTATCCATTGTAAAAACTGACTAACTATGTAGCATGTTATTTTAAAATTTATTTAAACTGCCTTTATAAACTCAAATATATTTAATAGAAAACAGGCATTCAAAATTATTTCGTGTACTCGTTTGATAGAAAATTACGCCATCGTTAAAGTGAATAAACAAAGA
Organism: Ligula intestinalis; assembly: GCA_036362985.1. Taxonomy (NCBI): domain Eukaryota; kingdom Metazoa; phylum Platyhelminthes; class Cestoda; order Diphyllobothriidea; family Diphyllobothriidae; genus Ligula; species Ligula intestinalis. The sequence goes on from JAYGXS010000008.1 coordinate 22,804,099, forward strand.
AAGGGGAGCTTTTGGTTTAAAAAGAGGTGCTAAATTGCTGAATAATTTCCTAACCTAATGGCTGCTCGAATTCAAGGTTAAATATCTGCGCATTGTGTACATCCTGTTTAAAGAAAAATTACGTTTTAGCCTACAGTTTGAGAAGGAAGTTACATAGTTGTCATACAGCATTGAAATAGATGTGGAACTTATTTTATGCAGTACAGGTAGTATAAATAAATTAACGGATACGATGTATTATGAATGAATACATCACAATTGTAAAAAGACTCATAATTAGCAACTTTTTAAAACCCAACGCTACCCACTTTCTGAGAAAAACATTCAAGGAAGGCGTAATTAGCTATCAAACAAGTACAATCAATATTTTTTCGTGCAGTAAAAATAAATGGTGAAAAGGCATGCTTCTTAAGTAGTCAGTTTTTACTATGGATACGTTTAACTTCTGGTCAGAACGAAGCTCGTTGAATAGCCCGCATAATATGATGACTGAAATGACTTCAGAATAAACTGCACGATAATAAGTCTCATAACCTGTGTCAGTGCCGTTAAGCAAAAGATCTTTGGTGACTACTGTAAGCATTTAAAGGTTCTATTTTATGATTATAGGTTTCGGCTATTCACTTTCAGGTCTGTAAGTGAAGGTAGAGTAGGAAACGTTTAAGCAGCTTATGACCAGTAAATATTGCAGGCGAAGGAAAGGGAAACTGAAACGGTTATTTCTGGCTTATTAACCGGTGACAACAAGTCAAACCCCGATCCAATTAGTGCCCCAATCCACCCTCGAACTCGCAACTATTTTGGTCAGAGTCAAACACGCTAGCCATTAACACTCGTTGGTGAATGGTCAACCAACAAGATCAATCTCTCCCGTGTCGATAGCCTCTGACCTTAAGCGGCTATACGAGTTCGTGGCTCAATGGTAAAGGCATGTTCCCTTGATGAAAACGGTCACGCGTTTAAGGCTGTAGTTAGCCACTTCTTGGTCCGGTTACGACTGGCTGACGACGTCTAATAACCCGGTAATGGCCATTTCAGTTACTGAACAGTAAGTACGGAGGGAGGGCTGAGAGCGATCGTATGTTCAGCGTTGTATTCTGGTTCTTTAAGAAGCTTACGGGTGGTAGACAGAAGGAGGGGTGTGACAATAAGGGAAGTGAACTACAATACCCCCCACCCAAGCCACCGAGTTTTTACAGGTGTGTCAAGTGAATGATCAAAAGTCGTTTAAGCAAACAGTTGTTGGTGATGATTCATCATCAGACCGATACACAGACATGGACAATGGAGCATTCAGTTGTGCATGGTGCTTATATGCTGCTTGTGATATGGGTGGGGGTGGCAAGTTCGCTTAGTCATCTCTTTGTTCCCCCTTCTCTTACCTGCCGGAGTCAGCGTGTTGAAGGGATTGGCGTGCAGAACGCGGGTACGGGGGAACGTTCTTACGGTAGGCTGTTTGTAGTCTGTATGTTTAGATATGCAACATGTGTTTGACTGCTCTCTGTGGCTGCGATTCCCGCATGAAGACTGCCAAAGGAGACAAACCCCAGGTCCTTAGGTCCTTACACAGCAGTGAGCTTGTTTTGCTCAACGGATTGCCACTATCGCGAATGTGGCTAGCTTTCGTAGTTTAGATTAGTTTGCTTGTGTCAAATTCCTCTCTCCCGTCAACTTCGTGTATCGTTATAAGGTTAAATGACTGAACATGGAATCGATCGGTTTTCTTCTGTGCCTAGCCAGTCGGGTATGTGTTCACGTCTCGCCTTCTGCAGACGTATCGCTGTTCGGCCAAAAGGTTCCTCTTCAAAGGAATAGGCGAGTGCCTACATTTACATGGACCTGATCCGTAGCGTCAGTCGATCTTTACCTCCCACCCGCAGGAGGCCAAGTTTGTGGAAGTCCACCGGTGGGAAATCACTCATGACAGTTATCGTTAAGCGTCATCTCATGAGCTCACTGTGTGCATCACCAAAGAAAGACCGTTTAATGAAGAAGAGTCTTCCTTTTTTGCAGTTAAGGAAGTAGGCTTGTTAGTGCGATCGCCAATAGTCCTAAGGATATACCTTCATGAGTATACATTTTGAATAAATGTGCTTAATGGTTGCTGTTGTTCTGTTTCGGCAGTTTCAGGAGAGCCAATCTGTCGAACTCTAGCTGTGGATCCCTGAATTATTATAATTTGCTAAACCCCCTTCTCCTAAGTCATGTGTCTGCCTTCTCGTTAGAAAGCGATGTATCACGAGGTGGGAACAAACAAACAGGGTTTATCCCGGGCCAGGGAGCTCTAGGGCCTATATAAACCCTCAAGGTTGGATCAGCCAAATGTATGGCCACTGCCTCTGTCGTCCAGAGTATTAGTCGACAAAGGAACTTTGAGTGTCTTGCCAGCAGTTTAGAAATGAGGTGGAATGCTTGGTTAACATCTACCCGGTGGGCGATGTCAACCGGGACCGCAATGAATGGGCTTTTTCACGACTTGATTTAATCAGACAGGATGGTGCCTTCTCATCCACTTACGTAGAGGCATCTTGTCGTCCGATCAATTTAACCTGGCCCACAGGTACGATTGAATATACATTGAAGGCGCTTGAAAGGGTTGTATTTCCAAGGTAAAAGGAAGAGTCCGCGAGATAACTAATCAAAGTTACGTGCGACAGCAGCGGTTAACTCGTACAAATAACTCCCTTCTCCCAGCCGTTGGTACTTATAATATCACTGGATCTTCTTCTTTAATGATAAACCTTCCGGGAAAGCTATCCTCTTACAACGTGCTCTGTACAAATATGACACCGTTATACGGGCATGATATTATGCTTCTTTTTGGACTTTGCGTTAACAAAACTGTCGAAATCTGTGAGTTGATCAGTCTATATTTTCTTACAAAAGACACCACTAAGGATTGTTCCATCCGGCGTTCTACAAGATAAGAAGTCCGTTCACACTAGCAGCCAGGAATGCCCATTCACCTTTTGGCAAACCGAAGAGTAACTTCGAGAAACTGAATGTCTTCCTGACGAAGGTGGACAAAGAGTTTGGGTCTAGCGATGCCACTGCCCATGCTAGGAGAAAGCAAGTGACCTAAGAAGGCGTATTAGCTCTCCATTGGTGCGTAATCAGAAGGTGACTTCTCATCGTTTCCCCGTTACAACAGGCCTCCGATGTTCACATCGTGCAAACAGGCCATGAATGTTTTTAGATTATTTCTTCAACTCAGGTGTATTCCATTCAAATCAACAAGCTACAATACTCAAAGGGTAAATGTTCGGAGTCAGCCTAACCGACTGTCAACATAACCTTGCAACTCTCCGGACGAACAGACAAACGTGTTCATTGGGAGCGGCCTCAAGGTCATGCGTCTGCACTGGTGACTGCCCCCGCTCGATTTACTTAAAGTGCTGGCTGGATTTTCACTCGCGCACACACGCGAGCCCTCACAGTTGCGCAGCGGGTTACCGTAAACTCGACAGCCCTCTATTAATCCAATGCACCCATCTAGCAACACTTAAAATCGCTTCACAATGAATTAAAAACAACTGTCACATCTCACACAGGGATAGGTTGAGACTTGCAGACAGCCGAAGCATGACAGGGCGCAGTCCACATCAACCCTAGCTTCGCTCGCAGCCACTGCCACCCGAGACAGCAACTTCGAGTTCTGTACAGAATAAAACTCTCGCTCAGGTGGCCTCAACTCCTACGTCCTTTGTTCTTTCAAACAGGCGTTATCCGACGGGGACACGTCAGCTTGTCACCTTCACAGCATATTTTATTTTCCCATTATTTCAAGACTGCAATATATAAGGACATCAAAAGCCAATGGACCCTTATAGTGTGCCCATTCACAAGCCGATCCTCTGATACGTTAGAAATATCGTGGGCTCAAGACGCAGGTAGTTCAATATTTCAGCCACATTCAATCAAACTTTCTGAACCGTGGACGTATTTCAGTGAAAAACTATTAGATTGACCACTGACTAAACGTGGACGAAGTGGCATATTTTCACGGTAATAGTAAATATTTTCTTGTTACACTGGCTTGAGTAGGGTAATCTATCAAATGGCAATTTTGCCTAACCAATAAGCGAACTGCTGCTAGCATTGCGGGCCTTGGTGTGTCTTCGGCCATGTTCTTCTAGAATAGTTATGAAAAGACGAATTAAAATGGACAAACAGTTCCATTCTAACGTAAATGGTAAACTCAGATCTTCGTATGTATACATAAGAGGGTTTCCGATTTATCCAAAAGTTGCCATTTGTCTATTCAAGAGTCCTCTGTTGGCGTCTTTTGGCTATGGCATAGGTGACTGCGACGAGTTTAAGCAAAAAAGGCCGGTGTGCCCAATTTATTTATTTTTGAGTTTTTTTTTTCAGTGAAAGTTATCGAGACTTTTTCAACAAAGTATCCCACTCTCCTTAAGCAAGTTTCCAAAGCATAATTCAGGTACTCATGTCCCTCGCTCATGTCAAAAACCTGTCTGGGCGAAGCTGCGACCGAGCCGAAGCCGTCCACCTCGGCTTTTCTGCCTCAGAAAGCTCTCAGGCAAATGTCCAACTTGCCTGCCTTTATATCATTGCACACGTATAAGACCTTAGCCACGCTTCTTATCAATGACCACACAGAACCACGGGCTTACAAAAACAACAATATTTTACTTTTTATACTCGCCATCAGTTTAAAAAATATCAACTATTTCTTCGAAAGCACGCGGAAAGAGACCAGCTACTTCAGGGCAACACGCCGGTGGGGGATGGCTTCAGACGTGCACAAAAAGGCGCTGTGCCACATACACCTCGAAGCTCGTTCATCAGCATCACAATTGTCAACCTCAGCACTGGCAATTAACGTCAAAGGTGTCTGTCTTCAATGAAGAAAGGGGTGGCACTGGTGGTCAGGGGTGTGTGCAGGGAGAGAAAGGAGAAAAATTACTGGTAAAATACTTAATACAGGAAAACAGAGAGAGAGGGGAAGTGGGGAATCATCACGTTTGTCTGGGTGTCGACATCCCCACCGGAAGGTTGGTGGAACAGACAGTTGCTCGCTGCGGACGTTGTCCTTCACCGAACGGTGTGCCACAGGGGCTCAGTTTCACGGGAGACAGTTTAGGGTACAGCAGGGCAGTCACCATAGGTATGGTCTCGGTGGAAGCAACTGAATGTGACCGTTCACTACCGGCCGGGGCACGGCGAGGGCTGAGGGGAGTTGCCTGCCCGAAGTAGACTGCCCGCATTTCGGGCAGGGGGCTAGAAGTGGCGGCAGAGGCTGGCAAGGTCTTGAAGGGGATATCGGAGGCCTGGAGGGGGTGCAGTTCACAGCAGGAGGCCAGGGGGCTACAGAAGGAGAGGTGGTCCCCGCCCGCCCCAGCGGAGTCCCCGCCTAGGACGTTGAAGGAACCAATCACGTGCAGGATTTCACCGGAGCCCGGACAGTCCTTGCTAGCACGGGTTGGAAGCATGGAGGCTAGACTTCCCCGATGGCTGTACACATGTCGGCAAGGGGATCTGAAATGGTTGAGTAATCGATCGATCGTCCAGTTAAAGCCTCGGGTTTCAGGAGAAAACGAACAGCAGTCAAATACACGGTGTCCCAAAAAATGAATACACATTTAACCGTAAATTTGATGCTTTTATTGTTTCCAAAATGCAAAAAATATATTTAAAAGTATCATTTTATTGTTTTTCCACTGCATGCTCTCAAAATGACGTCAATTTTGATCCGCACACTGCTTACAACGCGAAGCATAGGAATTGCATAGGGCATGAAACAATTCCCTTGATATTTGGGCGCATTTATGTTCAATGGTTTATCTCAATTCAGTGACTTTTCCAGGTTCTATAGCGTAGGCCTTGTCTTTAAGGTATTCCTTTAATAAAAAATATAGTGGTGTTAGTTCTGATAAACGGGCAGGATATTGAACAATACCACTTCGTCCAATCCACCTGTATGGTAAGATTTAATCACGAAGGGGTCTAGCATCGCAAAGTTAATGTGGGGTTGCCTCATTTTGCTGAAAATAAAACTCTTCCTCTTCATAGTCTTCTCTGATGCTTGGCATAACAGACCGTTGCAGCAAGTAAATGCGACCGGTTACATTATCGTCAAAATGAATGGTCCAATTAACGCCTTTGAGGATAAACCGCACCACGCTGTAATACCTGATAAATTGGCATAACGATCGACAATAGCATGTGGATTCTCAGGTCTACAACAGGTGCGGTTATAGCGGTTGATGGGACCATTTAAGCTGGATTTTTCCTCCTCACTCCAAACATTTTTTGTTGAAAAAATTGCATTTTCCACATTTTATCTTAATACCACTCGCAATACTGTACTATTCGCTCTAGATCACTTACAATTTACTTATGGGCTATTTACAATTATTTAAAAATGCAGTGAAAAAACAATAACATTGTACTCGTGTATATTTCTTCCTTTTAAAAAAAATAAAAACTTAGGATGAAAACCAAGTTTACAAATATTTAAAATCTAAATGCATTTTAGGAACACACTACAGAAACCATGGCATTCTGTCTTACTTTGAAATATGCGCAAATAAGGTAAGTAAATGTATTTAGTTAATGCCATTTATGTGAATAACATACCTTGGAGAGGTGGAAGCGCCGGAACTGAGCTGGAGTTTGCTTCCATATATGCTCTTGTTGCCCTGTAAATATACATTGCATAATTGACGATATCACTTATATTGATGCAAAAAAGGTGCGATGACCATATATTTTGTGTTATATTCTGCGCCTATTTGCCAGCAGTAAAAACAACGAGAAAGCTTTGCTCTGCCAACTATCTGATTATTGGGTAAGCAAATGAGCTGCCTGCATCTTTTACCTATTTTAAACTTAATGAGCATAAACAAGATGGATAATTGCGCTCCTACGAAACATGTGATGCTTAAGAAAAAGAGGAGGAAGACGATGGGTCGATATTAGAAGCGCTTTATTTGCGTAAAATGTAGGAGGCATTATCGATCGAGTCAAACATGATGGCTCAAAGGCAAATTCAAAGCACCAGGTCGATAGAAAACTTGCGGTGCTGTCATAGCGTGATTTATAACCAACGAAGTACTTCAGAAAATTTAGAATCAGATTTAACAGATGTATTTATGATTAAGAAAAAGTAAATCCGGGTCAAATAACTACCATTGATGAACGTTCACCGACTGCTCACTCACTCCGCTTTCTGCTTTGTGGCTCATTTGCGAGCTTTGTCATCAGCCGTATGGCGACTAGTAGTCTGGGCAGATGACACTGCTGACAAAATTAGGGAAGACTAAAATCATTTGATAATGATTTCCAAGTCAAAGCGGAATGAGTGACTTCCATTAGCGATCGGGGGCATTAATCAACGATAGTCAACACATCCCGATCTTTACCAGCATAACCAAGATCTTGCGGCTCAATGGTTAGAGCAGGGTTAAAAACTTTTTTGACTCAGGGGGCCAAGAAAGCAAATATTTGAAAATATATTTCAGTAATATATTTTAAGATTGAGTTCAATTAAATATGAGCATAAAAAGTCTCTGGATTTATTCATGGACGAACCAAAATTACAAAATCTGAAGTTTCCAATTCCAATTATATCTGAGAATGCCAGACACAATCATCAAAAGAGCCAAACATGACTCGTGAGCTACAGGTTGCCGACCCCGGGTTTAGAGCTTTAGATTCCTGATCAATAGGATGGTTCACTACTTGGGGTTTAGTGTGGCCGGTTGACAACGGCCTATGAATCAGAAATAGTCACTCCGGTCTCTCTGGGATTTGCTTAAATCTCTATCTCCAAAACAACCATTAAACAGCAACTATTTTTTATCCATAAATTAGGGTCGCTAAGAAGTGGTCTCTACCTTCGTTCAAAACACGCCAGAACTATTCATCCATGTGCCCCTAGAGTAACTGCGGTGGAACTCGGCGATGTTTTTGTTAACATCTGCATCCTTCTGTCTAAAAAATGTCCTCAAGTGTTGCTAAGTGTGCGCACCTATTATTGGATCAACGCAGATTGGCGGATTTTTGACCTTTTTCCACCTGATTAATTCAGCCATAACCTGGCCAAATTGCTACTCCACTTTCACTGACAGATGTCCTGCCTTGCAGCCAAGTTTAACCTCTAGCAGGAGACCATGTCAAAGGAAATATCCTGACGCCGTTCCTTCACACTGCACAAGTCCGTGCGTGTGTTGAGTTAGGAACACACAGTGAAGGTAGGAATCGCGCTATAATTGCTTCACACGACCTTGCATTAGAGTACCCAGTTCACGGATGTGAACTTGTATCGGTAAGATACGAATCTGTTTTCCTATTTCAGAACATCGCTATTAAGGTATGTTTGCAGTGAGAAAGACATTGTATGGGACTTCTTTACCATGAAGTTGAGCACTGCACCTTGCAAATGTAACAGTCTGACTAACCACTATCTGTTGAGGTTAAAGTGTGTAGTCGGGACCTGTCTTTCTGGTTGCTTTTGTTTGTTAACGAACGCTCTCTGATCGCTAGCGAAATTCACTCTTCCCATTTTGCCTTGGGGTTTACTCTAGATGCTTACGACTAAGTAGGCGGTGTTCTGGCCTGCATTGATGAAAGCAGCCTATGTCCAAATCCTGCCCGGACAGAGGGTTTAGAGTGAGGCAGATAGCTGCGTGTCTCTTCCACTTAAATATTACCTCAATCTCCAGTCACTGTTTCTGCTCCTGAGCATATGGTGGACTTCAACGAAACCGATGGTTAAACTAGCACATCTATTACTGCCTCGGAAGATTGTTTCAAACTCGAATCAGAAAAACGCCAGTTGAATAAAATACTCATGACCGCACTGGCGTCACTTGTTTTACTGTTGTATCGCAAGACAAACGTTTGTTTCACTTAAGCTCAATCACGCCCTCGAAAAAGAGCAATTTTGAACTGAGAATAAAGCGCGTACTTTTACTGCAACGCTGCGATTCGGGTAAAAGCTGCATTTTCAGGACTGCTTTGCTGCAGTCAGGTGTCACGCAACCACATCTACTTCCGAGCACTACTAGAGGACGTTAACAATGGGAGTGGGTATTGCTGGTGTGCGCAGTTCACAGACATAAGCTACAGCACTTTACAATGTCATGTGGGTTTGGCGTTTCTAGTTTCTCTATCATGCGACACGTTACTCTGTCAATACTTCAAGGGTGGTTGCGCTTCACACTAACCCAAGCCGATTCATGAGATACTCGACGCTGTAAGGGTGCAGTCAGTCTGGGGCAAATTCCAATGCGCACATTTAAGCCATTTATTAACACAAAATCTTAGGTTCTGTCGTCAAGATAGCTGTCTATTCACGTGGGAGTGTATCTCAATTTTTTACACGCAGTAAAGCGTATATTGTCAGGTAGCGCAGTATTGTCATTTATTCATTTGTTTGTGCTCTTAATGATGAACCCAGCTTCGGCCTTTGAAGAACTCGGTTCAACAAAGTAAAGCCGTTCTGGGGGAGAGGTCGACAAAATTATAATCGGCTGCCCTCGGAGTGGTGTTTGGTTGTCTGCTCAGGAACTCTATGGGGCGTGCTTGCTTCCGAAATATGGGAACGCGTTCGTGAATCCTGCAAATAAAAGACCGACTGAAGGTAGGTGAGCAGCCTGGTAGCGAGTACCAAGGGACATGTTGCTACATTTCTTGCCATCATACAGGGCAGACCGGGCGATGATATAGCTCGCAAATACAGGAGCACAAACGGGCAGTACGGAAAGGTGACTCAAAGTCCCAGATCGCTACCCACACTCTGCAGGAGAGCCATGAATTCGACTTCTCGAATACACGGATAAGGCATGAGCCAGTATTAGGACGGGACGCGAACTGCTGGAGGCCTGGGTGTCAGATCACAACTCCATAAACAGGCATGTGGATATACCACTCTGTTATTTTGCCAAACGTGCCCGCGACCAGAAACCAGGGCCCAGCTTCTCTACAAACATACAGATCACCACCTCAAGGTCACATGCCGCTACTCCAGGGACGCGCGTCGGGAACGCGATAAGATTGCGTGAGAATGTACGTAGCATGGACAGAGATAAACCAATAATTTTTACTTCCTACCCTCCCCCTTCCCTTACCAACCCCATTTATGCGTAGGTGACGTTTGCTGTTTTCATTTTTCTCTGACGATGCTTTCTCGTGTGGAGCCGAAAGCTGTGAATACAAATATTAACGCGTGAGCAAGTATGAACCGATTATACTCCCCGTAAAAAGAAATGATTCGGTTAGAACTGGAAGATATGTGCCGGCCTCGAGCTAATCGATTTTTTATTGATCACCTCGGTCTGTGGATAATGGGTTGAACTGTCTAGCTCCGCTTGCGTGACTTTGCACCACCGTGCTGTGCGCTGATTGGCTTCTTCGTTAAAGCTTCCTTTTTTCATCATGGCATTATCGACAGATTTTAATCGTTTCGTTTATTGTATTAAGAAGTAATGGCTATTCGTATTCTAAAGGGTCTCCTTTCCTGCATTGTCAATAAAGTGAATAAAGTAAACTCAAACATCAAAGCGCATGAAATGCAACCTCAAAACCAATTGTAAAACTTCAATTATCCAATTATTTAATGTTCACCGTCCCAGATCGCTACCCACACTCTGGAAGAGGGCCATGAATTCGACTTCTCGGGCACACGGATAATGGCGTGCACCGCTAATAAGACGGTGCGAGAAGTACTGGAAGTCTGGGTGTCAGAATCCAACTCCATCAACAGGCATGTGGATACGCTGCCCTGTTATTTCGCTGTTCGTGTGCACAACCGAGAAGCACGGCCCAGTTCTTTGCCAATCACGCAGGCTGTCATGCCAAGGACGAAAGACACGACACCAACGGCGTGCACAGAGGCGATAATGTGCGATGGCATGAGAATAATCACGAATGATTCTCCCTCCCCAAGTGACAATTAGCTCATGGCTAGCCCACAAAAATGCCAATGCTTGTTGTTTTCCCGTTCTCTGACGATGGCAACTTTGTGCGAAGCCGGAAGCACAGAATGATACCATTGTCTTTCCAGTGATCCCGTCTCTTACTTCTGTATTAAAACAATTGTTACTTCGTACTTCAAATTTGTACTCGTAAACATATATTTTAAAGTGTCATAACGTCTCCCTCCATATTCACTGCTAAGACTTGGTTTGACCAAGGCAAGCAGTCATTGGGAACGCGCACAGACGAACCCATTTCCCATCGACTAGGCAAGTGACCCAAATGATCGGGCCATCGTCATGCCAACCTCCAACGTGGAGGATGAAATTTCAGCAGTAGCGTCCCGCATATCGGCCATCAATCGAACCAAACAGCAGTCACTGTCGATGAAGACGAAGAAGCTTATTCTTAAAAATATGCAATAGCATCGCGACTGCATCCTATAAATACTGCAAATCATGAATATAACTAATAATGCGTGCCCCAGATTCTTGTTGTTAAGAAGAAGAAGACGCGATCTCTGGAATGGCAATTTTATTCGACTGAGCTTTCGGCTCCACACGAGAATTTATCGTCAGAGAAAATGGGGAACCAGAAAACGTTGGCTACGCTTAAATGGGGGTGGCACTTGTGATTGGTCCATGCCCATTCCACGTTCGTGCTCATGCCATCTAATTATGTGTCCACTGCGTACGTTGTGGTGTGTTACCCTGACATAGCAGCCTGCGTGCTTGGACGGGAACTGGGCCATGGTTTCCGATTACGAGCATTGATGGCAAAATAACAGAGCAAGAAACCAGCATGCCTGTTAATGGAGATGGAGTATTATTCCCAGGCCTCCATTATTTCTTGCCCCGTCTTATTAGCAGCGCGTACTATTATCCGTGTGCTGAAGAAGTCGAATTCATGGCCTTCTCCTAAAGTGTAGTTAGCGGTCTAAGACAATTGGTCGCCTCTTGCAACTCCTTGTGCACAAATCACACTTATCTGGTACTATCTCTGAAGATAACCTCAACCTGGAATCCGAAACGTCAGACAGACAAAAGTCTCCCAAAGATTGCGTCTTCATCTTCTCAGTTACTTCAGGGGCTCTCATTTCCAGACTTGCATCTTGCTTGTATCACAAGAATAGTGACTAACAGCAGTTTTTTTAAGAAGTTAACCACATGTTTCAAAATGCGGATTCTCAGGAAATTTTCACCCAAAAAGGGCAATTGTGGATTTAGAGTAAGACACGTAAATTTACTTCAGGCTGCAATTTGGGTAAAATTTGTATTTACAGGACTGCACTGCTCCTGTCTGGTGTCCCGCCACAGTCTACATCCGAGTAATCTGAGCACTACTAGAAGAAGTTATAAGTGATGCTTGATTTTACTGGCACGCAGTCTACAGCAGCACTTACAAATGACGTGAGTGTTAGACGGTTTGGGTCCCTGCGTCACACGACATGTTGCTGTAGCAAGACGTTGATTTTTAGCGTGTGTTTGCAATTTAAACTAACCCGAGCAGGCCTATGAGTTACTTGATAAGTAAGGATGCGTTAAGCCTGAGGCATAGTTTCTTGAGCGCACACTTGGCAGAACCTCCAGCAGTTTACGGAACACGCAACCTTCGGTACTGTCGACACAGTGGCTGTCTGCTCACGTGAGACAGCATCTCAATCTTTTACGCTGAGTAAATTTTCTACTGTCACAAAGGGCAGCGTTGTCATTTATTTATTTATCTCTGCGCTGCAAACAATGAGCCTAGCTTTGGACGTAGAAGGACTCAGTCCAACACCGTAAAGGTATTTGTGGGGGGGGGCACGAAATCACATCTTGGCTGACATCGGAGTGGTATCTGGTTGCCTGCTCGAAAACTGAAATTGGCGATTCACAGCTAACTGAGCAATGCGCAGGCAATCTGCCAGGGTTCAGCTTGCATGCGCGGACTTCAGATAAGTTGGCACACATTGTGCCTTTTTATCTGTTAAGATCGGATTGGGGCAGAAAACAAACACGCATAGAGCGCATATTAGTGGACGCAGGCAGACTGCGCAAATGAAAAGCGCATGATCTCATTTTCGTGTTCAAAACAGGACAAAATAATGATTTTTCAAAAATGCAAGTTCAATACAAGCAAATATGGGAGTAGCTAAACTTTTGGCCTTAAGGGAAAGCTACTATGAACTGCAGACTGATTTTGCGAAAAACTTAAAGGAATGATCAGTCAATTCGATTAACTCAGACCGGAATACTCATTTTTCTAGGATTTCTTAAACTAGAGGATCCACAAATGGAAGGGTATTTGTAGAACAGTAAATTTCTAACGGATTTGATACTTCCAAGTGACGCACAAACCAACGAATACTCTGCAAAATCAACTTACAACCTTTAGGATAGGATTGGAAAGGAAAGAGGTCATTTACAAAATCCATTGGAGTGGCTGAGGTGTAGTTTATTACGTACAAACAGGACGATCAGCTTCCACTTTTTATCGCGAACATCAACGAACAGTGAAGGGGCGATATTACTTTTCTGAGGTCATCATGCACACAGTACAAACTGAACAAAAATTTGCATGAGACGAAACTTGCATTGTTGGTATTTGTCCATACAAGAAAGGCAGCGATGACTCATGCATCGACAGTCACGTCGAATTGGACGCGATATATACCAGCCTCGGAGAAGCATGGAAGAGACGACAGCCTATTCGGACAAGAGGAAGCGAAACCAGCCACCACTGACCGCACGATTAATTGTGGCCGATACTAAGTTCCCGACCCACCGCATAATTACATGCGGGTGACAACTTATCTTCCCCACTGGTAGCACAATCACATGCGGGTGACGATTATGGAATAGTATCTTACCCACTATATAAGCTTCTGTCAGTCTTTATTTTGAATGAACTCTTTCGTATAATGTTCATCCATCCGACGATGACCTGGCATGCCAGCATCGAAAATGTACCCTATAAGTCACTGTTTCCCAAAGACCTCCTTTTATCAAATTAAACTTTTTGGTATGCCGATTTTCTAGTTCATAATTAGAGGAATTCTCAGTCATTTTCAGAACCTGAGACTGGAATACCCATTTGGCTGGGGCTTCCTACAATAGAGGATCCACAAACGGGAGGATAGTTATAAGACAGTGAAGGTCTAGCGGTTGATTTTTTAAACGGTTTACCCCAGTGCACATGAGCACAGTTAGCTAAAGGCTGCTTCCGTGTGGTCTATGCTAGTGGATGAAGATGACAAAACGCTCTTTGACAACATGTGTTTTTCGTGTCAAAGTTATTCACCAAAATTAGGCCAGCAGACTATCTTGGCTTAGTTTGACGCATGTATAGGGCGTCACAGCAGCACTGGGCGTTTCTGCAGTCAAAACGTGATAACACAGAATGTCCAAGTAACGTGTACCGTGCTTTTTACTCCTTAATTTACTTTTAAAGTTTTTTTGACATGACAGTGTCCCTGGAGTATGTCTAACTGACATCGACTGATACACAATTGACTAGAAGTTTTTAACTCCCACGTTCTGGGGCAGGGTTGTTTTGGACACACGGGCAGTTACTAGGTGGACATGAAAGGAAAGAAAATGCTACTTCACATTACAATATCCTTTTTGACAGCTTCTATCGGAAAACATACGGGTCATTTTAAAAAAGCACATTTTAGCATATCAAATTTTGCTGACATGTAGGGATATGAGAACCCTATATTACGGATTTTTCGAATTTGTGGGTACTGCTCTATTCATAAATTAACTATGCTACTTAATATTTTACATTTATATCCTGATAAACGTAACAAGAAGACAAGGCAATGTACATAAACGTTTCAAGGATAAATTAATATGTAAGTAACGTCAAGTAATCTGTTACCAGGACGGGTGCGTCCAGAAACAGATCACTGTACGCTCATACAATACCGTTTAGTCCAGATCAAGAACCGACAAGACAGCGAGCCCATAGCTCAAATGTTAGGGTGGTTGACTGTGGCCAGAGATGTCGCGGGTTCGAAACTTGAGTGTGACAGCAATGTCAGTGGCAACACTCGAGTTGGGTATAACTAACTGATGACGATTAATGAACCAGAAATGGCCACCTGTTTCCCATGTGAGTTTGTTGCGAATGTCATAAATTATAGTAACCTGCGTTTGATAAACATAGGATATATTACGGTGGAATCTCCCATAAGGATTAAGACCCGTTCCCACTCCGTGGTCGCCATGTTAAACACTAGTTGTGCGAAGCACAACCGATACAACTACATTTATTTATGACCTTGGAGCGAGACTCAATGACAGACACAGGCACATTCACGCATTGACAACTGAGCGAAAGCTTGTTAGTCTAAACCTTTTTTCTGCGAATGACTCGCTCGTTACCTGAAATACTCCTAGATAGAGCCGCTCGGCACCCAAGGCTGCGTTGCGTGTGTTTTGCATTTCCGATGTACGTTCAATATCATTAAAAGTGATTTAAGCCTTACCAGTGTATGCCTACATCCAGTCCGTGTCACCGAAAGTTACCCATGCGTGATTGATTGTGCGGGGAGGGGTCGGCAGGATGTCCAACTAAAGTCTTATCTCTTAATTTATAACTCTACTGACGTCGAGGCCAATCGATCGGGTTCCATAAGTCAGCAAACTGACGGAAATATCTAACGGTCTTCGTCAAGAACACCAACAACTGACCCATCATTACGTCATCAACCGTACTTATTGGAGGTACTCTGAGGGGTAACCATATGAATTAGAAAAGATTGCGGAAGTGCAGCACCGCATTTTAGCACAGTGGCTTATCACATCATGAGATTTGTCCAGTAGTTTGAATAAACTGACTATCAGAAATTTTCTAAAGGTCTGTGCAGTGTGCAAACAAGTCTGTGTTGTTGGGTGTTTGATCAGGAACTGCTGGCTACAAGCACGTGTAAGAGAACAGTTCAAACAGAACACAGTGTATGTTCACAAAAGAGTCTCTACGGAAGCGCATAATGTTTTATCCTGCAGCTATCACCCAGTATAAACTTAGGCATGAGGCCTGAAAGATGACGACAACACAATAACTATAATATTCCAAAGGTTTACACTTTTCCGTTCGCGGTACTTGAGTATGTGTTTAATCTGAGAACAGTCCTTTCTGCCCCCTGAATCAAACTATCCTCAAGTGGTGTAGATCAAAGTGAATGCAAGACAAGCCGATGATCGCGACGAGGCAGAAGTAGTCATCCGGTTGCATCTCACGCAATTTACGACTTATACGGCATATCTCATGGCGAAATATCCTAACAAGCCTTATCATCCACGTGGGCAAAAAGCTTGTGAATAAATTCTCTGAGGATCTGCGTATTTTATCAAAGGGGGAATATTTTTTAAAGGGACAAAAGGCTTTTGACACTTACAGTTTGCATAGGAATGTCACCCAACACGGCGGAAGTATAGCGTGGTGATGAGGAGGAGAGAATAGATCCTGTAGAAGATAGAAACATGCATCAGGCATCGTATGTGACCTAAGTAGGAAGATGGGATGATGCAAACATAGAGATTATCCATTTAAGGCATCTTGATTATTTGTGAAGCTGGTTTTGGGAAATGGTTTTTGCACACAGAATACAGTACGGCCTAGATTTCGCGTTACACGCTGCCCTATGCGAAGGAGTGACACTCTTTGCTTAGTTGAATCGCGTTAAGTTGGTAAACTGATTATCCTGTATTCTACTTTAAAATCATTTCAGTTATTATAGGACGCCGGCTTTTTAACGAGTTTCGTTTTGACTGCTTACAAAAGTACCTAGCAGAAAAAATGGCTGCTTGAGTAGCATGCATATGTATTAGTGGTTTTGACTGCCTTTATAAATTCAACCATATTTTATGGAAAACATAAAAGAGTAAAAATACGTCTTGTACACTTTTTGTAGAAAATTATAGTTTATTTACATTTAATACTCAACGAAGGGGTACCTTTCGGTTTTAAAAACGTTTATAAATTTCCAAATAATTGTAATCCTACTGACTGCTTCATTTGAATTCAAGGTATACATTCTGCGCGTTGTGCTCAGCCTGCTTAAGAAAAAGTACGTTTCTGGGTGTGGTTTGAGGAAAAATAATCACACAGCTCCCATGAAATATTGCAAGGTATGTGGATATTGCTGTACACATTATAGACGCCATTAATAAATTGGCGGATGTGGTGTTAATTAGTGAACATCTCACAAGAGTTTAAAAGGTCATAATTTTAAATTTTTAGAACCGAAAGATACTCTTTCTTTAGGAATACAATTTAAAGAAGGCGCAGTTTCCTACCAAAAAATACAAGCAGTAATTTGTCTCATGTATTTTTCTTAAAATATAATTGAATTTACGAAGGCAGAAAAAATCACTATAAAATGCTTACTTAATAAGGAGCCAGATTTCACAGTACTTACGTTTTGTTAGCGGTCAGATGGAAGGTAGTTAAAAGCCGGCGTTATATCGTGACTGAAAAGACTGCATTACCATCAGTATAACAAACTTATTACATGCAAATTAACGAGGGATAATCAATCTTTTGCATTTCTTGGCATGTTACACGAATTCTACGCCACGCTGTATGCCTTCAGAAAGGTAGAAATCTACGTTCCCCCGTAATTTCGCAATTCCTACAGTCAATATTTGTCCCAGGCTTTATTTCATATCTGAACGTGCTCTTATTTTAAAAGCGACAGTTTTAACATACACAGTTTGCAGCAGTTGATATTGGCTTCTCTTATCTGTCTCAAGTGACTCGTAAGAGGGAGGCTGCGAATAGGTGGGATACTTTTAGCGACACAGTCGTTAAATCGACTTCTTAATGCCTGATGTGTCAATCCATGTGATTTCGTGGCTACAGTAGCTGCAGTACTCCATTCTACAGGAAGGTTCACGTATGCCGATGTTTTCATGACTTCAGCGAAAAAATTAGGAGAAATCGCACTAAGCTGACCAACATGCAAGGGTCATTTGAAACGTTGAACATATGAGCAAATACGCTAAAAGCGGTCCAATTTTGTATAATAGGCAATAATTAAACACAAAGCGCGCAAAATGGTAAAATTGCGCGACTGTAATTATGTGACCACTCTTCGTATACATTGAAGAGACCTGGAAGGTAAACAAAACTAGCGAAAAAGGGCTGCAGCAGGAAGGGACAAGAAAGTGCTTCCGACCACGGAAAAGCAACAGTGCCAATTGGGTGCTCCACTTTAGCCCATAAATACACAAAGTACGCTGCGGTGCCTCGATGGCAGACCGTATTAAGCTAAATTGGTGCAACATAATTGACTCAATTTCTATTTCCCCCAGGACGATTGCTGTGGATGTGGAAACTATTTTTTGGCAATGAAGTTACATTCTTGGGTGAGTGCTTAAAACTTAAGCCGAACGACCAAGCAAGTGAAAAATAATGCCCACCTTTGTGGTTAATATTTTTGCAGAAAATAGGTGTTACATTGAACCTTTGGTGAATATCTGTATGGTCAAGCTGTCGAAATTACTCGAATCCGCAAGTATTTCGTATAAACAGGAAGGCAGGCATCCCAAGAAACGTAATTTTAAGGAAAAGCGTCCTTTGGGCAAATAAGGAAGCTTTATTCAGTTAGTTTTCGACACTGGATCCCTGGGTTGCCATCAGACTTGAGGAAATGTGCAAAAACATTACTATTTTAAAGTGCTCGTGCAGTTCTATAGTCATGTAGTGTGGGCAATAGTGGGTAGCTGCAATGTGCGTCACGCCGTGGTGGACATAATTAGCAGTCGGAATTGAGTAGTGGCTAATTGGCAAATGTAATTTCCGTCGGTCACGGGGTCAGTCCGGGTCATCCGCTGAGGGCGCTGATTGCCTTTCATGTTGTTCCATAGTTATCAACTGTAGTCTTTTCCACCGTTTTTGAGATGTTTTTACAAGCCAGCCAAATCGATACGCAGGGTGATGCATGAATCATTGGAGTGCATGGCCTCAAGAAATTATCAGGCTTTTTGGACGGGCAAACTCCGACGATGCATGTTTTGTCCCAGACAAGAGTGTGCCCAGTATCAAGGCAATGCATAGCCACTTTGGACAAATTATTATGTCTCTTCACTACCAACTGGTGCTCGAGGATGCATAGGGAGACGGATCTTCCTGTTTGGCCGCAATATACCGTATCACAAGCTTCGCATGGGATTTTGCAGATTAATTCATTCTTATCGAGGAAGCCAGTCCTATTCTTAGGGTGTGCTAGCTGAGTGCGTGCAAAAGCCAATTTTGCTTGATCTTTATGCAAGTGCCTTTCAACGAGTTTAGGCAAGTTCCTTTTATAAAAAAGGACTCGCCATGTGTTTGTTTTGGGAGCCTGAGTGTAAATATCTGGTTGCATTTTTTTCATTTTGTTGTGGTCTCATGCATCGGCGTACAAGAAATCTGGGATAATCACTGCGGAAAAACAAATCAAATACATAATTAAGCTCGATTTGGTAGATTTCTTCGTCGGAGCAGTGTATCTTCGCTCAGCGTAGCAGACTGTGGACGACACCCCCTCTGTGAGAGATGAGGCTATTGCTCTCATAGTTAAGGATAACTTTCGCCTACCTATATTAGCGGTAAACGGACGTTTGTAATGTTCCCTCAGCATGAGAACATAGAAAACATCCAGAAATAGGATTCTGTTGTAAACCTCCTTCTTGAGCGTTAATTAAATGCCCGGAATAGTTGAGTTGATGGTGTTGTGGAGCGCTTTGAGTTGGTCCTTTCTAAAATAAACACATTTTTCATCTTCATATCGTTCCCATTACTCAGGGTTAATCTATGGAAGGGCCCTTGATTCAAGCATCTATAGTGTTATTTCGGCAAAGAATATGGATAAAGGTGACCTCATTGAGCTCCTTTTTATTGTTAGTAGTCTTAATGATCAAATGGAAAATTCCTTTCTAGGCAAAAGTCCACAGTCTGAAGTAAGACTGTTGTGATAACCTTATTTTCGTAGTTCTTTATGACTTCCTCTGTGCATTGACTTTCTAAATCGAGTGGTATAGAGATAAAAAGGAAAACGACGTCGAAGGAGACCATAATCACATCATTGTAGACCGTGGTTCCCCTTAGTTTACGTAGGAACTCCGAAGTCTTCTAAATGGAAGTTCTACCATCCTTTGTAAGGGGATAGTGTTGACGACATAGCTCCTTACCCACTCAGGGAGTGCATAGGCAGAGACATCCTATTACACTAGAACCAGGGATGCAGGTGGCTGAAAAATTATCTCTCCAAGTCCAACATCGGTGAGGAAATCCCCGCAGGTTATGACCAGTATGCCGACCATCCAGCAATTAGGGCATGAGCGGATAACTATCCTCGACAGGGGGGAAGCCTTTTAATTGTCATAGATATGCAGTAGCATAGCAACTTTTTTTCCCCATAAATACTGTGATTTCGTGTGTATGGATAACCTGTTTCTTATTATGGATCCCCGATGGAGTTCGAAACTTCCGTAATAAAAACGTTCTTATCTGAACACGTTTGCATCAGCTTCTTCTCAAACCAGAAATCGTCATGATTACCTCCCTCCTCTTTTGCAGCTATTCCTATTCACTGATGGTTGACTAAATCCAGCAGCAAGTTATGGTTTATCTGGTTTGACTGCGTTAGGAGTCCGTCCCACATCTAGCATATTTCTGTAAATAAAAAAAACGAGCCAAGGACGATCCACAGTGGTCGCGGCGGCGACGTCGTCGTGAGTGTAGTGTAGTGTTTGACAGGCCAGAAAGACAACGCGTTTTCTGTCAAATAATTGTCTCGTTTTTCCCTGCAAGACCGCCAGCTTTGTGAACAGTTTACATCAAGATCAAGTTTCGAAGAAGACCTTGCCAAACCAGGAGAACTCGTGAGTTGTCAAAGTTTGATGATCTAACGCAACCACACCGCGTAAGGGTAAAACTTGCACTGAACCAGCGGCAAGTTTAAGTTCTGACTTGCTGTGTGCTACCGGAAGTGAACAATCGCCTGGGTATCCTACATATCAGCCCAGAATAGGCCTAGGACTCACATGAGCTTGTTATTCTAGCAGAATAATAGCAGCATTGGTTCTGCAGGAGCTGGAGAAGATTGCCTTCACTCAGCAGCCCCAAATCTTTTGGCGCCGTTACGTTGAAGACACCTCTGTTTTCGTCAAAAAGAACACGCTGCAGAGCTTCTATGATCTCCTTAACTCGATCTTCACAGATATAAAATTCACACGGGAAGAAGAAAAGATCAGCAGCTACCTTTCCTCGACGTGCTCGTCACGCGAACTCCCGACGGCACTATAGAAACGAGGGTCTACAGAAAGGCGACGAACACCAGACAGCTTCTCAGTTTCAACAGCAATCATCCAATGGCTCACAAACGAAGCTGTGTGAAAACGCTGTTCAAAAGAATCCAGACACACTGCAGCAACCGGAAAGAAACTGCACGTGAGGCTCGACATCTGCACGAACAGTTTATGCAGAACGGCTATCCTAAAGCCTTCATAAACCGATGCCTACGGCCCCGCCCTCCGAGAATCCAAACAGAACCTCCTCCCACGATTCGGCATGCGCTGCCATATATCAAGGACGTGTCAGAAGCGACCGAGCGTATTGCCGCCGGACTAGGCGTTGGGATTGCGCATCGTCCCAAGGCTACAATGCGCAGCCGGGTCATGAGGATCAAAGATCGGCTAAATCCCAGTGAGCAGTTGGGTGTGGTGTATCGCATACCGTGTCTAAACTGCCCTGTAAACTACACGGGACAAACTGGACGCATGCTAAGTTTGCGCATACAGGAACACAAGGCGGCTGTTCGACGGGGTGATGACTCTTCGCAAGTGGCCACCCACACCTACGGAGCGGGTCACGAGTTCAACTTCGCAGCAGTGAAGATAATTGCCCACGCAAGCAGCAAGACGGGCCGAGAGCTAATTGAAGCCTGGGCGTCGGATGACAACTCAGTTAACCGATGCATCGAGCTGGCGCCCTCATATGTTGCCCTGCGCGGGTATCTCCGGACTCATGGCACTGGTGGTCCTGTCCCTCCTTCCCTCCCTGCTACCTGCCCCCCCCCGCCCCTATGACGGATAATTGATCCCTCCCCCTACACATTTTGCTTTCCCTCGTTAACAGTTAATTACCCCCTCCCCTTTATATGTTGGTTGCTTTCTTTCATGGTTAATTGGCCCCTTTCCCCTGTTTACATTTTGCCTGCTTTCTTTGACAGTTAATTACCCCCCTACCCCTGTTAATTTTGACTGCTTTCGTTGACGGTTACTTGGCCCCCCTTCCACCTATATATATATATTGCCTGCTTTCGTTGACGGTTTTATCTCTGACGATGGACTCCCGCAAGATTCCGAAAGCTCAGAAAAATAAAACTCCGATTCCAGTGATCGAACCTGCTTCTTTTCAATCTATGCACATACCTGGGATGCGAACCTTTGCCTCAATTCGTATTCTTAATTCTTTTATCATAGCCTAATTCTGTTAGCCACATCAGTAAAATTTGCCTTACTAGCTACACCTTATTCTTATCTAGCTGACTGTAATTTCATTAATCAGTTTAAATACAACTGTACCTCTAAGATTTGGTTAGCAAATGCCACTGTATTATAACCAAAGTGCATGGTAGATCCTTAGCTATTATCAAATACATGTTTCTTTAAACCTTCAGATTACTCAAATTCCCATCTAGGCTATGACTGCTAACTAGGCTAAACATCTCTACACGCGCGAACAGGCCGCGCTGCAACTTTTCACTTACTGACTTAAGCAAGTATGATTACTATCACTAGTTTTTTTACCATAGACACATTTACACAGCACACAGCACAGAGAACCGCCCACACAGCACTCACATTTACAGCGGAAACAGAGACGAACGAGGAACTCGCTTTTTTTAGACGTCCTCTTACACAGACAAGAAGATGGCTCGATACAACGCCGACTATTTAGAAAGAAAACCTGGACTGGGCAATACGTTAATTTTCACAGTTTCGTCCCCCTTAACGTCAAACGGAACTTAGTCCAGGGAATGGCAGCCAGAATACGCCATATCTGCTCTCCTGAAATAGTGGAAGTAGAATTGCAGCAACTGAAAGACACACTCCAAGAAAACGGTTATCCGGAACGGTTCATCCTTCAGAACATGAAGGAACGTGCCCCAAAGGTCGCAATTGCAACGGCGGAAAAGAAAGATCTGTTTATAAGACTGCCGTTTATTGGAGACGCAACGAGTGACCTAGTAAGAAGGCGCCTGAGGACAGTGGTTATGAATGCCTTGCCGGCTGCAAACTTGCGGATTCTCTTCACTTACTCTCCCCTTCTACGAATGGGAGGTAGGGACAGACTACCGTTTCAGGACACATGTATGTGCATCTATTCGTTCACCTGTTCCTGTGGAGCGGGCTATATTGGCCGAACAACGTGACGTCTGGAGAAGATAATGCGCGAGCACATTCCAGCTTGGCTCAACGAAGGGGAGAATAGACCAACCTCAAGCCCAATCCTCGCCCACCTTATTGATACAAACCACCAAGTGGACGCGAGTGAGCCTTTCGGGTCATATACCGCACGCCAACGCACTTCTCCAAAGGCCTGCGCAAATGGGTGTTAGCCACAGCAGAAGCAGTGGCAATCCGGCTAGCAAAACCCCTTCTATGCTGTCAAAAGGCGCTGGTTCAAGCCATCGCCCTCCCTTGGCCGACTGCACGCGGAAATCCAACACCTACTGAAGCCAAAGAAGACGAAGTTACGGAAAATAGTCAAACGCAAGCTGTGCGGCTGACATACAGAACTCAATCCATGGACCGCGATAACATCCCCCCTGTCTCATCCTGGCATGGCAACCAGCGTCCTACCCGCGCAGGCGCCCGCGTTCAGGAGACGAGGGAAAACTCAGCTGCTTAATTACCCTCACCCTTTTCCTCCCCCTCCCCCCTTCCCTAACCTGATGATTATATAATCACTGTAATTAATTTACCAATTTTATTCCCCATGTCATGTACTGGCCTGACGATGAATGACCGAAAACGATCGTTTGCCAACACGACTTTTCAAATCTAATCTAGCTTACTCTAGAATCTAGCTGGTTGCAACTACATTTATCTCTTAAATGTATCTCTTAGTTTACGCAGCCTAGTCTCTCAGTTAGATTTACTAAGCTTTTATATTGCAGCAGGCCCAGTCTAAGCACTTAAGCCTATTGCAGTCCCAGCATCACTGTTGTCTCCTGTTACCATACTTGTAGCGCATGTAGGATGCATGTCTTATTACTGAACATCTAAAACTGTTACAGGAATAAATAAGCTTTCATGATGATTATCATGGAGAAGTTTGCTTCCAAAGGCACAGATTATACGCTTAAAACTTTAAACGTGAACCCAAGATAACCTAGGTCCACAAATAGTATCTGCTATTTATTTATTGATGACTATGATCAAGCACATACTTTCAGAAGAGACGTAGTGAACTTGTCACCGGATAGCATTTAAGCATGCGAATACCGAAGGACCCATAAGCCCCCGCCCGAAACCCACGCCAAGGCGACTTCGACGGATACGCAGGTCACAGCGTGGGACAGTGTAACCACAGACAAATAATTACGTCAGCGCTAGTACCAGTATTACTAACGGCGTGGGACAATGCGACAGAAGTCCCCTCACCCCCGGCCTCGCATAACTGAACCCTCTGTTCCTGCGTATCGAAATAGTCCGACCGTCAGCAACCCCCCTGGGTTAAGATAAGCATCGACGCGTGAAACGCCCTGCCATCACGACCGGTGCCCCTTTTCCACCTTCCCCACTGCGTACAAGGGGCATTCAGCTATAGTAGCCTCCCATTCTCAAATAAACGCGATCTTTGACAAATTTGGGTCACTCAGCCACCCAATCGTAAGTGTCCTATGCACCCTGCTAAGGAGGATGAGTGTTCTATTGCCCGCTGAAAGTTTTTGTTGACAGTCTCACTTATCTACCGGAAGTGAACGGTCGTCCGGATATCCTACATATCAGCCCGGAAGAGGCCCAGGACTCACGTGAGCTTGTTATTCTTGATTCTTTCATCATAGCCTAATTGTCCTAACCGCAGCAGTAAAAGTTGTTTTACTAACTACACCTGATTCTAATCTAGCTGACTGTAACTTCATTAATCAGTTCAGACACAAATGTACCTCTAAGTTTACGCAGTCTAGTCTGTTAGCTAGATTTGGTTAGCAAATGCCACTGTATTTTGACCAAAGTGCATGGTAGATGTTTAGCTATTATCAAATGCACATTTCTTTTAACCTTCAGATTACTAAAATTCCCATCTAGGCTATGACTGCTAACTAGGCTTAACATCTCTACACGCACCTACAGGCCGCCGTGCAACTAGCTACTTACTGATTTAAGCAAGTCTGATTAGTATAACCAGCATTGGTTTCCCCTATTACCATACTTGTAGCGCATGTAGAATGCATGTCTCATTATTGAACCTCTAATACTGCTATAGGAATAAATAAGCTTTCATGACTACTTTATCAAGTCCAAAATTCGAGTGCGAAGCGGTGGTAGATATCAAGCTTTCATTAAGTAGACATTCTTTAAATCTCACTGTTTACTTAAACTCCAACTACTTTACTGTTGGATATGATATTACCACTTTCTACATGCACTTACAGGCCGCGATTTTAACTTGCTACTCAGTGGCTTTAGCAAGCACGATTGCTAGAACTAACACTTTTAGCCTAGGTGCAGCACTTCTAGCAGAATTATCCTGAAAAATGACTATTTTTTCTTTGTCTACCGCCTAAATACATGACACATCCGCAGCTTTTTTTCACATATACCTTTCTCTATTCCTGAAATTTCTCATACCATCTCTGGTTTAAGCAAGTGTGGCTACTAGAATTAACACTCCTGGCCCAGGTTCAGCACTTTCATCAGTAGTATACTCGACTGAAAATGAAAAACGTCACTGTGTTACCACCTAGAAGCGTGATACATTATCAGCTGTTATTACGTATGCATCTCTTTAACCTTAAGATTACTACTATCCCCTAATAGGTATTTGATTGCATACTAAGCTAAGATGTCATACATGTACGCACATGCCACATTATTACCTACCCCCTACTGGTCTTTGCAAGTTTTATTACTAGATTTAGCACCCCTAGCATAGGCACAACACTGTCAAAAGTAGTACACTGGAGATCAAGGCAACATGGCTCCAGACCTGATGCCAATCAGCGCCATTTCTGAC
The DNA here is from genome assembly GCA_036362985.1 of Ligula intestinalis. Lineage (NCBI taxonomy): Eukaryota > Metazoa > Platyhelminthes > Cestoda > Diphyllobothriidea > Diphyllobothriidae > Ligula > Ligula intestinalis. The sequence continues at coordinate 22,830,259 of JAYGXS010000008.1, forward strand.
GAGATATAGCAGCACTAAATTGAGAAGGATACACCGCGAGAAACAGCAGCATAAACAACAGATGCAACAGCAGCATCAGCAGCTGCAGCATAAATACGTGACTTGGGCGCCTCGAATATTTCTGGGCATTTGCTATGGGTGGGTGAGTGAGGGTAAACTGTGCAGAAGTACCAGCTCAAAAGCTAAGGTAACACCATGTGATATGACAGAACCAGCGATGCTAATAAATATTGTCTCGCTAGCGTAAAGGTGACACCACCAGATGGGCAGGTATGAGAGGGCGGAACCCAAGGAAAGCCCTTATGCCCCGGTATAACCACCACCAATAAATTTAGCAGCATCAATGAAGTTGCCCTATTCCTGTTGCATTGACGAAGACTGTCCTACTGTGCCTACAGGATACTGTATTTTAGTCTACCACCTACTAGTCTTAGCAGTTATGACTACAAGAATTAGCACCCCTAGCATAGGCACAGCACTCTCAACAGAAGTATACTGGATAGCAAGGGAACGCAGCCCCAGACCTAACTCCAATCAGCGATACTGCTGTCCTCGAGTTTAGAATGCGGAAAACAAATCAAGCATAGCTTACTCAGGCTCCCAAGCTTGTACTTACCCGAAATAGTTAAACACAGGTCGACATTCCTTCTGAGATCAAGGGGATACGAGCCCTAGCGTTTTCATAGGTCACATCTTAGGTGGTAAATGGCGGCACAGGTGCTGTCGTAAGAACTACACCACTCTTATTGAGGCTAAGAGGATATGACTCTAGTACTTCTGACATAAGCACGAACCTATGGCAGCAGCAATAGATACAGCTCATTGGATTGAGCTTAAAGTGCGGAAACCAAGGCATATGCAGCTTTGCTCTGGACCCAAGCCCTATTCTTAACCAAATAATAATCAATTTTACCTCAAGCAGATGGGGGAGCGCATACTGGGTGCGTCCCCTTAAAAGAGGATACAGAGGCAGTTCTTATAGTATGCTATTTACTAGCCTCAGCAAGCATAACTGCTCGAATTAGCACTTCTATAATAAGCACGCACCTATAACAACAGCAGCTTTAGTGCATACAGCTTGAGGGATCGAGTTGAGAGTGCAGAAGCCAAGGCAAGCACGAATTTGCTCAGGCCCCCAAGCGTATACTTACCCGAAAGATTTAAACCCAGATACGCCTTCCTTGTTCAGATCAAGGGTATGTAAGCCCAAGCAAAGGCATAGTCAGCGACAAAGCTGACAAACGGTGGCAGTAGTAATGCAGCAATAATGCACAGTGGTAATGCACATGTTGTCGAGATTGAGGGGATATGAACCCTGAGCTGATTTTAACTATCACCACTTCTGATCTACAGCACAGACTGAAATAATACCAGTGAACATATCACTCAGCTGCACCCTATTCTAGCTGCTATTTATAGTTTTTGTTAAGCAGAACGAGCCCTGCTCCCTTAGTCAAGTCAAGTCAAATTTATTAAAGGAAATATAGGCAAACGCCTTTGAACTCCCTCTTGGTACATAGGATTTAAGAAATGCGTCGGCAAAGCCGAACATTCTAAAGAAGTCGTTGACACAATTTCAAACGACTACTCGCTTGTTTCAAGTAATAAACTCACACTCAGATTACACGAGCCAGCAGTGTAGCTGAGGAAGAATAGCAGACAGTGAAAAAACTCCTAAGGCTGGCTCATAATTCAAAATGGAATGTCATTTTTGGTTTTTAGGAGAAAAACTGTCGCTCGTGGGGAAGCATGTGAATGATAGGGGCATGATGCTTCTGTGAATGTTGACGGTAGCCATGGCGTCCATGACGAGTAATATCTACATCCGAAGGACCATACGAGGAGGAGACCTCGGAGCTTAGAATCAGGTTAGACGCCTACTATAGGTGAGTGTAGATAGACGGTGCAGTAGTACCGGCGCAAAGCCTACTGTCACTATCTACTAAGTTTAGGCGGTATTTACGGCTGCAACCACACTCCCTCCCTGTGCGGTGAACTCAACTCGTCTTGTCACCATTTAAAGGCAGTGGAGAGGGTTTAGAGTGAAGAAGTCAGCGGCGCGTCTACTATCACTATAAGTGGTCGCAGTCACTGTCCCTGCTCTCAAGCAAATGGTGGACTTCACCGATTACGTTGGTCAAACTCACACACATAAACCTAAGTGGCTGAGTTAAGCCAAGAATGCCAACACTTGGAAAGGCAAGTCCACTGGGAAATATATTACAAAAGAAACCATCAAATTCCTTTAGCATTTTTTCAAAAAATGCATAAAAACGCACCACTTAATTCTGCTAACGCTTTGAATTTTTCAGTAATCAATAATTTTAAATAACGCGAAGCGTTAATATAATTTAATTGTGACGTAGCAAAACATTCCATCATAGAATTCATCTCTAGCCCAGGCACATCACACTCAACAGTAGTTTACTGGAGAGCAAGCGAACGCAGCCCCAAACCTGACTCCAATCAGCGATACTGCTGTCCTCGAGTTCAGAATGCGGAAAACAAATCAAGCGCATGAGAAGAAGACTCGATTGAGTATTTTTCTTCTCAATTGCTTCCTGGAACATGGACCTTTGCTTGTATTGGCAAATCAAGCACATTTTACTCAGGCTTCCAAGCTTGTACTTACCCGAAATAGTTAAACACAGGTCGACATTCCTTGCTGAGATCAAGGGGATACGAGCCCTAGCGTTGTCATAGGCCAAATCTTAGGTGGTTAATTGCGGCACAGGTGCTATCGACAGTACTACACCACTCTTATTGAGGCTAAGGGGATATGACTCTTGTACTTCTAACATAGGGACGTACCTATGACGGCAGCTACAGATACAGCTCGTTGAATCGAGCTGAAAGTGCGGAAACCAAGGCATATGCAGCTTTGCTCTGGACCCCGGCCCTATTATTATTCAAATGCTAATCAAATTTACCTCACACAGATGGGGGAGCGCATACTGGGTGCGTCTTTTTAAAAGAGGATACAGAAGCAGTTCTTATATTATACTATCTACTAGCCTCAGTAAGCATACTTCTAGAATTAGCACTTATATCATAAGCAAGCACATATAGCAACAGCGTCTAAGTACGAACAGCTCGAGGGATTGAGCTGAGTGTGTGGAAGCTAAGGCAAGCACAGCTTTGCTAAGACCCCCAAGCATGTACTTTCCTGAAATATTTAAACACAAATTCGCTTTCCCTATCCAGATCAAGGGTATATGAACCCCAGTGAAGGCTCAGTCAGCGTCAACGCTAACTAATGGTGGCATCAGTGCCAGCACCAGCACTAGTACACTTCTTGTTGGGATTGAGGGGATATGAACTCTGTGCTGAATTTAATCAGCTTTAATTCTGAGCTACAATACAGGCTGAGATAGTACTAGTGAACATGTTACTCAGATGTTCCCTAACAGCAACATTAGGAATATCCGAAGGAGGCCTGGCTTCTTAAAATCAGGTAAGACGCCTTCTATAGGTGAGTGAGAGAAGTCTACTGTCCCTATATACTAAGTTTAAGTGGTATATACGGCTGCGGCCACGCTCCCTCTCTGCGCGGTCATCTCGACTCGTCTTGTCACCATTTAAA
>JAYGXS010000008.1:22833851-22959561 GCA_036362985.1 Ligula intestinalis
GAAGTGGAGAGGGTTAAGAGTGAAATAGTCAGCGGCGCATCTACTATCACTGTAATTGGCCCCTGTCACTGTCCCTGCTCTCGAGCAAATGGTGGAATTCACCGATTATGGTAATCGAACTCACACAAAGTTTAATCACGTATGGTGGATATCCAACATGTACAAATTTGAATTTGACGACGAAAGGCGGGATATAAAACTGCAAATTAATGAGATGCGGGTAAAGAAAAATGCAGGGAGCTGGCTTGTGTCTCCTGGTTTTGCGTTTTGAGCCCATTAATTCCTGATGAGGTTGTTTATTAAACTTAAACTTGACCAAAATGCTTACCTGTTTGGGGTTGGTTAGTCGAGTTGGCTGTAATAATGCGAGAGCTTTTACCAGATCTCAGTGAGGACCTGCGCAGCACAACAAATATGGCGACCGCAAAGGCAACAGCTACCACAGAGGTCACACCAACGCCAATAGCGAACGCGTAGGGTACTTCATCTGTAAAATAAGCACATTTTTGAATAAAAAATCTCAAAATTAGTAAAATAGGTAATCCAAAGACATAAAACAATTTTTATCTCTTTTGAAAAGATCCACTTCAGGGGCGAATATTGACGATATAAAAATAAATTTAAATTCCATAAAGTAGATAAAACGAACGAATTGTGATCTCTCAACCACGTTTATTCGTCGTCGATAGCCTAGGTTCCGAAAAAGCCTGTTTTTATATCTTACCTCTTTAAGGATGACAATATTGCATCTACAAGTAAGCAACGGCTATGTTGCACCATAGAGAGAATGTACAATGCAGCGAAACTAATGTTTTCTACTCTCACCACGATTCTTCTAGTTAACCAGAGAAACGATGTCTTGCCTGTGCATGCCACCCCAAACTATGTATATTAAGTCACATGCAGATGCGGATGCAAGTTCCTTGGCCGCACGCAAAGGCTCTCGGCGAGCAACACCGCTAAAAATGTACCTAACTGGCTTGTTAGACAACAAACAAAGTGCCACGGTCGTCCATCGCAAAAGACCCGCATAAATGCCGTCACTCTGTTGACCTCAATACCTCTGTTCGGGTTCTTGTTCGAGCACGAACAAACCGGACCTTGCACTCCATGGAAGCTGCCTATATATAAATGGTGCACCATTGTTCAACTGGACAACTGCAAACCACAGTATTCAGAAAAGCCAACAGTACCAAACAAATACTGCCTTCAACAGCAATCACCCTCTGTCTCACAAACACAGCTGCGTTTTTACGCTATTCCAATAAGTTGAAGCACACTGTAATACACAATATGACAAAACAGTGGAACAGCAATGCCTATATGACCTCTTTTGAGCTAATGTATACCTAAATACTTTTATCAACCAAAGCATGCACCAAATTAACAGATGACAGGCAGCAAAACAGCAACCCAAAGTCTGGAAGGTCATTTCTTGCATAAAAGGAGTCTTCGAAGCAGTCTCTCGACTGTTACAACCCACTATTGAAGGCACATTCCATCGACGTTAGGTGACAATGGGCGGCTGAGTGATGCAACCTATAGGCAGACTGCCCCATACTGAAGCATATTCGGTTGTCTAAAAATACGTTGCAACGATGGAGACTGTAACAGAGAAACAGAGAAACAAAGCCCAAATTGCAGACCCGCCTACAGGAGAACAAAGCGGCGGCTTGGAGACTAGACCCTTACTTTCATCTTGCAACACACATCAGAGGGACTGGCTTTCATTTAATCAACCTCTGTGTTCCTCTTCCTCAATTCTTTTTTCTCTCCAATCTTAAAATTGACGTTATTATTGAATATTCACTGTTTTAAAAAATATCCTTGCTGCTGTTGATTGGGTGAAACTTCAAACTGCCAAGACAAGCTGTCCCGAAATTTATCTGCACAAATAAATTCTGCTCTATCTGCTTGCGTTTAATTAAGAATTTTCAATAATATTTATGCATATATATATATATATATTTCACAACTTACCCGCTCGAATAAGATGAATTGTTCTAACGTCTGTGCCAAGGTCTGTGGTAACTGTGCAGTTATAGGCGCCAAAATGTGTCTCTTTGAGATGCACAAATTTGATGAAGCTTGTGGCGCCCGTCAGGGAGTCCTCCTGTTCTATCCGAATGCTACCAAAACAGAGAACAGAATTTACGTGCTTAGCTTGTCTCACTGAATTTTCCTTTGAAGTGCAAATTCCGTTGAATCATGAGTCTACCAGTGTTTTTGTCCTGCGTACAAATAATTATACACTAGATGGGCACACAACTCTACCTACACGAAGCTTATGCAACTTCCAAAGCTACCGGCATATGCCAGTAGTCTGCTGAGAGACAGGTGGACCACATTGACCGGAGCTTTGGCGCCACAGTCTGACAGCACCCTAAGAGACACAGAGAGTTTCCCCAGCGAAATGGGAGGGATGTCAATCTCGCGATGGCACAGTAAACTCACTTCTGCCAAAACTGTAACAGTCCTGCTCCATCGCTAACATCACAACAACGCGTCTGACTACAAATGAGGCGAAGGATAAATATTGTACCGGGCTGTCGGACACCTGTCTGCGTGATTGCTACAAAAGCCCAGTTGTTGGAACAAGTCACTATGGGCTCATTTCAGCCAGTATCCACCCTTTAAGGTTGTTATTTTTGTTGTTAACATTAAGTTTTTTTGGAAAGTTAGTGCGGAACCATTGATATTGTAAAATGATGTATTTTTATTTAGATAAATACATTTCAGATAATGTAACTGAACCTGGTTGTTACGGGAACGCTAGCGTTGACGCAGTCAGAGCCTACAACGGTTAGTCCCAATACGATCTGAGGCACCAAACCCAAAAATTCACCAATAAAAGTTACTTTATAGCTCAAAAACAGCTTATTTTTTCTTCTTTTTCTTTAAATTACGTTACTAGTTCTAAATTTAGAACACTCTTGCACGGACCACTATTGAAATTAAAGTTTACGGGACTCAGCACGCAAATACTGGCCTCCTTTACCTTTCATCCGGCAGGACGGACTGCCCGTTGGCTGTCCAAACGAACTGATGTGGCTTGGGTCTAGGCAGGCTAATGACTTTGCAGGCTAGCTGCTCCTGTTGACCGACTTTCCCGAATACCTTGGACTTTGACTGAATTTTTGGCGGCCCTATAATAAATAAGGAAAAACAGGGTGGGGGAAGAGATAATTTTTACGAAACTTGATGCGCGCAATTACAATCCCAATAATAGTGATACATGTATGAAAGCGTTCGCGTTCCAGGTATTTGCATGGGTAAGGAAGAAGGATTGTCGAGCACCGGTATCTCCGCGACCAGGTTGTGCGTAATGATTATCTTGAAGCATTTATAAACTGGTGCCTAAGCGTTTGGCTCCGGAGGACACAAATGAAAGAAACACCGAGGGTATGTCATGCCGTGCCTTATATCAAGAATATCTTGGAGGCAACTGATCATATCGCTGTGGTATAAGGAGTTGGAATTGCACACACACCCAAGCCTACTACACGCAGGAAAGTAATGCATGAAAAATGCCGGCATACTTTCAATGAACATCCTGGGGTGGTGTGTGGTTTTCCATGCCTGAGCTGTCCTTGCAACTACACAGGCCAAACTGAACGCATTTTGGCAGCGCGCATACATGAACACAAGTTGGCTGCATAATGGAGCGAATATATATCACAAGCTGCAGCTCATATTTATGAAACAGGCCATAAGTTTAAATTCAGTGCCGTGAAAGAAATCGCTCAAGACGAGAGCAATACGAGCAGAGAATTGATTGAAACTTGGTCCATTAAGGGAATTCTGTTAACCGATGTGTCCAATTTATGCCTGCCTTTGGAGCATTTGCCTTGATTTTCGTTGCTGACGCCCTGGTGAATGTTCACGTCACCGACGGTTAACCAACGTATACCTCTATAATTTCCTACTTAATTCCTATTTCATGATTTTTTCGTACCCCTTACGAGTTGACGACTCCCAACGGTTGATTGGGGTGCAGTCACTATACTTAACCTCCTGTTTGATGCCGTTTCTTATCTTTGACGATGGACTTCTGTAGGAGTTCGGAAGCTCAGGATAATAAACAAACGGATCCGATGCTTAACAACCGTTCTACCTTATCCCGTAATATATGCGCTGGTCCTCTTCAGGTGTTCGCAAATTGAGCAAGCAATTAAGCAGGTCATGCGTGAAAAAAGAAATGTACTTTGAGACAATGGGTTTACATGCATCTCCCATTTTCAGCCTTCTGGCGTATTCTCCTTATTAAGCATACATTATTTTCCCCACATGCTTACTAAAACTCGATCACGAATTAAAGCTACACATAGTATATAAATTATATCCTTGTTGCCTCTTGGTGGAGGCTCAATAAAGAGCTCTAATTGCAACATGGACGGACGAGTGGGTCCTTTAAAAGATCGGTGTACGCGTTTCTTCTATTGTATGTCCCCAGTCTTATACCGTCAAGAGTGTGAGATCGTAGATTAATGGTTAGGAAAATCGCTTTGACCGGAGAGATCGCGACTTCACAACTCCGATGTGGCAGCTTTTTCAGCAGCAACGTTGGAGTTGGGTATCACTAGCTGATAACGCCTAATGGGGCAGAAATGGCCATTCTAGTGCCCCATGTCTTTGTCGGTAATGTCCTTCTGTCTGTTTCCTAGCCGCCTTGCGGTGGAGGATCGAGCGAGAGTTCTAATTTCAACATAGACGGACAAGTGTGTCCTCTAACCAATCGGTGTACGCGTATCAGTTCCAACGTATATATATATGTTAATATTTTAATATAAAGTTGTTTTGCTTTGCTTTAATTTTTTTAAACATTCTTCGCTATTTCAGTTCATTCTAGTGTGATCGCTTTTTAGTTAAATCACACTAATATGCAGTTTTTTATTTACTTTGGTTTGATAACTGGTTTAAGGAAATAAAACGCACCCTGTTTACTCAGGAAGATAAATATAAAACAACGCTCCTAACAAAAAAAGAATGACGCAGATTTTAATGAAGAGGCAATTAATTAAAGCAAGCGCAACTGTTACTTTTACTTGAAAACTAGCATCTTATTTGTCGTTTTTGGATAGGAAAGTGTAGCATTTTTTGAAAAAAAAATCTGATAAAAATAAATGACCTGCTTTAAGCACGAGGTGGGACATCTCACGGAGAAGGTTAATGCTTAAAGGCCCTCAATACAAGACAAATATTCTTACCAGATTCTCCGATGATAGTTATCTTTCGGACAACCTTCTGATTCTCAGCTTTGCCCTCACATATATATAAGCTGAAGTCTTCCGGTGATTTGACCGTTACGGTCTTGGTGTTCAGGCCGCGCGACGTGCCGAGGTTCTAGCAAAAAAGAGAAAAAAGGTAACTTGACGTGATGCCAGACTAGATGAAGACAGTATATGGTGCGGAAGGTCTAAACTATTGTCTTATTTTTAAATAAACACCTGTTTGCGTTTCTAATTCATTCGTGAAAAAAAAAACATTTGCGTTATTTGCGCTGAATGCTATAAAATCTACAATTCAGACGGGTTTCAATTACTTTTTATAATATGCTGTTCGTGTAACTGGGATTGGTCCTAAGTTTTTTTACAATTTAACTTAGACCCCGTTTTCAAATATATGCTAGCACATTGAATTCAATTGGGTAGCTCATTTCATGAAGTTTGGCGATTATATTATAAATGTTTCCTGACGTCAGTAAATGTACGACCATACCAAAGGAACTGTGTGCGTCTAGAATGAGTACGAAAACAGCTAAAAACACAGAGCCGCTTATGAAAACGGTCTAACCCCCTGCCTGTAGCGTTGTTATGGCGTGCGCAACGAACACTCTTAGGTCATAGACAACAAACTGGTAGTAATGGTGTTTTCTTCTAGCATAACATATGCACACAACATTCATATGTTAGGAATCAGTTATGAGTAAGGATTCCGATATAATCTAACCGTATGAACTTTGTATAGGGTCGATCAAGGCAAATATTTAAATTGAAGCGTGAAGACTTTTAACACTGTTTTTGAACCTTATGACTATTGTACTCCGTGTATTTTGTCTAGCTTATTAAGTAGTCAAACCAATTTACCATAAATTATCGAATTCTATAGTCTGCGACAAAAAATATGGTACGAAGTACGTGCTATTTAGCTACTCTAGGCTACTCAAAGACGTAAATATATGTGTTTGAAAACGCACCGGTCATTATTAAAATCTTCCTTTTATGATCAGCTAAAAAGGATAGCTGAAAATAAATTATTTATTTACCCTTGTTACTTGAACTGAAATCTTTGAAAACTGTAATCCTCGTCGCAATATAGTCTATGTAAACTTGTCTCACAAGGTTTTAAACATTCTGCATTTATTTTAAGCATTTTATGAATTTAATGCTGCTAAGAACCTCCATCGAGGGTATTCTTCATTTCTTTTGCATTTGAAAAAGGGTTTCCCCTCCAGGTTCACACATGTTTGAAAGGAGGAAATCACGGGAATTAAGGACGGATGATCAACTTTCGTGAAATACCATTGTTGTGCCGTTTATTGAAAAAAAACGAAAACGGTGATTGAGTTTAAAAATCTGTATGAGCACGTTCATTGGGCACGATTCAGGACTACTTTTTTTCTCGCTACTTCCAGACATTACTTCAGCACTCGCACACGATACTGTTGGTCAACTATCCTGGCATGAAGAACACATTTTAACGTGAAAGGTTCATGTAAAATGCCGAAAAACCGGAATGGACGTGCTGCTTCCCAGATGTTTTCATCGCGAGATCGTCGCGAGCGTTGTAATCATTCTGTCAGCTGTGAAAAGCACGATTGAGCAAACTGAGCGGGAACAGCGTCTATTTACACAATATACCGCCTTAACGGAAAACGTACGGGTTGCGTTATTGGTAACATATTCAGCACTGTCTCCCTAATTGCTTACTGGAAGTAATTTGTTGATTAACGTTCATCGATAACTAACTGAACAATAATCTATGCTTTTTAGAGATCTTGAAAGTATCTAGGCTGATAGCATTGCCTGCAAGTATAAGGGCGATTCTTCAGTTGGTTTGGTGGATTTTGTTTATTTAGTTGACTCAATTGTGAAAAAAAAACACGTGGCATTCGGCGGAATTCGAACCCGCATAGGAGGGAGACCTTTTACGCAAGCCAACGGTCTACCTTCTTGAGCTACGAATGTCGCGCTTCACACCGTGAGTTTAATCACACAAGGATCGATTGAAATAGCCATTTCTAGTATAGTAATCATCGTCAGCCATTCTTTCCCAACCAGAGTAGTGCACCACCCAAGGCGACCTTTTCAGCCAAAGTCTAGCGCTCATTGACCTGCAGGCTCGTTATCTTGCCACTTTAGATCGGGATAAAGTGACATTGGTTGATTAACCTTCGCTTTGTGGTCGCGGGCTCGTTCGGCCACCCTCTGCTTGAGCAGTTGTGTGCCATTAGAGTTCATGGGTGATAAACCTTCGCCGATCGCTAACGAAATTCATTCGGCCCGCTGTTCCTTAGGGCTCATTCCAAGAGCCTTAACACCAGCCACACAGTGGCCAGTGGTCTAGGCTAATAACATCATTGGCAAAGACAAGGGAGACAGGAATGCCCATTTCTGGCTTATTAGTTGCCATCAGCCATTCGCATATAACACCAGCTGGTACAATATCGGAGGCTTGATCTGGCGAGCTTTTAGCCACAAATCTAATGTCAGTGGACCTAATTGTGCAAAACTAGCGGCCTCGGTGGAAGTAGAACACACACAGCAGGAAAGGATTTTGCGCAGGCCAATGCTCTGTCATTGAGCTACGAGACTCATCGGGTGCCCTGCACTTAATTATGCTGGGGTCGACTTGTTTTACCAGCATATTGATTGTATGAAAGCCACCAGTACTTATACAGTGGGCTGACTGCCAGGTAGGTCTGAAATCTGTAAAATCCCTACCAACTTTTGGAGGCGAATTCACGGGCCAGCTTTATCGAGAGATGTGTTGAGGTAAACGAGTACCCAAATTTCTACTGGAGAGCAACGATGAAAAGTCGCACGGTTATCACCAGTGATACCTCAAGTAGATTTGCCAAGAATGAACTGAAAAGCATCCGCGTAAGGATGGAAGAACTGGGACATCGGTTATTCCAACGTGCAGCCACACTTGACCACCTAAACGCAGACGAAAGAGTGGAATTCGAGAATTATGTGCAGTCCATCGGGTAAAACAAGGAGAAGCCAAGACAACTTCTCTTCTTCGTAGTGTACAGGAATGCAGACCACAATCGAAGCTTCCTGAGGATCCAAGTTGGTACGTACACAACTATTCCTCCGTATCTCTTGATAAAACCTCGCAAGAAGCCTTATCATTGGGTCCAAAAATTTGCTATCCCCGCCGGAAACTAAACCAGCTAGAGCTGAAAACACAGTTTGAAAACTTGCTTTATCAAACACATGACCTTTAGCCAGTGTCAGCGGAGAGTATGCAGCACTTTAAGTCTATACTAGTTAAAAGTTCATATCAGTACTTAAACAGTGGCCAAAATCATCGGGGTCTGCTGACGAAAGCCCACATGGAGAAATTAAGACAGCTCCGACAGAAAAAGGAGATCCTAATAACGAGGCCAGATAAGGCTACGGGCGTTGTTCTAATAGATAGAACAGAATACATTGCGAAGATGCAATCCATTTTGTCAGAAAAAAAAAGTTTAGCAAGACAGTAAAGGATAAAGATCGCACGGATGAGGTTGAAACCCAGCTGACTGATTGTTTGAAAAGACTTCAAAAGGACGGCGTCATAAGTGAATATGATTTAGAGCGTCTTCGTCCCGTTGGCACGCACATACCTTGACTATACGGGCTGCCTAAGATTCACAAAGGTGGCGTGCCCCTTCGTCCCATCCTAGATATGAGAAACTCGCCAAACCATGCGACAGCAAAATGGCTAGCAGACAAGCTGAAACCCATACAGAGTCAAATAGCACCTCACAGCCTCCGAGACACCTTCGAATTCGTGGATGGCGTGAAAGACCTTGACCTGAACGGGATGATGATGTTCTCACTGAATTTCTCGTCCCTATTCACGAACGTGCCGGTCACAGAAACAGCAGACTACAGCTGTGAATTCATTACATTGACTCAGCAGAACATAGGAATGCCGGTATCTGAACTGAAGGAATTATTGCTAAAATGCACTTTGAATGTACAGTTCCTATTTGACAATAACCTCTACAGACAATTGGACGGAGTAGCTATGGGCTCGCCCCTGGGTTCACTTCTAGCAAATGTATTCATGGGCAAGCTAAAAGCTACGCAACTAAGCCACCAGATAAATAATATTACGTACTATAAACGGTACGTAGACGAAATATTTGCAGTTGCATCAGATCAAACCAACTTATCAACGCTAATGCATACAGTAAATGGGGTGCACAAATTGATAAAATTTACCCTAGAAGAACAATCTGGATCGCTTCCATTCCATGATGTGCTACTGAGTAAAAGGGCCGATGGGAGCATTCAACGTAGGGTATGTCGCAACAAGACGTGGTCCGGGCAATACATCAATTTCGCTAGTTTCGTACCGTTGAACTGCAAACGCAATTTAGTACGGTGTTTGACGCAAAGGGCTACGAGGATTTGCTCGACTGATTGCATTGAAGAGGAGCTTAAGATTGTTGAATGTCTGTTTCGACAAAATGGGTATCCTTGTCGATTTATCGCTAAAAACATGGCTGAAAGGCCGCCAAAGCCTTCAGTATTAACAGTGGAGAAGAAACGAATCTTCATCAGAGTCCCATTTCAAGGGTACGGATCAAGCGAACTACTAAGGACGCGCCTGAGTCAAGCCGTAGCAACTACCTTCCTAGCAGCCAACGTCCATGTATTGTTCTAGACTACTCCCATCCTATACGGAGAGATTAAGGATAAACTGCCAGCCCAGACCACCTCAATATGCATATATTCATTTACCTGCTCATGTGGGGCAGGATATATTGGTCGCACGAGCCGGCCCTTGTCCAAAAGGTAAGGGAACACATACCCGCATGGTTAGGGAAGGGCCAACTTAAAGGTGTAAACAGTTCAATCTTAGCGCACCTGGTAGACTCAAACCATCGCGTGGATGCCAAAGAGGCCTTCCGAGTGATTTACATGGTGCCTTCAAGCTACTCAAAACTCCTCGGACAGCGTCTGCTGGCGACGGCAGAGGCAGCCGCCATCAGGCCACGTAGACCGCTGCTATGTGCCCAAAAGAATTTTGTCGCGGCGCCCCAGTTGCTATGGGCGAAACTAGGTAACACAGCCTCGGAAACGGGCGTCCGCAGAGACGACCAAGTCCCAAGTCCAGCCACGCAAACCTTATCAGCGGTCCTGGACGCCGGGCCGTCTAGACATTGACACTCTGATCTCAACTCCCACCCACCCCCCTTCCTCCCCCCTCCTCCCCACCGTGACAACGAGAACACTTCGTCTGTCCACCAACCACCATAGTTTATTCATACTATATAAATTTAAAGGCCTGACGAGAATTTATCGAAAACAAACGTATGTTCGCCAATTTATCTTCTGCAATTATTATGAGTCTAGTAATCCATCCACTGCATCATAGGTGATAAGATAAGTTCCTCTCAAATTTGAAAATAACACGCAAAATTAACATTTTTTTGCTGAGGAGAATGTGTGCGGTTAGTCCAGGATCAAGGTCGGGAATACCGGAAACACTCAAGGGCATGTAGCTATCACTATGGCACCCAGCATCTTCGTTTAAAGACCCCTATGTCAAGGTCATTCATTCGGACTCCTTCCAGACACACTTCCAGGCGCACTGAAGGCGTGGTTGGGTGGACGGAAACGTGCGCGCAGACGTGTATTCAGACGGTCACAGCCATCCGTTATCCAGTGGAAAGTGCGTGACCTTAAGTGGGGGCACCTACCAACTTAACATATCTCCACAATTATGTAAGCTCACTTAATATCAGTGTGTCGCTTGACCTCTCTGTCAGGCCATCAACAGAAGTCTTCACCTCGCCACGGCAAGAAACAGCTTGGGTCGTCTACAGGATCTGGTGCAGTTGCGGTCAAAGCAACTATGTCGGAGAAACTGACAGACTTCTCAGGACGCGAATTGCCGAACACGTGGCTGCTGTGTGGCGAAATTATGCCAATTCTCAAGTTGCGGCTCATTTGACGAGACCGGGTCTTACGTTCAAATTTGATGAGGCCGAAATTCTCGCAATAAGTGACAGTCGGGTGAGCCGAGAACTACTTGAGTCATGGTTCACGGGCCCCCACTCCATCAACAAGTGCAACGATTTGCCCAATCCATATTCAATCCTGAGATTCAATTTGGCCAAAGCAAGCCGTCACTTGAGGAACGGGCAGGCTACCACCTAATCGTATGCCAACACCAGGGAGCCAGACGGCCGAGCAATCATCATGCCCGATCTCACCTCCCGTGACGAAAGTTCAACAGGTCAGAGCCCGCGTGCCGTCCAACAAGCAGTCCACGCACAAGAAGGTAATTAACGATAATTGTCACTGTATGCTTGCAGTGATGACTGTGTCCTATAAATGCTGCAAACGTCTGTGCATGCTTAACCTTTCTGCTAATCATGTCTCTGATGACGAATCCGCGACGGATATCGAAACTTCAGGCGAATAAACATATTATCCCAGCGATCGAGTCTTCTTCGTCTTCTCGATTGCTTCCTGGGACATTGATGTTCGTTTTGAGTGCATAATTCTGCCAGGCGCAACATCTATGACCTCAGAGCACAATGAATGATAGGTGCTCTCATCTTCTTTTCCTTCCTGAATCTCTGTTTCTGACGTGCTCGACAACTGTTTATCTGACTTCTCTCATGAGACTTTTCTACAAGTTCTTATTGTACTTAGGATCACTCTCTTTCCGATCTGAGTAAACCCTGTGCCCTTGCTTAGGGGCAGCATACAGTCACTTGTGCCCATGCAAATCCCCTTAGTCAATCAAGGTTTGACAAGTAGCAGGGCACTGATGGATTCAAGTACATCGGTACTACTAGCTCATTTGTGAAGTCTAATCTGGAGACCATCTATGCACAGGTACTGCCTACGTGTGCATGTGCTGTCAACCATTTATGCTGGCCAGCGATATGGCCAGCTAAAAAGTGACGCCTAAAAGATAAAGAGGAGGATGAGCTCACTGAAATAAAAACGGTTTCCAGCATAAATAGAATGCCATTCCGAGTAAAGCTTGACTACAGTCAATGTTTTAATGATATGTACTGAGAGGCCCCGACAGAAGACTGATACCCAAGCAACCCGCTGGAACGAATGAAAGTCACAAATTGCGATATAGTCAATTAATCTACTCGAATCGATAAAGTTGAAACTGGTAGTCGTCCGGGGGAGACAGTTAACTGTACCAAAATTGGCCAATGTGAGGCTTTTGGTGAAGTAGTCTTGTTTCAGTAAAACTGAAAACGCTCAGTAGGGAGCTAGTGGCTCAGAGGGTTAAGTCCTAGAACTCGCTACGATAAGTGCGTTTTTATAAATTCAACCAGTCATCTTACTATATTTCATTAACTTCTCACTTCAATTTTTGCAGAGATGCAAAAATTCAGTCATTGGGGCACTCTAATGCAATTTGTCTGCTTGCTTCTCTAAATTTATCCTTACTCCATTGCTCAGCCATCGCAGTACCCCATCCCCTTAATTGGCCGTGGGCCTATCCCATACCTGCTCCCTTGTTACACTCCGTAGTAAACCAAAGCCTGTAAAGTGCTTAGCAATCCTCACATAGATGTCATCAACCGCAGTGAAAAGCTACGCTGTGTTCACTCCTAGTCAGATTGTCCGACTATCGATTTTTATGAAATCCACCGTTACTGGTGTGATGGCGACTGGCTACAGGGGGTACTTTAAATTGAAATCAGACGTTGGTAGCACCAACCGTATTCTTCACTTGCACTGTGGGTCAAGGAGACCCGTCTGGAACCGACGTTGGCCACTTTCTCCAATGCAAGCCAGAACACTGTCTAACGTAGTGTTAAGTGACAGTAGGCCTTTGCCAAAGTACTACAGCAATCTCTACCCTCACTGGCGGATTGAGATAAAAGCACATTCACCTGAAAGTCTGCATTTGAAAGACTTGCCGACCAGAAGGACTGCAGGAAGGAAGGCGTGAGGATGAGGGGAGAAAATATGCCGTAACCGGAGGCATTGTTGGAGAGTTGGTTGAAGGTGTGTTGATTGACCAGGCGGATGCCCGTGTACCGGTACCAGGTGACCGCGGCCGTGGGATTGGCGTCCACGATGCAAACTAGCTGAATGGATTCGCCTATTGAGACGGCTTCGATCTCATGCGGGGGCCCTTTAAGAACTGGACCATCTGTAAAATGTCCAGCACGCTATTATTCGTACTGTGCAGAAGTTGCTATAAGATCATGTAAAGATTTAAGGCACTAAAAACGGAAATGAAAGTCCAAGGAGGTAAGTGAGAACGTGCAGATATGATCTCTGGTTCAGGAACGTTATTTGGTGGACGGTTGAGATTCCGTCGCGGGATCAATAGCAGAATCAGCCAAGCACAGAAAGCATGTGTGAATTAGGTTGATAATTTTGAACTTTCGGACAGCAAATAAAAGTCACACACACGTGTTAACCTCTCGCTTATCACAGACGGTAGAATCGAATTTATCTACTATATTATAGTATTAACAAGGGCTTTGTGACAGGCTAGCTTAATTTAGTTGACCCAATTGTAGAAAAAGATAACGGCGATCCAAGTGCAGTTAAATTTAAGGCGCAAGGCGTGGTGTTTGTGACTGACGTAGTTACACGTTGGCTGCATAAAGGCCGTCTCTGTTATGTATGTTGGACTGTCGCCAAACGCCGCGAGGTCTTTTTCACAATTTGGTCAACTAAATATAAAGCTATGAAAAATCTCGGTTTTTGAGCAGCAAATTCCTAAAATAAGTCGCACCTGACTTCCTAAATTTTAACATCTTCAAACGAAAGAATCTGCTTAAAGTTGGCGGACTCATCTTTTATCTTATCTTATTCCTTTATAGGGTGCTAAGGTTCTGCATGAAATATTTTCTCTGACTTTCGAAAACCCCTTATTCACTCATTCAATTAATTAACTCCGGTCTTTAGGGAGCCCGGGTCATGGCCGATAAAGTGTGGTACATGAGAACTTCTCAAACCATTCGTCCGAATCAATCAATATATCGATCTGACACAGGCATGCAAAGACCCTCACAGTCACCTGTGGGCCGGCATTACTGAAGTTTGATATCCCCTATGACCTTTTTGGGCTTGCTGTCACCTTTATATCTAAAGATCTACCCCGATTCAAATCTTGATACATATATGAATAATGAAGTGGTTACCGTGATCGGGCAGCCTCCATATTGGAACTCTGAGAGGGCAGAACGGTTTGAATACGTAGGTGCCCCGTTTCATGGATGCCGTTTGATTGTCTCATCTATTTTGTATATTATAAGAAGGCACGATCAACTAAAAAACGACTATCCATCCAAGCTAACTCTCGGATTTCTCAGTGCACGAATAGTCCGGCAATAAGCGACAGCAAAAGAGAAATTCTCGTTTCCTCTCATTGAGTGGGGCAGTTCCCAGATGATAACCCGCGGGAAGGTTTACGCCAGATACCTTTGGTGTACGCTTTCTGGTCTGGAAGTGACAGGTGTTGGATCCACACTACCTGAATGGACTGAGAGAAAAAACTCATTAAGAGGACACTTCGTACACAAACTCAAAAGCAAAACTGCCTGTGTGTGACTTTTATCCACTCCTTGATGTCTGCTATCAGCTACTGCTCGGACTCACATCTCCTTCTCTATCCCCTTTGACGATGGACTGAATGTGCTCTTGTACGCATGATAAATACAAACTGACAGAATAGTCCACAGCAGCCAGTTCCAAACTTATCAAAATTTGCTTTATACCAAAGGGAAATTGTTGCGTTACATAACTTGCTATACCTGCATCTGAGCATTTGCTGCAATTGCAAGTAGGCATTAGTCTATTAAATCTTGTTTTAACTTAGCGACAAATGCGGTATGGAATCCTCCCGTCAATCCGCTTGTGCCTTTGACCTCAATTTATAGTGACATATGCCGGCCATTTTCAATGAAAGCGAACAGAAAGAGGTCCGGGAAACCGTTCAAAAGGCTAACGTGCGATCATTGATCGGATGGTGGCATGAACTCATCCGCAGAGACAGTCACATATGATGATGATGATGATGATGATGACGATGATAGGTTTGAGTGCGACACCGATATTTTGGGCCAATAAACTTCATGGCCCGGCAATCACATCTATTTATGATGAATAGGTCGTTGTACTGTTTTCGGTAGACTGGTCTCGCTGTTCAAGATTATGGAATCGAAATATTTCATTTGTATTGTTTGCTGAGCGGAGGCGAACTTGATGTTAAATGGTCTGTACTACCCTTTACGATAAAATTAGTTTATGCTTTCAACTTCTGCAGTTTAAGAAGAGAAATTGGCGAAAATAGGCTTGTTTTCGATAAATTCTCGTCAGACCTATAAATATTTACATGGTAACTGAGTAAACAAACTTTGAGGTTTGTAGAAAAATTAGTGCTGGTGGTTTTGAGGGGAGATGGGGGGGTGTTCGGGGTTGGGTTCAAAAACCATGATCAGCGTTAGGAGGGGACTGGTGGTCGAGCGAAGTGATAAGCTGCTGGCTGTTGAATTAGCGGCTTTCGGTCATGGTAACTGCGGCACCACGACAAAGTCCTAATGGGCGCATCGGATCGGTTGGCGTAGCTTGATGGCGGCCGCTTATGCCATAGCCGTCATACCCTGGCCAAGGAATTTTGAATAGTTTGATAGCGCCTTTCAGATCACGCAGGAGGCCTCTTTGACATCCATGCGATGGTGCGCTAGAATGGATCTGTTTATACCCTTCAGTTGACCCTGTCCTAAAAATTCTGGAATGTGGTCTCGTACTCTTTAGACAAACGCTTGCTCTTGCGACCAATATATCCTGGGCTGGTAGTTTGTCCTTGATATCTCCGTATAGGATAGGAGCAGTCGAAAACGGTACATGGGTGTTGACCGCTGCGTAGATGTTTGCTGCAGCTTGATAGAGGTGCGTCCTTAGAAATGGGACCCTGAGAAATATTTGCTATTTCCATGCTGTTTTCGTTTTTGCAGTTTTCTGAAAATTATCTTGTTCGGTTGTTGGCACCTTAGGCCTGCTGGTATATCAAATGTTAAGTTTCGGCTTGCGGAAATAAAGGTGGGAAAAAGGAACCGCGAATTGGAGATGTTAACACATACGAAAATAAAGAAATGCAAAACAAAGAGGAATAGCCGATCCCATATAAATGTACTGGCTTAATGAGATTTTACCGAATACTTTCGTTTGCTCGATAAGTGCTCTTCGGAAACGTCGTTTTTATGACTTACCCCTCCAACTTTATTTTTCTCCTGGTTGACTGATAACAGAATTCATCACACATGTTCATTCAGAGCAAACAGCATATGCAACGTTATTGTACGGTACCTTTTTTGATATTGTAGACCTTTCTTTATCCTTTGGTCGGCAGCCCAAACCATTAACTCTCTTCCCCTGCCCATTGCACACACGTCTCGCGAGATCTGAAAGCTTGGGAAAGACAGTGCTCCGTTACCCTGCTTGACATAGTGACAGCAGCTGATTACGACAATGCCCAAAGTAAATAAGTTAACAGTCCGCTATGGTTCTGCTTGTTAAAAAGCGGCAAGCGCGGACTGTTTTTTTCTTTTCAAGTTCTGACAGCGGCAGAATGTTTTCGTGTATAAGGACTTCATTTTAACTGCACAACCACTGACAGTGCTTTTCAATACAAGCGAACATCTGTGTCCGAGGAAGCAATTGAGAAGCAGAAGAAGAAGAAGAAGAAGACTTGATCACTGGGACAATATGTTTATTCGCCTGACGGCCGCCTTCTCGCACCACTTGGAGTTAGAATCACACACAGGCCGGAAGCAACCATAAGGCGTCAGATAATGAAGCCGAAAGACTCACTGACACGGCAAGAAACATCTGGGGTCGTCTACAGGATCTGGTGCAGTTGTGGTCAAAGCAACTATGTCGGAGGAACTGGCAGACTTCTCAGAACGTGAATTGCCGAACACATGGCTGCAGTGCGGCGAAATGATACCAATTCTCAAGTTGCGGCTCATTTAACGGGACTCGGTCACACCTTCAAATTTGATGAGGCCGAAATTCACGCAAGAGGTGACGATCGGGTGAGCCGAGAACTACTTGAGGCATGGTTCACGGGCCCCCAATCCATCAACAAGTGCAACGATTTGCCCAATCCATATTCAATCCTGAGATTTAATTTGGCCAAATCAAGCCGTCACTTGAGGAACAGGCAGGCCACCGCCTAATCGTACGCCAACACCAGGGAGCCAGACGGCCGAGCAATCATCATGCCCGAGCTCACCTCCCGTGACGGAAGTTCAACAGGTCAGAGCCCGCATGCCGTCCTACAAGCAGTCCACGCACAAGAAGGCAATTAACGTTAATTGTCGCTGTATGCTTGCAGTGATGACTGTGTCCTATAAATACAGCAAACTACTGTGCATGCTTAACCTTTCTGCTACTCATGTATCTGATGACGAATCCGCGACGGATATCGAAACGTCAGGCGAATAAACATATTGTCCCAGCGATCGAGTCTTCTTCTTCTTCTTCGTCTTCATCATCATCATCATCATCATCATCATCATCATCATCATCTTCTTCGTCTTCTTCTCAAGTGCCTTTCAAAATGAGACAGTGCATAGCATTGAGCAGGCTCAGCGCAGATAGGTTTCTGTTTGTTATCTGAGATGGGAGTTATTTTCAGTTTCGGTCAAAGATGGAACTGCATCTTGGGGTATCGTTTTGTAAGAATCAAAGAGCCAATAATCCTTTAAGTCATAAAAGTCTGGGAGGCCGTTGGCCGCCTCCTCGCACCATATGGATGTGGGGTCGCACACATACCTGAGGAGACCGTAAGGTGTCAGATAATGAAATTCAAAGATCCACTGCGACGGCAAAAAAGTCTGGAGCCATCTAAAGGATCCGGTGCAATTGCGGACAAAGCAACTATGACGAACTTGTCAAGACGTGAATTGTGGAGCATGCGACAACATTGCGGCAAAATGATGCCATTTGCAAGTTCCAGCTCATTCCACGGGACCCGGTCACACATTAAAATTTGCTGAAACCGAAATTCTCACAAGATGTGACTACCGGATGTGTCGAGAGCTACTTGAGCCGTGGTTCACTGGCCCCCAATCTATAAACAGGTGCAACGAGTTGTCGAACCCATATTCGGTGCTGAGACTGCATTTGGCCAAAGCAAGTCGTCACTTCGGGAATGCACAGGCCTTCGCGTCGTCCTACGCCAACAGCAGAAAGCTAAGTGGCCAAGCAATCACCGTGCCCGAGTCCACCACCCGTGGTAAAAGTTCAGCAAGTCAGAGCCCACAGGCCGGTCAACCCTCTATCAACGTGGACGAAGCAATTACCATTAAATGTCGTTGTGCGTTTTGCAGTAATTACTGTTTCCTATATTAACTGCAAACTCTTATGTATACGCTACCC
This sequence comes from Ligula intestinalis, assembly GCA_036362985.1. Taxonomy (NCBI): domain Eukaryota; kingdom Metazoa; phylum Platyhelminthes; class Cestoda; order Diphyllobothriidea; family Diphyllobothriidae; genus Ligula; species Ligula intestinalis. The sequence continues at coordinate 22,852,454 of JAYGXS010000008.1, forward strand.
GCACGTACCCGTCTCTAATGATGAATACGCAATAGATCTCGAAAGTTTGTGCAAATGAAAGTCTTGTCCAAGTAATCAATTCGTTTTCTTCTAAGAATCAATAACGTTGTATCCTGGCTTATTTGCATAAATAGAGCGAAAGACGCATGCAATTCAACCCCCCTACTCTTTTTTTCGGTTGTAAGTTAAACACCAGATGCACAGATGCAGAAACCTGGATATCTACTCTGTGCCTTACATTTTGCAGTTGCGTAAGGTAATTGCTATAACCAATATCGTAAGCAATAAGGTCGGAAAGTAATCAACCCATTTCTCATCAGTCAACCGTTTAGAGAAACGACGGAACCTACTGTTTCCAACGTGACATGAGCGTCGCACGATAGCTTACGCGTGATCTAGTCCGGCATACTCACTTTGCATCTACTGAACTATATTTGCCCTCACTTCTCCGGCTAGTGCGTCTGCCGGGAAGGTCTCTCAAAGAAACAATTAAGAGTGATTCTCGTTTCATCGGTTTTTAACCACCTACACAACAAGCATTATCGTATTCGAAGATTTCAGGCTTCATAGTCCAGGCGGTCATGCAATGGGTAAAGTCACTGGCTTTCAACACCATAGACAGCCATTCTGGGTGCGGTATTTGGATGATACCTTCACTGTCGTCGAACAAGATCGGGCGTTTGCGTTCAGAGAACAGCGTTTTCTGGCCATAGAATGTACGATGGGGAAGAAGGAGAACAACTAACTGAACTTTGTTGATGTTCTCCTATGAAGGAAAGTTTGTGGTGAACTGAAGATTTCATTTAAAAAAGGCGTGAATTGCGTTTTCGTGTGCAGGGGTATAATTATTTCGATGTTAAGCGCATCGCTCCTAGACAGTTCAATCGTCAACCTCGACGAAATCTATGACGAAATGCAGCAGGCTGAAGGCGAACGAGAAGACTCACATTGGATCGAAGCAGACAGTCTGGTTTGCTCTTTAACACCTGTACCCAGTGTCTGGACAAAAGTCGAGAAAACTGGCGATTGGGGAATGCGCAGGTGGTTGGCGTGGCCTCCTCTCCAATACGTGCAACAGCAACACATTGCTTACACGGAAGCATCATGAAGGCCACAATAAGAATGCCATTGTATACTGTCAGTCCGCCAGTCAGCCACTCCACACAACAAGACACACACTGGACTAGCTGCGTGGTCCAAGTTATCCCGTCAGTTGACAATCCTCCAAGCCATGGTTTTAGCACACTGTGACTGGTTAGACTGTTTAAGCTGATGAAATAAGTACGCCTTGGATTGACCTAACACTATCTCCCCTACCACCAACAACAAGCCACCGCTCAGCTGATCGGTTGCCCGAGGTGGGATGGGCGCATTGGCCGACAGAACTGGCAAACCCGTCTGCGCGCACCACATCACGACGTAGCCTCCCTTGACGTACACACACAAAACAGGATTTACACAACCAGGGGATTAGAAAGAGCCGTCAGTCCACTGATCAGCCACTACACACAACGGACACTGGGCTGATGGTTTGTCCGATAATTGCGCCAGTTGGCACCTTTAGTTAACCTGCAACGTCACTACTAATGACCCCCGAGCAATCAGCAGACACCTGCTCTTCATCTAACTGCAAAGGACTGTACTCCGTTATCTTCCTAGCAGAAGAAGCAACCACCTTTTGTCTCACAAACTTAGCTGCGTTTATACTCATTTGAAAAATCTTGAAACACACTGCAGCGAAGCAGATGACAGAAGAGCTGAACAACAATACCTTCAGTAACTCTTCCGAGCTAATGAATGCCTGAACTTACTTATCAAACAGAGGAAAGCCGAGTTAAAAAATGAAGGTCCTTGCAACAGCAACCCGAAGTCTGGAGAACCACTTCCTACATAAAAAGTGTTAACGAAGCAGTCTCATAATTGTTACAAACCGCTGGCAAAACGCTGGCAACTGCATAGTCTATCGAGCTCACGTGACAATACGCCGCCGGGTGACACAACGTAAAGACAGACTCCCTCCTACTGAAACCTCTGCAGTCGTTTACAAGCTAGGTTGCAATCATGGGGGCTCTTATTACCTAATCGAAACAGGCCAGAAATTGCAGGCACGCCTACATGAACATTAACTAGCGGCTGGGCAACTCGATAGACTCTCACAACTTGCAGCACACATCGTAGAGATTGAACGTTACTTCGATCTTCGCGGAGCAACCATCTGAGGCCGAAGAACCTCGAAAGCCTTGAAGCATGGTACTAAGATGCTAACTTTGTCAGTAGGCATATAGATCTGCCCGCGGCCTGCAAATACTTACGCCAGTTTGTGAGCGAAGGAAATAATTTCAAGCCGAACGTTAGAATTACAAGAGTAGAGGACCACATGACAAAGCGGCTAGAAGGGGAGGCAGGCGCCCCAATAATTGCTGTTCATGACCTAGACCCACCCTCGACTACGCTAACATATAATTATTGTGCACCACTATAAATTTCCACCCATCCTTTTTAATTGCTCTTTCTAAAGCCTTGACAACTTAATGCTTTCTGACCGTTGATTGGCCTTTGACCACTATAATTACCTCCCATTGGTTGCTACCTCTTACCTCTGAAGATGGACTCCCCTAAGAGTTCCAAAGCTCAAGACGTTAGAACAACTGACTTGGTGTTCAACACGTCTTCCTCCTTGTCCAAAGTAAAGTATCGCACCCGTGGAAATATGCAATTCCCTAACTGTTTACCAAAAGGTCTCAGTTATCAAAAAATAACACTCACAATGAATATCCAAGCTCAGAGAGACCTGCTTCCAGACAGGCAGTCGACTTGTAGGCAGATCATTCACGATCCCACCGGACGCCGACCTGACCCGATGCATTTTCGCCCCCACCCAACATCGAACAGTGCGGCCGTGCAGGGAACGTAACATTTGCAGCTCTATGGTTGGCGATCGGTGACCCAGGGCTGACAATTCGCGTTCATCGGCCTGCAGCAGCAGGGGAGTCAGGCCAGCAGACTCCTTCTCCTGGGATTTTACGTTAAAAGGCCCCTCATCCGGAGAGTAAACATCCTCCAGAGAGGAGGTCTTGTCGCCGGGACTGGTAATGGTCCAGCTAAAAAAAAACACATTCATAACATAACAGGTGCAATTGGGAATTTCAAGAAAGTTAAAACCAATCAAGATGACAATTTAATGCAAATTCTCTAAATGTAAGGTCGACTTATAAGGTACCACTATGGATAATTGTTTAAGCAGTAATTAAAACATAGGTGGGACACCACTTTGATCCAGGTATGACTAGCTGATGACCGCTAGTAAGCCAGAAATGACCTTTCCGGTCTCCCTTGCAGTTGCTGATAATACCTTCTGCCTATATTGCTAGCTGTTACGGCTGTGAGAAACTCTGGCAGTACTCAAGGCAGGGGGTGATGGATAAGTTTCGTTAGCGGTCGGGTGAAAGTTCATTAACGAGTCTCAATATCCCTAATATGGCAGGGCAACTAGCCCGTGTCTCAATGGTTAGGCCTTTTGACTCTTAAAAAAGCGATCGTACGTTTAAGGCTAAGGTGCGACACCATTTTGGCCTAGGTGCAAGTGACTAACAACAGTTAACAAGCCAAAAATGACCATTTTAGTCTTTTTCGTCTTTGCCGGTAATATTGTGTGCCTGGCTTTAGAATAAATGTTGGCAGTCTGCGAAAACATGATGAAGAAAAAGTTACAAACCCACCAGAATTTAACTTTTACACATTTACGACGCAACAAAGGCTTCAAATATCACCGTGCATTTTGAAGTAAACAGACAGGTTAGCTTGTATTTTTCAGCAAACTGTGGACGAATGAATGAGTTATTAAAACCTAGGTCCTGATGAATTAAGCCATCCGTTTTATGAAACCAATCGGAGCGCAGCGGGCATTGCAAATAAAAAAAATTTGACTTTTTGCGAAATGCATGCCTGGAGTCGAAGAGATTTAAGAGAAAAAAGCACAGTTTCAAATGTGGTTAACAAGCCGAGATACCTTTAAAAGCCGCCATCACTGAACTACGTGTACGCATACAGTCTCAGTCTCCTAACTGAAATCTGATTGCGGAGAACACTGCCGTTTCCAGAGGCGTCGATTAGGCCAGAAATGGGGGTATGTTTTGCTGCGGCAATGAACAGCGTTAACTTGTAAAGTTTGCGTAAGTCAGCTTTACTGCGTCTGAAGAAACCAGCAAATTATGCGAACGCTTTTCAGTCGAAGCAGATACAGAACTGTCTGGACTGAGGCTCAAATCTTTACGCATTGCCTTCAAATGGCAAACATTTTCACAATCTCCGCTCAGCTGAATCATTCTTTTATGAGATTTGCCGGAGTTGTTCTTGTATATCAGCAATTCGCAGACATATTATTTGGAAAGAAATTTGCAGAACACTATTATGTTAAGAGGAATTTTAGAAGTATTTGTAGTAACAGTACCAGTTCTGGCTTGCTAAAGTCTGGCTAGACAACTACTATAGGTGAGTGAAGAAAGACAGCGCAGTAGAACAGGCGCAAAGTCTACCGTCGCTGAAGGCTTATTTAAGTGGTTTTTAAAGCTGCATTAACCCATTGATCCGGTTATTTAGTTTAAACTGGGCCTTTCCACTTAAACAACTCCCGAACGAGTAATCTAATATATTCCGCTTGCCAAACTTAGATACTTCTTTGGTCATCCCAGTTCCGGATGTAATTTCAGGTACAGCTGACTCGATTGTAAATTCTTCTCCGTACTCAGTATGTTGAAAGAAAATTATTTACGCTGCAACATTTAATCGCCCGCACAAACATTTTTGGAAGCCTTGAAGGTGACTTAAATCATACTCTACAGAATCATTGAAAACGTTGGCTGCTTGTGGGTCGTGTCCGCCTGCGATATATAAAAGCATTCGCAAATTAACCAGCTGAATGCAGAGAAGATTTTGCGAGTTCCGACCGCTTCTGTTGACTTTGTTTGTCTGCATTATAAGCAAAAGCCAGTCATAAGTGTGCCCTTCAAAATGTTGCGTGTTTCCGGGGGGTGGGTGGGAGGAAGGAAGCAGATTAAAATGAAGGCTGAACACAAGCTTTTCCGACCTGGAGGGCTTTTAGGCAAATTACACGGATAGAAGTATGCCCTATTCATTCCTCCTCTGCTAGCGCAACCTTAGCTTCATTCTTACCCGACCCTAAAAATATATTAAATTTGAATTTTTGTTTTATTTTGGGAAGCGTTTTACTGTTCAACGAATTCATTAAAAGACGGATATACGGACGAAACTCATTGATGAATGTTCAGCCGCCTGCTAACAAAAAAGCATATGTCCTGTTCTGCCTTGGACTCTATCAGAGCTCCTGACAACCGTAACAACTCATAGTACTGACAAAGGAGACTGGAACAGCCAAGTATAGCTTATAAGCTGTCATCGGCCAGTCATACACAGACCCAAGTGACTTCTCCAACATGAGACCCCTTTGATTTGATCCAAACACCATAACCATTGAGTCACGAGCTTGTTGTCGCATCGGTTTAGGTCGAGGGTTATTAATACTCATTAATAAAGGTCTACTTGACCGCTAACGGAACGAGTCTCGAGTAAGACGCCCCTTGAGTCTCGGTTTGAATAGCTGATGATGTGTAAAAATCCAGAAATGAACATTTCAGTCTCTCTTGTCATTGCAGGTTATACTATTTGCCTACACTACCGTCTTGTATGGCTGTAAGGAGCTCTACTTGGGTCCAAGACAGATATTCAGTCTTATTTGTCCAACAAGCGGGAACGTTCACCATTTGTGAGATGTCTAGTGCTGTTAATTTGTCAGTTGGTATGTTAAACAGTTTATGAGTATAACTTCCGTCATCCTTCATCTGTCGGCAAAAAAGCACTTGCTCGGTAATTCTTCATTAGGCTTATACAGAAACGTAGATAATGAATCATCCCCCCGGTACCCATGACCACATAAAGCTGGCATGAACGTCAGGCGGCGTGCGACAGTGAGTGTTAACCTTACGAAATTTATAAATGCAATCTAACAAAACTACCGATTCCTCGTGCGAAGGATGCCTTGCCGATGCACGCCACTTCAAACTGTGTTAATGAATTGACATGCACTTGCGGATGCAAGTACATAGTGCGAACGCAAAGGCAATTGGCCACCAGAGCAAAGGAACACTTACCTAGCTGGTTGTTTAAGCAAGAAAAACGAACACCTCACTCGTCAATTACTGAGCACTTGCTAGATACGGGCCACTCCGTGGACCCTAAAACCTCCTTCCGAGTACTTGTTCAAACACGAACAACTCGCACCTTACGCTACCTGGAGGCAGCGTACATAAGGCGGTTTAAAACCGACCTATTTAAACAATTGGAGCATGTAGTTAACCTAACTCTACCTTGGTAATACTGGCTCCTTGTTTACACATCCCCCATCCCCAAATTTTCTTTCGTTTTGCCTAGACGTTTTTTCTCCAGTTTTTGCTGTCTATAGCGTTTAACTTTCAGCTTTATTGAATGCCTCTTGGCCGTGTACAGTGACCTTGCCGGTTTTTATCGATTTTTTCTGTATGAATTCAGTTGTGTATTTTCTCTAACGTTCATTCCCGTTATGCAATGAGGGGTGGCAACTGAAGAGCCCTCTCGAAATTTATGGATCCATTACATTTTGCTGTTTATACAGTGTTCAAATACTTTATGTAAGTTTGATTTTTAAAAAAATCAAAAGAATTTGTCTACCGACTTGCCGTTTCGAATGCTTGCAGAATTTGCGTAAAAGGTCGAAGTAAACCTTCCATCGGTTAAAGGAAACTGTTTATCTTAGTTCTTCCGCTTCCCAAACTTATATGCATCTTCAAACATCCCAGTTTGGTTTCCTCTACAGTAAATCAATCTTTTTATTCAATGTTAAGAAGAAAATACTTCTTACTGCTCCGTCTGAGACCAACTTTTCTTGACTATCCTGCTGCTAAATCAAGTCAAACACTAAAGAACCATCGGAAAGAATATGTTGCTTCTGGCTTGTGTCTATCAGCATAATTAAAAGCATTTGCGAAAGAGCTAGTTACAATGTGAGCGTAGGAAAGATTTGAAAACTTCCGGCTGCTTCTACGGACTTTGTTGATCCGCATTATGCTCAAAAAAGCCAGTCATTATTGTGCCCTTCTAAATGTTCTCTGTATGTGTTTCCGGATGGCGGGCGAAGGGAGATTAGAAAAGATTGCAATGTGGGCCAAACGCAAGTTCTTCCGTTCGGGAGGGCTTTTAGGTGCATTATGCCCCGATTGACGTTTTTACCAATGTCTTTCTTCTTTTGTGTGCAGCATTTACTACATTCCTACTTAAAAGTTTTGAGCAAAACATCATTAAAATATGTACAATGGGGAGTTTTATTTTGGCGACCTCTCCGCTGTACTACAAAGTAAATGAAATAATTATTTGGTAGGACAAACAATTTAATTGAGCCAGAGAGCAGTTAAATTTCCGACGCAAAGGATATGTAGCATCTAGTCAGGGAAAAAAGAGGGTTTCTGATAGAAGTGATGATTTTAAATCGCAGGAACCCATTCAGAAGCAGAAGAAGATGCTAACACTTGAACGACAATTTTATTTTCCTAACGTTTCGGATTATGATGAGAATCCTTAATCATAGGTAACCGTAGGGTAGTATTAGGCGCAAGACACGACAATCATGTGAGCTGGGAGCTGCTGAAGTCATGGTTCTCAGGCCCAGAATCCATCAAGAAGCGCAATGATTTGACGTTCCCATACTACGTGCTGAGACATTGCCAGTCACATGGCAACAGGTTTATTCTCATCTTCTGAATTTCCGTTTCCTTACACGCAAGGTACATAGTACGGCAGAATATTTTTCGGCAGCTTCGGCGTATAGATGGTGAGATTACGCAGCTTTTTATTTAGAGTAGAGTAGATGGGCAACAACATAAAGAATTCCATCAGCAAATTCCTTGGGCGTACCTACGTGTCGCTATATTATAATATGAGTAAAAAGCATAATAAAACACCGGCAATTGAGCAGAAGAATGTGTCAGAAGTACTTAGTCGCCCGGCCATATTTTCGAGTTTATTGAAGCCGAAATACTCGCAAAAAGTGGCAACCGCGTGAGCCGTAAGCTGCCCGAGTTATGGTACTCAGGCTCCCAGTCCATTAACCAGCGCAGCGATTTCCTGTTCCCATCCTGCATATTGAGACATTACCCGAGCAGGTGAGTCAGGTACATGAGAAGAGCCGGGCCCAACAACAACCCTGACAACAGTGCGCATAACTGTTACGCAATTATCAAGCCCGCATTCCTCATGGACAAGGACATCGCGGCAATTATCGAGTCGAACACGAAGTGTGAAGCCATCACTGCACCAATTAAGACCACAAGGGGTGGTCACATGAGCTAATAAGTACTGTTAACATCTGGCTGACCACTACGAACTATAAATACCGTGCAATCTGTGCATGTATGACCCCTATCTGCGCATGTCTCAGACTATCCGACGACTACCTAATTTCAAGGATTCTCGGTCAGGGTGATAATTAACTGCCGTCTAAAGCCAAACTGATGCACATCTATCTGTTTACTTTTTTCCGAGGGCCGAGTGCATTGGTCGCGTAAGCTGGTGTTTTTTTTCTGATTAGGAAACAAGGCCAAATAAACCATGTCAACATTGCATATGGTAAGCCTAGACCACCGTGTATACGCTAGAGAGAACTTCCGGGAGCTGTAGAGGATCAGCTGGACAACGTCCATTTGCCACGGCAGATGATAACAAGAACTGGTTGCGTGTGCACAAAGGAACTTTAAACCGTTTCCATGGTTCTCACGGTCAGAATACACAAAGTTGACCTCCCGCACATAGTTTCATGTTTCCGGTGGCTGTGATTTTAATTTGCGCTGCCTCGAACACAATTTTATACCCCCCTCCCATCCCACCTGGCACAGACTTCGTACTTGCCAGAATCATATATTTTTTTAATATCCATATGTGTACACGTCTGAAGAAATTCCATCCAATAGATCGATTATTTTCTGACTAGATTGTCCTTAAACTTTGGCATGACAATATTTGGACGTCCTTTAGTAAATGACATAGAAAATACTGATACCTTTGTTATATTCGAGTGCAAATACGAAATCTCTAGCGACTGTTTCTCATTGAAAACACACCTCCACTTATTTCAATGTATTTAATTAGCGCTGAGGTGAAACTTGTAGCCATTAGAGTCGAATTGTTCAGGGAGGGGCTTTGTTGACAGCGTTCAAACACGCTCCAAGTAAGATCTCTTTTTATATTTATTTGTAAATTTTTTGCGCAAATTCAACTAAATAATACTTTTCAGTAACATACACTTATTCAATTAAAACCGCGCTTGACTTTCAAGTTATCTGACTAGATGAATTAGGATTATCAGTTTTTCATCGAGACAGTCCACGTATCATATCCAATTTTCGCAGGGAACATAGCGAGGTAATGCAGAGTTGTCAAACTAAAAGCCAACCTACCACGGCGCATAGTAATATTCAGATATATACCTAATTTAAAGACCTACCGCTATATGCCCTGACTGATTAAGATCACCATGTTTAAGTGCTTTACTAGGAAATAATTTTTTGTAAAAATGCATTGCAAAATTCTAGAAATTGGTTTGTAGTGGCCTTTTAAATCTAGTCCAAAACACCACGATAACGCTTAAAGTTTTGCGTTCTTTACAGTTAGAAGAATATTTTATATACCAAATTGAGTAATTTCTTGCCAAAGTCATTCGACAAATCTAGAATCCATAGAAAATGCAATGCTTTAGTAAACACTCAGCTAAATTTTGATCATGGCAGCCTGTTTCTTTGAATTTGCTTGATAAATTAAAGAAGGCTAATCACAGTGAGTGTAGAGTTCAGCATTTTCTCGACACTTTGCTATCTGAAGGTAAAGACGGATCAAGACGGCTGTGAGTAATTGGAGCATTCTAGTACATTAGTATGAACTGAGCCTTCAAAGTATGGATCGAAAGCTCGGCCGAATATTTGGGTCTAAATTCATCATTCACAGTGGGTAAGTATTTAGTGAGAACATAAATTGCAGAAGAAAAATTCAAACGACAAAGTCTGAGGCTTCCTAGTTAACCCGAACCCTTCCTAGCTGTGTCTTGCAGCGCCAAACTGTTGGGAAACACATCACTGAATATTCGGGTAATGCCCTTGCTGACAGAGTGGCATGTCTTGTACTTTCAAACAATTTACCGTGGTCAGCAAAACTTTCAGTGGTTAAATGATGCCTCATAAATTTTCCAAAAGGAACACACATTGCTCTATTGTGTTCCAATTATTCAGAGTCAATTTTCTGAATTTAAGCATAGTCTGAAAATTGGTGTTTTGGATTTGGTTCTTACTTTGTGCCATCATATATGGAAGAAAGTCCGCCGAAACGGAAATGGCAAGTGCTGCCCATAACGAAGATTCTTTTCCAGGGAACGTTTAGAAAAAACCTTGCGAGTGAAGTTCGCAGTTGCGCAATTACACGAATAGCAGGACAGCAGTACTTTTCTCAATGACTGCATTTCTATGCAGCCTTTCATCGATCATCCATGTGCCTTTTCACCTTTAACAGCTCCTCTGGGGCCGGTCATTTTTGGCAAATTGGAAGGCATATTTTTTAATTTGATTTGAAATGAAGGCATGGCAATTTTTTCTCTAAAAAATTGTTGCTTTCTTCGATGAAATCGCTAACCACTTACGAGCAATGCAATCTAAGTTTCTGCGTCAGCAGATAATCCCTATGGTAAGATGGACGACAGCTTTATGACATCACAGCAGTATATTCTGTTTGCACAGAATATAAGTTTTCCCAGGCCCAAATTAAGCCCTAACATATTCTTATCCGCATATTGCCATTTCGCGTTACAGTCTTGCTCACTGACAAATTATCCTACGTGATCGCAGTCTTCGCTATGCATACCAAAACTAAAGTGTGGTAAACCGCGGCTTACACATGTTTTAACTTGCTCAACGATTTCTCACGACTATAACTTATTAACTGTTTTTTAATTAAACCTATCTTCAACAACATGTATTAGTTTACAAGCAACATATGATATATCACAAATAAAAAGCTTACAAAAGTTTATTGCTCGAAGACATGAAAACACTTCATGGAGCCCAACTGGTAGCAGATCTGCAAGTAAGCTACTTACAGTATGAGCAAAAATGCATGTAACATACTTAAATACGCGGAAGATAGATTTCCTTTCGCTAATCAGATTTGAGTAAGGTTGTAAAACTGATCATCGCGTGGTCAATTCTGAATTCATTACAGTCAAGATAGGATGACGTCTCTCTAACGAAGTTCATTCCGACTGCAGATAAAAGGTATGTTATGTAAAAAGTGGCTACTAAAATAGCATGTATTTTTGTCCTCGAATTTGAATGTCTCTATAACTGCAAATATATTTTATGGAAAACATACATAAACAATTATATCTTAAACATTTCTGATAGGAAGTTTCGCCTCCTTTGAATGTTATAGTTATAAGTAGGTATCTTTAAAATTTCTAAATTGCTGAATAATTTAAAAACCTACTGACTGCTTTATTTGAATTCATGAATTAAATTCTGCGCGCTTTGTATATCCTGTCGATAAAAAAGCACTTATTTACCTACGGTTCAAAGAAAAAGTTACATATTTCTCATAAAATGTTGCAATTGATGTAAATCATGCTGTATTCATTACAAACAGCATTACCTTACTGACGGATACGATGCATTTTGAATGAACACGTAACAATCGTAAAGTAGCTTAGAAAAAAAAGCGTTTTTGAAGCCAAAAGATACTTTTTGTTAAAGTACAAAAAATCATACAAGAAAACATTTGTGCGTACATGTTGTTCACAGAATCTATTTGAATTTTCTAAAGGTAGATAAAAGCAATTATAAAAATGTATACTACTTCAGTAGTCACCTTTATCAGTACATACGTTTTGTTAGTGTTCATAAGCAGGCCCTTTAAAACGGCCGGCGTTCTATCTTGTCTGACATACCTTCAAACAAGACTGCACGATGATCAGTATCACTGTCTTATCCAATGCCAATTAGCAAGGGAGTATCAATCCTTCGCATATGTCCGCATGTTACACGAATTTTAGACCGTACGGTAGCTGTGCTCGACGCACGAACTTTGACCTGACTGTTTGTTGCTGATTAGTTTTGAACTCTCCGAGATTGACGGCTAGTGGGCTCGTGTAACATTAGCTCCATGAAAGCTGGTCTCCCCTGATGAGCTGAACCCCTAGTTGCTGTGTCTTGCAGCACCAACCTGCCCAAAAACGCATGACCAATCTTTCAATTAGTGTATTCGCTGCCATTATATTTTGCCTTGTACCTTCAATACCACATAATGAATGTCAATGTAGCTCTGGTTTTGTTTATTGAATTGTGCCAACTTTGTTGGGCTGACGTCTGCCAAAAAAGCCTGTCAACGGCTGCCTAAAGGAGTTTTTTTATCCATTTAGGGGAAACCCGAACAGCGAATTGCGACGACATTGCTATCATGTGCATGTCATAACAGCACTTCTGCTCTCAAGCACACTATTTATACGTCTTAGAGGAAGGAACACGTTGGCTATTGCAGATCATTATTCTGCATTTCCGCATTATATTGCTACTATTGAGCTGGTTGTTTTAGTCGAACAGAAAGCCACTTAACTGATTTAATTTGAGATGAAGGTATGGCGATTTTTATCGCTAGAGCAAGTGCTGCCCACTGAGTTGAAAGCGGTCACGGGGTAGGAGCGACGCAATCGTAGGTCCCCTGTCAGCGTATTATCTCCGTGACGGGCTTACGACTAAGCAGCAATATAATCTGCTCTTAGAGGATCTCAGGTTCTCATGCTAAAATTAAACCCTTTTTATGCTGATTTCAGCATCCTGCTCTGTCCCGTAACAGACATGCTCATTGGCATATTTCCGTTCGTTTTTTCTCGTTTTCATACACATACAAGGATTTAAGTCCGATTACCCCTTGTTTTCATCTAATCACTCATGAATATTCCTTCTACAACTTGTCAGTACACGGGCCTTATCTGGACATCTTGGACACAAACGTTAACTAAACTTGACTTTTAAAAGACTTGTTAGCGTAAAGTAGAACTCAAATGATAACATACTGTGCGAATTCTCCACCTGTTTTCTGAGAAAAACGAGAAAACTTCGGCAAAGAAGAGCAACTGGAAAAACCAATCTACTTGCATGGAACACTTAGCTAATATGTCATAAATTGGTGCTTAAATTATCCATATATCCAGGACGTTTGCAGATATTAGAGGCACCATGTTGCTTTGTATTAAAATAATAATAATCAATTTTTTTGAATTTTTTAGAGCACAAGGAAGCGTATATATAATGCTGCCACCTGTGGAATAGCATTAAGATAGTTACAACGCGCAGCGTGAACTGGGGCTGTAATTACAGCTCTTTTGATCTTGCTTTTACAAAGCGCTCGTTACTGATCATGAGGGAGAACGTCTGAACTGTGGCGTCAATGGCTTTTTGAAAGAGAAGCTTTTTGACGCAACTATTACCAACTGTTTCATGAATAGTCTATTTGAAAAAAACCCTTCATTTTCCTCAATTCATCATTGGGCCTGTGCATTCACAGTTATAATAAAAAATAACGTGTCAAACAGCGTATATAAATGTTCTACGATTAAACCTCATCATTTTCAAACCAACCGCACAGTGAGAGCAGTGTGTAGACTTCGTTTGACTAGGGGTGGGGGCACGTAATAGTGTAAGCTATGAGTACTGGTCATGGATCGAGTACATGGTTGTAAGTACGATGCGTTCTCACCCTATTTTATAGGCCCTGTCTAATTTGCCTATTTTTATTATCAATGTAAGTGTACCGGTTCGAGGATAATTTGCTGTAAGCATATATTTGCCAAATGGAGTTTTACAATTAGTTATGTCGAATGCTAAAGTGCTAAGTTATTCATAAAGCAGCATCTGTGTAAGCTAAAAGTTATGTTTGACTATTTTGCAGCTAGCGTTTTGGAGATGTAGATTGTACATATATTGAAATGCGTTTCATATTAACATCTTGACCTCCGCTGTCGCAAAACCAATTGCTGTCAGCAAAATCAGACGCTAACCAAGTTGTTTTGGGGCTGAGCTTTTAGTGTTTATCAAAATAAATAGAACACTTTTTGCCTTCAAAAATTGGAAATAGGCTTTCTAATCAAAAAAACTTAAAATTAAATTAAAACATGGCCACTTAAACGTAATAAAAGCTTTAATAGCTCTTCACCAACAAAATTTGATAACATGTTCAGGGATTTGGGGACTTGTAGCACCTTTGCGGTCGAGGTCGTCCGCTTGTTTCCATATAGGCTTACTTCTAGTCAGAATGAAGGACCGTTTCATCACCAAGCAAGGTCTCTTAATCGTTGTAATTCCCGAAACTTCACTCGAGTCAACTATCCGCATTGACTACATATGACTCGACTGCATGCTCACCTGATATATCGTTAAGAACGGATGAGTTCCGGTAAGTTAATTAGGTCACATATGCTTTGATCAACGATCAGGACATCCGAAAGAGAAAGACTGATAAAAAAAGGTTCCAACTATAGCAGTGCTCAGAAACAGAGGCCGAAGAAGGAAACACTAAAAAATTCTCATCAAGCAATAAACATGGGTCATGGTCTTGCGTGTTGTATCACACTTAGCGTACCGAGCACCCGATCAATTTATTTATCGTTCTGAGCCCATCGTTAGAGATAGAAGCATCCACGAAAATCAAGCAATACTTTTAGGCGTCAGGAATCAAGCAACCGTTATACGAAGAGGGGGCGTAGAAAAGGGATGATCACTCACTAATCACCAGTGATTTCGTACGAATATGCCTGTGGAGAGTGATGTATGCCAGCGCAATATCGACAGATCGACTGACCGAGTTATCATGTAAGTCCTAGGCTTCAACCAGTTCTCGACTTGTGTTGTTGCTTGCGGGGGCGATTATCCTCGCAGCTGCAAAGTTAAACTCGTAACTCGCTACTTGCGACATTGCATATACCCGTCTGATAGCAAGTTTATGTTTGTATGTGTGCGAACCGAGCATGCATTCAATTTGCCCTGTATAGCTGCAGAGCCAGCTTAAGCAAGGAATGCAACACACTATCCTGGACTGTTCGTTA
Organism: Ligula intestinalis; assembly: GCA_036362985.1. Lineage (NCBI taxonomy): Eukaryota > Metazoa > Platyhelminthes > Cestoda > Diphyllobothriidea > Diphyllobothriidae > Ligula > Ligula intestinalis. The sequence goes on from JAYGXS010000008.1 coordinate 22,867,635, forward strand.
GAATTCAGCTGGTCTTTTACTTGCATTACCCAGTTTTGCATGATTACTATGACACGGTGTGTAATTCCGACGCTTAGTCCCGCAGCCATGCGGTCGGTCGCTTCTTAGACATCATTGATGTAGGGCGGAGCGGGACATATCCTCAGCGGTTATTCTGTTTGGATCCTTCGGGGTAGTACGCATGGGCAGCAGTTTATATTTATGCTTTCGGTGAATAATTTTGCATAAGTTGGTTGCGTAGATATAAGCCTAAAGTAGAATTAAATATGGCAATAGCAGCAAAATGATTTATTGGATCCATATCATTTCGAGAGAGCTCGTCAGTTGCCGCCTCTCATTACTTAACGTGAATCAAAAAGAGAAGATACACAATAAATTCGTACAAAAAAATCGATATCAACACAAGGTCATAGGGAGTGGCCAAGTGGCTAATCAATAACATGAGAAGTTCAAAAGCTATGGTCAGCAAAAATAACAGGGAAAAAGCACCTGATATAACAACTTAGGAGGAAAACTGTTTAAACAGGGAACCAATGTTACCAAGGCAAAGTTAGGTTCCTTACATGCTCCAACTGTTTACATAGGTCAGGTTTGACCCGCCGTATGTAGGCTGCCTCCAGGTAGCGTAAAGTGCGAGATGTTCGTGCTCGAACAAGTACTCGGAAGGACGTTTTGGGGTCAAGAAAATGGCCCGAGTCTAACAGATGTTCAGTAATTGAGGATCGGGGAATTCTGTTTTCTTGTTTCATTAGCCAGCTAGGTAAATGTTCCTTAGCTCTGGTGGTCAATTGCCTCTGCGTTCGCCCTATGTACTTGCATCCGCAAGCACATATAAATTAATAAATGCAGTTTGAAGTGACGTGCATCGGCATGGCATCCTTCGCATGAGGAACTGGTAAAGGCTTTGTCGGATTGCAAATTATCAGATCAGCAGCATAGTACGTCCTTTCAATGGCATTGAGAAGACGTCTTTTGATGGTGTTTAGTATGTTGTCACCCTTAAATGGTAAGGAAATGAAGACGGGCTTTTTTGGTGCTAATTGTTGAAACAATTTAGGTCTTAGAGGTTTATTGTATTTGTCTATAAATTGACTTGGATATCCTCGCTTCAAAACGGTGCGTTTAAGGTTGGTTAATTCATTATCCTTGTGCCTTTTTAATGCACAAATAGTTATTTACAAACCTGACAATGGTCATGGTGTGGTTATTCGAAATCGCAATGATTACGTTATGAAAACTGAAGCCATTTTAAAAGATTCCAGTAAATTTCGTCTAGAAGCAGAAGGTAAAGATAAAACCAAGGCATTGGATAACTCTGCCTGGAAAAGGATCAAAATTCATTTGGATAATAATCTAATAGATTTCAAAACAGCTCTGTCCCGAAAACCCAGGGGTTCATATATCCCACGACTATATGGTTTACCAAAAACACATAAAAAGGATATTTCTTTACGGCCAATTCTATCCATGTCAAACTCACCATTTCATAGACTAGCACAATGGCTTGTGAAGGAAATTGAACCAATTCGCAAAAGGTTTTCTTCTTACACATTAAAAGATAGTTCAATTTTGTGGACGAAATAAGACACCAAAATATTTCCGACAAAACACGATATCCTTGGACGTTGAGTCATTATTTACCAACGTTCCCGTGGAAGAAACTATTGATATCATTTGCCATTATTCTTCGAATACCCGTCTGGCCCCTGAAATATTACGAAACTTACTACAATTATGCACAAAGAATGTCCAATTTCTATTCAATGGATAATTATACCGACAAATTGTTGGAGTCGCGATGGGAAGCCCACTGGGACCTACCTTTGCTGACATATTTATGGGCCATTTAGAAGACAAAGTCTCTGCCAAATTGAACAATAACACACTATACAGACAATATGTAGATGATATATTTGCGATTGTAGACAATCCAAGGGAAGCCGAAGGATTATTGTCTACAATGAACAGTCTGCATCCTACGATAACATTTACCATGGAACAGGAACAAGATAACCATCTTTCCTTTCTCGACGTTAACTCATCCAGAAAGAAAGATGGTTCCATTACGCGGAAGGTCTTCCATAAAAACACCTGGAAAGGACAGTATTTACATTATCAGAGTTTTGTTCCCATTCACTGGAAACGTAAATTGGTATATACTCTTTTCCAGAGGACCAGCATGATCTGTTCTACGGATACATTGTACAATGAATTAACCAAACTTAAACGCACCCTTTTGAAGCGAGGATATCCAAGTCAATTTATAGACAAATACAATAAACCTCTAAGACCTAAATTGTCTCAACAATTAGCACCAAAAAAGCCCGTCTTCATTTCCTTACCATTTAAGGGTGACAACATACTAAACACCATCAAAAGACGTCTTCTCAATGCCATTGAAAGGACGTACTATGCTGCTGATCTGATAATTTGCAATCCGACAAAGCCTTTACCAGTTCCTCATGCGAAGGATGCCATGCCGATGCACGTCACTTCAAACTGCATTTATTAATTTATATGTGCTTGCGGATGCAAGTACATAGGGCGAACGCAGAGGCAATTGACCACCAGAGCTAAGGAACATTTACCTAGCTGGCTAATGAAACAAGAAAACAGAATTCCCCGATCCTCAATTACTGAACATCTGTTAGACTCGGGCCATTTTCTTGACCCCAAAACGTCCTTCCGAGTACTTGTTCGAGCACGAACATCTCGCACTTTACGCTACCTGGAGGCAGCCTACATATGGCGGGTCAAACTTGACCTATGTAAACAGTTGGAGCATGTAGTGAACCTAACTTTGCCTTGTTAACATTGGTTCCCTGTTTAAACAGTTTTCCTCCTCAGTTGTTATATCAGGTGCTTTTTCCCTTTTATTTTTGCTGACCATAGCTTTTGAACTTCTCATGTTATTGATTAGCCACTTGGCCACTCCCTATGACCTTGTGTTGATATCGATTTTTTTGTACGAATTCATTGTGTATCTTCTCTTTTTGATTCACGTTAAGTAATGAGAGGCGGCAACTGACGAGCTCTTTCGAAATGATATGGATCCAATAAATCATTTTTCTGCTATTGCTATATTTAAATTTGCACCAGGGAAACGTTGCTTTCAAGTAGGATTGCCTCCGGCTTGCTGCAGTGATTCTGAATCCGTTTAAAGTGCATTTTTCACGCAGCTTTGTTTGTGGTTTCTGTGAAAACTGCAAGGTGTTTCTTGTATTCGTTGCACTCCTGTAAACCGTCGTCTCAATTTCACCGTTGGGTGTTCTCCTGACGAGGACAACAAGAAAAGGCAGCTGCTGATCTTTTTCCCCTTCCTTCGTGAATCATATGTCAGGAATGATTTCATTGAACAAGTTATGGAAGTTTTGCAGCATGCTTTTCTTGATGACAGCAAATGCTTTATCCCCGTAACGATGCCAAAAGATAGGCCTGTTTTGGGTGAAGGGTGTGTATTCTAGCTCTTGTAGGATCAGTTCTGCCACTTAGCTGATAACAGCTTTGACAGCTTTGATTCGGCTTGTCTGAGCTTAATGGCAATGCTAGAGCTTATTCAACTGGGTGTTCCACCATTCTTACAAATTGTAAAACATTTCTGCAATTTTTCCACATAAGCAAGGAGAGCAAACATCTTACATTCGCTTGTATACACCTTTTGTACTTTCAAAGCGTGGTCCGGACGCGTAGACTTTTTGAATGGGATTCATTTTCACCATTTGTCTAGATTTTGCCTCCACTTTTATTTCTTTTGAGAAACATTAAATGTTCAAATAGTTTAATGTTTGCCATTTCATACTTGGGAAGCCTTTTGCGATCATTTCAAAGCTAATATTTTATTTGTTTCTTTTTCTGTACCCTGCTGACAACCCACGAGAATGCCCTCTGTTAGCAGAATTAGTTACGTTCCACATGTCAATTGAAGGTGTGCATGGCGCTTTGTGCCGCGGGCTATACTACTCTTACTTCAAAACAGTAAGTTGGACCTCAGGTAAGTTGAAGTAGATGAGCTCGTAACCATAATTTCGATTTTTCTGGAAATGAAAGAAACATGCAATTTGATAATCGGGTTTTCCGCACTAAGTTAAACGATAATACTGATTAGGAAAATCTACAGATATATAATCCAACAACATTTCTTAATACAGTTAAATAAAAATGCATTGAGCATTTATTGAAGTATACTCCACTACGTATCCTAATTCTACCTCCATAAAACACTATTAAAACCGTTTTCGTAGGAAGGCATGCAGGGATTCAGGATGAATGAGTGGGCTAACAAAAGCTACTGTTGCCGATCATTGTAAGGTCAGAAATTGGCAGGTGAACGTTACCGGCAAAGACAGAGAGAAACATAATATTTCCAACTTATCACTTGTCATCAGATAACCACCATGCCCAACCCTAGGTGATGCACCTTCCGAGATATAAACAAGCAACCTGCAAATCAGATGTACATTGCTTTATCGATTGAGCCACGAGTTCGTTGTATTGTGTATTTTGATTGGAAATTAGTTGAAATTGGTTTATGAACGTTCAGTTTACAGTATTACTGCTCACCTGACTAGCAATTATTACGCTTGTGCTGACGAAACTTGAGAGTAGCCCCTAAGGCAGAATGGGTAGGTAGCCCCTGCCACCGATTGACAAGCGTCGAGGTGAATGTAGTCCGCCATTCTTAAATTTATTTTCTCGACCGACTATTGTTCAGTTTTGTTATAAGAAGGAACAACGGAGGCCTTTGAACCAACAAATGTTGACCTTTAGTCAGATAATGAAGGTACACAGGCCCGAATCTGTGCAGGTATCTTACCATTCTTCAGATACGTCGGTAGAATCCGAGGCGTTAGGAAAATAACTTTCTTGTTACAGTGATTGCATCTTCTCCTGATTACGGAAACCAGTAACAGTCATAGGTATGCAGTAAGAAGTAGGAAAAAGGTATTCTATAAATATCGCATTTTCTTTTATTGATTCTGATGATGGCTTAGATGTAGGGCTTTCGATACGTCAGGTGAACGAAAGTTTGGTCGTGGTGATCGCTTCTGCTTCTTTGCAACCCGAAAACACGTAACTAAACAACCTCCACATGTATGAATGCCAGCTTTTATTATTGATCTTTGAGTGTGATAATGGATGCTTATAGTGTGCACATTAGGTTTTCTCGGTTTCTGCCAGTGATCACTTGTTTAAGTATGAAAACTTTTAGACCGGTGGCTGTAGGTCTTCTTTTTTGCAAAAAACTCGATTTCAACTTGTTCGTTCCCTTTATGGCCCCTGCATTTGCATTCTTTCCTTTAGGGAGGTTTAGGCGTTCATTTAACAGAAATTTGACCGCACCAATTCTTTGAGAAATTGAGCGTTACACTCAACCCACACAGAAGGGTCCAAAGATTTTGCGGCAGAAATTGAAGCGGAGCATTTAATGCAGACAAATAAAGTTTTCCGTTTTTCTTTTTGAAGAAGTCGCTATCTAAATAGGCCTACCCCAGCTTTAAATGCAGTCAAGTTTACCGCTTACTAGGAAAACAACAAAATATACATTGGGTTGAGGCGTTGAAGTTCAAGGCACCGATTACGGTGAGCATATCGGAGGTCGATCAAGAAATGTAAACATTAAAGTAGGAGACCAATTAACAAACAAGGGTGCATAGCATTTATGGAGTGGATGCATGGCATACATGTCTGGAATTTCAATTCAACCATGGTTGCAGGCAATATATTAAGATTTTAATGTTCCCTAGGACGTTCGCTTACACGATTGTGCCAAAAAAGTCTAAATATTTTATCCACTCACATATATTCAAGTTCTTGAGGGTTGGAGTCTGCGGAGCAATGAAAGTTAACAATTTGGTCCTCGCGGAATTCTGGTTTCGGAGAAACGTTGTTAGTGATTCTCAAATTCGTGATATCTGTAAACAGGTAAAAATAAAAAGGGAAAAATTCAGTTTAAGGCGATACACTGAATCCACACTAAACTGAGAAATTAAATTCTATGCTATTTGGATTAGGTAGAACATTCACACCATGTACATTTGTCATATATGTTGTTATCTAGCATTGCAGAGGTCATAATTTATTCTCATGGTCCACATCTTAGGACTATTCAGTAGACACATACCTAGCCTAGTGGCGGATTGTTCAAAAGATAAAATAATACAGATGCCGTTTAGAATTAAAATGGTCGGAAATTTTTGAGCACAAAATATCAAAGTGACTGCAGTTTTATTAAAGGTTCCATTCGTTAGACACTGGCTGCACGTTCGCCATCGGGATTTTAAATTTGATGTCTGAATTCTTATCTGATAAGACGTTTCTGCTGTAGACGAGATAGGGACGCCAACGTGCTTTGCGTATATGCATCAGAATTTTTGTTAACCGAAATTGAGCTGGATTTATGCTTTTGGTTATGTTCCTTCGTGAATTTCTAATTCAAACTGATAAAGCATAATTGGGGGCAGGCTTATAAACCGGTGTGTTCGCATATAAAGTGAAATTGTTTTCCTGTCTTACATTTAGTTGGTATTTGGAATGCAGAAACCGCTTTATTAATTGGCAAACGCTAGTAACGAACTGTTGTGGGCGACAATTTGAACATTTTAAAGGAAAGCGATCAAACATAGGGAAACCGATAGTAAAGAGTTCGCTTAAGGACAAAAAACTTTTCTGAGACCTTTGCCCACAGTAAAAAACATTTGTATACAAATGTTTCATACTCTTTTCAATTAGTTTAAATTTGGGCGTATTTACTAAGCTTCTATAGGGAGATAGGCTGCTGACTGTCACCCTTTTTTCCGCGTTATTAATGTCGATTAAAAAAATGTTATTTGAAAAGGGCAATGCATTACTTAATAATACCGGCAACAACTTATATTTTGCTTTCTAGGAAAACATTCAGTTTATCTGATTAAACATATGCCCTTCCGAAATAACTTTTATTGGTGCGATGCTATGACAAAAAGGCTTTGCGTTTGATAGTTGATAATTGCTGGACTTTAGGAAGTACGGTAGGTGTCCTAAGGCATACGCAGTCAGGGCCGGAGTTAGAGCCAGTAGTTAAGCGCATAAATTGTCTCATAATTTTCACGCTAGAAGCGTATATATTCCTGAAAATGTCTTTCAATAAGGAAAACTACATGTTGAGTTTGGTTTTTTTAAAGGCAAATGAGCAGAATTTTGGCGCAATCAGAGGCTGTGGAATAGCATATAAATTTGCTAAGCCATTTAATATGAAAGAAAAAAACCTTTTTACTTTTTGTTTTCCTGTAAGAGAGTACCAATTTAATTAAGAAATATTTTAAATATATCCCTTACATAACCAGAATATCTTGTCTTTAGTTGAAGAGATAACCCAATTATTGAAGTTTTTTACTTAATATCGAAGAAAACAATATCAGACTCCAGCTGTGGCCGCTCTTTCAGCTGGTGTTTTTCGAAAGGCCATAGGTACCACTCTTATAGCTATCCTCTAAAGGACCTTATATCCAAATGTCAGGTGTAAGGTCAATGCTATTGGGTAATATCTTATTGTAAGGCTTTGAAATAAACATCGAAAATACTCTATAGTTATAGAAAACGGATTTAAAAGACGGAAAATCGTGAAATAATCGCCAGAATTTAAAGAACAATCTAAACTTATTGATACTCATTACTTAAAAATATCTGGAATATAAGGTTTTCGGAAGTTGAAGCCTCCTTAGAGCAATTTGAGAGCAAGAAAGTCTTTTGAAAGCGTCCATAAGCACTCAAGCTCTTACTTCCTTGTACAAAAGAGGTTATATTTAACTACATTTTCCGGCAGTGGGCGCTAACTTTGTTTGGCTGGCCCTTGCGGACGGTTAACGCTTGTCTACAGTTGACCTTGAAAGTGTTCTCTGTGGCTACATAAGTACGTATCCCCTATACACTGCTGACAGGAATTGGTTCGCTCCCGTTTTTAAACAAGCACCAGTAATGCACGGCAACCTTGGGCCTTGTGTCCACCTTGTAAGTTGAAGTCTTGCAGTCTTCTTAACATTGGACGGATATGCTGATAAAGTCAGTTTCTCAGAGATATAAGCAATGGACTCCATATAAGCTGCGTGTTTAGTTCGGTTTATTTGAGGAAAAGTGGCAGAATTTTGGCAAAATCTGAGACTGTGCAGTTTTTAACAAAATTGTTATATAATTTTCTGTAAAAAATCTTTTTGTGTATTGTGCTTAAGGTGAACACCAAAATAAGTAAGAAATATTTTAAACGTATCCCCCACATAACCAGAATATCTTGTCTTAACTTGAAGAGCTCAACCTATTATTTGATGTTTTGTTACTTAATCTTTAAGAGAACAATATCAGACTTCTGCTATGGCCGCTCAATAGGCGTTGGTCAATAGGCGTTGTTCAATAGGTTATAAATACGGCCAAAATAGCTATCTTTGTAGAACTTTATATCCAATTGTTAGCGGTTATTTCAATGCTGTTAAGTAATATCTCAATTTAAAGGCACTTAAATAAACGTCAAAAAGGACTTTAAAGGACTTAAACTTCAGACATGAGCTCATGTCTCTGATGATAAATTCGCGACGGGTGTCGAAACGTCAGGCGAATAAACGAATGCCCAGTGATCGGATCATCTGCTTCTCAAACGTAGTCTGTGTCATTGGTGAACGCTAGCAAAATGCTTCTGTTCCGCTCTGTCTTGGGCCTTGATGGATGCTCTGACAGCCGTAACAGGTGGTAGTAGGCAACTTGTAATGCCAGCAGCTAAGTAAATAATGCCCCCCTCTCAGTCTTGTTTGCCGTTGCCGGCTCAATCGTTAGGGCGTTTGACTCCATTCACAAAAGATTGTGAGTTCCACGCTCGGATGGGGCTGCAACTGGGTCATGGTATGGCTGGTTGACGACGGCTAATTAATTCCAGTGTCCCTTGTTTTTGCCAGCAAAAATAAAAACTGTTTACTGCCAACAGGTAGTCAGCATGCAATGATATTCTTCTGATGTGACCTTGCTGGCACGTGGTAAATTCAAGAGTCCTTCTTATTCGTTTGAAAACCTGATATACCTTTTAGTGAAGTAGGTCGTGGTTGACATACGGACATGTTCCCAAACTTGCCTCCTGTGATCCCGAGCGTCTGCTGTCACTACAAACTCATTCATGCGCAAAACCTTGTTCCGCGCCTAGCATATAACAGAGCAGACATCGTCATTTTCTACGGTCCAATTGGCCCCAACACTTTATGGCATATTTTTGACGAGCTTAGACAAATGCTTCCGAACAGAAGAGGGCGGTCTGAAGCTAATTATAAGTGCCAGGGGATGTTCAAAGCGTTAGTAATGCCCTTTTTGCCTGCATCAATCGTCTATAGGCAAGGTCATTAGGATATAACTTTTCACAAACTCATGGGACAGGAGATTGTGGTTAACGAAAAAAAGAAGTTGCTTTTGGAAACCTTAAACAGTTTTTGGTGCATACGGCTATTATTTGTCTTTTCATTTTCTTCTACCTTAAACTCCAATTAAAACCTTTTTTGGTCCGAAACAAAAGAATATGAAGTTTATCTGAATTGATAAGTTTGCACCATCGTATGGGCGCCAAGAAGAGAAAATTTTGCTTTTTGTAAAATCATTGGAGAGGATTTTGTTGCTACTTAATTTTCGTGACGTATTGATGTTAGTTATTTACGTGAAATGCATTGCCTTGTATATTACACTCTAGGTTTAATCGAACTTGGTCCGATATAAAAACAATCCCTTACTCCTTTTTTTTTCTTGGGCAATCTGCAAAGAATACTTAAATCGGCATATGTAAATTTTGGCCATTGTTCTATAAAGTAGTCTGCAAACAGCCGGAAAATAATTGTGGAGAGTGTATTCTGGTGCACTTCGTTGCACAGAAGCACTAGTAGATGCTTTAAATTAGCTGCATTGAAAACGAAAACCAAAATGGGAACAGGCAAATGATTTGTGTGACATTTTCTGAGGAATACAAATGGCATATTCGACCCGAATAAATATATATTTCTGTTTGACGCATTTACTTTTGACAGGTATGAGCTATCCAGATTTTGGCGTAAATAATCTAGTTCCACGTAATGTAGCTAAAGTGTCTAGTATTGTTTTAAAGTGCCTCGTGCTCACGATGTTTACTGCTCATATGCACTCTTTGGCCAATCAGCAAGCAAATAATTACGATTACAAAGGAAGAAATGCAACTTCAATTATCCACTTGCGAGTCTTATGCGTTTTTCGTTAATTTGGTCTTGATTTTGCGTCACCTCTGGGCTCTGGTTGTAAAATAGCCTGTTGTGAACGAACGAAGATAAGTAGGTTTTCGAACTGACTCATTTTTTTGTTTTTCATTGTCTATTATCATAGCCCGTTCATGGTTTAGCCGCTTACAGGCGCAGGCAAACTTCGGCCCCGTGGTACAAAAGCTGACTCCACTGCTGTACTTTATTCGGCCTCAATCAAGTCTGCTCAAAGGGCTTATACTTAATAACTGCTCGAGCCAAGCTGCCACATAGAACATTTTTGAACAGACGTGGCGCTACAACTTATATAACTTCTTGACGGAAATGTCTATTGGCATATGAATGTAAGTCGGGGATTCATTTGACTTCCATAGGCTTGGGAAACTTTTATAGCTAAAAGTGGTCAGTAAACATAATATCGTGAATTTCCCACTGTTCGGCATCATGCTGTCAATTAGCGATCTGAGACATATTATGGAGTGGATCCGACAAAGGCAAGGGAGACTAGAACGGCCATTTCTGGGATGTAAGTTTTCATCAGCCAGTCATACCCAATCGCGAGGGTTTGAATCCCCGAGATTCGAACCTGGGATGTTTGGTCATTGGGTTAAACATTATACCTCGGCACAACTAACTCGTTGCTTTGTCAAATGTGATCGTGAATACTCATGGAACTGGGGTGTTCATCCGATCTATCTGGGAAGGGCATCAACTTTACCTGGAATTGCCTTGAGGCACGTACTTGAGTGATTTCATGCTGTCGCTTAGCGATCTCATATATATGATAGAGTGGATCCAAAAAGGCAAGAGAGACCGGACTGGCCATTTCTGGCTTGGTTATGACTGGCCGATGACAGCTAACAAGCCAACTATGGCCATTTCGGTCTCTCTTGCCTTTGATAAATGGGCTTTCACCCATCGGTACGGAAATCATTCGTTCCTTTGTGCCTTTGCACTAACTGTTGAGCCCTGAAAGCATCCGCCTAATGGCTAGCGGAAATTTAGTACCAAGAAAGACAAAGGAAGCTGGAATGTCCATTTAGGGGTTAGTGGCCATACTAAACTCCAGGTTTTGGTGACACCCGATCGGAGTGCGTCCGTCTATCCCAATTGAAATCGGTAAGTCACCGAGGCAGTAGCGCAGAGGTCAGAATGTTGGACATCCAACTAAAAACGTCATGGGTTCGAGCGAAGAGGGACGCTAATTCTGCGGCTTGGTATATTTGGCGGAGGATGGCTATCAAATCAAAGATGGCCATCTTTTTCTCACTGTTCCTTATCAGCTATATACATCGCCCAGCATATGCATATATATCAAGAGGTACAATGCATATCGTGTGCAGGCTACAAAAACCTATATGGCTCTGTACTAGATAGAAAGCGCCATTGGCTGAATACATCACGTTCTTTTGTAACAATATATCACCACGTCTTACATATTTGCACTACGGCAGATTACGAATTGAATCGCTTTCAATATATACCCCGCTGGCGCTTGATGGTGCCAAAGGAATTCGTGCATTTTTCTCTTTTTCATATATATATATATATATATATATATATATACATATATATAGATATATATATACTACTCGTTTGTAGAATTGACATTTCCGTGGTTATTTCGCGGCAGTTGATTGTCTTCGACGAAAATTTTCATCGAACTCTAGGGTCTGACCCTGAAAAGTCATGTATCATCCACCTACTTCCATGACTTGCACCTAATAATTTCCGCGATTATTTCCTTGATATATATATATATAGCAGTAAGGGGGTATGACAGCATTTATGGGTAACTTGATACAGAACTGTTTCGGGCTTATTAGCCTTCATCAGCCACGCATAACCCTGAACACCAGCTAGAAGAATAACTTAAACAAACGCACTCACAGACGGCGCAGTTGGTCCACCACTGGTGTCTATCAGATGGGTCATAAACACTTCATCGAACCGCAGTTCATCAGCGACTCGCCACCTGCCATTTGCTGTCATACCCCCTTACTGCTATTATGACTTGGCCGGAATCGGCCTGGCAGGCGGTCACCCGTTGGGGACCTCTGACCACCACATGAACTTTGTTTAGTTCGGAAGCCTATTCGATCGGTGTTCGCACATTCCTGAGTGAATATATACCCGATCAGCAGTGACAGCAAATGGCAGGTGGCGAGGCGCTGATGAACTGCGGTTCGATGAAGTGCTTATGACCCATCTGATAGACACCAGTGGTGGACCAACTGCGCCGTCTGTGAGTGCGTTTGTTTGTGTTGTCCTACCAGCTGGTGTTCAGGGTTATGCTTGGCTGATGAAGGCTAATAAGCCCGTAGTACTCTATGTGCGTGCACTACTTGCCTCAAAGAGCAGAAGAATCAGTTCACTGAGCGCACATTGCGCCGATGTACATGTTGGCCTTACATTTTTTTAAAACTCTCCACTTCTATGTAAAAATATGTCAATCTGGCAACTAACATGGCAAGTTTACACCCAGTTGTGAACCTTCCTAAGTTTTCATATTCAAAAAAACAGATGTAACCTAAAGTACCATTAGTAGTAAAATGCGCAAATTTTACCTATTATTCTGAAGTTGGCCCTTGCTCTTGTTTTATTTCACTGATTTGAAAATTGCTTTTGTCTTTCTGATGACGAAAGAATATTGACATCAACTTCGAACTGTATAAGAAATTACTCAGAACACCGTATGTGGACACGATCGGTGACGAATCCACACTTTATCCTTACATGTTCATGTACTTCATGTCAAGGCTGCATGCTTAATGCTTTTATTATATAGTGAATCGCGTCTTTATCCAATTGTTTACTTCTACTTGGACGAAGAAACAGCTTAAACCTGGTCTGTTTTATTCCAAAGGAGACGAAAATTAACTGGAAACAAGCTATAATTCTGGGGGAGGGTGGCTGTTTCTGATGAAGTCTGTCACGGATCATCGCGCTCCTTGTAATAAAACAACTCCCTACGCACAAATATTAACCCACCTGTCTAAAGCTCTGTATATATTCGAATCCCAGGGACCGATGCACTCCTGACGCACCTCACCGCCTACGACGTCCTCATAATTGCAGCTGCTAAATCCTCATGTATCTACTGCTCTCCTCCCCCCCGCTCGCCCACCCCTGCGCTGAACATTCGTCATTGCCCCTGCGAATTAACTTTAGCCTATTTTTCCAGCGCGCAGGTGGGCAGATGTTCGTATGCTAACATCTGGCTAAATGCACACTTCTTTTTCGGCGAATGTCAGCTGTTAATGTTCTGCGTTTGTGTTCCCACGCTCAGTCCAAACCCGAACTGACTATCCATCGTATTGCCTGATAGGTGGTATCCGGGTGGCTTGGATTAGTCGTGGACCAGGTTTTTGATATCAGGCTCTTCATTTTCTGGATAGCTCGTAAATGTTCATTGTTTGTTTTGGATGATGCTTACTGTTATGCTGCAGCAGGGTGACTTACTTTCTTTGTTGATTGTAAGCTCCTTCATCTATGTGTGCGAACGTATCTCGAATAATAAATCATTTGTTTTCATACTCATTGTTTGATTTTCACCGATTGCTAACAGTGCTCGTTCGTCCCGCTCTGCTGTGGGTCTCATTGTTTCGAGCCCTGACAGTGGCCGCAGAGCGACAGATAGCATTAAAGCAAAGACAGGGGAGACCGGAATTTGACCATTTTTTGGCGCACTAGCCGTCATGATACAGTCATGTCCAACCTAAGTGGTGCCCCACCAGAGGCTTGTATTAACAACCTGCCTAGCAGAAATCGAAGGCTCTATTTTTGAGGCATTTTTAGCCTGTAGACTACTACTGGATATTGAAAACTTATTTTCCCAGTAGCAACTTGGATGATCGCAAAGACAAAATCAATTTAAGCAGACAAAAAAGGCATTAAGGGGGTCATGTTACCATGTTAATCAGGGAGCCGGATGTTACCAATGCAAAGTTTAGTAAATCGCATACTCCAGCTCTTAACATAGGTCACGTTTTGACCGTCGTATATGGACTGCCTTTAGGCAGCGCAAGGTTTGAGTGGTTCGTGCCCAAACAACTACTCGGAAGGACGTTTTGTGGTCCATTTAATGACCCGTAGCTAGCAAGTGTTCAGGAAAATTAAGAACGGAGGAGGCCAATTTGCTTGTTTCAATAGTCAACTAGGCAAGGACTCCTTCATTCTGACTGCCAATTGCTGTTGCGTTCGCCCTATGGACTTGCATGTGCAAATGCATGCAAATTCGCAAACAAAATTAAAAGTAGCCTGCAATTGTAAGGCATCCACCGGACTAGGAATTGGTAAGGGCTTAGTTTGATTGCAAAACAGAAGTTCAGCAGCATAGTATGTTCTTTCGATAGTGTAACGTAGGCGTCTCTTGATGTCGCCCTTAAAGGGCAAGGAGACAACATCAAAGTTTTTAGGAACTAACTATTCAGTTATTTTGGGTCTAAAATGTATTGTATACCTACCTTTTAACTGGGCCACATCCTTGTTTCAGTTTAATGTCTCTGAGACAGGCTATTTCTGCATAAATTGTCCTCTGGAAAAGATACCAGACACTTTATTGCTGTAAGTAAGTAGTTGTGTTGCGGGACGCGTTGTCTGATGGCTAATTTCTATTTAAATATGCACAGCAGGATATACCCAGGCACAGTGCCGCACAAAGTAATTAGCACTGTGTCGTTAACGTAAATTCTGCATATATGCAACCGGTCGCGATGTTGAACTCCACTCGTTTTATGGAAATCTCATTGGATGAAAACTTCCTGTGACCAATGTTTACGCATATTTTTGGTATTATA
Source organism: Ligula intestinalis (assembly GCA_036362985.1). Classification (NCBI taxonomy): domain Eukaryota; kingdom Metazoa; phylum Platyhelminthes; class Cestoda; order Diphyllobothriidea; family Diphyllobothriidae; genus Ligula; species Ligula intestinalis. The sequence goes on from JAYGXS010000008.1 coordinate 22,882,663, forward strand.
AAGTACATTGTTTATTTAACATAGAAAGATTTTAAAATTTCTGAGTATTTAATATGAAAATATGTTAATGCTTCAATGCACTTGTTCCTAATTAATTCCTATATTGTGTTATTTAACGGCATCTCTGTTGTCCTGCTTTTTATTCTCATTTTTAACTAAAAGGTATAATGTGAGTAGTTTGTGTGACCCAAATTCGAAAAATTCCGTGGACGCGCTGGACGGTTAATGCTGTTTAGCATAGGAAAAGCTTAGGTTCCGCCGTGATTATAGCCAACTGAGCTATGAGGACCCCAGCGGGAGCCGTGTGTTTATTTAAAATTCGACTGAATTACCGGACTTGCTTTTTTACAACGTAGAAAATCACCCAATTATGGTAGGGTAACCTGACTGTCACATCAAAAGTTCATAGGTACTTAGTTTAGCATACATCAGATGGTTACTTGGTACACGTAAGAAAAAGGTAAAGGGGATGAGCAATTTGTCTGCATATGAACCAAATGTTTTTTTTAAATTCTCATGTTTGCAGCTTATTTGCAGATGACATTATTTTTACCTTTTTCTGAAGTCGGAACGTATTATATTGGACTGTTTTTATATAAAGGTAAATCCTTTCAGGCATTTTCGTTCATTCAGACATTTCTCGAAATTGCCAACAGTCTCACTGAGAACAAGACAGCTAGCTTTGTACAGTAACTGCGGGCATAAAACCTAGAACTCACTGCAGCAAATGTATATTTTGATTTGTGACAATTTTTTTCGAAACTTGTCTTCACAGAAACAAAAAGTGTAAGAGAACTTATTTTTAATCTCATGTCAAACTAACACATGCATACACAACAAGGTCTTTTGGTAAAAATGGTCACTATGACTGTTTCCTGTGGCAACTTAAAATGAACAAAAAAGAAAATCCTCACAACGAAATTTAACGTTGCCCAACATTGAATGCGTAGGCGACGGAATTCTATTTCCGAACAGAGTAGTCAACTGATAAAGCAATTCACGTTTAAGGTGATCGAAAAAATGGACAAAAATACCCCAATGAATAAACTGCTGTGAGAACCATAGTTTGACCATCAATATAACATTAAAAAATCAGAATCTAGTTCCTGCACAGGTCAGATTTTATCGATCTTTATGAAGACAGTTTCTAGGTTTTTCAGGAAAGCAGTCGTTTATGCAGGCATGAGTACACGGTAGGCTCTTTCGCTTCCAGGAAGAAGCAAACGTCTTGTTCATCTTTCAAAAAAAATAATGCAAGAGTGACGATCAGGAGGATGTGGCGTGAAAGAGGACGGAAATTAGGCTTCCGATGTTAAACGGCACGCATGAGCAGACTTGACTTGGCTGTCAACAACTATTGCATATTTCCTATCTAATCCCCATTAAGATAGCAATATATAAACCATTAAAAATGTTCTAGGTCTTGTAAATATTGCTGTAAATGTATGCTAGACGGTGTCTATTTTTTAAGGTTTTTTTTTTAAAATAAAAAAATGTGCGCTGCAAATAAGTATTCGCGGCAGTGGTTATTGAGGTTTTGTCGTCTATTTTTTTACAACCAGGCAACAGCTCATAAAAATATATAGTTAATTAAATTCAGTGCAGCATGCATCGACGCAATGTCTGCGTAGGTGGGACCAACAACTCGTTGACATAGAACACACATCCTCGCGTGTGTGGTGTTTACGCTTGTTAACTACAGTATTTGCTTGTATATCTGGAAGTGACACAAAATAGACAGTTTCTGCTTATTTCAAACATAATTTTCCGCTAAGGTATTGCTAACAAACTGTTGTTGTTCATCATATATTTACACTCTGCACACAAAATGTATTTAAGACTAAGCTGCGCGCTGAAAAATTATATTTAAAAGGAGATAATTACATTATTAATCCTATCAAGATGAAAAATGTTCCCCGGCTTTTAAAACCTATCACCGTTTTTTCCTATTTTGAAGTTGCTGAACTAAAGGGTTTGCTTTTCTCAGAAATAAAAATATGCATCTCCGTAAATTGTCTGCCATATAAATAAACAGCGTGTGCTATATGAGATAATGTTGATGATATTTTTTTACCAACCTAAAACTCTTACAAGACTAATTAGTAAGAGTGTATTTAAAATATACTTCCCTATTTCTCGCAGTATGTTTTTTTTTAAAAAAACGTTGTGATTTATTTCTTAAGAATGTCGTTCATTAGATTATGCTAATATTTTTGAAAGGCTGTTAGTGTGGCTGAGATTACTACACCCGTACAGCAATAGGTTTCTAAAGACAGCTAGAGGCCATAAAACGTTTCCTAGTGATGATTTTAATGCAATTATTCAAACTAAAAATTGTGTCAATATTAACTAGCCTGTCTTGATATCAATAAAGAGCGTCGAAGCAATTGAAATGATTAACAAAGCTCATAAAAAATTGGTATTTTTATCATATATCAACCACTTGCTTGAGCCCATTAATTATGCTTTAGTTGTACAGTTTGCCAACTAACAGCTGGGGAACATGAGTATGACTATCGTGAAGTTTTATATCATGGTTCATGATCATCCTTTGAGTAAAACATCTGCCTTGAAGAATGGTCATTTACAGGATGAACCTGTGAGGAATTATTTAAGGGGTCACGTGGCTATTAAAATTCCTTTATTTTAAGTATGATACCATGGTTTGTGGCCTGGAAACGTCATATACCCAACTGCAGCGCCCAGGCTTGGCATGAATGCCGAAAAAAATTTAGGCTTGATTGAGATATGTATGTGACTTTCTTATGGTAGCATTCGCACGTGAGCACGATTTATGAGTGCACAGAAGTAAAGTGTCGATATAGCAATAGACAAGGTGTACAAAACTTTGAGTAGGGTACCTGAGGTTGTTATGCAGTGGCAGAAGTTTACAGATACTGCAGAATTAGCAACGTTTGCGTATAATGGAGGTCTCAGGAAAGACTGACACACTAATGCGAAGTAAGGAATTGGTCTCAATTTGAAAATAATTTTGACGCGGCCTTTAGATTCATAATTAAGCTGCCGATATGCAAATATGATCTTAATGTTTCCCAAAATACAGCATTCTGCTTTATGCCCAGAGACTCAGAGGCAGGCTCTTAAAACCCCATCTCTGTCTGTGACTATTCAACGGCTTAGCATTACGTTTTCGGAAGATAGTTTTATTTAATTGCCATATTCCCAACCATGCTTATAGAGATGTAGATCCCTCATCATTCTGAGGTCTATTCAAATTAAAACATAGATACACATTCAAAATGAAACGCACTTCATCGGAGGTGACAGAATCTAACAAGGGCGACAGTTGGTAAATTCGACTAACGTTTCACACCCTGTTTTCTTTCTACAATGATCTAAGTCTTCTCACTGCGCTACTCTCCTTCAGATTATTTTATTCAGCGCTATGGAGAAGGTGTATTTATGTACTTGGAAATGTTGTTTAAAGGCAGTTGAAGCATTTGGCCGACATTCTTTTGCCTCAACGGGAAAATCTGCGCAATTAATCCTCCATGGAGCGTTTTACTGGTTGCTCCCTAAGGTGTTAATTTTAGTTCACAGGGTGAAACTGTGGGCTGCATTTCAGTTACAACAAAATAATTTTTTTGAAATTCCCATCAAAAGAGGTGTGTGCCTTTAAAAGATAATTGCGTTTTTGTTCCTCCCTGCATTAAAATAGAAATTTCACAAACCAAATGATTCCTCTAACTTTGTAAACATTACGTTCACTTTTGCATTTTAAAAAACAAACCTAGTTCTTAAAATGTTGTTCTGGATCCCTAGTTGACCCTAAAGTTCTTGCAATGCATACACTTCGGCAAACATTCATCGGAAATTATTATGATTCAAACACAAAGAGTTATGGATAACATAGTAAAATAAAAAGTATTTTTTGTCTTCAAAAGCGGCTTCTGACGCTGATGTAAAGTTTCCTTTTTCTGTTGTCTCGGTCCACTTCTTAACTAGAAGACACTTGTAGATTTCAGGCTGTCAGTCATTGCAACTGTTCTTCTAGGAGATCGGGTTTTTATTTGTATTACTTAAAGTTCCTCCATCTTTACTAGCCTTTTATGACACCTGTCATTAAACAAGACATCTAAATTCGGTTGTCATGCGTGGATTGACTTTTGGCATTTGAGGCAAAATTTGGTTTCGCACTCATTCAGCCCTGCAAAAATCCACTCTGCCTAACTATTGCGGAGTTTTCTAAGTTTCCTTCTCATCCCATTATCCCTTAGTTGCTTCACTTTGGAACTTACTCGATTCCCAAATCTTTGTAGTCTTTCCATTTATATTGAATACATTTTAACTCAAATGTGTGTAATTTTTTATTCAGTTCTTCAACTATGGTGCACTTCAGGATATCGTATGAAAGCATTCTTCCGGTCATTTTAAGTGGTCAATTATTATCACTCTGCAAAATCACTGTAAGAGAACGCGTCTATGGATTGCACTTACATGCCATCAGTATTTTTACTGTCTTATAAATCCAGTTACGACATTTTGCCATGTATAAGCAATTTCCTGGTTGCATTTTTCGTCAATATCTATGACGTTTTTCCGCTTCGGGCAACAAGCCATGTCGCATATCTCTTGCTTTACGTCGACATACCCACGTTCCAGAATGCCATTTCTGACATGATATCTTAAGTGTAACGTCAAGGGATTCCAAAAAAGATGGAAAAGACACTTTCCTTTCATAGGCGTACCGTTCTGTAGAATTCATTGATTCTGTCAGTTAATCTCTTCAGCAATACAAGAAACGAAGTACATTTTTAGTGAGAAAGTTAACGTTTATTTTTAAACTAAAGTGCACATTTGTTTCTTGCTCTTTTTGAAATTCGAGATCAGCTGTTTTTTTCGGCTGTTGGAATAGCCGGCATAACCAGTGCTCAACATCAAAGTATTCAACAAAAATCTGGAGCTCTGCATTCATTGTAGAGAAGATAGTCGTCTGTATAGTCTGATGTAAGCAGAGGAATAGTCAAAACGGCACATTACGCCAGACACATCCCGCTCTAAAATTATCGGCTGCATAGCGTAAAGTCGGGTGTTATTTGTCAGAGTTTAAGACAAAATTGCTTCTCACAACTACTCATCTAAGTGGGCATTGCTGCAGTCAGAGCGTGATAAAATTCTGCATCAAAGTCATGCATAATATGCTATTTACAGTTAAGTTTCATTTTTGGTTTTTTTCGCATTTGTTATTTGCAATTACCCTGGAGCATGTCTAACTGACATTGAATGACACAACTGATTCGATTTTTTTCTCTTCCATTTAGGGCAGGGTTGCTGTGGACTTATGGATGGTAGAAAAAAGGTGATAATTGTACATTACGGGCACCAAAGAAAAAAAAGAACGATACTTCTTTGTTTATAAGAACTTTTTTGGAACCTTCTCTCCAACAAAAAGTATTTTCATGTGTACAAACCGCATTTTACCCCAGTCAATGTTACTGCGCCATTGCCCATATCCAAGCATGTTAGGACCCCATATAAAGAATGTGAGAATGAATAATGGACTAAATTTAATTAATCGCCGACAAGGACCGTTCGCGATATAATACGCTTGTACTAATGAATATGTTTAATTTATCAGCAGCAAGTTGAGTGTTGATGTTCGGTTGAAAAAAAGGATAAAGAAGAGGAACATTGATCACTGCTTCGTCAATTTGGGAAATATAGGAAGTCTCTCCAAAAAACTGATCACTGATTTTAATATTTTATGTTAAAGAATAAAAGTGAAAGCTAAGGCAAGCCTGCCAAGGAATAACTGGTCGTGTAGAAAATGAGATACAATCAAGATTTATGCGTCAAGAGGCTTATTCACCTGATGGTTCGGGTATTTGGTGATGCAAGCAAATTGATTGTGGTATTTATTGATTGCAAATAATTTTGAAAACCTAACCTGGATGCTTGTATCTTCCATCGGTACTTCATTTATCTCATTATTAGATGTGGTAGTGCGATGTTTTAGCGTACTCAAGCAATCTCCTGATTTAGTTTTAGACGCTTCCCATAGCCTTCCTTATGCATTAATTTCTATGCCGTTCTTGCATCGCGCGCGTCACCGTTTCCGACACATCTTTCGCTTTACATCGACAAATCCATTTCCACCTCATAACTTCAACATAAGTTGTCAGAAATCCACAAGGGGTCCCCTTAATACGTGTTAAGATTTATATAAGCCAACACACTCTATGTTAATCTGTTAAATCGTTCTAGGGATACATTGATAGCAGGTGAAATTTTGTTTTTTAAAATAAAGTGTAGTTCTCTTTAAAGGGTAATTATATTAGTTTTGTTTCATTCTGAAATTCGAGATCTCCTTTTTTTCTGATGCTTAACCGCACAGTTCACTTTCACAAATTCCCCCCACACTAAATTACATTCCTATAGGCATTTATTTGAAAATGGGCTTCCATTCTGAAGAACAGAAGTCTGCACATTCTAGTAATAGCTTAAGTAGTAAGCGGAATAATGTATACGACAAACCACGCCAGACATTGTCAAGCATCCTGCCCTAAAATGGTCGGCTTTATAGGGTAACGTCGGATAGCATTGTCTAATTTCAAGATTTTATCTTTTTTTGACAATTGCTCATGTAAATGGGTGTTGCTACAGTCAACGCGTGATAACATCCTGCATTCAAGTACTACATAGCACCCACTTAACTCTCCAAGTTTTGTTTTCCAATTTCTTTTTTAACTGTGTACTAGACAATATCCATGCATCGTGTTTAAATGATATCGGCTGCCACACACAACTGACTCGACGGTTTTGCGTTCGCGGTAGGGTTGTTTTTGACTCAGGCGGGTGGTTACTGTGCGGCCGTGGAAGGAAATAAAAATCATACTTCTTTTTTTTAAAGAGCCTTTATCGACAGCTTTTGTTCGGAAAAAGTAACGCTCATTTTAACAAGGCAGATTTTTTAACACAATACAAATGCAATAAGGCAATTTCCCACATCGAGGAGAGTTGGAACGCAATATTACAGATTGTCAGAATTCCTGAGCGAGTGTATTTTACAAATCTCTTTAATAGGAACACCCAACTTATGATGGGCCCATGCTAATTTATCTTTTTTAAATTACTCAACAACAGTAGGCTGCATACACTGCTCTTCCGTGTACTAACTGGCCTGCAATTGAGAAACATAGAACACTTTACAGCAATCAGTTGTATTATTAGATAAAGAGGGATGACAGCAAAAGCCAAATTACCTTGCCTAGGAATAAGCATCATAAGTTGGATATAAGTGCGCGCGATCCAGCAGTAAAAGCTGGTAATGGTAGTTTACTTGTTTTAGGAGTTGTTACAGATAAACAAACCCGTTGCAAGATCGCCCTAACTGAAGAAAATTGAACTTACTACAGTGCTTTTTTAAGCGCCCGTTGTACTAATTTTACCATTAAGGATGATTACGAGGTGACAGGTTCTTACTTATTTAGTTCGTGGCGCCCAAACGAGAAGAACGATGCAATCAACCCGACAAAGCAAAGGGAGACCGGAATGACCGTTTCTGGCTTGTTTGCGTCATCAGCCAATCATACTCAATCTCAAAGATTGAAACACCCGAGATTAAAACCCGGACATTTGGCCATTTAGGTTGGCACTCTATCATAGTACCACGTGCTCACTGCTCTGTCAGTTGAGATCGGGATCTGATGAAAATATTGTTTTGTCGATCCAGTAGAGGAACAGTTAAGTTCCGTTTTGACTAGCATCTGACGACTAGAACCTGTGCAGGCAGTCACATAGTGAATATGAGGATATGATGATGAAATGGATCCGATAAAGTAAACGGAGGTCGTAATGACCACTTTGTTGCTTGTTTGTCGTCATCAGTAGTTATATTCAATCTCAAGGTTGGTGCACTTGAATTTGAACCTGAAACCTTAAGTAATTGAGTTTACCAATCTATCATTGCACCACGGACCTTTGCTTTGTCGGTTGAGATCGGGATATGATGAATATATGGGCATCGCCAATGTGTTAAACGAACAATTAAAAACTGTACACCTGCGCATTCCCAGGCCGACAATTTTCTCTAGGGAAGCAACATCTCGGAAAAAGCATTAATTAATTAACTGTATCCGGAGGAAGTATACTTAATTTAGCATGAAGAAGGTTAGTGTAACCGTCGCTGGTATGGCCTTTTATAAGCGAATGACATACCGATCAGGATTTCAGTAACCATGAAGGCGTTAGTGATTGGAAGCAAGGCTTTCGCCAGACATTTCTATTCGACTGCAACTATTTAATCCATTTTACTACCTGCAAAGTGTTCGTCTTCGTTTTTTTTGTAAAAAGCTTTCAGCCAGTCTTAAGCGGTTAATCCTTTTGCTGTAAATTCTTTCAAACAGGACGATCAAATTTGCTACATTATCAACATGTCCTCCGCACGCCACGTGCAACAGATTCCCGAAACATCTGAAATGTATTTTCAATTTTAAAAATTATGCAGGTGGGGTTGGAAATGTGATTAGTCTACAGACTCATCTCAAGTTATTTCCGTGAAGACAGGCTAGCAGGTTTTAAAGAAACATACTTCTGGCCGCTGGCATTTTATCATTGACTTCAGCTGACCTAATAAATGCAAATATACACTTTAAAACAAATGAACATAACGTTCTTTCTTTTATGCGTTTTTGGAAATGTGCACCTTCTTCATATCGTATACCTCCGGTTAAAAAACGTTTCTAAAATGTCGAAGAATTTTGAAATTTGGTGACGGTTAAACGCACGCCATATACATTCTGTCTTACAATAAGTTTGTTATAAGATATAATGCCAAAAAGACTGTGAGCTCGAGATTTCAATGTTTACGGCATTTGCCTCTGACCGGAGGAACGCGATTTCTAAACTTGAGTGTGGCAGCAATTACAGCAGCAACACTGAATTTGGGTATCATTACATGATGACGGCAAATAAGCCAGAAATAACCATTGTGGTGTCCCGTGTCTTTGTCAGTTCTTTCCTTCTGTCTATAATTATTTATATTTGACATGAGGCAGAACTTATATGATTTTCATAAAACTTCACTGCGGATGTGGATCGAATTGTGAGCGGCAAAACCAAACGGACGTATGCGTTGCTTTAAAAATGCATACTTCATGGTCCTAAAATATCTCATAATTAGTACTTTTTAAAACCAAAGGATATCCGTTTTTCGAATTAAAATTTTTACCAAAGCGCATTCTGCTCCAAACGTTTATACCGAAGAATACTTTTGATAAGTTTTTTGCTAAGAGATATTGGAATGTGTGTATATAACAGTGAAAAGCATTGATAAAAAAGCATACTTCTGAAATGATAGCCTTTTGACACTAGTAGCCAGCTAGTATACAAATGTCTCAATAATTGCTCTCTAAGTTTACTTTACTTGCAGCATTTTGACACGACTAGTGATCATTTTTATCAGCAAAACGGCTAAGAAAGCACTTTTACTCAAGTTCATGTTATACGCTGCTTGCTTATATTGCAGAAGCAACCTTAGTGGAAAATGTATAAAATTTAGCCTCTTCGACGCCGTAAGAAAGAAGGAAAATGCAATTTGACAACGTCAGTGAATCACACTTTTCCGAAGAAGCACTTATCTTTTCTGCTTTATACTTTCGCTTGTCTATGTTTGACGTTCCAAGGATTTTTTTCTGTTAGTACGTTGTCTTCTGTTTAAACTGCATCTAAAATTATCTGCAAGTTACTGGAATTTTCGTGTGCCTGGCCTACCACAGGCCACTGGCTAGAGAGAGCAGTCGGGTGTAGGGTATCACATCGCATGTCCCAACTCTAATCGTTACTACACAAGGAAGACTGGACACATAATGTGATCGTGCAAACGCAGCCTAAATACAGGTTGAGTGTTGGCTTGACAGATTCTGAAACAGGACCTGGCTTCAGCTACGAAATCGGTCACAAATTATATTTCACAGCCGCGAAGCTAATCGCCCAGGGGCAGAAACAAGACAAGCCGGAAATTGACTGGAGACTGGGCCTCCGATGAGAATTTAATCAACCGGTGTATAAAAAACTTTTTTTGAATAAAAACATAATTTGCTTAATTTGGCTGCTGTTTGTCTTTGTCATTTTAGTATATTTCATAAACGAAGGAACATAAGTGAACATTTATCTTTCTCAAGGACATAAGACACTTGAAGAAAAATAGCAACTAAAGATATCGAAACGCATAGCTTGCCACCTAAAAAAGCTGTAGTTAGACACTTATTTTTGCTGCATTGCATTTTCTGTGAAGCAAGTAATTTTCTGTGTACTCGACGTAGGTTAATGAAACGGTCAAATGTATGGCCTATTACGCGCAAATGACCCAACGATGAGGATTTCAATATCGCTCAAGCTGTAGGTGATTGTACGCAAGCGTTTCGCCAGACTGCAATTATTGAATCCGTCATGCCGTCTGTAAAGGCATCTTCGCTGTTTTTTTGCAAACAGCTTTCGGGTTAAAACATGTACCCAATTCCTTTGCTGTTCAAATCTGTCGGTGAACATGATCGAATTTGCTGCATCATCTGCAAATTCCGGCGCGCCACATACAGTAGACTCATGAAAAGTCTCAAATGCGTTTTTGGCTCAAACAAATTACGTAGGGAGAGTTGGCAACGTGATTAACAAACAGCCTTATCTCAAGATATTCCACTAAGACTGGTAACTGGCTTTTGAGAAAACATTTCCTGGCCGCAGGGGAAATGTTTACTCAAGTAGTGCGCATATACTATTGATTTTTGCTGACAAAATAAATGCCAATATATGCTATAGAAAAAATGAAACAAATATAATTTCTAGTCTGCCTTTGCTTAATTTTGCGGCTACTCCAAATCATGTACTGTCGGTTCAAACAAGTGTTTCTTAATTGTCTCAAAATTTTGAATCATGGTGGCCTTTGAAACTTCGAAATCTCCAAAATCCAGGGTGCATACTTCTGTCTTAACATAAATAAATATTCCCTTATGAGGTGAGGAAGATGTTATATAGTTTTCGTGAAAGTTTGCTGTAGATGTGAAGCAAAGTGTAAGCAACATTAAAAATGGATAGATATGTTGCCTGCTAAACGGACACTTAATGACCTGAAAATATCACATTCTAGTACTTTTTGCAACTGAAATATATCCGTTCTTTAATGACTACATTTTAAGGAAGCGCAATCTCCTCCAAGAATAAAAAATATATAATATTTTCGTTCAAGTTTTGACTTAAAATTACTGGAATATATAAAAAGTATTGTGACTGCTGCATGTAAAAAACCAACGTTTTTAAAAGTTTGATCATTACTCGCATGTTGGCGTGAACGCATTTACAAAAATTTAAAACGAATAGTGAACAGCATTAGGCATAGTCAGCACTTAAAATAAGTATAGAAAGTACAAAGTGTTTGTCAAGACAAAATACATTTTTATTGATTATCCATAGTGGTTGGCCAAAGCTACCAAACTGTTCCTGAATATTACATCACAGCCACGAAGACGACTGGCCACGACAGAAGCAAGAATTGCTGACACTTTATTGTGACGTGAATCTCTGATGATAACTCAGTCAATCGCTTTAGCGAAACATTTTTTAGAAAAAAAATAATTTGCTCGAGGTGGCAGTTGTTTGCCTTGCTCATCGTAGCAACTTTCATAGAAAACACAAAATAAATGGAAACCTTTCTTTTCTCTGTCAAATAGAGCTATACAGCGAAGGTTAACTACCATAAGATGACGATGTCCTAAAACGTGCATATTCACTTCCATCGGTGATCTAAGTATATTTTTAACACACCTCGCTGTAGACTGTAGAAAGGCACTTTTCTTCGCGTTACAACCTTGGTACTTACCGAAATTTGAAGCTGCAGTTCATTTTCATTCCTTACGTGTGTTTTTATGTCAAAACCTCGACGAAAAGCATTTTTAAGTTACTATAGGTGTCACTTGTCTGGTTTATCAATCCATGAAGTAGGATTTTGGTCTTCTGTCCAGGCCGCATGTAATTATTTTATCCCCCATACCGCAGTTAGTACTTATGCTTCTGTCTTTATTTTCTTAACAGCGTTCGGGTTAAAACAGGATGATAGTCGTACTGCCATCCATCCTTTTAGACAGTAAGCCAATTGACGTTTCTACACAATCTGCAAAGTCCTATGTGGCACAAACATGTCAAACAGCCCATAAGCCCTAAATCTTTCTGTTTCTGGTAGCCCATAGATCGGGCGTAGCCCAAGAAGGTGGTTCTACCTAAGTACACATTGACGCAGTTCCGAAACAGAAACAGTCGCGTGGGTTTCTACGCGTGACAAGAAGCGTGAGATCGACAGTTGCCCATTCTTCTTTGCACACCTAGTGGTGTTATCTTTCCACAGTAGCTACACATAGATTCACTGCAGTAGTTTATAAACTGCTAAAGATAGTTCAGTGCTGGCTTTATGACAATCAGCTGCGTCTTGTGATTTCATTTATTGATGTTCTGTCAACCTTACCTGCAGAAAGGTTCACCCAGACTGTCGGTAGCATCAAACGAGCAAATCTGTTCTTTTCCCTTTCCCCCCAAACCATCTCCGACCGCTTCCACTGAAGCACTTGTGAGGAGCACTTTGATTTTGCGTGGAGAGGGAGAGGCAGTGAAGGCATAAGTCAGTGCTGTGAAAAGTTTACAACCCAAATTCCTGCCTGAATCCGAATTGTGTTGACCACTAGTGGAAGCGCTTGAAGGAGTTATCTGATGCTATGTTGACAAGTCATTAAAGTAAATGAGCTAACTGCTAAGGCGAGTTTAATATAACACTTGATCGTGCACATCGTATAGAAAATGGGAGGTATTTCAGCCAGTGTTTCGGATCAACCCGATGACGTCAGCAGAAGATCGAAGAACTGATGTTTACTACTTGGTGCAAACAAAGTAGGCCTGAACCGTCGCTCTCAATGTCCGCATTTTTGGACATATTTCGAAGAGACCAGCAGAGGGTTATAAACCCCGCTATGTAAACTACTACGGTATCAGAACTGGTTATCAGACAATTCTATTGGCGCCAGCAACGTTGCTGTGCCGTGAATACATAGCGTGTTGTGTTGCCGAAACTGCTGCATTTAGGCACAAACGGCAAACAAAGTGAGAGCTATTGCATTTTGATCCTATTTTTTTCATCTGCGCCTTCCTTTCGGGAGTGCTGTCTTTTCATCAATGTCCCCGTTGGGAACCCAGGATAGTTATGACTATTTCGGGCATCCGGAAGATTTCTGAGCAGATGCAGCGTTAACCAGAATTCTCAAAAGGTCTTTTAGATGCCAATAAATTGCCCCAATTAGGGCTGTGCCATTTATAATCATCCAAAGGAATCTCATGAGATTCCAGCTACCGCAGGTCGAGTTTACCTTTGGCCGCCTGCAAATATTTTATTCCAGAAAAATTGACTGATTACATAGTATACGTTTTTTTCTCACTTATCGCTCATGTTTCTTTAAACTGCAATGCAAATTGTGGAAAACAGAAGCAAATGTCTTCCTTATTGTACTTGTTTGGTAGACAGCTATGTCTTCTTCAAAGTGCACTCTGTAAGAAAGGCTAACCTCAAGGTCAGAAAAACTGTCAGAAATAACGAATAATTTGCAACGCTACATAATCCATACATGCTGTCTGAAGGAAATTGCATAATACTTTAGAATGTGAAGAAAATGCCCTTTATAGCGCATAAAAATTCGGAATAGATATGGATCAATTTGTACGCTTTAAAGCCCACATAGGCAAACTCAAAAGAATGACATTTTGTGAACGCACGTTTCATGGCCGTAAAAAATATAACAATTAAACATTTTTTTAAATCTCAAGGCACACTTTTAATAAGGCTTTCTTTTTGACCAAAGGGTTATAAGAATGAATTTTTCTGAGCATATGTATAAAAATATTTTTAATTCAAAAGATCTTTTAATATAAATTGCAAAATACACGTTAATTAGGCAGCCATTTTTCTACAGATAATTATTTTTTTGCAAATTATCAGAAACGGGCTAATACAAAAGCCGGCATTCTGACATTAGTGATTTATCCTGCATTGTAGTAACTATTGCCAGGACAACTGACTGCTTAAAAATTCAAATTATTGAATTTTCCTAAACTGATACTTTATTTGGCAAACTCTATAGAGGGTGGGGAGGGATAGATCAATAATTTACTTTTAACCACTGTTAAATATCTAGTTTTACAGGTTCCTGAAGGCAGTTTCAAAACAGTAAGGACAGGAAGTGGTTCTTCGGCAACCCTTTTTAAAATTCCGATAAGAAAACATAAAACGCGAATTCACCGGAACAAATATCAGCTTTTCTTACTATAAATAAAAAGGCCTGGGAAAAAAGAAATGCATTATTTTTTTCAAAAAACTTGTATTTTTTTATTGACGCAAGAAAAAATTTGCATGTTTAGTGCATGCAACTAGCCTACTGAAGACTACAAAGCATCCACCCTACATATATCAATCATTCAATTCCGACGAGGCAGTGAGGTGTTCCATGAGCATGAGAGTTCCGTATATTAACACTTTTCAACTACGCTGCTTTTTACTCCAAATATTTCTGAATGTCCGGAAAACAGACAAATAGAGTATATGGTTGCTGGGCTGGGTTGACAAAGTTTTTCTACACGATTGCATGCCTTTCTTGTCTAACCATTCAAAACCACTTGTGGCAAGATGCTCACCCAGTGGTTACAGGACTCCCTCGTCCCGTTATGTCTTGGGACTTACACCGGAGCTCCAATAGCAGTGACACAACGGATAGTTGTGTAGGCAGTAAAAATACCGACAAAAACAAGAAAGGCTGGAGTGCCTGTTTCTGATTTACTAGCCATCACCAGCCAGCTACAACACCCGATGCTGGAAACTGTGCAACGTGCTCAGAAATATTCGCACTGGTGGCTGAGAGCACACTGCTCAGTTATGCGACCAATCCTCTCGGCAAATCAACAAGCCCATAGCTTTGTTGTTTAAGTCTATGACTACTGATCAGTAGGCCAGAGTGTCATGCCTCCGGCGCATAACACCTGGGGTTGAGAAGAACCAGCAAATGGTGACTAATAAGCCAAAAAACAGCCATTTTAGTTAATATTTTCTTTGGTGCTAATTTTATCCTGACGGTACTACTATTTGCCGTGCAGCTCGAGCTGGACCACAGGGCAGTAGGGGACGAGTGAGTCCTATATACGACGATTTTGTTAATCCCGATTGAAACCGACAAGCGAGTGAGCCCGATGATCAGTTTTTAAGGCTTTTACCTGCCAATGCACACGTCACGAATTCTAACTTCATATGATTCGCCATCGGGGACTAGTTGGGTGCTAACTGTTTGTAGCCAGGAGTGGTCATCACCATTTCTCTTAACCTTACCAACATTGGCTTTCTCTCCCGTGTTAATGGAGGAACTTCTTCTTTCCATAAACATCTAAACACCGTGTATGTCACCAGTTCACGGAGTTAATTGCACATTTATGTAGCAAAATAATTACTATGTTACGTTGGGGAATCTCAAGACGTAGTTAAGTATTAGTAATCGGTAAGTGTGGAAGCAAAAACATCAGAAACATTTGAAAAAGGGGTCAGTTCTGCTCAGATCACATACAATTTTAAACAAGTGTTTTTAAAAACTACAAACGTTGTTAAGGGAAACGTGTGATCTAAAACACTGACAATGTCAAAGTCTATTCTGAATGCTTTACGAGCCTGTTTGATATAGGCCGAGATAAATGGGCCATCATATGCGTGGCATATTTATACACTGTTGTTAGAGCAAAAGTCCGTTTGTTCTAAAAAGGGACAAATATTGCTCATTATGACACTCATAGTATTGCCGGCAAAGACAAAGAAGATGAGCATGGTCATTTCTAGCTTATTAGCCATCGTCGGCCAGTGATACCCAAACTCAAGTGGCAAAAAAGTCTCCCTTTTCTTTGCTGGCAATACTATCTACGCTATGTGGCTGATGTCAGGGACCGAAAAGAGAGGCCCAAGGCAAAGTGCGACAAATAAGTTATTTAATCGGTGAGTTAAGGTGCATCGGTGAATTTTCTTGAAAGAGTATTGAAAAGAAAATGGTTCCAAGGAAGCAGATGAACATATGGTATATCGAAGGCCGCATCAAAGGGCAAATGTATGCACACTTATATGTTTTTATGGCGTAACACCCGTAAAATAGCTCGATCTCGAGTTCTGTTCTCGTACATCTTGTCAACTCGGATTACCGAGTCTATTCTAACGAAGCTTTGGAAGTTCTCTTCAGGACAACGGCCAGCAAATCCAAGAAATATCTCAATGGTGCTAACAGCTGTTGATCAGGGACGATACGGCTAGCGAATACAGTGCTATGTAGTCAGAATATGCTAATACAAGAACCCTTACTTCCGTAGCTGGCGCTGAATCCACGTGGCGATCAAACAGTGTCCCCAATTCATGGTGGTACTAATGTACTCTGCGCACGTGGCAGTAACGTTTACTCCCTGCACTCAACCCATGACCAATACTCAAGGCATTTATGTATCGTATAAAGCCAAATATAAAAGTTCTTTTTTAGCACGCAGCATGGAAAGTGATTTGATTTATCTGTACAGTCGTTATAATATTCTTGCTTTTATGTCGAAGTATGCTTGCTTAGCCAATTAAAAATTTACTGTCACAGGAGAGCCTTTTTTTATAAAAAACTACTAATATTCTAATTGTTCTTGATGTCTCTTCAGAGGTTTTCACTTCTCAAAACGAGCTTGGAACAGTGTAACGTCAGGGACTGTTTTATAAACTTTTTAAATATGGACAACTGTAGGACAAACTCTCGTTCGTGTATGGGATACCTCGGCAGGATAGGGACATATAAACACCCACCAATACAGATTTTTTTGTATCATATCTTATCAAAATTAAACTAGCTATACAGGATAAGGCTTAAGGTTAAGCTTCAGTCAAGGTCAAGACAATTTACTACTGTTGATATTTATAACAATGAATACAATAGATCCGCATCTGCCCCTGCTCTCTGACTGTGTCTCTGATTACGAATCCGCAATGAATCTCGAAACGTTGGGCGAATAAAAATATTGTCCCGCGATCGGGTATTCTTCTTCTTAATGGATACATAACAAACATCTGAATTTTTGTTGTTATAAATCTAGCTGATTTCTTATTTTCATACTAAGCAAAGGTTCCATACCATCCTCGCCTATTTCGAACTTTATTGGGCATGAAAACACATTTGAGCGTTGCTTGGTAGAACGACAAATGACAAAAGTTAACTCACAAGCATACGCATAGGAGAAAATTAGATGCCTGCGTTGCTTACATGGTTTTTCATATTTGACAGTGCAAGCAACAGGGGGTGTCACCAAAATCCTGTTTATATCTTGGTATGTCAAATGACCACTATCCAAATTTCGTTTCTGGGATACGGCACTTAATGCGTGTGTAAGACTACTGCTATCAATACAAGCGAACATCCGTGTACCAGGAAGCAATTGAGAAGGAGAAGACTCGATCGCTGGGACAATATGTTTATACGCCTGACGTTTCGATATCCGTCGCAGATGTTTCATCAGAGAAATGATTAGCAGAAACAGGTTAAGCATGCACACAATTTTGCAGTATTTATAGGACACACTCATTTCTGCAAGCATACAGTGACAATTAACGTTAATTGCCTTCTTATGCGTGGATTGCTTGTTGGGCGGCACGCGGGCTCTGACCTGTTGAATCTTCGTCACGGGTGGGGAGCTCGGGCAAGACGATTGCTCGGCCGTCTGGCTCCCCGGTGTTGGCGTACGATGGGGTGGTAGCCTGTCCGTTGCTAAAGTGATGACTTGCTTTGGCCAAGTTGAATCTCAGGATTGAATATGGAGTGGGCAAGTCATCGCACTTGTTAATGCATTTTGGGCCCGTAAACAATGATTCAAGTAGTTCTCGGCTCACCCGATTGTCACTTCTTGCGAGAATTTTGGCCTCATCAAATTTGATTGTGTGGCTGGGTCTCGTCGAATGAGCCGCATCCTGAGAATTGGCATCATTTCGCCGTACTGCTGTTGCCTGTTCGATAATTCGCGTCCTGAGAAGTCTCTCTGGCAGACTATGGCTGTATGCTTGCAATAATGACTGTGTCTCATAAATAGTGCAAACTTCTGTACATGCTTAACCTGTTTCTGCTACTCATGTCTCTGATGACGATTCCATGACGGAAATTAAAACGGCAGGCAAATAAGCATATTGTCCCAGCGATTGAGTCTTCTTTTTCTCAACTACTGCTATCATTATCTATATATTCATGTATCTGTATAGGCATTTCCTATAAAGGACGCATCTTGCCATTTTCAAAAAATTAGTCTACTGTCAGCTAGGGCATGCGCAAACGAATGACCCTTTTGCGTGCTGCAACTGATATTCTAACGACTCTAAACCCTGTGGCAGGGAATAGCCTTTTTCATCTTTTGTCTCTGGGGAGTAGCATGTTGCCTAAAGTGTTGACCATTTGCATCGCAGAAACGTCGGCAGACGCCAGATAAGAATATGCGTTTGCACAGCTCATGTTTAAAAAACGTTTATCATAGTTTCCATCAGATGTATTTTTTAAGCCGTCAAACAATAAACTGGTTAAGATCAGGAAATTGTTTTCAAATTTTCGGCTGTCAGAGCATTCGGCAAGGATCGGCTTGTTATCTGCCGACTCACAGCAAAGTTGCAATTAGGAAGGGTTTCGTTTTAAATTCCCCGCGTTGCTACTTTAAAAAGCTTTGTTCTTGATAACACTAGGCGATGCCATCTTACTATATCAATCCGCTTTTCAAAAATAGATATAAATTTATGATTAACTCTGAAAAATCTGGTATCAGGAGTAGCTTTTGCAAGCAAAGATGCGTGCGCTTGTGTCAATTTACGGAATTTTGACTTACAAATGACTTGCAAAACAACGGTTGCCTTCGGAAGAATTGCTTGACTGAATACGTCCGTATTCTTCACAAGACACACCAGCCGTCTTCCGCTCAACGAACGCTCGGCTGTCAAGTAAAGTGTGCTGCTTGTTTTTCGCCTAAAATACCAAAAAATATGGCAAATTAAATAGGCCTTGTTTCGAAGTCTACAGATTTGCAAAAGGCCCGATTTCGTTAAATACGTCAATAAATCGTAAAACTTTCCGATTTTAGACTATAATTTGTAATTTTAGCGCACGGGATGACACATTCTGACACAATTTTAATTCCTACAGCGCCATTTCCGTTAATAATGCAGATATATTTTAATTACATTACAGAATACGAAGCATGCATTTCATAGTTATAGTACTGAGATTTAATTTCTTTGTGTACTTTTGCATATATGATGAAGGCGTTAATTAGTGCTTACTTAATAGTTTCAAGCTTTAATATCGTAAAATTCACATTAATTTCATTTGGCTTTCCAATATCGAAAAACACACCATTTCAAGTTCTTTGTTTAAAAAGCCTGGGTTCGGATAGTTAATCTTTTTTTTTTCGAGGGTATGGAGTTACAGCGATGTTATACTGAATAAGCCATATCATTATCTGCACTGCTTAGGTTGATTCTATTTGGGATTGAACTGAAGTCGCCTATCTAAGCCTTACAAACAGGCCAATTTTAAGGCATTTTCTTCAAATTACGCTTTTATCTTTAATGCGAGTTTCTTTTCTACCGCCTGGAAAAATGGCAGTAAAGAAAACGCAATAGGTAAGTAGTATATATATGTTTATTTATTATTTGCAATGTGCCATTTAAACATAAATATATATAGAAAATGTCCTTTCGTGTGTTAAATCGGTTGACTTCCTATTTCGTTATTCCGTTTTTTTAAAAAACCGTTACCGACTTTGGATCAATTTGACTCCGGAATTCTAAACCACATATAAAGTAGGTTCACTTACGCATGAAATCAAAGGATTTTTACAAGTCAGTCACAGTAACTCAAACTGTACAGAACCTGTGGTTACTATTGCCTGCTGACTTCTGTGTTTTCCTGCAACACAAAATTTGGCTCCGAGTACAAACACAAACCACAAAGCCGTTAAACCATGATGATTATAAAGCTAAGTGAGTTAAATTTCCAACGCAAGATCTTAACTTCAGTCATAAAATATAATTGTTGGCAACTTACAGTAGGTTCACTAGCTCATGAAATCCAAGACTTTGTGCAAGTAACTCCCTGTTACTCAAACGCAACCGAGACTGCGGACCCAAAACTCTTACAACAGTTAAATAATGGTCGTTCTTCAGAATGGGGCATTTTGTAATTTATGAAGGAATATAACGTTTAATAGAAATATAAGCTTTTAAGCTAAGTGGAAAATTCCAAAAAAGTTGAAATCGGGTGTACTAGATTAACTTAAATTTTATTGTTATTTGTTTATACAAAACCACCGCATGAATATAGCAGGAAAAGCAAAATTAATGTGGAAAATAATCATTTTGTAAAGATTTTATACATATATATGTGTTTCCACATTACGTGGAATTTAATCTATGGATGTTGCCGAATAGCCCAAATTTCGAGTGTATATTCCAATAAGCATTCACGAGAATTTCTAATTTTTTTCTTTCATTTATTCATTGCTTCAGTCGAGTTGGACTAATGGAACCAGAATAATGCTTGCCTAGGCTCATTGCGAGAGCACAAGAGTAAGATATTGTGTTACTTCTTGACTCATATCTACAATAACGAATTCAAAGCGGAGTAAAAATGATATAAACGGTGATTTTTTAGAAAACGTTTTCGCAATATTCCGTGACATCCGTGTCAAATGTTTTTTTATGTTAACTTTATCCAGCTGCATAGCGATTGTAAAAATAATTTTTCTGGCATATACTAATGAAGTTCTCTAACACATTCCTTGCCTGTAACTTCTTGAATCGAAAAATATAAATTTAGTATAGAGTAAAGCAAAGAACAACCTCAAAATTGAATCGCTCAATTTTATGGCATAAAACTTGGTAGATATGCAAAATATACTTTTTTTAACTTATTTCGCTCCTCTTGTCCTCAAATTAATGCGCTATCTCGTAATTACACTAACCTTTATTTTATCGACGCAAAACAAAAGTTTCCGTTTTGTGAACAGATACAATTAAAAAGTATCTCATCTTTATAAATGTTCTGTTGCAGTGGAACATGCACACACGAGAAGTTCATTTCCGCAGCGTTTAAAAGCAGACAGCGTTTGGGGGCAACTTGATACGGATTTGTTTTGGTCTTAGTTGACTTCATTCAGCCAAACATAACCTCGAGCATTATCTTGGCCGGAAAAAACAGGCATACGCACTTTCACATGGTCCAGATAGTCCAGGTTGTTTGGCAATGTCTCGACACTTGCCATTTTTACTTTCACTACAGAACGCGTATATATTTACTCAGGAATATGTGACCGCCAATCCAATTGGCTTCCGAAGTAAACAAACTTCTTCCGTCTTAAGTAGGGAATCATTTGTATTTAAGTTGTGGAAAACGCCATATACATTGCCCACAAGAGCCCAGAGTCAAACTTTTGTCTCGTTCTAAAAATACACTTAACGTTCAAACTTATCCAAATTCTAACACAATATGATAAATAATCCTAAGCGTAACCTTTGCACTACTCACCTGGAAGTTATAAAGTCTGCAGTAAAAAGGGGACGCCTATTTCCGTGTTGTATGGCTCTTGGTACCGTGAGATATGCCTTCAAGTGCTGTCAACGACAAAGCTAGGTTTATAGTGGATACGTGCAAACAAATGAGCGCCTGGGTGGGAATTTGTATTGTTTAGCCGTGAGGTCTTTATGTACAAAGGTGTAAAATGATATTGTGAAGATAATGATTGTCAAGATTATGATCTTTATCAAAGGATTTATTTTGTCTCATATGTGAAACTTTTTTGTGAGAAATTAAATTATTTTTTTAATAATAGGGCGGCCAAAACAGTGCTGGTACACCTAACAACAAATGGCAGGACTGAATCGAGAATATGGCAAAAGTAGTAAGAAAAAACATCGCAAACAGAAAATTGTGAAGATATTTCTTAAGTAACTGAGCACAAATTAAGGCCAATAATTCCCAGATAGTAAGGGAAGGCGCTTTTCTGATTTAGTTTGTCGCTAAGCCAGGTCATTGTCACCTGATTTTTCTCGGATTCAGTCTGTTTCTGTAACACAAATTTAGCCATGACTATACGCAGCAATTTATCTGAGGAATAATTTTACAGTTCTGGAAAAATTTTTCGCGTTCAAAAAACTTGCAGCAATTTATCAATTTAGTGATATACTGATTATGCAGTATGATTTATCCTGCAAGAAAGTAGTTGATAGGTGAAGCTTCACATTTTGCTCACAGGCCTTAGCTTGTTGTTTTTTTGCCAATTATTACGCAAACTTGACGATCAGTATTATAGCGCTAGAGAAAAAGTGAACAAACATTTTCTACTCTGTGGTCATTCGGCAGGTTTCCATATATATATTCGAAGAAACTATTCTGATCCAGCTTTTCTATAAACCATGCAAACTGTATATATGCCGTCTGAAGCGTGAAACATTTGTCTCTCTATTGTGACAAATGCCATATATATTGCTCACAACAGCCCAGAGTTAACACATCTGCCTCACCGTAAACTAAAATTTAACGCTTAATGTTATCCCAATAGTAACACTTTCTGAATTATCATACTAAGCGTAACCTTAGCATTAATCAGCTGGAAAATATCAAGTCTGCGGTCTTATTCCGTGTTGCATAGGTTTTTATACTGTGACGTATTTTTCAGGTCCTGCCAACGATGCGTATATATTAATAGTGCATACATATCAACACATAAGCGTCTGGATTGCAATTTCTATCGTAAAACACGTGGTTGATACAATTAAGGTAATGGGATGTTATTTTGAAGATGATGATTTCAAGTTCATCACTTTATTAAAGAAGACTTTATATTGTCTCATATTTGCAACTGTTTTGTTTGCAATTTAGCAATCTTTGCAGTAATAGGTGGTAAAGTGCAGTCGGATACACATTTAGGAGTCTGCCGCCTAGTCCAACTGTGCATGGGTCATCCTGTCATCCACTGCCATACCTTGCATTCCGTGTGATTAATTAACTCACCTTGCCTTTTTAAATTCCATCCATAGATTGACCCGCTGCTCCAAACGCGTGTACGTTTGATGTCAATCAATAGTTCAACCTCACCTGATTGGTGGCAGCCTACTAATCCCACAGCCAAAGCTTCACTCTCCCACACAATTCATCAGGCACGCATGGCCTTCGGTCCTATTTGACAGCTGCCTGGTGACACGACGTCTGTACAGCGATTCTTTCACAATAAAACTGTTCCTCCCAATTCCGTCCTGCCTGACTATTTATTTCCGATCCTTTTGTTTGTCAGCGCTTATACCTGCGACATACCTTATGACAAATAGCAGGGCTGAATCGCAAATTGGGCAAAAAATAGAAATCAAGTGTTTCAACAAAATCCCGCGGATATTCGTTGAGTAACGGAGAGAAAATTCAAGTCAATACTGTCCAGTTAGTACGTATAGGTGCCTCACTGCCGAAGATTCATGCCAAGCAATGTCGTTTTCACCTATTTATCCTAAGATGAATCAAGTGCCTTAAACACAAATGCATCTACGCCTATGCAGCAATTTATCGGCGCAGCTGAACAGCTACCCGTCTTAGCAGTTTTTTTAAGAATTTTGTGGTTAAAAGGCTCACAGCCATTCATCATTGTCTTGATTTTCCTGATTATTTCATCTGATGAAACATGCAAGGCAGCAGTTGATAGGCCAAGCTCCAAATTTTGTTCACAGGCACTAGCTTGGCACTCTTAATTTTTTGTCAATTAAAATGGAAAATTGACGATCAGTGTTATAGCGCTCCATCGAAATACACGCCGTCTTCAATGTTTCGTTTTAAAAGGCTGACCTTTTGTTAAAAGAAATTATTTTCAAGGCTGTGAATGTACAGTGATTTTGCCTGAATTTTAAATGTCTAAATTTGCACTGCTTGATGAGTTTGCATGGGAAACTGGGCAAAGGTTGACTAGCTCATGCTAACAAATTATGATTTTTATATATGAACGACTAATCACAAATTATTACATTCAATTTACGCCGCCCGTTTTTTATGCACACTGACTTTCTTTCGCGTGCATAGAAAACATTAAGAAAAAGAAAATATACACATGGTAGCTTTTTTGCGATTTGCTATAATCCTATTAATATATTTTATATCGAAAACGTGTACTAAGACATCCGATCCTGTATTCATTTGGTCGGTTTCTAATTTTTAATTGGTGAAAGTTTACCTTTCTGTTTTAAAAACCTGTCTAATTTTGATTTAATGTTGACCCAGGTTCCCTTTATCACATGTTGCTTATATTCCGTCTATAAAAATGGTTCATTGGCCTACCCTTGTGGCAAATGTCATATATTGACCACAGTAATCCGATGTCAATACTCCTTCCAAAGTCTTTACATATCGTTTTCGTTCAATCTAATCCAACCGCTACTCGTAACGGAATTATAATCAGTACTGTTATTACCTGTACATTATCATATTTGAACTACAAAGGAATGCTTATTTCAACGATTCAGATGGATTTATGGTTTTTTCATATAAAAATCAGCTTGCTTGTAGCCATCTGTAACGGAAAGCCACATAAGCAAGAAGGTTATGGAAGTGGGATTTTTTTTCAAAATCGTTTCATTAGAGAAGCTGTTAGAGTGTATCATATACGGATTTGTTTTGTAAACACCTTACAAGAAATGCCTGAGCAGGATCGAGAATTTGGCAAAAATCGAGAAATCAAGTGCTTTGACGACAAAACCCCGCATAAAGAAAATTTCGGATATTTAACTTAAGGAAGTGACCTGAATTGTAGGTTGAGAATTCTCAATTAGATTGAAAAGGTCTTTAGTGATGTATTACTGAAGAGCTAAAAATGACAAGGCCTTTCTTATCTGCTTTTCATCAGATTCATTATATTTTATAGCAACAAATTCATAGACGCCTACGCAGAAATTTACCTGCGCAATATTGAAACTGAGTATCTGCTCTTCATAACAGTTTTCTAAAATGCTACTTCTGAGCTACAGTGAACAGGCTCAGAGCAATTCACCATTTTCTTAATGTTTATGATTATGCCATAAGATTAATCATACAGTAATTGTTAGACGAAATTTACAATTTTGTTTGCTAACCCTAGCTTGATTTTCTTAATTTTTTTCCACTTTACATGGACGTTTAGAAACCTGATGATCAGTGTTCTAGTGCTGCAGAAAAAATTAACGAATATTTTCTATTTCTGTTCATTCGGTCGGCTTCCAGCTTTGTATCCTAAGAAAGTTTAGCTTTCTTTTTAAAAAAAAGCCCGTACAATTTTGGATCAATTTTGACCCAGTTTTTTGGTAAACCACACACGTTTTATATGTTCCGTCAGAAAAAGTGACCCGTTTGTCTTCAACTCTTGGCAAACGTTATATATTGCTCAAAATAACCTATAGTTTACCTTTCTCCCTAACCTTTAATAAGCCCTTTAGTTCAATGCAATACATCTCTTTGCACTGATCACCTGGACATTATCGCGGCTGTAGTTAAAAGGAATGCCAATTTCCGTAGTAGGTGGCTTATGGTAGTCAACGACGCAAATGGATATATAGTTTTAAAGAGGATTCGTTGATTCCGTACGAGCAATTGGCTGGACGAGTAAATCAGCCCAGACGAAATTCAATGCTCACGTTTGGCGTACCTTTGTAGCTCGATGGTATGGCGTTGGCTGCGAAAAAAACCTTCCCTGTTAAGCGACTTTGATTTCCGATGAGTCCACTAAGTTTTCACAATTTGCTCAACTGATTTATATTTAGTACGTGCAAACAAATGAGCACCTTAATCGCAAGTTGTTTTGTTAAACCACAAGTTAGATGCGTACAACAGAGAATGATTTTATTTTGAAGATTATAATCTCATGTGTATCACCCTATTCGAGAACACTTTTGAGTGCCTCATACAAAAGTCGTTTTGACAGCGATGATAAGTCGTGGATATTCGTTTAGTATTGCAGTACAAATTGAGGCAAATAATTCTCAGTTAGCAAAAAAAGGTATTTGAGTGCTTCACTGCCGAAGATGAGGGGATAGCAAGGTCATGTCGTGTTAATCACGCTTCCTTAACAAGCATATATCCACGTGGCAGTTTATCTGCGTAATATTTTGACTGAGCATTCGCTCTTCTAAACAGTTCCAAAATGTGACCCCTGAGCTGCGGTCAAAAGACTCAGAGCAATTTATCATTTTCCTTATTTTCCTGATTATGACATATGATTAATCATGCAAGACAGCAGTTGCTAGGCGGAAATTCAAGTTTCATTTGCTGGCCTTAGCTTGATTTTTTTTTAAAATTTTGCCATTTAAAACGGAAACTTTTAAACTTGACGATTAGTTATTGAGGGAGCAGGCAAGCGTAATCAACGGAAGCGTGCGTTTTCCTTCTGAACGAGTTTAAGGGACCTCCCATGCAGACAACAGGAGAAACCTGCAGGCTATAAATCACTGTCTAGTTAACGTTGTGTCAAGCGTATAAAGGAACTGTGTGTGCTCGTTTAATACAAATTTGTTAATTCGGTTAAATTTTCTGCGTATCGTTTTGAATCTAAGGGAATATGTGTGGGTCTGGCCATTTATCATTAGGTGAACAAAGACCATTTGAGGGAAAGGTGTTTTCATGTGAACGATTATTTGGATAATTACGGCACAATAATATAATTGTCGGTATTGATCGGCTAAAAATATTTCAATTGTAAAACAGAAGGAACATCCTATAGCACATGTTAATTTTTGTTACCACAGGTACTGGCGTTCAGCGTTTAAAATAGAAAACCTCCCAAATTTTAATATGCATATCAAACGACGAAATGGGACATATTCAATCTATAGAAGGAATGCCGGTTTTAACTGACCTGATTTTTGGCTAGCCAAAGGAGGTGACCAATTTTTTCACCTTTATATTCAGAACTTAAGTTGTGTTTTGGTGAGCATACCGAAGTTGTGCAAAAATGGTGAAAGACACATTTCACGTGCAAAACTTGTCGCTAAGCGGAATCGAATCCAAAACAGTGCTGACACAAGACCTCGATGACCGCCATCGACTCACTATCCGGAGGGCTCTCAAAGAGCCTTACTATCTAAGGCAAATAGAGTCTCGCACCATAACCGATTTTTACTTCGGCTGGCGCATCACAAAGCCTTTTAGGTTCTCCATTCTCAAATTGCACAATGCCAAATATCGAGCAAATATTTAAATGACTGGCTAAATAATTTTGCATCAGGTTGGTCGAGTTTTTTTTTATTTGACCTCTTGACCTTTAAAGAATGTGTTTGCTGCTTAACAATCATTGCGATGGATGCTAACATTTTCTTAGAAAGGGCTTTTTGCACGGTCGGAGTCAATCACATGTTGTTTAGTTTGACCGCAATACCTTGTTGTAGTACTTATGCAGATGATATCGCAGGTTTTTTAAGCCACAGGATGCTGTAAAGACCTGCTAGTCGCGTAGGCCTGGTAACGACTGCTTTTGAGCTACTGTGACCTAGAACGATGATAACAGTTCCTTTAATGCCACAGGTACGGTCAATTACTTCTATATGACTTTCAAACGCTGGGTTTGCGCACTGCCTCAGATCAAGTTTTGTTCTCTTCCCCGACTAGTTGCCATCCTCAGCATTCCTACATTCCTGGATCGACAACTGCTGCAGTTTTGGCAGGAATCAGTCTGTCTGCGCATGGGTGCATGCAAGCGTAACCTTCGTTTTAACCGAGAGCATGAATGAAATTTGCCCTATTCACGACAAATCAGTGCGTGTTCTGCTAAAGGAGCCTGATAAATGTGCTGTGAATCTGACCAACGCCAATGTTGAGGATACCTCAACCCCTATGTGAGTATTTAATATTCAATGAATAACTGCAATTTCTACTGCAATGGCTCAGTCTTAATTTCTAAATTATGCTGCTCCCAAGCGTGTAATCTCAGGTCAGGCCCTACAGAAGTTCGGGTGATGCGTTGAACGCGTAGTCGAGGTTTTGGCTGTGACAGTTAGTGCAATCACCTTCGCCAACAGGCCTCTCGATGCGTGTTTAAAGGTGGAGCAAGCTGGGTGAGCAATGCGATAAGGCGTGATAAAAGTGCTACGTCTATCTTCCCTACTGCATTCCACAGTAGAAGTTAAATTTAGATTCCAGCACGCAAAACCCTTATTCTAGATTTCAACTCGAAAAGCAATTACCAGTGCCTACTAAATGTAAAACTGAACCAAATTGTTCTTCTCTTGGTTAACTGGGGTACATTAATTCGGTAAAAGTTTTATTTATGTTCCAGTTAAGTACGCAAAAATCCATTCTTTTTTAATACGAGGCAGGCTCCAATAAGGATTGAATGGATGGGGGATATCAGCTGAAATAAAAATTTGTTAAATAATCTTATGTTTGGCAGCAAGCAAACGCGCTATAAATAACATGTGCACCTACCCAAATATTGAAAACTGAACAACGCAAAAAGCTGCGAGATTCTAAACTCACAGGAGTGTGAAGCAAAAATAAATTAAAAGCACGTTTCACCAAATGATCTTAAAAAAATACAAACTTAACTATAAGTAAAGTAAACTAACTGAAGAAACCTAAACTCAAATAAGCTAAGCTAACTTGAACAAAACTAATATTAAACTAAAATAGAGTCTGATAAAACCCAAAAATTATCTAAAACCAAATTTAGAAACTGAATTTAAGTATAAGTAAGCTGTAAAAAACAAATAAACTAAACTAGGGTTAAGTAAACTAGTACTGACTGAACTTTAAAAGTAACCATGTGCAGCAAATAAACCTAAAACTGAACGAAAAATAAAATGAAACCTAAATTTACTAAGTGATCAAACTAAACTCAACTTAAGTAACGTGAAAAGGACTCAAAACTTCAAACAGATCCAACAAAGCATAATTTTCATAAAAAAACAAATTCTAAACTTTTTAGAAAAATTTGAATAAACTATAACTATGAATAAACTATAAAAAACTGTGTACGGCGTGCTTTTTTTATCAAACATTACATCATTAAAACAAAATTGGAACCAAAATTAAATTTCCACCCAAAACACTTCCCATACGCGGCACTGGCGTTATACCTACCGCAGGCTGCCTGTTCGGGCAGTCTCTCTTACAATGCTCAGCCAGATTAGCACCTTACGCTAGGCGTCATAGCACGGAGACCTTCTATCTCATTGTCAGCCAGGGTCCTTAGGGTGCAACAACAAACTTAACATATTAAGCCTTTAATAAGTATTGTCTTTCTTCTCACGTGCACACATTATGTTAACGTGGACAAGCACACAGCATGTTTCCAAGAAGGTGACGGAGCAAACAAAAATTTGCACGCGGAAGTGGATCTAAAGTTAGCTTTCTTGGTAAATCAATGAGTACAAATTGCACTGAAATAACACTTACTGAATGTATATGCACTAAAAATCGTGCGTATTATTAAGGTTATCATTAAATCGAGCTTTACCACATTTATTGTGCAAGCAGCCTATGGATTGCAGCTGTTTTGTTGCCTTCTTTTTTTTCATAACGCAGAAGCCTATTTTAATTTTCCCTTCATTTCACTCCCAACTGCGGCACAACGCTAGGTATTGATAGCGCTGCCCCAGTATTCGTGCTGTACGGCTTCTTTATAATTCATCAGCCAGAGCGAAATAAGCCTCAGTCTAGCCAAATTACATTATAGAACAAGAGGAGCAGGTGGGAAGCAGGTGGATTGGATACTCCCAGCCAAGAAATCCCTTTCGCTTCACCTATCTACCTACCTCGATGACCCTCCAGACGTGAGCAACTGTACACGCAATGCTACTTACGCGTCGCGAGGTTACAGCCTCAAAGCTTTTGCCGTCGCCACAGAACATAAGAACTGGCGTTACCATTTTTACCGTCGCAAAAGCGGTTAAAATGGCGCAAATACTGCACAGTCGGCACTGCTATTACGCAATCCCACAACAGTTAAACAACACTTCTTGCTATAAAGAGAACTGAATTTATGTTTTAATTTTTTTCAACCTCGAAAAAGTAATCTCAATATTCGAACGTACAAATTAGAGGTGTTTTGAAGGATCGCACTTTCAATTTCAACTTTTGATCAGCCTGTAGAAGAGTTAGTGTCTTGTTTCTTGTGCTGTCTGCCCTATGCAGATGCAGGACACTTTCAGTACAAAGTCACCCACAGCTGCCATAAAATAATTCAATCAAAAAACGACTAATAGTGGTTTTATTAAAATGCTGCGTTAGAACACCGGGCAAACGTAGTCTATGTAGTGCACCTCATACATCCTTACAGTTGTCCTACGGAAACGGTGATTATAGGGATTTAAGGTGCGGGGAAATAGGATATATAGAGAAGGAAATTTTTAAAAGTAAGTGCAAATTAAACAGATGTATTCGAATTTTTCACCATGGACACTAGGAGTATGTTGTTGTGCATGTAAATTAAAGGTGTGCGCGGCGCTTTGCACCATGGCCTGTACTAATCTTACTCCAGAACGAGAAGCTGGACCTTAGTTAAGTTTAAGTAGACGACCTCCGAACCGCTATTTCCATTTTTCAGGAATTTCAAGAAACAGGCAAGTTGCTAATCAGGTTTTTCCACAGTACGTTAAACGATAATACAGATTCAAAAAATCTACACCTATAAATGCACAACATTTCCAAAT
Source organism: Ligula intestinalis (assembly GCA_036362985.1). Taxonomy (NCBI): domain Eukaryota; kingdom Metazoa; phylum Platyhelminthes; class Cestoda; order Diphyllobothriidea; family Diphyllobothriidae; genus Ligula; species Ligula intestinalis. Next base: position 22,913,387 of record JAYGXS010000008.1, read on the forward strand.
ACGAAAAATAAAAATGCATAAAGCAGTTACTAAGGTATAGTTTACTGCCAATAACCACCGTTTTTTTAGGACAAAATTCTAAGATAAGGAATTAGTGACCTGCCCTATTGACGATCAAAGATATTTGAGACTTGGATCCATGCCAATTGATACATTCCGACTGAAGAATGATACACATGGTGATAGGCGTATGTTGTCTAGGGCACCTTACTTGAAGAATACGCTGACTGTCCTATTTTTTTATTATTGCCTAGTCATAGGCAGTAATCTTCTGTGCTTAAATTACTGGCCTAATATAAAGGCATGCTGCTGTTTGTTTGATTATGGTTTTCGTTACCAGGGTTGCTTTTATTTTTTTGAGAGTGGTTTTTGATTATATTTTCAAATATCACTCGCGATTCTGTTGCTTTTTATGTATATAGACACGCAAATTGAACTGAAATTGTTTTTGACCCTTCACTTTACACATTTCTCAATTTGACTCGAATTTTAAGATTCCTCCTTCCACCACAACCACACCCATTTACAGGACTCTGGGCTAAGGAGATTTAAATAACCTGTTGTTGCCTAATAAATTATTGTTAACAGTAAGAGGGAGAAACTGATAGCAATTCCAGTAAAAGGCTGCAAGTTGTAAGTCTGAACCATAGACAATTTACAGCCACTTCACCATAAATGCTTAATCCAGAAAAAGCGGATGTAGAAACTTGCAAGTACGTTCGTGGTCATGAATTGCATAAACGGTACTTTTGAGCTTCTAAATTACGTTTGACCAGAGTTTAACACGTCCGTGTTTGGCCTCCGGCGCCTCAGTGATTAAATCGCGAGCCCACATCTCGGTAAAAACTTTGTACTTATCCTTCGCTGCAATCAACTGAACCACGCAAAAGCCGTTTTCATTTCCATGGGTCGAAGATTATTTTTGGCGCGCGGTATTTATTCCGGTTGCCTATGATGCCAGATGTAGCAGCCTTTAAAAAACATTGCTTTACCCGCCTCCAGCAGTTAACAAAACAAACATATTATCAGAAGAAGATAACATGTTAACGGTGAAAAAAGAGGTTTTTAGCATTTTTTATCTTACTATGGACGTATAAGATAACTTCAGAAGTATTATTAGGCAAAATCTTAGCCGCTTGGATAATCGCATTGCTTTTACGCAATATGCAGTACTAGAAGTTAAGTATCGCGCTGCTGCTATCAAGCGCTTTCGCCCCCAACGTTATTTATTTATATGCCAAGCCATCAGACAAAAAAAGCTCGTTCAAAAATAATTGTGGACATGTACTTATTGCAGCCGAGCAATACCTTGTTAATGAAAGTGCTCAGACGAGAGCTTTCATCAAATGTCACATTTTTATACCAATTGTAAAAAAATCGGAAACGGGTCAAAAATGTTTTTGTGACAACACAATGGGCTTGTCTTGTGTTAAATGCAATTTTATTGAGAGACTATATCGTCCGCATTTTTTTGAACACGCCAAGTGAACAGCAGGTGACTTAACCTTTTTGCAAACCTGTTTACTTTAAAACATTACTTTTACAATATTCAAGCTGAGGAACGCCTACTTCAAATTCTGATATCGTTAGTGCTAAGATCATTTTAAAAAATAATATGATGGGTTACCTCTTTTAGAAAAAAACTTTATTATATATACATCTGACGAATTTCTGTCCATGAATCATTTTTTCAGAGAAATCTCAAGATGAAAACGAAGATTTTTTACAGGTCGTTTTTTTTCAATTTACCGGACTGTTGTGGCTGGAAATAAAAGAAGTTTATTTTCTTCTTAGATTGCAGTATTTTTCACAAAAGTGCATTGCTTACGGGCTCTGTTTTAAGCCTGCGAATACAAAAAAGTCGCTTTAGATGTTGGAATAATTTCTACTTCTCTGTCTGCTCCACTACTAAATCATGCATAAGCAGAAATTATGGTGTACAATGAGTACACTACAAGCTTTAGAATGAATATGACCTGGTTTAACCCCCCTACTTAACAATAATGCATTAAGAAATTTGGTTACCATCTCGAATCAGACGACATGGGACTACTCCTGAGTTCGCCAAAATTCATACCCTAAACTAAAAAGACAATTTTCTTTACTAAAAGGCCTTCTCAGGATTATATCCACTCACTGGATCAAAATAAGGTGACCAAATGTAAAGTAAACTACCAAGTCAATTTTTTCGTGAATTTGGCATGAATTCTTAGGCATACTGTACATACGCAAAAATTCAGAATAAAATAATCCTTAAGGACAAAGAGCAAAATTCCCATTAGCATTATTATAGTCCATAAACTTTCTTTTGTGTACGGTTAAAGACCACTATTGTAAGGCTCACATATAATAGAAGGACATAACTCATGAGAAGATGCACCAGATTAATTTTTTTTGCTTACAAGGTTTTCACACTGGATATTGTTTGTGTGGAGGGTGCTTACTTATCATTTATAAACCACAGTTTTTTTTAAATTAAGAGTATGCTGTTGGAAGGTTGGTGATGCAAGGTACGTGTCCATGACGACTGCCTCTCGAAGAACTGTTATTTTTGAGGGCTTCAGATACAGCCCCCCTGTCTTTACCAAACCCAAGACGGTGTTTTAAATTTATTAAAGGTATCTCGATGTTTCACTGCGCTAAGGGCGCTGCAGAAAAAAATGATAAGATCTGTCAGGTATCCACGGTTGTTAGTAAGTGAGGTGCATATCTTTCAAATCACTAGGCACCGCAGCACTTACTAGAATGTGACTGCAGTGCCAGAGAAGCAGATTCGAACACGTGAAGAAAAATATATCTTGCGGTTATGCATTGACTGAGTGTCACTTACGCAAGCAGAAGCCCAAAGGCTGTACCAATGACCTATATTTTCTCACTTCTCGTGAATAGAGAGTTTTTAAATCTGCTTGGTCGGTAAAATTAAAAGCAGTGCACTTATAACAGACCACTCATGCAAGACCAGTATTATGGATTATGTACTCGCTATTGGCTGGGCCACAATTAGGGAACGTTCTCAAAAGGCTTGCATTAAGCAAAAAATTCCAGCAACAGTTAATTGGTCACCCGTCTACCTCAGATACTGTAGTCACGTGATTACTTTGAATTTCATCATTTTCATTTTAGATTAGTTTTAACCTTATTATTAAGCTAATTTTTTTTTAAATTTTAAGTTAAGATCTATTTTTGTTTAGTTTATTTAGAATGCCCTTACGTTAGATAAATATGATAAACTAACTTAGGTGCATTCAACTAAAGTATATTTGAAGTGGATCCGACAAAGAAAAGAGAAACCGGAATGACGATTTTCACATGTTAGCCCTTATCCGCCAGTCAAACCCAATCTCAGGGGTGAAAACTGCCTCGGGAACTGTGGATAGAGTTCAATACTCTACCATGGCGCAACAGGCTCCTTGCTTTGTCGGTTGAGATCGGCAATATTATGTTTATATGCGCTTTGCCGATCTAGTAGAGGAACAATTTATTACCGCTTTGCCCAGGAGCTAACAATGTGAACCCGCCAGACTGTTACATAGTGACTACGTTGCTTTAATGAAATGGATCCTACAAAGCAGGTGGAGCCCAGAATGACCATTTCTGGCTTGTTAACCGTCGTCAGCAATTCATGCCCAATCTTAAGGGTTGGAACACCCAAGATTCGAACCCGGGACTTGTAGTTATTGACCTTACCACTTTATCACATATGCCAAGCAAACCTAAGTTAAAAAATAAACTAAAGCTTAAAGTAAACAACTGAACTAAGTAATGATATAATAACTTAAAATTACTTTTGTTGTTTGGGACTATTTCAGTAAGGCTCACATATAACACTATCAACCACGGTTTTTTAACGTAAGAGTGCGTTGTTGGAGAGTTGGGTATGTGCGGGTGGCATGTCTCTGTTTATTCGTCCAGAAGTTGGTTAGACTTTCAAAGAACTGTCATCTTTGAGGATTTCAGCTTTATACCCTTCCGTCCTTTTAGCAAAGCCAAGACAGTGTTTAAAGCTTATCCTAGATATCTCGATGTTTCACTGCGGCAAGGGCGCTGGGAAAAAGACGAAAAGATCTTTCAGGCATCCAGAATTACCCGCAGTTCCTAAGTGTAGCGCATATTTTCCACATTACTGGGCGCCCGGAGAAGGATTGCTGTGCCATAAAAGAAGTTCAAATACGCGTGGAAAAGATTGTCTTGCGTTTTAGCATCGATTTAGCGTCAAAGGCTGAACAAGTTCCCACGTTTTCTCCATTCTCGTCAAAAAAGACCTTTCCTATCTGCTTGTTTAGCAGAATTAATGAAGTGCACTCGTAACTGGCCCCTTATGCAAGACAGTGTTATTGGAGGTATTCTGGCTATTTTTGGTCCACAGTTAGAGAACCTTTTTAAAAGGCAATGCCTTTGGTACGAAACTTCCAGTAACAGTTGAGTTGGACACCCAACTTAGATATCGTAGTCATTTAATTTCTTTGAATTTTTTTATTTTCATTTTAGATCAGTTGTTACCTTAAGATTCGTTTCTGTTTTAGTTTATGTAGATAACTCTGACGTTAGATAAACATATTGAAATAACTACTATATACTTAACTCAACTACACATGCAATGGATCCGAGAAAGCAAATGGAGATCCAAACGGTAATTTCTGGCTTGGTAACTGTCATCAGCCAATCATATCAAATCTCAAGGGTCGGAATCCCCGAGATTCAAACCTAAGACCTCCGTCCATTGCGTTCACTATCCTACCGTTGCGCCATGGGCTCGTTGCCTTGTCGGTAGAGATAAGACATATTCTGAACATGTGGGCATTGCCGATCTGATAATGGATTTGGTTATGTTAATTTCCTTCTTCGCTCTGAAGCTCTCATTAGAGCCCGTGCAGGCAGTAAGGTAGTGATTAATAAGCTACGATTAAAGAAATCCGACAAAGGAAAAGGGAAGCTGAAATGGCCATTTGTGGCTTGTTAGCCATCATTGGCCAGCCATAATTAATCACAAGAGCCGAAACCCACGAGCTTCGAAACCTAAGCCTTTTTTCATTGAGTTTACCATCCTAATATGTAAACGATTGGCTTTAATAAAAACTACACTGAAGCTAAATATAAGCTTATCAACTTAATAATAAACTTAGAATTAAACTTGCCCAATACCACCGGTGCCCTAAGGGAGAGTTCTGAGCCTATGGGTTCCTAAAGTCGGTAGTCAACTTAACTGTTTACAAACTCCTCATCAAAACGTTCAATCAACATCAGTTTTTTTTAATCATGTGCTTTATCGCAACGCTTATCATATTAAATTACATTTCTTGATCGTTCACAAGGCAGCGCATTGTTCTTTTGGTATGGAACGTTCAAAAGCTCTTTTTAGGGGGCTAATCGCGCTTATCAAATTGGAGCATTGATAGGTGCATTTAATACGAACAACAACCATTGTGTTTATTAATAGATACGAATGCCGGATCCCAGGACGGGTGAACTAGCTCGCAGAGTTTTATTGCAACAGCTTTGATTTCGGTCCGAAAGGACCCCCCCTCAGTCCTTCGCAAATCCCTCTGGATATGCTTTCCCCCCTCCCGCGAAGGCTGTTAACTAACAGGATAACTCGGTTCCCGTGGGAGTATCACGCAGTGACCAGAGCAAAAGTATGGTCACACGGAAGCAGCTCCTTCTTAGTGTGACCTTTAACTCACTCCTGTATGTGTCATGCCAGAGCCATCTTTGTTATAGCGACCGACTTGTGTATGTCACATATGCAGATGGACAGGATATTTTTGACAGCCATCATGCCTTAATTCATATAACTGCATAATGACTTATCACCGGATTCACGGGGAGGAGGTAGGCGACTGCGGAACTAGTGAGGAATAGGTCGCACCAGTTGGCGTCTCCATGACATAATGAACCAAATTCATGGCTCCAAATCCGGACATCGAAAGGTATTATATTGAGAAGGGCAAAGCTTTTTTGGTAAATTTAAATCTTCAAGGCGTAAATTTTCGAGATTGGTTCCCCAGCTCGTCCGCAGACTATGGGATGTGCACAGGAGCATTTAACTTAATTAACAATGTCTTAAAAAGTATACTGCACTAAGCTGAAGTCCGCGCAAATAGGCATTGCATACATTTCGCCATCCTACCATGCTTGGCCGCACACATTGAACTTTGGCCTTGAAATACTTATAGTTCACGTCAAAATCGATACGTCTGTTGATGCACTGTCTGCAGGAATTCAAAGACGTTTCTGGTTAGGCAACTGTCAGCAATCCGTGTGTGCTCCCACGCAAATTTTTCATGGGTTTCCAGTGGGTGCATGGCCACGTGGGATAAATGCTCTCGTCTTTTGACCGCTTATTGATGTTCGTGCATACGGGTTGAGGCGTATTTCCCAGTTTGGCTTCAATGAACTGCATCACAACTGACACACGGGATGTTGTAGACGACACATTTTCTTTCAGGTTAGCGAATCCTATCCTCGAGGTGTACATGATGTGATCGCCCGGTGGTTTGAGCAAGGTGGTTGCGGGCTGGTGTGCCACTTATATCTGATACTTTCTTGGTTAGCGTGCAAGTTACAGGGCTTTTTTATCATCCCTTGAATGGTTCCGCATGACTGGATCGAGAAGTAGAAGAGCGATTCAGGTTTCAAGCATCTGCCCTTAATTGCTGAAAATTTCCTATCCAGAGTGGAAATGTCCTGTCACTTATTTTCGAAAAAGAATTAAACTGAACAGCCCCTAGTTACCTTTAGCAGATTAAGTTGACATGCTGTCTTGGAAGCCAGTCATTTACACGTCAAATCATTTTTGCAGAGCTGTAGTGTACAATTGAGGCAAGCAATCTTTTCCTCGGGGTGTCATTTTGCATGAAGAAAAAAATACGCACATTTGTGCACAAACACGGATTATTCCCTGCTTCGAACTCTTAGACCAATAAAAAGGCTCCACAAAATTGGTTTGTTAAGCGAAAACTTAGCGGAGATGCCTTCTTTAGATCCCATCCAAAACGCCCAAAAAAGCGCGTTCTACAGCGTCTTGATTTTCTCACAAACTCCAGCGGAAGCCTGGTGTTACGTAAGTCGGTAGTTGCTGTAAAATATTGTGGCAATTGTCCATCAGAATGATTTAATTTGAATGATAAAATGACCTAAACCCAACTGAATTACTCAAAATAAAGTGTTCCCTAAGTTAACAGCGCACATCCATCGCTCAGGTTTTCTGCAGAGGCGAAAGCAGATGATAAAAGTGCGTTCCTTGATCTCCTTCTACAAAGGCAACAAGAGGTATCGATCTTCGGTAGGGCTTTCCGAAAGGAAACCTAAATGGGATAATAAATCAACCTTTATAGCTTTTTTCCCTTTAACATAAAACAAAATCTGGTCCGGGGTAAGCAGCTACAGTATGGCGGATCTGCTCTCCAGAGCATGTTGAACGAGAACTCCAACAGCTGCAGAACACGCTGCTTTAAAACGGATACCCAGAAACGTTCATTCTCAGGAATATTGGCGAACGGAACAGAAAGCCTGCTCACTTAACTGCAGAAATGGAAAACATGTTCATAAGACTACCTTGCATATGCGATGCAGCAAGCGAGCTGATAAGATGACATCTGCAGACTGCCATCACAAGCGCTTTCCCGCGGTGAAATTACATGTGTTCCTCAAAAAAATTAATCTCCTACGATTAGCAGATAAAGAACAACTCCCGTTGAAGGCCACATACATGTGCATTTACTCATTCACTTGCTCCTGTGGAGCAGGATACAATGGCCGAACAATGAGGCTTCTACAGGAGACAGTACGTTAGGGCATACCGGCCTGGCTTAGTAACGGTGAAAATATTCTCGCACACCCTGTCGATATGCATCAACTCCTCGATATTAATGAAGGCTTTCAGTTTGTCATCTGGACACCAGTCTACTTTTCCAAGGGCCTATGCAAAGGGGTGCTAGCAACAGCTGAGGCAGTGACTATACGGCTACCGAATCCAGTGCTGTGTTGTCAGAAAAAGATAACACAAACAGTTTCAGGTCCGTGGCTGACGCCGACGCCAGGTGGCGATTGCATATCGCCCCCACCCTTACAGTCGACTCGTCTCTCTCGCGTTCCCCCCCCCCCCCCTCCCCCCCACCAAGGTCTGCTACACCTATTTCCCTACGTTGGATCAACCCTCCCCTCCGCCTAACCCGTGTTTTTGATGACCGAGCAGCCCCTCTCGACCAGGCTGCTTCAGCGTCTCCACCAGCGAGCCGTTGTAGAGTTGAGATGAGGTTACCGTCCCTGGTACCATTGGGTGGCTATCCACCTCCGATTGCGGCCTCAGAACAACATCTGCCGAGAGTCACTTGCTGTACTCTGGCTCAACTGCGCAGTGGCTACTCAATGCTCCTCCGCCGGAATCAACATCGGCTCGACCCGTCCATACCCAACTGCGGTGCTTCTCCGCATGACTGTCAGCATCTGTTCGCCTGCAGTTCCCGACCAGGTACCCACTTCACTACCGCGGACATTTGGCTCAAACAAGTCGAGGTGTCGGCTTTTTTGCCTTCCCCAAGTACTCCCAGTTTGGATTCCGCCGGGGATTCCCGATTCAACAATGGACTACCACACACACACACACTGACAGTCATTTACTTCGTGCAAATGACAGTATTTATCAATCCGCGCACCCGACCCATGACGAACGCTCACAACCTACCCTAATTTCCTCCTCTTCCCCAGTGCAAGGACCTTTATACGCCGATTTCGCCATGCGGGTGGCGTGAAAATTCTGATTTGCAATCAAGTGACACTTATTAACCACGCCAAACTGTGCGATTTTTATTCCCTTAAGTTTACTGCCCTCATTGTGATGAACTGGTGAAAACAGATTTTTTGCCGAAAAAACTTCTCAATTTGAACGTATAGATTCTGAATGTTAGGTGAGAAACCGCAGCAAAGGCTGCAGTCCTCAATTGGGATTGACAAGTTCTTCCTCAGTGCAACTTCAAGATTGGCGCATTTTAGCCGTTTCTTTTTTGTAATACTCCCTATCTGATGCAAATTTCACGTTTTTCGATAGTTAATAATGGTAAGCAGCATTCTCATGGGCATGTAGATTACTACAGGCTTGCATTTTCTTTTACGTGGATTACAGATCACTGTTTTGGCTCTCATTTTTGCTCGACGATTATAATATGAGGTGGTAATTTACCGTTTGGTCAGTCAAGAACGCTGTGCATGGATTCAACTGAATTGCAGGAGGAAATCGTGTCAACCCCAATTTGTCCACAGCTAGTGGCAAGGTGACAGGCCAAAGATGATGAGCCACATCTCATTAAATAGCCAACTCTGCTGCATCTTACATCTCTTCCTCACTCATATGTGTAAGCCAGGGTTTACGTTAACTAATAAAATTTGCCAACCATTGTGACAATTTTGCACTGCCAATATCACCTTTCAGAGAACAAATGCACTTCTAAAACTGATAAAAGTATTCAAAGGAAAATATCTTCCATGAGTGGTACCCGTATGGGTAAGTTTATGCATGGAATAAGGCGTTTGAGATGCAAAAGTTGCTGATAGGCACTTCAAAATTGTGAATTGGGCACAGAGTTTCTTGATAACTGCCTTCTCTCTTGTGTTACAGCTGCTGCTTTTTAGGTATCCGTGTACTCAAAAACCAGTCATTGGTTGCATTCTAATAGTTTATTGTTACCTCACAAAGGAATACATTGAATTATTTACATGGAATGCTCTGTCCAAATAATCCCCCTTCGAGGGCTCATCATCTCCCTATTTTTGCTATTATGTTGAACAGAACACTGTCCCATCTTACGGGCAAGGAGCACTGGAACACGTTAGCCTTCCTCTGTTGAGTACTGCTCTTATCATAGTTTAGTTAGTTTTTTAATCATAAATTCCGATTGGGTACATAAAAACAGCAGTCTTTTTGGACAGCAAGGGAGCTTACGGCCTTCAAATGAAATTAACATGTTCTGTGCTCAATACACATGCGATAATGGAAAATTAGTCCTGGTCTCAGCTATACTCTGTATCCGATAAAACCTTTACGCTTTTCCAGTAGTGGTCATCACTGTTCTCATGGAAAGCAAATAAGTGCACATTTGCACTCTTCCGCAAGAATTATTTTGTACTGTAACTATTCAAGATCACTTTTTCATTGGCTGTGTGCTTACGTTTCTTTTCCTTGATGGTGAAATAACAGGCGCTCAGTTTTTTCCCAACGTTAATGGACACATTTAGCGAGTCATTTATCCTTTGGTTGCTCGAAAATGCCATGAAATAATTTATACAAGAGGTAATCGACCGTCTCGATTTATTTCGGAGGTGGTGAACACAGCTCGCGGCTATGCCACAGGCTGGGAAAAGGTCTGCCACAGCTCAGTAAATGCTCCCCATTTTGGCCTCCATGCTGTGAGTCATTTAGTGTGCAGCGATTTGATGAGTGCTAGATAAACAGATGACTTTTGGCTTCGAATCTCAAATATTTGTCATGCCCACGACTAATGACGGCAAATGGATTTGGTCTGATTTTCTCAGTGCACATACTTTTGGCGGTAAAAGTTCTTTAAATTTTGGCTTAGTTGTGAGTCGGCATGTGCTCGCCTGATTAATGGCCTCCGGGAAATGGCCATTTCCGTCCAAGAATCAGGAAACGCTAATGGTCACACAGCTTTCGTGTGACTGAATATTTTCAATTTGAAGTGACCTAACATGAGCAAATTTTACGAAAGGTGGGATAATAGTTACCAAGCAAGCAATTTTGGTTGCGCACGGCTGTCACAGAGTGACTTTAATTAGTGGGTAAATATATATGCATATTTTATTGAAAAGGATAAAGATCAAATTTACAGACTTCTGATCCACCTCGCAAAATTGATTTCGTACGGTAGAACGTTTTTAGCATTTTGATTAGTTAGCTCTATTTTGGCCCCACACCCCTATAACTCTTGCTCATTTTTTCTGGTTGACGCTTTTATCTCTGACGGTGGACTCCAGTAAGATTTTGAAATCTCGCTCGAATAAAACCATGGATCGGATTATTGAAATGCTTTTATTTACCTATACAGACACCTGGAATGCGAATAGTCGCATCAATTAGTGTTAAGATTTGCGAGGGGGAACCACATAAGCAAACTGTTATGATATCTAAATTCGCAATAATTCGTTGAGTGAGGCCTTACCATGGCAATTAGTAAATCCATTACGTTTTGCCGAGTTTCATTACGTCAGCCTTATGATAGGCTCACTACAAACGTCCTATTCTATCGATGCGTTGAGGCTACTTCAGTTGCCGAATCTGGACTTCTCTCGTCATCCATTCGGCGTAACGTAGGAAGTTTAAATAGCTGCACGGTAGACATATATTGCTTGTTCAGACCTTAACCCATTAGCCGAAATGTGTAGAGTCACGATTTCGTGTAGTTTATCATTTTTATCACAACTGTTTTTTGTCATTCATCATCAGGCCAATACATGACATGGGGAATAAAATGGTCAGATAATTGCAGCGTTTATATAACAGCCAGGTTTGAGGGGAGAGGGATAGTGGGTTCGGGAAATTAAGCAGCTGGGTTTTCCGTCATCTCTTGAATGCAGGCGCCTGCGTGGGAAGTGTAAACTACATCGGGGAGACAGCTTACTGACTGCAAACTCGTATGCATGAGCACACAATGGCAGTGAGAAGGATAGATCAGTTTTAGTTGGTGGCAGAACACTGTGCAGCTTCTGGACCTTCCTTTGTTTTGCAGGACATCGAAACCCTAGACCAGACAGCCTTTGAAACGCTCGAAGCATGGCAAACCACACCTTAGTTCCATCAACCACCGTGTGAATCAACGAAATCGCCCGTAGGAAGCGAGGATGGCTTCATACGGGGCCGGAAGACAGGCGTGCGTGAACGAAAATCAGAGACCACCCAAGCCGTATGGAAACCGCGGGAAACGCAAACCAATAAAACCTGTCAGGCTTGAATATAGGCGCATATGAAAATGGTTTTCGCCCGAACAATAACGATAGGGGTTACCATCCTGATATGAACGCAGACAGCGGCAACGACTTAACAACTACCGATAAGACGCGCATGGCCAGGTGCAAATGGGGGGGAAAAGAAAAGATATGAGCGCCTGGGACAACAAATGCGGTCAATGCAGACAGTATCAATGACCATTGCCATACCGACAATCCATTGCCCTTCCTCTCCCGCCTAGGTGAGGAATGGAAGGACAGATTACCAGGACAACGCTTATCACACAGTGCATCCTACCAACAAAACACCAGCATCCGGATGTAGGCAGTTAGTGATGTTGGCAAAGACAAGGAAGAATAAAATGGCCGGAAATACAATCTGTCTACTACCAGCTGTTACGGATGTCAGGGCCTCGGTCGAGGCCCAAGGCAGATCGAGGCAGATGCGTTCCGTTCGTGGTCAGGTGAACGCCCATCAACGAGGGTCAATTTTCCTGACCTAAACTGGCGACACAACGAGCTCGGGGCTCAATGGTTAGGGCGTTTGACTCTGATTAGAAAAGGTCGTGGGTTCGAGACACGGGTGGGCACCACTTGGATCTGAGTGTGACTGGCTGATGATGGCTAATAAGCCAGAAATGGCCATTCCAGTTCTCTCTGTCTTTGCCGGCAGTACTATCTGTCTACTACCAGTCGTTAGGATTGTCGGAGTGGGAAATATGAGTTCCGTTAGTGGTCAGATGGAAGCTTATCAACGAGAACACCAGCATGTTCGATAACCATAAATATTGTGCTACGCCATACAGAACTCACACGGAAATATGACAGCTTGTTTTCTTTTGAAACCTCAGAACATTAAATTGATTTTTTTTCCCGTGACCGCCCTGCCTTCTCATATATGCCCTGGACATGCATTTCTGCTTAGGTCTAAAATTCTTTTTACGGTAAAGGCCTCTGGAGTATTAAATATAACTTTCTGTCAAACTAACCTGGACATCAGTAATGCCTCCAAAAAGCTGGGATCCGTAAACAGTATCAACTATTGAAAAGACGTATTTGCCAATAATTGTTTTCAGTCATTCACCATCAGGCCGCTACATGACATAGGGAATTAATATGGACATTTAATTGCAGCGTTTATATAATCATCAGATTGGGTGAAGGGGGTTCTGGGTTTTCCCTCGTCTCCTGACGCCCGTGCGGGTGAAACGTTGGTTGCGATGCGCAAAGAAGACAGGAGGGATGTTCTGACGGTCAGCGGGCTGAGTTCTGTATGTCAGCTGTTCAGGCTTGCGGTTGACTATTCTATGTAGCGTCGTTTTGTGTGTTTTTGGATGACGTGGCTTCAAGAGGTGTGAAAATTCCGCATACAGTCGGCCAGGGGAGGCAGATTGCTTGTACCAGCGCCTTCTGACAGCAAAGAGTGGGTTCAGCTAGCCGCGCGGCTGATATACGGAACTCAACCCGCTGACCGTCAGAACATCCCCCATGTCTTTTCTACGCATGGCAGCCAATGCACTACCCACGCAGGCGCCAGCATTCAGGAGAAGAGGGTAAACCCAGCTGCCTAATTACCCTAACTTACTTTCCCCAATCCCCCCCCCCTCAAACCTGAATGTTATATGAACGCTGCAATTATCTGAATATTTCACCCCCATGTCATTATCGGCGTGATGATGAATGACCGAAAACAACTGTCTGCCAAAACGACTTTTCAATCGTAAAATGGGAATTTTCGCAGAACTTTCATTACACTTTACGGAATTCTTTGTTTTTCCTCTTTCGCTATCAGCGACAGTCGTACCAATTGCCTATACTAACCACCATTTGAGTAAGTTAATCAAGCTTTAAAGATGACACCTGTTACATTGTTCACGATGATGATCTGTCGCGTATTTTGAGTCAAGGACAACAATGTCTGTGTCTTGTGTTCGATGCGAATTCCATGAGAGATAGGTAGACACACTTTTGTCTATACATCACGACACTATCTTGGAGGCTAATAATTTGCAAAAAAGGGAACAAAAACAAGCTCTGTAATAATAAAAAAGAAATAATTTAACCTAAGTAGTTCGCAGAACAACTTTTAGATGGCTTTAGGTGAAAATTTAATTAAATTTCACAAACAGCACGCAAGCAGGCAATTCTTGTGTTGTAGACGACAGATGGTAATAAGCATTGCACAGTTTTTGCATACAAGAGGAATGAAAACGTAAAAAATGAAACGTAGAGCATTTATAAATATTAAAAATAAGAATACTTATTCACATAATCTTCATTTTGGCAAAAAAATGCGTAACACAAATAAAACGTTTAAATACGCAAATATCGGGAAATGCTTGTTTTTGCACAACAAAAAAGTACTTATAATTTCCGAGAATAACATATAGTAAAGTAAAAAATAAAATAAAAAAACGCATTTGCTGGTTAATCTTAAACTTAATTGAAAACTTAACTAACCAAATTTAAACTAAACTGAAATAAGCCAAACTGATTAAACTAAGAGATAATTAATTGAATAAATCCCAATTAAATAAAGATAATTAAACGAACATAAACTAAATTATATAAGCTTAAATAACATAAACAAAAAGTTATAATTGAGTAAAATTTAACTAAAGTACATAAAAATATAAACATAACTGGGCATATAAGGTCAAAAAAACAAGTTAAGTCTTCAACTCCAAAAAAGAATGTGTGTGGAATAAATCTAAAAGCACACTAAAATATACTAAAATAAAACTACATATAATAATTAAAGATCAATTGAAGTAAAACAATCCAAAAAAACTAGAAAATGATCAAAAACTAAAATTGAACTGAAAATTGTTAAATATAAACTGTAAGCAACACTATAATTCAAAATAAAATAAATTATAACTAGATGTTAACTAATTATGGTGCGATTTTCTGTTGGCAAACATAAGATTACATATGCAATGCTGGAACATAAACTAAACTTCCACCGAACACTTCAAAAGCTTTATATAACATTTTGTAAAGTCAGCATCTTTTTTTAATGTTCTCTGATTCACGTTTAAAATAATTGGAAATGAAGTCAAAACTTCTTTCCTTTTTCCTATCTGCCCATCTACGATCACCGCGCGAGAATGTTGATAAATATAATTTTGAGATACTTTTTGAGTGTTCTTTTCCCTGAGGCACTGGCTTTACTTAAGGTCAGCTGAGGGAAATTTCTTTCAAAGTAACATATATTAACTATCATTGCGTCCTGAAAAACACTAATTGTCTGCTGCTATTAGCAAAGTCTGAACAACTAACTAATACTTTTTGCTTGGCGAGAACGAATTGCCCTCAAACTTTTATCACTTTTACTGACGGCTTTATATGCCGGAGCGAATAACACCAAAAGCTGCAAATACTCCAGCATTGTCGACAATGTGTGGGAATTAAATATGTGTAACTGTGGTTAGTCACTGCGCAGATAGTCGGACGCAGGTTTTGTTCAGACAATGCGGTAACCAGTCTTTTCTGGGGGAGCCATCTGAGTAAATGATTCTTATCATCACGGTGTTTACTGCGTATTTGTGACAAACAGTTTTCGGAAATGATTTTTTTTAGAAAAATAAAGCGAGTTTTTTTAGTAAGAACATTTTTCGTCTCACTGCTCCAGTGCTCGATATGTGAATTAAGCGGCCAGAAGATACGTTTGAGTTTAAAGAGGCCAAAATCCTCGAAAGTGGTGACAGCTGCGTTAACCGCGAGCTGTGTGCTTTCGAGTTCCCCGGCTCGTATTCAGGTGACAAGTGCCTCCCGCTTCTATGTTCGCTGCTACGTTTTGGTCTACAACACAGTCGCAACTCGCCTGACTGTCAACACTCGTGAGACTTTCGTCCTCAACAATTTTGAACGTTTGGACGATTTTCATTGAATGAGCCGTACCACTTAGAATTTGAGTCGTTCACAGGTTGAAAGCTACTGCAAGGCGTCAGCTTATGAAACCAGAAGACCCACTGCCACAGCGAGAAACACCCAAAGTTAGCTATAGAATTTGGTGCAGTTGCTGAGGGAGCAACCACGTCGGAAAAAACTGGAAGACTTCTCAGCGCGTGAATTGGCAAACGTTCGGCAGTATTGTGGCGAACCGACTTCAGTTTTCAAGTCACGACTCCTCATTTAATGACACCCGACCACGCAAACTTTACTGAGGCTGAAAATCTCGCGAGAGGTGATAATCGTGCGACTCATGGGTCTCTTGGGCCATTGTTTACGGGCCCCCAATCTATTAACAAGTGCAACGTTCTATTCGATCCATATTCGGGGCTGAGGCTTCGTTTGGCTAATTTAATTTACCCTTCGAGAAAAAGTGGGAAGAAGCGTCGTCTTACTCCATCACGCCCAAGTCCAGCACAGATTATGAAGGTGCAGCAAGTCAGGACTCAAACGCCGGCCATAATGCAAGTAGCGCACAAGAGGGCACTTTTATTATCGATAGGGGGAAGCCGTTACTTGTCATAGATAGGCATTAACATAGCGACTGTACCCTATAGATACTGCAATTCTGCGCTAAGGTTTGAGGTCCAGATATCTCATCGTTTTCGTTATCCCTAAAGAAGACGAACGAGAAATTTTTCAAGGACGTGGACCGAGTTATATTGGAAGTGACGTTTCAGACAATCGTATTTTTTCCACCGTCAGAATAAGGTTGTGGTTGTTCCTGTTTGCCAAGGATGATTGAGCCTCACTGCATGCCTCTTATTTTATTCGTGCTCGGTGTACGAACTTTGACCTGCTTCTTCGCTGCTGTCCGTGAGATTGAGCGCTAAAGGGAAGGGCTGGTGTGACCTTTGTCCCCATTGCTGCTGTCGTTATTGTTGGCAAGTCAGTGCGCTTAGTGGCTTGTCCCTTGTCCACCGACGGACTGCTCAATTTCTGTAGCCCGTATGGGTTCCTGTCAACCTCGTGTGCGCGGTAGTGGTGAGGTAGCGCTCCACTCTGGTCATCTGCTCTCTGGCTGACCCCTTTTATCTTCCTCTGATCGCAGTTGTACTCCACGCTCGCGTCTGCTTCGCCGTCCTGTTGGCCTTGTTCGAACTGATTTGGGTCGTTTGCATACCGCCTGGTAGACAGGATGAAGGTCTATGGCTCTAAAATTCTCTGTGTATGAATTAGCCCTTATCGTCGCTGATGATGGACTTCCGATGAATTTAGAAACGTGGTGGGAATTTTATTTTTGCTCCAGCGAACACATCTGCCTCCTATTAGCAGTGAGCTAAGCTGGCAAATACTCGTCACGCCAATAGTCGACAACAATGATAAAATCATGGCCATTAACGACTCGCGTACGTGCAGACTACCCCAGTATTGCATCAAAAGCGACCTCCAACGATGAAAATGAATACTTGCAAGTGGGGGTAGGGGGTTGGCAGCAGCTTGGCAAATGGGTCTTATAAAAAGAGCGTAATTTTTCATCGAACAACTCTCTAACGGCAGGCTCAAATTAGACGCCGAATGAACACGCGTACTTGTAGGTCGAGTAGGGGGTTCGCAGCTTGGCAAATGTGCCTTATAAAAAGAGCGTACTTTTTGATCACAACAACTGTCTACAACGGCAGGTTCAAATTAGACGCCGAAACCTCCTGTTTCGGAGAAAAAATCTTCAGCTTCTAAGATACACGTTTTTGCGTTTTCACGTACGCAATCGTTTGTTGCTGTTTGAGGTGGATTAGTAGCCTGCAGTTTAAGTAAAATGTCAATTTTTATGGTCTTAATGACTTTATAAATTTATGGTGAGGAGAGGCAGAAAATTACCAATGCAAACAAACATACGAGTTCCAGGAAGAAATAAAGAAAAAGGAAACTCTATCGCTGACTTTCCCTTTTCTCAACTACTTCCTGGGACTGGTATGCTTGTTTGTATTGGCAATTTATTTTGGCGCGATATGCTTCCATCGACCCAATTGTGGGAAACATCTGCCCTTCGTGAGGCTTCAACCTATACGCAGATCCGTTTTATGCAGAGATGTCTTGACAATAGTGTGTTGCCAAAGACTGCGAAATACAAATCCCTGCTGAACACGGGACATAAAGATGTGTTATGTTTCAAACCAGCAAGAGAATGATCTGTTTGTTCATTCACAGGATAGCCACACGAGGTTACGCAAAAACCGCATGTCCCAGAGACAGAAAAGCTAACCGAAAGCAATTTTGTCGCCCGCGGATCCACCGTCAAACAATCCAAGCCCACTTAATTGGCTCCACTCAAAAGCGCAGTTTAGAACAGTTTTAGAGTTGTTCCAACAAAGATGCTCATTTTATTTCCTCTCCGACGGAGAATCAAGCCGCAAAGCTGTTGTTTGAAATTATCTCACCCAAAAAATACTTCTCGTTCTGGCCTTAAGCCTGGGAAAGGAATGTCAAAGGCCATCTGCTCACAAGGGCTGCAAAATAACCCCTGGTTAAGTGAGGAACATCCAGACTGTCGAGGCAGTCAACAATTATAAAAATCAAGATGGGGATATGTGGATAGAAATTCTAAAATACGCTGTTGATGCAGAATAGTTGCTTATATGGGATTGAGATAATTAATATCGTGAGAAATAATCTTCAGATATGTTGTTCACGACAGAATTCAGCCTGCTGGATCAATTAATTTCACGCCGCATATATAACGTCCACTTAGTATATGATGCCGTATTTCAACGGATTTTTACTATGAAATATCTCATGGAAAAAGATGTGCCAGGATTTTATGTATTTTACTTCTTAAATTTCCGACAATAAATTGGCGAGCATACGTTTGGTTTCCAAAAATCATCGTCAGGCCTGTACATTTATAGCGTAGTTAACTAAACAAACTATGCTGGTTGGAGGGAAAATGGTGTGCTTCTCAGGGTGGATGGGTGAGGGGAGCAATCGGGGCCAACAATCTGATAAGTGTTAGGGGGTACTAGTAGCCGAGAAAGGTGATAAGCTGCGGGTCGTTGGATTCGCGACTTTCGGTGACTGTGGCACTGTTATTGATAGAAATTCACAGCTGCTTGAAATATTAGATGCAAGGAAAGGTTGGAGTTGGGTTTTATATGAGATGTTAATGACAGTGGCTATTTGAATTGAGCCTTGGCTTTTCCGTTGACCATTTGTATACTTCAAAATTTCATATCAGCACTCTATGATATTTCTTTGATATATTGGTCCTGAAGCGAATAAAAAAGGGAAGATTTGAGAACATATGCTCAAGAATTTGAAATCTTTACTTAAACCTTTGTATACCCCTTCTTAAAGCCTAAGATTTGAATAAATTGTGATGTTCTATCTAATGAAACCAAAACAGAATAGCTAAGGTAGTATTTCAGTGAGATCACTAGAAAAATTACTAACTGTTCGTTTGTATGATCTATTGCATTCAAAAACCAACCTTTTGTTCTTAGAACAAATCATTGGAATTGCGTTTTTGATTATTTACAGAATGTGGCTGTTGTAAGCTTTCCAGCGGAATCCATTGTGCCTCTACGCACCGAATAACCTCGCACCTATCGTACGACAAGGCAGAATGAAACCTTCGTGATTCAAGTACAAAATACGAGAGTGCTGGTAGCACTGCAACGTTTCACTCTTTCTGAGAGACTTCGTAGAATTTGCATTTTTATTACGCTTAGCACTATCTCATTGCTTGAAGAAGTGGAAGGCCCACCAACGATCACAGTGTAATTACCGGACGACGAAGCTGATCCCCAGATTTCTTGAAAAAAATGGCGCAGCCGAGCTCTGCGTCAACAGAACTAATCGACCTCCCTCCCTTTAACGTTCACCTCTCCTCCCCCCGGCGGTGAAACCACAAAACCAAACACCCAACACAGCGGCCTCCCTGAGTGAATGGTAGTTGTGATTCAAGCGCGTTCTATTAAACAGCCACGCCCTCAACCTTTTTAGCAACTACCTCGAAGTTCTGCAGACCCAGTATTGTGATTGAGCCCACACCATCAACCAACCTCCCCCCCCCCAGGCTAACCGTCATCCTCGCGTAAGTAGCAGTTTTACACTGCAGAAACAACACTGGAAAATTTGCATCCAGTCTGAGTTTTGTAGTGGATGCGCGCAGTTGTCACGAGGCTCACACTCATCACTGGTGTCGAATTTGATTCAAATTAACATGATTTAATGGTGAGGACAGCCTAGCGTTCCCCACCCTGAATCTGGCTCGCTTTCAAATGCTAATCATGAAATGCTTACACCTGTTGTGTTAGGAGCAGCCCTAACCAACTCGCTCGGACGCAGGCAGACCCGACGCCCCATCTTATCGATCGACACATAAGTTGTACATGTGACCAAAGCCAACATGTCACTGCCTAATTACGCCTTATATGAGTCTTCAAGAAACAACACGACGAGAAGAGCGAAAATACAGACATCTTTGAGCGTAATTAGTACAATACATTTAGGGGAACAAACGCGTGTAAAGCTATGTCTATCGGGACAATCAGGTACTGTTCTGGAGTGAGTAGCGACATGACTGGTTTGTGACTCAACGGCTGGCCGCAAATTTAAATTTTAACTTATCGATTGATTGCTCGCCAGTCAGTGTTCGCGCCATGTACGCTGATCGATAGCCTGCTATGAGCGCGGTTCGCTGCCGTCATGCCGGCTGCCTGCTAGCTAGCTTTCTCTCATACCATAGAGCGTGCGCATAATGATATCGCACAAGCTGCCGACGCGAATGGTAATTATGGCCAATATATTCTCGGCACTTCTTTTCCTCCCCTTTATACTTTAGCCACCTCTACCGCAGAAGGTGCCAGACTAGCACCTGCCCATTTTGCGGCTCGACACCACGTGCGCGAAAACTCTGTCGGAGGTATGTCAACATCACTTCGACCCCTGCCCCCCCTCCCGGTGCCTACCCTGGAGGTGTGCGAAGGTCTACTTTGCGAGAAAACCCCCGCGAAACCTCGACCACAGGTAGGCTAGCCAAACAATCAGATGTAAATTATATTCCATTTTCAGACAGCTGTGAAAATGTCGTTCACAGAGGCCGGCGCGGATTTTGGCGCTACAAAGCACACAGGTGCAGCGGCGGCGGTGATTACTAACTGAAACCAGAAGAAGGATAAATGCAAACAAACCAACTAACAGGATTGACTGTCCACAGTGGCTAGAAGAGTGTAAGATATAAAAGGGACGAAGCCAATGTGGCCAAAACGCTCTGTGTGATCTCGATAGCCTGCTAGACCACAAATGGCTGTTTTAATTGTCTGCACTCGCGCGTTTTCTAATCAAAATCTACTTGAAACAACATGAGTGCTAAAAAGTTTGCGAGCCCTGACAATACGAAGCGTCTGCTTTACGTGACTTCGCATACAAATTGAAAAGAAACGCCTTCGTGCAATTCTAACTCGAAAGTCTAAAAGAAACTCAGTTAAGACAGATATACGGTGTTCTCCAAAGAAATATCCACCCTCCTGAAGTCAGTACGAGATTCGCACGTAGCCCCTGCCCAGAGGGTATATTTACAAGCGTGATTACGTGATGAAATTTCATATCATGATTGTTTGCATAAAATAATAAGATGGTGATCGTTAAACATCAGGACGCTCAAGAATTGCTAATTTATCAAACGAGACCAGTAAGAGCTCCTCGGTGTACTTGGCGTTCCGTGGAAATTCAATCTTCTACACATGTGCTTGACAAGGTGGTACGTGTGAATATGAACCATAAATATTATAAAGGTAGTCTGTATTTCACTAAGCTAAGCAATACTGTGTAAAATGCTGAGCAATTTCAAAAATAAATCAAGCCACGCTTATTCTCTAAAATTCTAGATACGACATCATTGGCTAATAATTGTATGCCTAACGAAATTT
The DNA here is from genome assembly GCA_036362985.1 of Ligula intestinalis. Classification (NCBI taxonomy): domain Eukaryota; kingdom Metazoa; phylum Platyhelminthes; class Cestoda; order Diphyllobothriidea; family Diphyllobothriidae; genus Ligula; species Ligula intestinalis. The sequence continues at coordinate 22,935,163 of JAYGXS010000008.1, forward strand.
AAAGGGTGTCATTTCCCCTTTTTAATGGTCAGTCATGCCAAAATTGCAATTTATTGGATGATACGTTTACTTTCCATCAAATCGCTGACTAGCAAAGCGCAGGTACAGGTTATCTTTTCAGTTTACCCTGCAAGATGAGGCACCAGTTTGCGTCTGTGTTTGGCAGGGGATCTTGCGAATCAATCTGGTGCTCAAAATGAGGCTAAATTGTGCGTGTGGTATTTGTGTGCTTCTGTGGGTCACTTTTCAACATGACACTTCGTTGCTCATTTACGTCAACCTAAACTGATTCCACCGGATACAATGTAAAATTAGCATCTCACAGGTAACTCAAATAACCAAGCTGATTCGCGGTAGTAGGCAGCACTCATAAAAGTCCTGCAAATGTGGGTTTTTATGGTAATGGTGATCTAGGAAACTCAGCAAGCAGGGTCTGTTTGTGAAAGAACATTTGATTAGAGACATGCGGCTAAGTTGGCTGTCCATGGATGCCCTCTCTCAAAGGCAACATGTTGAGTTCCACTCAAGTACTTTTGTAATCGCTAATGTACTCCTGCCAAAAAAGATGCATTTTTTGTTTGACATGGTGCATATGTACCCAAAACCTTAGAATCTTCCTCCACTAGGCTTAAGAGCAACCTCTTTTTTTGCACCCCAAAGATCTTCGGTTTTCTGGATACATTACGTGTTCGGCATCATTAGTTGAGTATGTTAAAGCGTTAAGGCTTTTGAGATAATGCCTTATCCCTTCTTAACAGAACTGGCAAGCAAGTCTACAGGACGGGAAATTTTATCATGCACTATAATGGAACTTCATTTGAATGTTTGAGAATCCTCCTCGTACTGTTAGGTCCCTATTCCCTTTGGAAGAATAGTTAACTTGAAATTTCACATAAGGCCAAAAGCAGGGAGGTCCCTTGTTATTTATTAGGGGAAATTTTTGAAGTCAAGACGTCTACGTTTCCCTTTAGCAGACAACTTTGCTTCTGTAAAAAAATTGTAATCACTCTCCAAGCATAAATAAACTGTACATTTTTGGACATTTTTACACTAAGTGCATATCTGATTATTGCCCGCGATAAGGCATAATTAATATTACTATTTTGGCATGTTTTTAATGCATCAGAGACGGTTGCCCACACAGTGGGGCTTCAAATGCACCGATTTTGAAACCTATTGAAGGAAGAGACCATGTTGGATTGGAGCAGTAAAGAACAGACTCAAAAACGTCTGTCGCTACTCATCAGATGACTGCCTCCGTTTCGCAATAGCCTCAGTACAAAGATAGCCAAAATTACGCCTTATCGAGACAATGTTATACTCTCATATTTCGTGTTTAGTGTGTGCACTGCATCAGGGACGGTCTTCCATTTGGTAGGATTTTAAGGACACTTATTTTGTAAACTATTGAAAGCAGAGCCTTTACTGGCTTGAGCAATAGTCTCACTGATTAAAAATAAGAATTATATGTGATCGCTGGGACAATAATTTCATTCTTCTGACATTTTAAAATACGCCACGGATCCTTCATCATAACCGGTAGCATAATCAGTAGCTGAAACCGGTAATTCATACACAGGGAATTGCAGAATTGAAAGGAGACAGCCCTTTGCTACCTCATACTTCTAACAATTAATTACCCTCTTTCGAGGGTACGTGCCCGCCTGTATGCTAACTGCTTGCTGGCTAGCGTGAAGGCCATGACCTGCTGAACTGCAATTATACGTGGTGGACTCAGGCGTAATGATCACTCTGACAGTTGACTCTCCGGTGTTGGCGTAAGGTCACGCAGTGGCCTGTGCACTCCCCAGTTGGCGACTTGCTTTGGCCAAATTGAGCCTCAGCACCGAATGTGGGTTGTTTATAGGCCGGGGACCGTGAATCATTACTCAACTAAATCGCGTCTCGCGAGAATGTCTGCCTCATCAAATTTAATCGTCTGTTGGTGTCTCACCGAATGAGCCGTAACTAGTACCCTGTAATTACTGTATTATTTACCCTTTTAAGCCATTATCACTGCTAACGGATCCGCGAAGGATCTCGAAGTGTCAGGTGAATATACTTTTTTCCCAGCGATCATATCTACCTCTTCTCAATTACTTCCTGGGACTCGTGTGTTCGCTTGAAGTGGGAGTCTCATTAATATCTGTCACTATAAATTAGGTGGCATAAAGTTGGATCTTTTCAAAGGGTGAGGGACCTGCCCACTCGATGACAAAGTGCGTACTACTTACATTAGATGTTGTCTCATTCACTACTCAACTTACAAACTCCCTTTAGAACTGTTTTGTTGGTACACGTTTTCTGGCACACAACAAGGAACGGTCAGAAAGATGCCACAAAAACCATAGAGCAACCAAAATTATGGCGAGTGCTACCATTCCTTGAGGGCGTTTCGGCGGCAGATTCTGGTCTATTAAAACCACTGAGGATCGGCATCGCCGACCGATCAGGGGCAACAATATGATATCCGGTCATGCAGCCTAAGAAACCCCTTCCCAAGATGATTTCTGTGATTCCTGCGCGGTCAACTACGTTGAGGAGACTTTAAAGTGATCATAGACCCTTGTGGCAGAACACATCAGGGCAGCAAGGAAGAGGGACCCACTATTTTGGTGGTGGAACTCTGCGCGGACTTCGGACAAGCATTCGCCTTCCAGAATTCCGAAATTCTGAGTTGAGGAAATGACCGCATAGTCAGGGAAATAATCCAGGCCAGACGCACGGGACCAACTTCAAGTAACCGTCGTGTGACGTTTCCCACCGTTTACTAAGCCCTCCGAATGAAACTCAATGAAGAAAAGAGAAAAAATGTGCACGGACGTAACGCGAAATTTGGCCCATGTGAGCCGATGATAGAAACGCACGTAGCCGCACCATAACCGAAAAGAGCAATTTTCAAGTCATTTTGCAAATGCGAAGCTGGATGGAAGTGTGAGTGCAAGCAGGATTACCTGCCACAGCTTATGTCGATGACAGCTGCATAAATGCGAACAACAGACTTCGGTAGGAGACCTCCGGAGTGAGATTACTCCGCTTCAACGTGCAAAATGATCGAGTATCCCTCCCTACACTGGCCCTTTTCGTCTGCATTGCTTTAACCCTTACTGACCATGACTGTCACTATCTATGAATACTGTGAGGTGCCTGAAAAATCTCACCTCTGATAATAGAAGCCTTTACATTTTTGAAACGTCGGGAAAGTAAAAATATGGTCCCCTTGATCGCCTCTTCTTTGCATGTATGTAAATAAGGTAGAACCGACTGGGAAATAGCAAATGGGAATTATCATTTCTGGGTTACTAACCGTCATCAGCCAGTCACACCTACCACCACGTGGTGTGGTACCTGATGTCCAAACCCACAGCTCTATGTTCATGGCGTGCAGCGCTCTACCACGGAATCATGGGCCGTTGTTTTATCGGTAGCAATCGGGAATATGATTGTAGCGTGGGGATGGATAATGGTGGTTTCTGAATTACTAGCCATCCTCAGCCAGTCGTACCTAATCGCAGGAGAAGGTCATTCGCTATGCAACAATCCACAGGGATCCTAAATTATGCTTCAAGTCACATTGGATCATCAATGCTCCGTAACCAGATTAAAACGCCCCAAACTACCACCGTCATCTTTCCAATCTAAATCGACAAGACAAACGGCTCGCGGCGCAATGGTAGAGTGTTAAATTCCATGATCAAAGCGTCGCACGATTGGATCTTAGATTATTCCCACTTTCAATAGGATTGACTCGCTGTTGACTGCTAATAAGCCAGAAATGGCTATTCTGGTCTGCCTTTGTCTTTGTCGGTCCATCATGTACGTACCCGCGTAGAATATATAGTGAATCCATAAACAATAGACAACATCTGGATGCAAAAAAGGGAAGGCCGTATGTCCGCCTACTTTGCGTCAACACAGAAGCTCTCGGATCTGTTTAAACGTTGGCTTGCGAAACAAAAGATACCTCTATCGATGACTTGACTTGACTTGCGTGCTCTTATCATTGATGCAGCTATAGATAGGGTCGTTTTATCTGATAGTCAAGAAACTATCCCCAACAACTCAATGTAATGTTTTCCCTGATTAATCAGAACACGCAACCCCTTCAAATATAGTCACTGACTGTTAGTCATTTTTTTCTAAAGACCGGCCGAACGTTAGGTAACGCTATAAAGCTTGCATGAGTAGCATATCGTTTCGAGACGAGTGAGGATGAGAAGACTAGCCGTATGTACATAACGTTAGCCAAAGCGTTACCAGTCGTTATAAAGGCATGTTTAAAAGGACGCGCTTTATACAATATTCTGAAAGGACACCGTAAACGCATTGTCATTTTGTTGCAGAAACAGGGGCTTACTGTCGCGTGCTAACTTTCAAAATATTATTTGTCTCCCCCTGAAGTAAAACGCATCCATCTCGACTGACTTACATATCCTTGTCAACGGTAAATTCGCGATTTCGCAGTTGGAATCCATAGCGCTGAGCATCGCGTTCCTCGAAGGTGTAGCCCCAGCTGGGGTACACATGACGACGTCCTCCGCCGGCGATCGAATTTCTCCGACCCGCACGCATTGGCTGGTGCGGTCCGAAGTCCGGCAGGACGGCGGCCAGCTGCTTGCCCGTCATCAGAGGGTCAAAGTGCTTCAGTTCAGACAGTAGCCAGGTGAGGAATGAGGCGGGGTTGCTAGGCGAGGAGACACATTCAAAGGTCAGACCCTCGCCCTCCACGGCCCACAGCTCCTCCCCGTTGTGCAAGGTCTGTCGAGAACCCGCGTGGACGGGTGAGAGAACAGCAGCCGCAGCGCTGGGCAACTGGGGGTCCTGTGGCAGTGCACCGCCACCGGTGGAAGCATTGGGCAGAGGGTTCAAGGCAGTGTCAGCGTGCGAGGGATTGTCCGCCTGCAGACGGTTTCCATCCAGCGTCTGCTGCTGGTGATACCTATCCATGACGGTCGTGATGGGATTTCTCTCTTCCTCGGCATGCGCTGGCAGACGCCATAACTGCAGGCTATCTGGGGGTGCTAGACAAAAGCGAGGTGTTACGCCTCCATAAGTAATTGTGAATTATTGAACACGAGGAGCAGAAAAAGAACAATAGCAATGGGAACTGGCAGTACCGTTGAACGCTAGTAAACGTTTCCACTAAAAGTGCAGACAATGTGCACTGAAAAGCAATTGTGGTGATTTAGGCTAACAATATGGCTCATCAGCGTTTCTAATGCGTTTTCTGGTGCATACATATGAAGAATAAAGGCTCGTTGGAAGAGAAAAAGATAAGGTAAGTGTATCATTTTTAAGATGAGCCCTTCTTTTTTATCATTCCATTTCGAAATACAGTTTTTTTCATCTATTCTGTATAGATAATGCTAATCGCAGCAAAACTCCGACTCCCGGGCATTAATGAGAAGAGGCAATCATGGGAACCATAGATTTCCTTTCCTAGCTTTTCAAAAGCGTACAGGTTTCTATCATCAGTGGTACGATTTGTAACGCGCTTCACATGACATTACCGGCAAAGGCGAGGGAGACAAGGACTACTCCTGGCTTATAAGCCATAAACCACTAGTCTATTACTGTTACTCGTTTGTAGAATATACATTTTCGTAGTTATTCCGCAGTAGTTTATTGTCTTCGTCGAAAATGTTCATCGAACTTTAGAGACTGACCCTTAAAAGCCATGTCTCGTCCATCTTCTCCCATGTCATGCACCAAATAATTTCCGCGATTACTTTCTCGATTATTATCTAGAGGTCATATACTATAAATCGCATAGAAAATGTTGTGAGCCTATCGAGGAGCTGCAGCTCTTGTTGCTGTATCCTGCAGCAACGGAAATCTAAGCAAAAGACGTGTCTGGGCTTTTGGCTAGTATCTTTGCAAAAATAAAATATAACATCATTATCATATAGAATTCACTCTACTTTGAGTGCTAATCGTTTCAATGGTTATTCTGTGGTAGTGTATTGTCTTCGACTCAAATGTTCATTGAAGTCTAGGGTCTGCCCCTTAAAGGTCATGCCCTGATCACCAACTTCCTTGCCTTGAACCTTATAATCTTCACAATTATTTTCTTGCTATATACAACAGCCTCCCTTGTGAAAATTTGTATCTCTATAGGAAAGCCTTGTGTGAACCAAGGGTATTTCTGCTGGGTCAATGTTTTCAGGTTCCGTCTGAAAGTAAATGGGGTTAATTGGACCAATTTCCGGCAGCTTCACAAAATAACCAGCGTAGGTTTTTCTCATGCTCACAGCTTCATTAATGCGATCTACACTTAACGCACATTGGTTCAAAAACATTCAAAACGGCATTTTATAGGTCTATTTGGGGCCAAATTTTAGGATTAAATTTTAAAAAAGGACAGGTAAATATTGGCCCGAATAAAAATAAAACTTGTGGGTTTTGCCATCTTTTTAATGAAAAATGCTTTGAGATGCAGAATTAGCAAGAATTTAAATAGCGCTTTTAATGAGCGCCGTTTCTTTTTGCGCACAAACCGCGTTGATTGCTCTACTTGGAACCCACCGATACATGGATGCTGAGACCTAGCATTTTTAACCGCATGGCCACTGAGTCCAATTTTCCCGCTTATTCCACATCCGGTTAGGATTCCATATATGATTCCCTAAACCGGACATGGGAATAGGAACGCCCAGGCCCCAGTAGAAAAGGGGGTCATGGGCATACTTCCAACAAGAGCGTATCTCACCCGTGCATTTCTCCTAACGCTAGCCCTAAAATAGACCTTGACAGCAGCCCTAGTCTTGACAATAAACCTCCGCTAAATCCTTATCTTTTAGGTAGCACCAACTCCAAATCTAACCTATGCTGGTGTTGGGCCGCTTGAACATCTTATGTTTGACTGGAGAATCGGCACCCATAAAGCATAATTCAGTAGACAAAGTCTTCTGGAAGTCTTGTGTGAATTTTCGACACTGGCTCACCAAGTCGTCCTCAGAAAGGGGTTAACAGTAAACTCCCATTTTTTGACGTCCTCTTACGGCGGAATACTGATGAAACATTCCGAAAATCGTTTGACAAAAAAGGTGGATATTATCCTACATTAAGAGAGCAGCCACGCTGTTGCTGTTACCACCCTTATCTGCGCATGTCTCTGACGTTTCTACAATAACCTATGATTAAGGCTTCTCGACAGAATCCAAAACGTCAGGAAACTAAAACCCGTGTTCCAGTGATCGCATCTTCTTCCTCTAAACTGCTTCCTGTGACTCGAATATTCTCCTCTATTGGCACTCTAATAAATTGACCAAGAACGCACCGTTCTAGCCTCGGTTTTTACCAAACCGAACTCAATTACCTGTCCAAAATGTTTTTAACAAATGATAACCCCAGAGAGTTCGTGCGTCGCCGCATGAGAAGACAGCAGTTAAAAACAAAAGGAAAAGGAACTACATTGTTCGGATTAGGCGTCGAATTCAAGAAGTTGGTGAACACTTCGCTATATAACAAACTTGTCTGAACTCGCTGACATACATCTTAGGAAGCACCAGATCGAAGTAGCGCACAAACAAACAACTGCACTGTGAAATCAGCTTGTACACCTTAAGAATAGGTTACGCTTTTTCGACAAAAAAGAAGTCGTTTACAAGATCCCTTGTGGCAACTGCAACCCCTTATATTATGTACAGACAGGAAGATCAGTCTTCACACGTTTATGTGAACACCAGCGAGTGGTAAAAGGGGGATTTCACTTGTCCGAAGTCACCATGCACACCTTAGAAACTGGACACTGGTTTTTATAGGACAAAACTTACATTGCTGGCTCTTGCCCTTACAAGAAAGGCCATGATTTTTTGAGGGGCCATCAGCTCCAATGACTCGTGCATTAACAAGCACGTTGAATTGGACGTTATGAGCACCAACTTCAGGGGAGCATGGAAAATACCGCGACCTATCTGAGCTAGATGCAGCAAAAAACAGTCACCATCGACCGCATGATTTAATACGAGCAATCATTATTTCCCGATCGGCCGCATAATTGCATGTGGGTGATAAATAATGTTCTCCCCCCCCCGAAGGCATAATTACATGTGGTTGACGATTATCTACCTATACCCTGACCAATTATATAACCTTGTTAGTACGTAGATGTACCTCGATCTGGTCCAGGATTCCCCAACTCTGGCTGTTTCGTCTGGAAGTGTCCAGTCCCTTACCAGACGAAACAGCCGGGATTCGTGATACCTGGACCAGATTGGTGTACACCTATGTACTAATCTATATTCCGATCGACAACCGGCAAGACGTCGACCCGATTGCTCAGTGGATAGGACGTTCATCTTTAGCTCACTGGTCGCGGGTTGCAAACTTAAGTGTAGCAGCAGTTTCTGTGGCTATACTGGAGTTGGATATGCGCAACTGACGAAAGCCAATAAGCTAGAAATGCGCGTAACGTTTTCCGGTAATACAGTTGATCTAATCGTGTGTTGGCTATCACCTTGAACTACCTGCTTCGTGCAACTCTGATCTGCCTGGCGACGGCCTGATGAGCCAGTGTCGACAATTCACACAATAGACTATCGTTTCCCAAAGGACTTCCTCCGCCGAATCCTATGTTGGCTGCAGCAAAAACGGCTCCAATCATGTTACGCAGACCTATCCTGTAGGCACAAAGGAAATTCGCACAGCTCAGCGACACTAACCCGATCGTCCACACGTAACTACGCTTCCCAGTGACTACCTTATTCCACTACCCCAACTTAGTCACAGGATGATGCTTCTGCTTGACCGCATCTTTTTTTATTTCAATATCAATGTAAACTGTTATGTTTTTGATCTTCTGCATATGTTAAATGTAGGTGAAACAAATTTTTACCTGTTCTGTAGGGTTCCTCGGCTTCTGGCCGAGTGGCCTTACTAAAACCGCATCGCATTTCATTTATGTTTGTTTGCGATGCCAGCTTGATGTTCCGATAACATAACAGGGGGGGGGGGGGGGGGGGTTAGGGTGCACGATGTACTAAACGTGAAATTGGTCTGCGCCAAGCGAAACGCGAATCAGCATTTTAGTTTTGCCATAAAGTTGATTGCCCAACGCTCACGCAGTTGGCCGTATAGCATTCCATGAGCGAAAAGTGCTCACCGCTTTTGATTTACTGGCCGTTATCAATGAGTAGAGCTCAGGCCCACTGACTCCGTTTTGATCAAGATACTCTGCTCTCATTTTGTCAATAACAGTTTCAAATAAGTAATGGAATAGGAATGGTTCCAGTCTCCCATAATGGTTTTGCCGGTAATATTATCTGCTGTAAGGGACTCTACCGAAACCGAAGGTAGAGCGGGACAGGTGAGTTCCGTTAGCGGTCAGGTGAGCGTTCATCAATGAAACGAGTGTTTAATTTGCCTAACTTTGGCGATCGCCAAAAATAGTGACAGGAACGACGGTAAGTAAAAAAATAGCATACTTATTTCATTTCAATGGAACTCTGGGATCAGAATATATTTCATTACATTGCCAGGAATGTAAGGCTTCAGCTGCAGTGACATTGAAGATCGATGGGTTATTCATGCAGATTATGTAAGCAGGAGCATATTTGAGACCGCATTACAATGACAATGTAAGGCATATCTTGTTTTTGCGAACCAAGTAAATCCGCATTCCTGAGTCGGGATTCGATCACAGAAACAGTTGGCACCATTGTCCGCACACATCTAGTCGGCACAGTTCACAGTTGATGCCAGGGTACGACTTCGACTTTGAAAATCTGTGAATACTGGGTCACTCAGACGACCGAACGTCATGCCTGCTGCAGGAAACATGGCATTCACGCACGGATTCAATTAAGAGGCATGTCGATCTTCGTGATGCCTATCTCGCGTTGCGCGAACAAATCGATTGCAGACCTCTCGGTAATTCCCGGTAGAGCTGGGCTAAATACACAGTGTGCTGTACATTTTTTATTTCTTGAATGTGAGCTCATGTGAGAGTTCGGAACGTCAGAAGAATAAAATGCTGATCTTAGAGAACGTTCTTACGCTCTCTATTCAATAAACTGGGTCTCGCATATGTTGGAGCATTCACTTCACACTTTATAGAGGGGCTTCACCCGCTGTCCAGAAAAAACGCGAAGGTCGTTCCTCCGAACCCGCAGCAACAGTTGCCAATTTAACAGCAGGTTACATGGGCACGTCATCTACACGTGGAAATAGCGGTGCCTTTAATCAGCTCAACCAGGGGAACAATCCACCAGTGCCATCAGTTACTATGGTAGGGAACGTACAACCACTCGGAGAGCCCTATAAATGGTGTTTGATAGTGAAAGTCTGCACTTGTCGAAAGCCCTGGACGCAGTTGGTTTAGCAGCGGTCGTGAGCCAGCCCTGGTACGCTGAGCCATAGGAGACGGTGCGAGAGTTGGTGCCTCGACTATCACGCCGATCAGCTGACACCAGTCACTCCGCCGCTCCGACGAACTGTCAACATCCCCGCGCGCTTGGCGGGAATGCCCTCGGAATTTTAATCCACCCCCTCCCGCGTGTCCATGCTTTGGTAATGGCCTGAGCCAGTGTCCAACCCATGTTCCCCTCCCTCCACGAGGCGGCTTTGTCGAGATTCCCGCGTGGGACACCACGTGTGGGTGTCGTGCCTAGCCAAGCGCGGGCCACGAAGTCCATTCCGTGCATCTATAATTATGCCACACGGGGGGAGGGGAGGGGCACTGGGTGCTTCAGCTAACCGGACCAGTCCATGTCCCTTCCCCCTCCACCCCCACGGGATGTGGGAACCAAACAGGTGACGCGACAATGGTCAACCGGCCAGCTCGATGGACCGGAATACTGTGTGACAATGTATGCCTCAGCTATTTAATATTCGTCTGCCGTCAAAACAGCCAGATGACTTGACGTTTGGGACGTCTAGGGGGGGGGAGGAAATGCTTGCCCGTGTTGACCAGGTTAGAAGCATTTGGTTGAATCACGCCTAGCACTTCAGTTGATCGTTTATAGACCTGGTTGTCTCTTCGCCATATGTCCAATGTGGGTTGTGATCGGCAGATTGATCCACATACTTTTGACGGCAGCCAAACGTTATGTATATATATATAGTACTCTCACGAATTAAGGTAAGGGTTCGCATCCCAGATATGTGTATAGATGGAGAAGAAGAAGATTCCGTGTCAATTACCGGAAGTAGGCCGAGAACTGATTGAAGCCTGGGCGTCGGATGACAACTCACTTAACCGATGCATCGAGCTGGCACCCGTATGTGTTGACCTACGCAGGTATCTTCAGACTCACGGCACTGGTGCTAAACTGGTCCTCCTCTCCCACACCTCACCCGCCTTTATGATCGTTAATTGGCCCCTTCCCCGTAGAAATGCTGCTTGCTTTTCATTGACGATTTGATCTCTGACGATGGACTCCCACAAGAGTCCGAAAGATCAAACTAATAAAATAATGATTCCAGTGATCGACATGGTTTCATCTTCTAAATTGGAAATGGTGGTTAGGAGGTCGTGTATTGTAACTTACCTGACGTACGACTTACGTTGTGGAGTTAGATTATATTTTTCACGAAGGCCCGCGCACAAATTAAATTTACATGCAAAATAGCTTACTCCCAGCGGCCGCGGGAAAGAAATGCAACTACATTTTTCCACTTAGCACTTACTTCTACAAATTTTTCCTCACTGCCTGGGTATAGAGTTAGGGTGTTGAAATTCTAGCCAGCAGTGCGTGGGTTTAGTTTCGGCTGACGCGCCACCGGTGGTAGGATATCGCTTGGTATAATCTCCCTTGTTTTGTCGTCGGTACTGCTCTGTTGCCTGTGGTTCATCGCAGACTCTATTGTCTAGATATTTTATAGTTGGTAGTTTTGCTGGCAAACCCCAGAGAGACAGTAATGGTCAGTTCTGGCTTGTAAGTCGTAGTCAGCCAAAACGTCTTTATATATAACATCTAACTCTATGTGGCGGTTTATGTATGAATCTTCGGCGTGCATTGCCTCAAAGAATACATTTTTGAGATTAAAATTTCTTGGGATGCATGTTTTCAAGTTTATATGGATATGTCATTCACTCTGATATTATGTAGAAGCCCCTCCAGCATAATTGTTTTTTTTTAAACCACGGTCGATTAATGCACATTTTATGATGACCAGTGCATCTGAAGAACAAGCCAAAGCCTTCCTTTTTCCTGTCATTGTGTATTCTGCATGCATTAAACTGCCTTTTTGAGAATGTAAAACTTTAAGATAGCCTTTAGCAAAGAGGTTAACAGTTGCATGACAGATATATGGGCAAGACCTGATTGTTTCGCCTCGCCTAAGAAAGTATTCATCGCATAGCCAAACTCTACATCCCGTCGTCAGGACGGGAATGTCGACGCTTACGTCCTTTTTGTCCATAAAATTGTTGAAAATGACATTCCAATCGATGCGCGTCCCTCATCTGAGTGCACTGCTTTCCGGCATTTGCGTTGCTTTTTTATTGGGCAGGCACCAACATTTTAGTTTTTTTCTCCGGTGATGATAAGTTCCGCCATTTTGCGTCAGGCATGACCACTTGGAAAGGATGCATTCCGTTTCACACTACTGTGTGGTATTCAGTTAAAATAGTTAGGCTGAAATACCTATTTGGACGGAGCAGCCCCTATTTAAAATTAAATGCGAGTTGTTTTTCTGCTAGGGAAATAATCGACTGTATCCTTGGCGTCTGAAAATTTGGTAATCAAACCGTCGCGATTGATTAGCCATCCTTCGGCGAAATGAAATGATTTGTTTTTAAACTCAGGGTGAATTCGAATTGTGTTTATTATTGGCGTTAAAGGGGCACTGTATCGCTTCTCTGTTGGTCATGAATTTTGGGGGATATGGTTAAAAATAGCCAGCAATGTGACATACAGAACATCGCCACAGGTGTCATAAAATCTTTACAGTTGGGCGTTAAGATGCTGGTCCATGGGTCATGGGCATGCTTTTGTGGACTAGTCTGTACCTTTTCGCTTTCACTGACTGTCGCATGGCGCTAACCCACTTACGGCCATAATCTCGGTTTATGACTTCCACACGATGCAAAGTAAAGGGAGCTCTCCTAAGATTAATTATGACGCTAAAGGGCACCACTGTACAGGACTGTATTAAATCTACCCGCATTTTCTGTCCATTTCTCCCTCTGCAATTATGCTTTGGTCATATATTTCTTGGTAGATGATTGTCTGTTCTTGACCTTTACTTCTCATACAGAGTTAATTTGCCCCGGGGAACCAACAAATACGTGCGCGCGAATTCTTGATTAACTGTGCAAATACTTGAGGTGCAGATATAATATTGGTTTAATCATCCCCGGAAGAGGAAATAGAAAATTGGGCAATGCCTGAGATCAAGTTATATTAAGGCTGACGTTTCAAAAACATTCTCGTTTTCATCGTCAGAGCCTACTGTCTACTCCCCTGCTTACAAAGCACTCCGGACAAGGCTAACGTTCTCTCAGAAAAGAGAAATAGATCGGGCAAATGAAGATACGCAGGGCCAACAGCTGGCAGCCACGAACGAAGAAGGTGGATACGAACAGGAGGCGCACGAACGATGTGAAACATATTCACATGGAGGCACCCACAGGGGGTGAAAACAATTCAAACAGCCACCAGAAATCGATCGGTGCAATCGATCGATGCGTGGGCATCAGGCGAGGCTATAACAGGGGGCTTGCAGTAAGAACGAATAGTAAGTACGCTCTGATGATGATGATGATGATGATGATGATGATTATGATGATGATGATGATGATGATGATGATGATGATGATGATGATGATGATGATGACGATGATGATGATGATAATGACGATGATGATGATGAAAACGAGAATGTTTTTGAAACGTAAGCCTGAGTATAACCGGGTCTCAGGAATTTCCTAACCTTCTTCTTTCTCTTCTGGAGATGATGAAAACAATATTCCTGATTTTGCGAACACGTACAAAGTACCGACAAGGATAAAGAAGACCAAACTAATCATCTCCGGCTCATAGGCCGTCACTAGCCAGTTATAGTCAATCCCAAGTGTGCACCAGCCGCGATTTGTATCAACGATAGTTGGTCGTTGAATTAAATCTCTTCGGATGAGCCACGGCTCCTTGTCCTATCAGCTGTGATCGGGAATATTATTTAATGCTTAAGTAGCGCTTACTGGTGCATTTAGGGGATATTCTCATGCCACCGGGTCTTGGGATCAAATCCGAAGTCCTCGTGGGCAGTTGCATATCGAACATACACTTGCGGAGCTGATGTAGTACAAAGAAGAACAAAGGAAACTGGAATGTGCGTTTCTGGTTTATTAGCCATCGTCAGCTATCGACAAAGGAAAACGCACGCGTGAACTGTTGTAAGTGCAGACAAAGCTATGATATCACCGTCTAACTGCGCCTTGTGTGAGTCCCCAAGAAAAACACAACAGAAGAGGGTGAGCAGTAGAAGTCTTTTTCCATACCTAGTACAGGGTGCGCATAGCAAGCAAAGCATACAACATTGGCCCAATCAAATTGTGCTCTTAAGGGGTAACATTCTAACTGACTGTTGGGCTGAACAGAATGACAGTGCAGAAAACAAATCATGGCGGGTGGTTTGATCGACCACATCACTCGCCCGGCTTTAACCGATTGATAGTGCGGAGTTGGATGAGTAATCGGGACAGCGTGATAACTGGTTGTTAGGCCTGCCCCTAAAATGAACCACCTGAATTTGTATAGTTGAATGTCGCATCGGATAGGGGTTAGGTGGAATTCAAAGAAGGTGAATGGATTGTTTTGTGAGCTTGGACGCCGGCATGCACATAATTTAGTTTGCATTTATAGAAAAGCTTTTGTATGTACCACACTCTTGCCCCGGTCTCATGCTAGAGTTAAGATTAACGGGGGGGATAATATCGAGCGTGGAAGCTGCTAGAACCACATATGTCTCGAACACTGACAATTTGCCCGTTGGTTTCGACGATGTTCACCACGCTCCTGAGCCAGCTGAATACAAACTCAGTGACTTGCGCGTGAATTTACTTCAAGTGATACCGAAATTACACCACATCTATAGCACTCACTGACCCGCTCTCCTCACCCACCTGCACACTGCGTTAAGAAACACTGAGCTAGGATTGGATGCAAGCAGCTTGAGTGACCAAAGCCACCCCCCCCTTGTGCGTGTCGTCCAACCTGACTCGGATTCCTGCTGGGTGAGGGTGTCACAAGGGCCACATTAAGGAGCCATCGCAATCTGACTTTCAGTACATCATTCCACGCTTCATACCACGTATTGGACTGACTGCACAGTCGAAGATTCTGCCGGTTGGCAACCGTCCTAAACAAGGTTGCTAGACCACCGTGATAACTTTAGCCAGTGCCTTACGATTACCCAATGCATCCGAAAAAGTAAGCTAGCGTCTTCCGATTTTTTTCCTGTCATTGCGTATGCAGTCCGCATGCATTAAACTGTCGTTCTTAAAACGCAAAAACACAGTCGCGAAAGTTTACTAACTTCATATCATACGTATGAGCAAGTTGCCAAAATATTTATAACTGTTTTACCACACCGAAGGCATTCAACGCTTAACCAAAACACGTGTCCGTACAAGTCTCCGTAGTCCGGTCAGATGTGTCCACATTAACATCCGTTTGTTTTTAAGCTTTTTTTAAAAATTGGCATTCGCCAATCGATGCGCCTAAGGAGGCGTGCGCCTCGTCTGAGTGCACTGGCTCTAGGAATTTGCACCGGTTTTTTTGTTGGGAAGGCACCAACAGTTTGGATTTTCTTCCTCCGGTGACGATAAGTTTCGCCATTTTTTCGTCATAAGCATGGGCACTTGGGAAGACAAATTCTCCTTCTTCCCAATAATACTACGTGGTATTCCGTTAAAATAGTTAGGCGGATGTTCCGAGTTGGACGGAGCAGGCTTAGGATTTTAAGAGGATTTCTGGTTAAGGATTAGCCGACCCTGTTGCTTGGCGTCAGTAAACAAACCATCGGTAAGTGAGATTTATTGACAGTCTCCCTCAGCGAGCTGAAAAAATGCTGGCCACCTCAGGTTTTGGGAGAGATTTCAAATCGTTGGCGTTTAGGAGGCACAGTATCGACTCTATTCCGGCCTTCCGAATATGGGTAAAAATCCGTTGGTATTGCAAAGCATTGAAATTAAATAAATAAACAATCAGAAGTAGCCTTTTGTCAGTGGTGTAATAAAATGCTTTAAAAATGGACGTTAGGGTACTTGCCCATAGGTCATCATGCTCCTGGTGGCTAATCTCATTAAGGCAGCGCCAATAGTGGCCACATTTGCAGTTTATGGCTTTTCCAAGACGCAAGTAACTTTATGGTGCTAAAGGGTGCCACTGTACTCTGCATTTATGCCTTGGGCGACTCCAGTCCGGTAGTTTCTTGCGTTTTTTGACCTTTGCCGTCCATACGGAGTTAATTTGCTTCGGGGTACCAATATAAATGTGTGCGCATATTCCTGATTTCACATGCATATAAACTGGTTGGAACATTTACATCCCAAGAAATATCATTTGGCGGTGAAAATTCGTAAGAAAACGCTAACAAAACTTATTTTAAATTTTCATGTCCAGCCAATCAGATCGTTGTCGGACTTGTGGAAAATTGCAGACAAATGAGTATTATAAACATACAGGAAAGATATCGCAAATATTCCCATGTTTCATGTGAAAAGTCAGCTTTGGCAAACGTGTTTTCGAAGCAGAACTCCAACAGCTGCAGAAAACCTTTCTTGAAAGCAGATACCCAGAAAGGTTCATACTCAGGAATATTGACGAGCGCAACAGGAAGCCTGCTACCTCAACCGCAGAAAAGAAAGATGTATTCATAAGACTGCCTTCCATTGGCGATGCAGCAAGCGAGCTGGTAAGACGAAGCCATAAGACTGCGATCACAAACGCTTTCCCCACAGCGAACTCACGAGTGTTCTGCACGAAGTCTCTCATCCTACGATTGGTAAGTATAAAACTATTAACGTTAAAGTTGACATCCATATGCATCTACTCCTTTATTTGCTCCTGTGGAGTAGAATATATTGGCCAAAAAACTAGGCGCCTGGAAAACAGACTGCGTGATTACATTCTTGCCTGGCTAAGTAAAGGTGAAGCTAATTCAATCTCCAGCTCTATTCTCGCACACCTTGTCTATACGAATCACCGAGTCGATATTAATGAAGCCATTCAGGTCGTCAACCGGACACCAAACAACTTCTCCAAAGGCATACGCTAACAACAGAAATTATTTGCCTTCCATGGCTAGGTGACCCTCGCACATTGCCCCCATCCACTAGTGAAAGTCGCTCGCTCCATACGAATGACAGTGATCACTTTATGCATCTGACCCCTGACCAATGCCCACAACCTAACCCCAACACACCGATCTCGTCTGCAGGCGCAGCCTGGCATAGTCTGCAGTGACCAATCGGTGCGCACGTCGAACAGCTATTGATTTTTCCACACGCTTTAAATTTAATTGTTTTGCAAAGTCAATGGCCTGATGAAGATTTGCCGAAAACGTGTTTGCCAATACCGGAAAAAAAATCATTTATGCTTACTTATCTTTGGTCGATAGTCGGGATTGTTGTTTGAAGTCTTTTCTGGGTTTCCCTGAGATTGCTGTAAATCACATCCAATAAGGCGTACCTGTTAATGCACGAGTCTTCGGCGGTAATAGTCTCTAAAAATTAACGGCCTTTCCTAGATAGGCAGGCGCCTGGAAACACGAGTTTTGTCCCATGCGAATTTTTGTCCAGTTTCAAAAGTGTGAATGGCGACGTGGGACAGGTGCTCTCGACTCTTTATCGCTTATTGGTGTTCCTGTAAGCGTGTAGAGGCTGACTTTACTGTCTGTCCACAATAAACTGCATTGCAGTCACCACAAGGAATTTTGTAAGCGGTTTCCTTTCTATCCGAATAGCCAAACCTATCCTTAAGGTACATAAAACGATTTCGCATCGCGGTAGTTGGTTTGTGTACCACTTGGATCTGGTGCATCTTCAGGTGTTCTTTGAAGTATTTTAGATACTATTTAGTATATATAAGTATTCGCAAACTTTTTGTATTGGACACCTGATCGGCGCAATCTAGTTCCTTTTCTTTTCGTTTTTCTTCCTGTCGCTTCATGCATCGATGCATCAACTCCCTAGCGTACCCCTTTTATGAAAACAATTTGGACAGGTAATTGAGTTCGTGTTGGTTCCGTTTCAAGCGCGATTGCTTCGGTTGGGAACAGTACTCGGCTTATGAGCAACAGAGTGGTGTCTATGTTAATGTAGGATAACATCCGCAAAGGCATTTTTGCAGTTTACCGATGTTCGAAATGTTCCTTTAGTATTTCACTGCACGAGGACGTCAAGAAGTGATGCTTTACTATTAAATTATTTTTAAGCGTAAGCGTGATTCCTGGCAACGCTGAATTAATGACTTTGTACGAAAAACGACAAGGGTGACTAAAGTAGGTTTTAAGCTGTCGCCAGCCAGCCCGTCATACCTAATTCCAAGTGTGCATCACCGGAGATTCGGGATCCGGGATCTCGACTTAAACTTGCTCTTATGAGCCACAGCTTGTTGTCCTACCAGTTTTGATCGAAAATGTTAATTATGCCGAACTGGTGCCAACTGATACCTTTACGAAAGAGTGTTATTTACCGTCTCCTGGGAATTTTTCTGTAATCTGTTTCTGCTTAAACCCTTTGAGGGTTTATTTTACCAAAAACACTTGATTCCCAGGAGTTTTTATTTACTGACGATAAACTTAGTATTCAAGGTTCAGCAAGCATGTTTCTAAAGGCCCCCGACCGTGTACTCAAGGGATATCAACAAAATGATAGATTTGGGCGTTTTCTGACAAGTAAGTGTTTTGACATGTTCCCAAAAATTACCAAGTGCTTTTAGCAATAATTATATTCACGGCTTGGTTTTGTACAATTTGTTTTGTTGGAATGTCTAAATGATATCTTTTTTGGGGGATCCTACAGAGTCTTAGTTCGAACTTAAAACCCTCGCACACGGCGCATGGCGATAGGTGAAATGTATGGTTGATCAAGGTCGTATAAACTGTTAAACATGCATTTAATAATTAAATCCAAGTTATGGGAACAATATGTAGACGACATATCTGTTATCGTTGGAAAGAAACAACTCAAAGCGCTCCACAACACCATAAACTCAACCACTCCGGGCATTCAATTCACGCTCGAGAAGGAGGTTAACAACAAACTCCCATCTCTGTATGTTTTCGTACAATGAAAGATTGATGGAACATTACAAACGTCCGTTTACCACATCTACACGTATGCGGAAGTTATTCTTAATTATGAGAACAGCAAGCCCATCCCACACAAAAGGGGTGCCATCAACAGCCTGCTACGCCAAGCGAGCACACACATTGATTTGACGCAGAAACCTACCGAGTCGAGCTCATTTACCTGTTTAGTTTGCTTTCCCGCAATGGTTACCCCAGAGGCTTTATACGCCAATGCATGCAACCAAAAAAACGCAACAAAAAGGAACCAGCTAGTCTCACACAAGCGCCCAAAACAAATGCATGCCAAATCCTTATTAATGTAAGGAATGTGTCTGAAGTCCTTGAAAGAAAGTTGCGACAACACCAAATGAAGGTGGCGCACAAACCGATGGCTACTTGACGCACCCAGTTAGTACACCCCACGGATAGGGGTGGCTATCTCAATAAGAGAGAGGGGTCATCTAAAAAATCTCATGTGAAGCTTGTGATACAGCATATTGTGGCCCAACAGAAAGACCGTCTCCACACACATCCCCGAGCACAAATTGGCCGTGAAGAGACGTGGCCATTTGTCCGAAGTAGCCAAGTATTGCCCTGACACAGGACACACCTTTTCATGAGACAAAACACGCATCTTCTTTTCCGCACGTATGAAATGTTAGTTTTCTATTGCGAATTTCTTTTTAGTCCAAAGACGAGCTGGGAAACCAGACTCGTAACTTCCCTGATTGAGGTTGTTTAAATACCAAAAATCAGGCAAACCTAAAGGTTTACTTCTGTTTTATTAGCCGTTATCAACCAGGTATACACAAACTCGCGAATGGATTACCTCGACTCGGACAATTGACTGTTTTATAGGATAGGAGTGAATTCATATTTGAGGAAAGTAAATGGATTACCATCTCTAGTAGCCGTGACTCCTGAAGATTCCAGTGATCGAACTTACTTCAACCTTTTGTGCAATGCACAGCCCACATTCCAAGTTCTAATCCTAAAAGGCTTTAGCGTCCGTTCTCATCTCTTAGTAAATATGGAGGAAATCTGAGTATTCTCAGACCACCTGGGTAGTGCTATGCGTACGTCTAAATTTGTGGAAGTATTGTATTGACTGGCTCCACGCGAAGTGCACTTGTGAACGTTTGTCGTGACTAGCTTAAGTCGAAGTGCACTTTCGGAAGGCTTGCTGTTTCCGGCTTCTCGAAGAGCCACTCACAGGCCGATTCAGATAGGACTTCATTTGGTGACTGCCGAGGAGACATCACCTTGGACGCTGTCCGCTGGCCTGCGGTCCTCTGACATTCAATTTCCTACTGTTTATTCTCCTATTTATTCTGTGCAGAATATGATCGTCCTGCTATTCTGGTTTTCTCAAGACTTCTCTCTACTCCTAAGGAATCGGGTCTGAGAGATCGCAGCCGTTAGGGTTAACCCTTTTAGCCTTACATCCCTCCAACAGCCATGCGTTTACGTGTTTTCGCCAACTTGGTGGAAATAAGCTAAATCTGTGCATATTTAGGGCCACACCCAGGCTCTTTGTTCGCGAGAAAACTCTTTAGTTTTCACACAAAAGCCTATGTAGACAACATTTCAACAAAAAAAATCGGACAATGCGCAAGCTGTTAATATAATTATTGTTTAAAGCAGGTGGTCATTTTACAAAAACGTGGCAAAACCTATGGCTAGTAAACAGCAGGTGAAACAGGCAGGAAACGCCCAAATTCCTTAAACACATTCTAAGGGCCCTTTAAAGGTACCTATATGTGATGGAATTCCAAAAATCAGTCTAAAACTTGGCACTGCTACGTAAAAATTCACAAAAAGCCAGTATTTTTAAAAATATAGAAGCTTACAAGGTTAAATGGATAGTCAGAACTAGATTACTGAAAAACCATGGGAGACTGGACTGAACAATGCTGACTTATGAACGGTCATCAGACAACCTTACTCAAAGTCAAGTTTGCAGCTCTTGATTCTTGATCATGAATTTTTGGACAGGGAACATTTGTAACTTTATCCTTCTATCAGTGCCTCACGGGCATGTTGTTCTCTTGGTTACGATTGGTTATAAAAACTTGGAAAGAACTGTTTACACCGATCCGGTTGTGGCTCAGACTCGTTCGTCTAGCTCTCTGAGTCAGTGTCGAGCAACCTAGGTAGCGGCACAGTGATTATTAAAATATACAGGTGTCAATTGATATGAACAATAAAGAGGATGAAAAACCCATGGCAGAGGCTATAGAGCGTGCAGCTTAGTTGTTTTTGATGGGCTGCGAAACTGAGGCCAAGGTATCAGAAAAACCTGGACGCAGATAAGGTTGCCTGAAGATATCTTGCAAAACAGAAATAGCCAACATATTTGAAGAAAATATGTTCTTCGAAATAAAATGCCAATGCAATCAGTGAAATTTTGAGAATGGTCCCCCAGCTCGTCTTTGGAATAACGGGACTTTGCAACGAACAACTAAAATTTAAAACAAGTGGAAAAATTAATTGTTATATGGTGTGAGAGCTGATTGGTAATTGTGGCTTCTGTCAGACTGTATCGTGCGGCCATTGTCCCTTCCATCTTTCCTTCAGATGTTTATAAATTCCATCCAACTCTATGTGTCGCTTGATGCAAGAATCGTCAGAGTGCATGGCCTCCAAAAATTATCGGCCTTTTCTAGAAGAGCAAACTCCGACGATAGTATTTTGTCTCATGCGAAGCCATGTCCTGTATGAAGGCTATGCATAACCACTTTGGATAAATGATTACATTTTCTTACCGCCAGCTGGTGTTCGTGGATGCGCGTATAGGCGGGCATTCCCTTTTTGGCCCCTGTATATGGTATCACAAGCTTTGCATGGAATCTTGTAGAAACCTTCTTCCTTATAGATACAGTCAATCCTATACTCAGGGTGTACAAGCTGGGTACGTAAAGTAGCCGTTGTTGTTTGTGGCATTTTTTCCATTTCCTTTAAACGACTTCAGACACATTCCTTATTTAAGGAAGGATTTTTCGTATATCTGTTTGTCGCACCTGAGTGGAATTATCTAGTTCCTTCTTTGAAGATAGTTTTTTTCATGCATTGCTCTGCAATATCTCTGGGGGAACCATTTCGGGAAAACAAATCAAACCGACGATTTGGTTTGAGTCGGTAGACTTTATTGTCAGAACAGTGCATCGGCACTGTGAGGGATGGGTTTGTTACTCTTATAGCGGAGAATACGTTCCGCATATGTGCCCCTGCCGTAAAGGCATGTTTGGAATGTTCTGTCACTTGTAACAACCCCTCTCGTTAGTTGCAGTGTAACTGTCACCTTGGCTATTTATATCGAAACTAAAAGCATCATTATGGAACACTGCCTTGCAACGTGGTTGGGTAAACCATATGCTGGCACATGTGTGTGGGCGCACGGACGCTGACATGCACGCTAACTTTTTTATAGTTACGGTAACATGTTGGCCTACCGCACTCTCTTCTACCTCAACAGTCTCAAGCTAATCTTATAAGAATATAGGGGGGCAGTATTATGCGTGGTAGATGGCAGGTGTTCACGTGTACGACATTGCTCATGTGAACCTCGAATCTGTCGTGCAGTCCTGCATGATCTGCCAGTCACCACGTGAAGATGAGAAAGCTGGCAAGGTGATATCCTCACCTGTTATGGTTATTGCTTTTTACTCAGCCACTGAAACAGATATGGGCTATAGCAGGGTTAGTTGATTATGGAGCAGATGGCTCCCTTATTAGACAGGAGACGTCTCCTCAACCTCAATATAGAGTTAGATATGCAGCAATTAGCGTGGTAACGATAAATGGCACTATGAGACATGATATAACTTGAGCTGTTACTTAATACCGTTTCAATAAACAATAAGACGACACAGTCTAGTGGACGAAGTTGAAAGGACGAAAACCGAGGAGAGCCTTGCTGTGCTCCGGGTATCAAAAATACATTTACTAGGAATATCATAAACCCAGCTTCACACTCCCTGCTGGGATCGAGGGGATATGAGTAGGCGTTCTGTAAGGTCCAAGCAACAGCTAGATACTGTATTAGGCCTAAAGGTAGTCTATAGACAGCAAACTTTAAGACATAAGGACATTTAAGGACTTGTGCTATCACTTAATGATGTTAATTAACACATAAGCTACTCACTTCCTATAGATTGGGAGTGCATTCTGCATGCGGACTTCTTCAAAAGCACACACACACACCGTATTATAGTAAACAACTTACTGGTCTCAGTGAGCATGATTACTAGAATAAGCGCATTAGCATAGACACGTACTTCTAGCAGCAGTATATTAGTCCTTACCTAGTAGAAACAAACAGCTCGATGGATAGAGTTGATAGTGTAGAATCCAAGGCAATCTCAGGGAATAGTTCAAACCCAGCTTTACCCTTCTTATTGAGCTCAAGGGGGTATGAGCCCCAGCGCTGGCTTAAATCAGCGTCACCTCTGACAGTGCTAGTAGTAGTTTTACTAATGAGCAGCTACATTGCTAGCTAATAGTAAGTAGTAGAAATAGGACTACCAGTATCAGTCTCGGACTCCTTGAGCCTGTCTTGACACCTACTGAAGGTGGGTGATGGTAGGTACTGCGGAATTACCTGCGCAAAATCTACTATCACTTCAGACTAAGTTAGGTGGTATAACTTGTTTGCAATGGCGAAATTGGCCAACGCGGGGTACCATTTGATGCTGAGGAGGACAACGGTGAGTGAGGACTATGGTTGGCGCTAACTACGTCCGTTATTGCCATAATATACTCCATGAGGCATTCATCCTCTGTACCAACCTGTTGGCGCACTTCGATGTTCGAACACACGTACACACATGTACGGCCAATCGACCATTTACGGTCGGTTTCGATGGTGTCCACTGTGTGCTTCAGCAGGCTGGATGCAAGCGTGGTGCACTGCGCGTGAATGCATTTTAAGTGGAAGTAGACTTGCTGCATAGCATTCACCGCGTTCTCCCTCTTCCCTCACGCAACAGTGCTCGCTGTCAAGACAGAGTCAGGACAATCAGAGGCATGCGAATGTACCGGTGGCTGGCGTGGCCACAGCCGCTCCCAATCGTGCCACCACAATTGGCTTGGGACCCAGCTGCGCGTGATTGCCGTAACGAGAACATTAGGAAGGATTCAGCATGGCCTGACAATCTATCC